>CM055266.1:27023622-27674692 GCA_029237695.1 Conchocele bisecta
GCCCTTTCATATTTCATGTCTTCATACCTGCCACAGCAAAACATTTTATTTATTCCACTGCTCCATATGCGATATGTGTCTGTGACTGGAGAACTTTGGCTTATGGGTGTTGCGACCAGTGTAGATTCAGATCAGCATGTGCATCCGAACAGTCTGATCAGGATCTGCACTGTTGCACGATTACATCAATGAAACATCCAGTAGTATAGAGGGAGTCAAAATGATACCACCTGTGGTGGTATCATGTCCACCCCTCTATACTACCTCCACCACCCCCGAAAAATCCAAAAATTGGTTAATTATAAAATTGTATCCGACAGCAAATTTATGAATTTTGGAGAAAATAATTTTGAAAAGAGGGAGTCAAAATGATATTGTAGTCCCAATTATATTGGAAATTGAACAGAAAACACTATCAATTATACCACTATTATTAGAGAAAATGGATAATAAAATACAATGGGAATTGAAAGTTTTTAATGGCTGTGTTGAAGAATTATACGAAGAATACGGGGGTTATAGTCCTATATATAAATTATATAAATTGAAAACACTAGAAAATATCGAATACATGAAATATCAGCGTAATTTATTACGCTCCGATAAAAACGTTGCATTTACAATATTATACCGGCAATTATGCGAACTATACAAGAGGCAAATACAAACATTAAGACGGATAATGCGTATAGGATATGAAACTAGGGTGTATTATATAACATTGTTAAAACCCAACGATTCGTTTACGAATACACATTTCTACGATATCGCTTATAAAGATATTGAAAAATTAATATTGAACAATCACAACGAAAAATAACAAAAGCCTCCACTCGTGCACACACATCCAGCGACTGGGCAGATTTCTTAGCCGGCACCCAGCCACCGGGGTGTTGGGACCTTTCTTAAGCCCACGCATCTGTTGGCTCACAGTCTCGTTTTACGGGTCGCCTTTAACCCCATTGCCAATTCCTCAATTCAGAGAAACCGACGAAGTAAGGCGAGCCTATTTTGTGTGAATTTGGTTTCCGAAATTGCAAGCTCTTAGGCAGAAATCTTTTAGGCCGGCACCTTTGAGCTATGCAATTACATCACCAAATTCACACATATTTAGAGACTGCTACCATTAAACAGACAAGACGGACGTCATACCGGATCAACAACATGCCACACACGAGATGAGACCAATTGTTGTAAGGTTAACAAACGTATATATGCTCATCAGTTTCCTATACAACATATAAATGGTGTGCAAATTATAATTATTTATAAACACATAGAGAGGTTCACGAATTTCCGGGACGGTTCGTCATTTTATCAATTTTGTAAAAAATAATAATAATTTAAAGCTGTAAACAAATTTTACATACCTATACAACCAACATGTGTAAAATCAATAGCCGAGGTAAACAGACGGCTATTCATAGCCGAGTGTATTTCTCCTTATCGGTGGTATGTAAACGACTATTGATTTATAGCACAGGTAAACAGACGGCTATTTATAGCAGAGTGTATTTCTCCTTATCGGTGGTATGTAAACGGCTATTGATTTACACAGACGGTGTGTACACAGACGGCGTCTACACAGGTTAGTTATAAACACTTAGTGAGGAGATGACAGCATAATGCTCGGATGAATTTGTTATACGATTACGGTGTAATTCTCAGTGTTTATGACGGTGTGTACACAGGTTATTTATAAACACTTAGTGAGGAGATTACAGCATAATGCTCGGATGAATTTGTTATACGATTACGGTGTAATTCTCAGTGTTTATGACGGTGTGTACACAGGTTATTTATAAACACTTAGTGAGGAGATTACAGCATAATGCTCGGATGAATTTGTTATACGATTACGGCGTAATTCTCAGTGAAAAACACGTGTTGTATAGGTATGTAAAATATGTTTACTGCTTAAAAATTATTTTGGTGCAGTAACATTTCCTCCGACTTTATTTCCAAGTTTTACCATAAATTTGTCCCAATCAGTACACTCAATTTTGGGCATGGTAGCGCGCGCGTTGATTCTAATATAATATTTTAATTCTTCATATCTCCCCATTTCTTCCACCACGGATTCAAACTCTAAATTTTATATTTTCTTAACGGCCAACGCTTTGGACACACGCCAGAACCGTACTAGAGGCTTCAGCCATGTTCGCCGCACGCTTATATTTTTTAGCGTGTCTTTTTCTATTTGCACATTCTCTAACTAAAATATCCTGCATAGCGACGATATTATTCAACCTAAAATCTGAACTTTTTTCGTTAATTGGATAAAGTGTTGATGGAGTGGTATTGACAATTGGATACAGTGTTGATGGATTGGTATTGACAATCGGAAGCGGTGATTCGTTCATGATTTTAAATATATTAGTATTTTACAAATTAAGTTCAATTAACAATGTAACAATAGTGGAAGAACTCGCGGGGTCAGCGATTTTCGTAACAAAGTTAATAACACTACCTTCGGAAAGTCTAATTAAATCGTCACCGGCGAACAAAATCACCGATGAAATATCTCCAGAGAGTTTATTGACTCCAATTGCCCGTTCTTCACCATCCACTACAAGATTTACGATGACCGCGCCCACAGGTTTACCATTAGCATTAACCGAGCAGACAGCCATTCGGAGAAGCGTACCTGGAGATGTCATGGTGTATCCCCCACATTTATTACTCGCTTTGGCACCGAACGAATGTTCATATAGCCCCTCAATGAGCCCCGCTTCTCAGCCCAAACTGTTATGACACGTTTTTGCGTTTTCAATGTTTCAACCAATCCGGCAAGCCCGCCGATAGAGGTATGGGCCTCCGCACAAATCATTTCAGAGGTATCCTCAAGTGCTTTCTTCGCGGCTCTACGAACACGTTTCAGTTTTTCGGTTATTTTTCCATCTAATTCAGTAAGTGCTGCTTCTCTGTTGAGAGAGTATTCTGTGCGCAACACCCTATACGCCTCTGTAAGGGCCGTCTGGTGGTCTTCTCTGGCTTTCTCAATCTCCAACAGGGCCTCTTCCCGAAATTCTGTTATTTTTTCACCTAGTTCAGCAAGTGCTGCTTCTCTGTTGAGAGAGTCTTCTGAGCGAAACACCCTATAAGCCTCCATAAGGGCCGCCTGGTGGTCTTCTTGGAATCCCTCAACCCCCAACCGGGTCTCTTTTTGAAATTCTGTTATTTTTTCGTCTAGTTTAGTAACTGCTGCTTCTCTGATTGGAGAGTCATCTGAGTGCAACAACTTATAAGCCTCCGTAAGGGCCGTCTGGTTTTTCTCAATTTCCAACCGGGCCTCTTTTTGAAATTCTGTTATTGTTTCGCCTAGTTCAGTAAGTTCAGTAAGTGATGCTTCTCTGTTGAGAGAGTACTCTGTGCGCAACATTCTATAAGCATCCGTAAGGGCCGCCTGGTGGTCTTCTAGAGATTTCTCAATACCCGTTCGGACTCCCTCAATACCCAATCGGGCCTCTTTTCGAAATTCGGTTATTTTTCCTCCTAGTTTAGTAAGTGCTGCTTCTCTGATGAGAGAGTCCTCTGAACGCAACACCTTATAAGCATCCGTAAGGGTCGCCTGATCTTTCTCAATACCCGTTCGGACTCCCTCAATTTTCGCCCGGGCCTCTTCCCCAACTTGTGCAGTCGCCGTTAGCACTTCTACTCTAACATCTGCTATACTACTGTGAATCCTGTTTGTGGCCTTCGATATAGTTTTTTTGATCAGGGCCTTGGTTTTTCTGGTAGTTAAAAAGTCGCTCTCTGTCGGGACGAATCCCCCTTCTGCCGGTTCCAAATTCTTTGAATCTGTCACCCAATCCCGATTGGAATTGGAAGAACTACCTGGTCCGTATATACTCATTATTTAAATTAAATTATAATATTGAGCACCTATACTCAATTGGAAATTTCGAGAACGACCGAAATCGGGTAATAGTTATTCAACTTTCTCGCTTGATCATCGAGAATAGAGACCGTAAATTCGTGGATGAGCCCCGTTTCCAAAACTTTCATCTCGGGGTGTGGGAAGTCTAAGGTCACCATATCCCCAAAGAAACAGTCGCTGGATTGCACGGTTTTCAGTAATGTGCTGGGGGATCCGTCTACCGTGTTGTACGATGTGTTCACCCGATCCAGGTGCACCCTGAGAGTTTTCGTGAAGGCGAAGTCCACCGGGTTATCGCCGACGTACTCACCCGGGGTAAACACTCCTTTATTTGCGGAGTATGTATCTCTAAAACCGAGTTGAATACCCAACCCCGGGGAGATCACTACCTTATTATTAGGGCTGATGGTCATTGTTGAGAGCCCGGTAGCCTTCGATACTGTGAGGTTGATTATACCGTCAAGCTCTGAGTTGACAAAATCTTTGAGCTGTTTTATTCCCCACAGTCCGTGAGGCAGTTTTACACCGAATTGTTGTTCATCCTTCACATAATAAAACCCTTCACTCTTTCCCACATTCTGTCACCCAACCGTGAAGGTGATTGATCTGAGGCCTACCCGGCGTTTTCCGCAGCAGTTGTCGATTGATTTTTGAAGTTCACACCTCTCTTTTTGAACATTAGTGATAGTAGCAAACATAATAATATCTTTCAATGGATACCAAAGCATTTAGCTTCAATTATAATGCAAAGTACGCGGTCGGAGGTAAATACACACAAAAAGACGCCGTGAACTCCCTTGTACACCCAACTGTAACGGTTAGACCGGACAGTGGCTTTAGCACCAACTTTTCCGACATCTTTGAACAATATAGGCTGCCCAAGATTACAACGATGGAGGCCTTAAACGGGTGGAAAGCAACACCGATGCAGTTTTGGCAGAACCAAATAAATTTCACTGTATGGTGCGCAACAGCTGGGTGTGGAGTTTCACATCAAGACCATCTGACATCCAAGAATGTCATGCTCCGAAGTGTCTACAACTTTCATGTGTATTACACCATTAGGAGGATTCTCAAAGAACTAGGTATTTCACTACCTCAAGACGACGGCTGGGATCCCATTTCCAGCACATACGACCGTATGGTGTTTGAAAGACTGTGTAATGAACTTAACGTTTCAAAAGACGCTGACTGGAGACAGAAAGCATTTCCTACCAGCACCAGCCTCGGGGACGTTCTCATTCGGGGCCAGTCCGGGAATTGGACGCAGACTGATTTTAGACACGATCACTCCGGCGACCACATTGTCAGTCGGAACGCAGGGAATTTTGACCCCGCGACGATGACCTTCGGGCCGGAAGTGTCTGGAGGTCGGCACTGCGGCGTCTCATCCTGCATTTGGTTACCTCCGAAACGGGCTCACGTCGATTACATACAGCAGGCTGCTGAGGTTCAGGACGTGTGGGGTACATTTATGCTAGATAAGGGTCTAGGGTTCATGCAGGCCGGGGTTACTCGCCTCAACGACTCCATTCGCACGTACGTCTGGGCCATCCTCGGCGCACAGAAGCAAACTCGCAGTTCTATACTGGGCACGGGAACGGCGTTTGATGCACAAAAACAATTCTTGGCACTTGTAGAGGACGCCATCTCAGCTAAGGTGGACCTGGAGAAGGCGATCCAGAATTATCAAGACGTTTTGCAGAATGCCAGCATCCCAGTAGACTACGTATTTGGAATAGGTCTTTATATTGCGCCGAGCAATATGATACTACGAGACGACCCGGTTGACGGTTACAATAATCAGATCGTAATCGCCACCGTCAACCAAAAAATCGGCCACAACGGGAACGTGAACACGGACATCATCAAACACAATCCCCGATTGAACACCAAGACGGTCATAAAAACGCCAAGCCAATCGCGATTGGATGCGCAAGAATGAGACGATACCCCCAATCAACCCAGGCAGCGCGGCAGCCAACTTTCCGGCTAATTTAGCCAGGAGACAGGCGAGGGATTTTAGTTGTTTTTTTATCCATTCTTTGGCTCCACCGGATGGAGCTGGTGCTGGCGCGGGTGCTGGCGCCGCACCACCTGCGATAGATAGAACTAGAGACGATATAGATATAATTAGGGTCGATATAATCATGGTGAAAGCTGTGAGGGTGGTTACTATCGTGAAGCCCTTCTCTCTGAACAGAGCGCGAAGATGCTCACCGAGTGTCGTGTCCTCGTGCAGGACCCTCGAGATTGATTGTTTCGCGGCTCCGACTTAATTAACCGGAAAGTTTGCAGAGCCTTATCGAGTCCCAGAAGTTCGCGAAGTGGTAACGGTGGGCCATACTTTGTGCCGTTTATTTCGTTGACCGTGGTTTCCACTGTGTGAATAGCGTCGGTGGCCACTCGAGGGACCTCGCTGAGCTCGACAGTTTCTATCGCGGCGGCCGTCTTCGCCAGCGTTTCGTCGGTAGACTGTAGGGCCTCTACAGCGCGGGCCGGCATAATTGTTTTACCCCTCTTCCAATCCGTGAATCCTAATTCGTTATTTATGATTTCACCACCGCCCCGGTTTCCAGCAATGGTGTTCAGCGATAGGGGTTTTCCGGTCCTCATCTTGACGATCGGGACATTTGATGCTTTTAATCGCAACCTACCACGCAGATCCAATTCGAACTTGGAGTAGTCGCGGCCGACAGATGGGACCACACCTCTTTCTGTCAAATTGTTGTAGTAGTCGTCTACAGTTGACTTGACTAATTCCTGACTTAGATTAACGGTGTTGGTAGAGCCACTTATTTCCTCCAATCGCGATTGAATTGGAACTGGAGTCTCTATGAAGGGTGTTTCTTCATCATCATCATCATAATCATCGACGTAATCGTCTCTGCCGATTTCATCCATGTCAATATCGTAATCAGCCATATTAATTATGTATTAAAGACAAAACCATACGAGTTTAATAGAGTTACTAAATTATGTCTTCGAGTCAATAAGGTCGCAAACTCAATCAATACCGCAGACTGCGTGAGCCCCTCGGGGCAAAAGGCGTGAGACAGAGTGTCGTTATTACGAACAACCCATCGACGATCGACCAGAACCAGCAGCTCTTAGTCCGCTTCCCCAACCTCGGAGCTAGCGACGTCATTGTGCCGGGTACTGTTCGCCTCGCTTTCACTATTTCGCTGACGTCGACGGACGCGGACCGAACCGTAGTTCAGAACCTGGGTCGCGCCATCGTCAAGAAGACAATGATAAAGATTTCTGGTAATGAGGTGATGTCGATCGACGACAGCGACGTCTACCATTGCTATCAGGACCTGTGGAAGATGGCGCAAGAGCGCGAAAACGCGGTCTATCAGGGTATTGACACCAGCCGAAATAAGAACGTAACCAAACTTAGAATCGGGGTTGGTAACAAGGCAGATAACGTCGCGAGCGACAACGCGATCGCGGCCGCTTACGGCAACCGCTTCCACATCCCGCTCGACTTTGAGTTGCTGGAGAGTCACATGCCATACTATCAGAGTGCTTTGGCGGACCGCCTCGAATACGAACTAACGTTCAACGACTACGGCCGTGTTCTCATGGCCACCGACATGTTATCGACGTATACGATCGACAATGTTTCGCTGGAATACGACATGGTCACGATGCCCGAACTCGCGCGATTGATCAGAACCCAGTACGCCGGGCGCGTTGCCATACTTTACGACCGAGTTCTTCGCCACCGCAAGATGAAGAAGGACAAAAGCGATACATTGTGGAATATTAATGTCAACGTCCCCGCCCGCTCTATGAAAGGTATACTGATTCTGTTCGAGGATGCTCGGTTCGCGCTCGGTGCTAGAAAAACCGACAAATTCTGTAACCCCAAACTCACAAAGGTCGAGGTGACGATCAAGGGATTGCCCAATCAACTCTACAGCGCGGGTCTTCGCGCGCACCAGCAGTGGGACGAAGTCAGAAAACAGTTTGCTTCCAGCTCTAAGCGTTCCCCGGAGGTTGCCGCAGTTGCCAAAGACCTGCAGCTATCGGCGTCTCCCTCGTGGAGTTCCTGACTACCAAATATGCATTATGGCTAGACATGTGAGCCAGCGACGACGACCAAATGCACGGTAGCGGACGCCAAGTTGAGAACGATAGCGAGGCGGATGGAAATGGTCCATTGAACGTGTACTTATATATAATTACAGACGCACAACTCAACATCGAAGATGGTCGATACGTATCAGCGATCTACTGATTTTAGCAATCAATACCAATTCACGATTGGAGATGCCCACTCTGCCATAATATGTGGGCAGACAGGATGTGGAAAAACGGTTTTCATCCTCGACTTACTCAAGGGGTCCTACCGCGGTGCCTTTCGACACATTGTGATCCTGTGTCCCACTGTGTGGCACAATGATACTTATCAGCGACGCCCGTGGATATGGACCGACCCTGAGGTATACGTTATTGACCCCGGCGACAGGCTTCACGATTGGCTGCGTGTATTCTACCAAAGATTCCAGGGTGAGCCCACCCTATACGTGATTGACGCTTGTTCGGCCAAGGCGGCGATGACTAAAAAGAAGGACATGCTCTCTGAGCTCGCATTTTCTGGCCGCCATGCGAGGCAAAGCGTATGGATCTCCACTCAAAAGTACAACGCCGTCCTCAAGGATCTGCGCGAGCAAACAAAATGGGTCGCCCTCTTCCACTGCAAGGACCGAGACTCATTCGATGAATGTCTTAGAGAGAACGACGTTATCGCAACGCGCGAGGAGTGCCTGGAGACACATGCTTTCGAAAACTAAGCACGCCAGGCTTTTGCTAAAGACTGATCAACCAACTGCTTATAAAGTTATTAATTAATTAATTTTAAGAAAATGCTGAACAATTTTAAGAAAATTAAATGCTGAACAATGCTTAACAAATATTTAACAATGCTGAGAAAATGCTTAACAATGCTGAGCAATTGTTAACAATGTGGTGCTCTGCTGCGAGCTTTGTTGCGAGCATAACGGTGATCATAAGTATCGGGTGGTGCGCTTTTATTATTTTTGTAATAAATAAATATGTTAGACTTATGAGACTTGTCAGTATAGTTAAATTAATTTTAAGAAAAATGAACTGCGACGAACTTCTCGATCATATAATGGAAGAAACCTCAACGCCGACTGCCGACACAGTATCTTTCCTGAAAGATAATGAAACCTCAACTCCAATTTCGATTGGGTTGAGTGCCGATACTAATGAAAATGCTGCGCGACGAGAGCGGCTAGCTGCGCTGGTTGCTGGGGGACAATCGGAGCATTATCTCGGTAGACGTCTCTCAGTTTGGCAGGTGGATAAGATGTCAGATGTAGAGGTTGATAAAATGTATGCGCGATACGAATCTAGGTTAGGTGCGGAGATGACAAAAACTCTTGGATACCAGCGGCTATTCATTTGTACGCAGCCGCCGTTAGTATACTTTTCCCTATACCAAACACCGCGGGGTTGATTCGCGATCTAGAGACTGACCCTTTTATAGGACACACTCTTAGAACAGCCTGCTGCTCAATTTATCACAAGTTTGGAATGTACTTAGCTCCACTGACAACCGCGTTGACCACGGGAAAACACTGTCAATTTGGACATATATGCCCACGAACTATAAGCCCTAATATTAATATTATAAATGATGACACAAGACACACCTGCGAGAGTGACGGAACCGCAATCCCCGATTGCACCTCCAACAGGTTTGGATTTGAACCCGATTGCACCTCCAACCCAATCGAAATTGGAGTTGAACCCGATTACACGACATAAAAACCCAAAAAGACAGGCAGCTGGGCGGGCGGCGGCTGCCACCCGAAAAGTTAAACAAGATAAAATACTCGCCGAGCTTCGAGAGGCCAAACAGTCGTTGCAATCAAAATTGGAGTTGAACCCGATTGCTGTTGAAACAGCAAAACACCCGTTGGCAGATGTTTCTCCCCCAATCCACGAATTGGGGGAGCAATCTCCTACCCCCTATTACCGCAACATTTTTTAACCTACCTGGATCGTCCCGTGGGTTGTTGGTGGTGGTCTGACAGTTGTTGGTGCCCTGTGTGTGTGGAAATACCCCCTATTACACCAATCCTTATCGAAAAAACAACCCCCATCAATTCATCCAAAAACAGTTACGAAACACCAATCGCAATTGGATACGCCCCATTTAAACATTGATCGCGATCCCTTTTATATGCAATAATTATAACAATGGCTGAACAAGATGGTAAGATGTTCGTGAATGCGCTTTATCACGCCGTGGTGATATCGGGTCTCAGTATCGGACATGCTCAAATATTCAAGATGGCCTTCGGAAGGCCCTCTCCCAAATTGGACTTTACTGTGAAAGACGTAGTAAACGTGACCTGTAATGTAGTGCTCGTAGTTTGGACCCGAGATTATCTAATTAAAGCTGGAATTCTACTTGTTAATATATGGAAATAAAATGTCTTCGATCGCAGTAATAGTATGTGGTGCGCTTGTAAACGCATTGGCGTTCAGCAGTAGCAACTTTATATTCTCGAAAATGAGAAGCCCGAACGCGGATGAGGAGCGCAAGCGCCACGATTTGGCTGTAGAACAACTCAATATCGCAAAGGAAGCATGGTCGAAAAAACGAACCGCCCATCTGGACTGGGTCAACGAAGAGCTTCGCCGCGAGAATCACGCCGCGCAAACTTTCCAGAACGTTCAAGAAGCCAACCGCGAGTACGCGCTGGCATATCCACAGAAAAGTCTTGATCCAATGAATCCCGAGCCCGGACTTTCAGATTTCTATGTACCGTCAGAGGCCCAAAAAGACCGCGAGATCGCGTTCATCATCGTGGGAATGGGTGTGGTGGGTCTCGTCGGCTACTATATTCAATCGAGATTTCAAATTAATTAATTTTAAAACTTTTTTTTAAATATATATATAGAACGATGTTAATTGACGAACTTTATTTTGCTATGGTTGATGTAGGATACACGACCCTTAAACACCGCTTACCTGGTGCAAAGAGTATGATTAGTCTGGCCCGAGATTCTCTCGAGACGTGGCGCGAGGACGAAAAAGCTGCCACACTTTTCGCAAAGCGGATGTTAGATTCCCCAGAATTCCCTCTCCTGTTCCAACCCAAACGCGATTGGGGCTGCAGCGAAACTTCCAACAAAGGCTTATTATTAACGACGCAGTTACCGGCCGATCTGATGAGGGCATGTTGGAGATTGTCCGATCTATTAGAATACTTCGCATACGATGGACACACGCAAAGATGATACCAAACAATCGGTTCACATGGCGTGCAAGATGACAAACACGTACTACAGCCCCCTCGGCTACTGGAAGGGACTCACGGCCATCAAGAACCTCGCGGCGGCGACCAAGGTTTCTGAAAACGCCACCAAGGAATGGCTCAAGAAGCAGGCCATCTGGCAGATCTATTTACCCGCGCCTCACAATATTCCGCGCCCGAAATTCGATGTGCCGGTGCCGAACCAAGTTCACCAAGCGGATCTCCTGTTTCTCCCTCATGATCGCGTCGGTCGCAAGACGTACAAGTACGCACTGACAATTGTTGACGTGGCGAGTCGTTATAAGGGGGCTGAGCCGTTGGCCACTAAAGAGTCTAAAGAGGTGGCCGAGGCTCTTTCCCGAATATATAAGAGGAGTCCTCTCAAATGGCCGAATCTTCTCCAGGTCGATCCCGACCGCGAGTTCATGGGCGCGGTCTCTCATCTATTGTCTAAACACAACGTTTCTGTCAGACGCGGCCGCGTCAACATCCACCGAGACCAGGGAATCGTGGAGCGATTCAATCGAACCCTGGCTGAGAGGCTGTTCGGCCATCAATATGCCAAAGAGTTTGTAGACCCTCATACACGATCGACCGCGTGGGTGGCCTGGCTGCCCGCCGTGGTCTCCGCACTGAATGGAGAGGTGACCAGATTGATCGACAAGAAGCCCGTATGTGCCATCAAGTATAAAAGGGTGACGAGCAATCCCTCTGCCGTCTCGCGCGGGCGACCCGTTGGTTTAGAGGAGCAACGGCTTCCATCGGATGTTGACGTCCGGTACCTCTATCAACCGGGAGAGCTCGAAGGTGGCAGCCACCGCGCGACTGATCCCATGTGGTCTCTCAATGTATATCATCTGGATAGATCTATTACCAAACCCGATGAGCCCGTGCTCTAATATTTGACTGATGGTCCATCTCGCGGTGCCTTCTGACACCCAGCTACCCCCGGATCTTTAGATTGTTAATTTTCTTAAAATTATTAAAGAGGTTCTGTATGTATTCCATCTGGTAACACGCGTCTTTTATCGTAGTACGCCGAGAGTCCTAATTTTTGTTGACAGTATGTTTTCATAACACCGTCTTTCATTTTAAATACTCTATTTTGTGCTACATCTATAATGTGTTTTCCATCTTCTGTAGTTTCACTTAGTACTCTTTTATATTTATCCCAATTTAAATTGTTAGTTCTCTTGGACTTTCCTTTCGCAGAGTTTTTATTAATTAATTCCTTAGAATTATCACAATTATTGGAATTAATTTTTTCTACGAAATAACACTTACTAGATAACGCTATCGCCCTATCTCCGCTGAATTCCATTTTGAAAAGTCATGGCTCTCTTTCACTCCATTTATCCCAAGCCAACCATTTATTTTTTTCTTTTTCAAACTCGTCTAGTAAGTTAGGTCTAATCAATACCTCTATTGTTTTTTCCACTAACTCCTATATACATACTATCCGTGTCCATCTGTATTAATTCAAAGTCTTCTCTGTTTACGTATTTGTCTAGAAATTCGTAGTAAAATTCCAACATTCTCAATTTAGCTAGTTGATAAACCGCTATTCCGCAGTGGAAGGGTCTCTTTACTGCACACCAGGGTTTTCGAGAAGATATTTCGTACGCATCTCCTATCTCTTCCAAATCGTCAAAGAATGCAGATCTTAACGCTTTGTCAACACAGGTTTCGTCTTGTGTATATGTCGTATTTAAATGTCTCTCAGTTGCCTCTATCATTTTTCCACAACACGAGTTTCCTAATAATTTCATTATGTCGGCTACTGGTTTCTTATTTGGTTCTACATCCCCCGTTCGTCTTGCGGCTGTAACTTCTTTCGCAAACCATTCGAAGGGTTTACCACTAATATAATCTAAAACACGATGAACTCCCGTTATTTCTAGGCCGTGTTTTAAATACCATTTCAACAGTGGCGCGTACAGCAGCACTTTAGTGGCGGTCATAGATCCAACCAATTTTTTTCCATCTCCTCTTGTTCGGCCAGTATCTTTTAAATATTTTAACATGTGTGCAGGAACTTCATCAACCTCTACTTCTCTGTTTATAAATATTGGGGACATTTCAGAAAACTTATATTTTAAGTTGTGTGGAACTTCTATATCCACCTCCGCAAACCCAAACCAGTCTCCAGATAAACTCTTTTACAAAACTTTTTAATAAATTTAGGGTTATGTGGGGTATCTATATGGTGTATAGTTTCTCTCCCACACGGCATCTCTTTATTTAACGTAGATAAATATAACGCGTTTGCATCATACCCCAAAACAGCCTTGCAAGGTTTGTTAATTCCTGTGGAATTAGATCTAATATTTGAAACACCTACTTCTGCATATCGTGTAAATATTATTGATGGACCACCAACTAGAGCGTCTTTTATCATTTCGTATGTTTCTTCTTTTGGTGCATATAGAGCATCCTCCGGTATAATAGTCTTTGAATATTTTTGTTCTATAATGGTTCCTCTCAATAAAATTTAATATTGTATAGCTACTCCAGGTAGTGTTACCGCGTCTTTGAAAATATACATACCTCTGTGTTTATAAAATTCACACATTTTTCCCACCGCTTCTAGGAACGGTGCTACATCAGTCGTAGGCTTTTATCCAACTATCGTAACTTACACCGGGTCCTAAATAAAGTATTACATCAAGAAATCTAAACTCTGGAGTAAATAGAAATATTGTTGCGTTTGCACGTTTTCCGACCATTACTTTCTTTGTTGTTGATGCCAGTTCGCCTACTAGATATTTCTTTATTAAGTTTATGTCGTACTTACTGCTGTTAAAACCTATAACCGGTACTTGATATATCCACTGTTCGATCTTGGTGATTTGGTTTTTACGTAAATGTTCTGTATTAAACCCATATCTTAACCATACTTCTTCTCTTATAGCTTTTCCACTGACTTTCAAATCTTCTACGAATTTTTCTATAAGTTTTGCAGGATCTTTATCACAAATATGAGTTACTGTTCCTGAGAAATTATCTCCTATACTAACGCTTACCGGAACGTGCTCGGCCTCGTATTCTAAACTATTACCGATAGTTTCAAATTCTGGCTGGAGATACGCCTCAAAATCATATACTATCTGATATGGATAAAGAGTAGTGTCGCAACCGATCTTTATATCTTTACCCGTTCTTTGGAATTCGCATTCCCACATAACTACTAGGTTGAATTATTTACTTCTAATAAATCTATCTCTTCTCATAGTTGATGCGCGTTCTTCTTCTATGCTTTGCATGAATCTCGCACCCGTGCCAGTAACATCCGTGATATTGATATACTGTATTGGTTTCTGGACAGTATCCATCTACTGGAGCTCCTAAAATACATCTTTCACCCCCGTGTCCACACTGTTCGTGGTGAATGTGAATTCCCTCCTGCTTTTCCACACAGAGTACATCCAATCGATCGCCCCATAACTGTTAGAACTTTTTGGGTAAAACGCTTTCTCAAACGACGAACGCGGGCGCTCTAAATAATTACCATCACATATTACTTTTGTCTCACCTTTCATACATTTTGGTCCGTGTCTCTTCATATTACTCGCTTTCGTGAATTTCTGTTTGCAATTATCGCAGGCGTAAATTTTAGATAGATTTTTAAGGTTTTTTATCAGAAATGCGTGATTATTAAACAGTCCTATTGTCATTGGTTTATTACCTATTGCCTTATAGTGTGCGGGTACCTTTTTCAACCACCAAACACCACCTTGTGTCGGTTGATATACTTCTATACCGATTTTAAAAAACTCTTCAACCTTTTTCATATCTGAAAAAGGAATTGGTGAAACCACATTACTGCCGGTGTATTGCTTACTAAGTTCTTTCGCTTTTTCTGTACATCTGTCAGGTCTTTTACGTGTTATATGCATAGCTAGACACCTGAACAGACAAAGGTCGTCATTATACTTATCTAAAGAATACATATCTTTTTTATTCTTCAACCATTCTGGAAGTTCTCCTCCTGCTGCTTCTTTGGATTGTAGTCCCAAATCTATTCCCCTACTGCCCTGTATTAGCTTTATAAAAACCTCTACCCATCTTACAAACTTCCACTTTGTATTTGGTCTGTCTATTTTATCGGACATTATTCGTGTTTGCTCCTTATCTGACAGCCATTTGTTAACAGTTTTCATTGATGATAGTGGTTCGCTACCGAGATTTTTATGCATTATTAAAGTTATAGGTTTTCCATTTTTAATTTCCTCCATATGTTCTAGCTTGTAAGAATATGAATATCTCAAATAAAAATTGGTTGTTAGATACGGAGCGAGTTTATCGGACATGCGTTCAGACTCGTTGATGTCAATGTTTTTACGAAAGGATAATGTAACTACCCGTCTTCCATTTTCTACCTTTTCCAACGTTTCATCATGAGCCCCCAATATTTCTTCACCTTTTTCCACTATCGCGCGAACTATAGATCTTTTCTTATTGTTTGGGTCACCTGTGTGTCTAATTTGGGACAAATTATTGGTGCTTGAAGGTTTTATTACACTAGCCCTTAACCCCGCAATACTTTCTTTTTGAATTCTGTTACCAACTTCCTCTGCTAGTGAGATGTCTTTAAAGGCTCCTCGTTTGTGGGCGCGGGTAAACCTCTTCATAGTAAACGCCTCATTCTTTGTGGCGTTTATCAGCTTTGTCAACCCCCTAACTCTCAACCGTTTACTATAAGTAATCCCTAGAGATTCGGCTTCTCTTCTCAAACTTTCTATTTCTGCTCTAGTTTCTGGCGTTATCATATTTTCTCTATATATAACCTATGAAATTTATCTGTTCAATTGGACGTGATAAATTTACATCACGTTTTTTGTCACGTCCAATTGAACATATACATATACATATATAATGGAGTGTGTGAATTGATGTAAGACGTTTACGTGTAAAGACTATCTACGAAGGCATCTAGCGAGACGTAGAAAGTTTCCTTGTGTCCCCCCACAATTTCAATGCCCCAGATGCCCTTGTAAATTCGTTAGTGCCCAAACTCTTTGTAAACATAAGCAACTACGCTGCCCTGTGGCTAAAGGTGAGCGGGGTAGACTAGAGCTGGTAGAATTAGTTACTGATCTGCGAAATTAATTAGCTATATTGGAGGAGAAAAATGGGGTGTTGTAATATAAACTATCACTCGCGGCACATTGAAATTGCATTAATTATTTTCTCCAAAATTCATAAATTTGCTGTCGGATACAATTTTCTCATTAACCAATTTTTGAATTTTTCGCGGGTGGTGCGGGTAGTATAGAGGGGTGGACATGATACCACCGCAGGTGGTATCATTTTGACTCCCTCTGTACTACTCATCCGGCATGCTTCTAACAAGCAATATAGACCGTTATCAAGCCAAGTGACCTGTGGTATGGACCTGGAAAACTGTGTAGAACATTGATGAGACGGCTCGTTACGATCTACATTGTTTGCAAACATCGAGATAAAGACCTGTTGTGCTGAAAGAGTTTTAAATACACGTTTCCAGTGTCTTTACATTGTGTCGATGAGTAAAACGTTAAAAGTAACAATCAGCTGGTGTGTTTTTGAACACCCCTTGTATTTATTTAGTAGTTGCTACTTGACAGATTTTTTTCTACAGCTTGCCTGCTTTACACGTTACACTGAAATGTTCATATCTGCTAGAAATAAACTGCACATTCTGCAGAACACCAGCCAGACTGTGATGTACGGTTTGTTTGTGCATACATTGTATGGATGATAGTCGGTCAACCACTCAGCGCTTTCTCGGATGTTCGGACGGATTTGTAGAATCCTGTGGCAAAGCATCGCGCTGTCGAGTTCGAATGTAGTGTTCTATGTATGCCACCCTGGTGGGTGGGAGGGTATGCGCATCTTAGCGATGAATTCATCCTTGGGGATTCATTTCATATCTTCACAGCGAATCGTACTGGGATTCATACCTGGGGCCAAGTTATCTGGTGTAGTAAGCATAGCCCGCACCAGATCAGGGGGACGTTTCACTAAAATTTGTATGACTAAAATGATCGTAAGTGCAAATTTAAGATCGTCTGGAAATTTCAATTGATGGATTTTCATTTATTGAACATGGGCTGCATGTGCAGCCTATGCTCAATAAATGTAAATCCGACACTTGTTTACAAGAAAACATTGTTAATGTGAAATGTACAGTCTATCATAATTTTGCACTTACGAACATTTTAGTGGTACGAAGTTTAGTAAAACGGCCCCAGGACACTGTCTTCCTGTACTGAAGGTATGGTACTCCCCCATACAGGCGCATGCATTCTCATTGTGTCCCTCGGACAAAAGTGGGGGGATACAATGGATTTGACACTGAACAGTGAGCGGCAGGTGGTAGTATGTGAATGGTAAATTTAACCCTTAGACCGCTATCTTATTTTTTTTGTCGTCAGCTTTTTATTTTCTATTTTCCATTTTTATCATCAAAAACATGCTTTGACAGCACTTTAGAATAATTTACAACATGCTGTGACAGCACTTCAGAATCATTTCCATTGGAAATGATTCTGAAGTGCTGTCAAAACATGTTTTTATTGAGAAATAATTCAAGATATAAAAGCAACAGCAGACGACAATTGTTGTGTGTATCGGTCTAAGGGTTAATAATGGAATTCATCCTTACTGGAATCCCTATATCACTGGTTTGGACTTGAGAGTTATACCGGTGAGAGTGATGAAAACTCTTGCCTCACAAATTTTCAAGTGATCTCCCTTTGTTTTTTAGCTTTTGTTTTTAAAATACCGGCTATTTGATTGGTGAAAGCAATTACATGTTCCTGTACCACATACACAGAAAAATGTGCCACATATGCAATTCATATAAAATAAATACATATGCTGTTCATATTTAATACATATGAAAAACATATGAATTGCATATGAAATTGGTATGAAAAGAGCAAATATGAAATTCATTTGCTGTTCATATGAAGACTTCATATGCATTTCATATGAATAATTTACATATGAATTTCATATGAAAAGTTTTCAAATGAAATTCATATGAAATTTTTATATGGAATTCATATGTTATATAGAGCCACCATACTTGCACAACTTCATAACCAACGGGTGCCCACCACATACCACTATCCAACATGTGACCTATTTTTTTACCTTGAACTATTTTTTCCGCATAATCGATTTGCCATTTTCAATGTTAAAGTTTTCGTGTTTAGGTCCATTTCTCAGTTACTGTACGACCTAGAACCAGTGGTGGTTGGTTGGGAGCATGCGATGGGTAATTTAACAATCAGGATTCATCATTGACAGAATCCTGACCGGAGACCTGGTTTGGCCATCATGGTCCTTATATGAGTAATATGATTATTCATAATCCTATTACTTTTATGGGAAGGTGCCAAGTGGTTTTGATGTGGTATGGACCTGGCACCAGGCCAGTTTATTCTAATTTCAGGGCTGAATATATATTATTTTCGATGTAAATATTCCGTTCTTATTTTGGGAATTTCCTCCCAATGCAGCAGGTTAAATGCTGGATCGAACCCGTTTGCCCGGCCTTAAATGACCGAAACTGTTGATAGGCCGTTAACCACCAATAAATCAAATCATAGTAATTTTCCTTCGCTGAAGTTTGTGTTTGAGCTTGTATCTTCTATAGTGAAAGGCATACAGTCACCATATTTGCACACTATCATGAGCCGGTGATGTACACCATAACCCACTGTGAAACACATGACCTCCATGTGACCTTAACCTACAATTGCCGTATTTACATAGTTATTTATATATATTCAGCTCTGAAATTAGAATAAACTGACCTGGTGCCAGGTCCATACCACACCAAAGCCACTTGGCACCTTCCCATAAAAGTAATAGGATTATGAATATAATCTAAAACACGATGAACTCCCGTTATTTCTAGGCCGTGTTTTAAATACCATTTCAACAGTGGCGCGTACAGCAGCACTTTAGTGGCGGTCATAGATCCAACCAATTTTTTTCCATCTCCTCTTGTTCGGCCAGTAGCTTTTAAATATTTTAACATGTGTGCGGGAACTTCATCAACCTCTACTTCTCTGTTTATAAATATTGGGGACATTTCAGAAAACTTATCTTTTAAGTTGTGTGGAACTTCTATATCCACCTCCGCAAACCCAAACCAGTCTCCAGATAAACTCTTTTACAAAACTTTTTAATAAATTTAGGGTTATGTGGGGTATCTATATGGTGTATAGTTTCTCTCCCACACGGCATCTCTTTATTTAACGTAGATAAATATAACGCGTTTGCATCGTACCCCAAAACAGCCTTGCAAGGTTTGTTAATTCCTGTGGAATTAGATCTAATATTTGAAACACCTACTTCTGCATATCGTGTAAATATTATTGATGGACCACCAACTAGAGCGTCTTTCATCATTTCGTATGTTTCTTCTTTTGGTGCATATAGAGCATCCTCCGGTATAATAGTTTTTGAAGATTTTTGTTCTTTAATGGTTCCTCTCAATAAATATTGTATAGCTACTCCAGGTAGTGTTACCGCGTCTTCGAAAATATACATACCTCTGTGTTTATAAAATTCACACATTTTTCCCACCGCTTCTAGGAACGGTGCTACATCAGTCTTAGGCTTTTATCCAACTATCGTAACTTACACCGGGTCCTAGATAAAGTATTACATCAAGAAATCTAAACTCTGGAGTAAATAGAAATATTGTTGCGTTTGCACGTTTTCCGACCATTACTTTCTTTGTTGTTGATGCCAGTTCGCCTACTAGATATTTCTTTATTAAGTTTATGTCGTACTTACTGCTGTTAAAACCTATAACCGGTACTTGATATATCCACTGTTCGATCTTGGTGATTTGGTTTTTACGTAAATGTTCTGTATTAAACCCAAATCTTAACCATACTTCTTCTCTTGTAGCTTTTCCCCTGACTTTCAAATCTTCTACGAATTTTTCTATAAGTTTTGCAGGATCTTTATCACAAATATGAGTTACTGTTCCTGAGAAATTATCTCCTATACTAACGCTTACCGGAACGTGCTCGGCCTCGTATTCTAAACTATTACCGATAGTTTCAAATTCTGGCTGGAGATACGCCTCAAAATCATATACTATCTGATATGGATAAAGAGTAGTGTCGCAACCGATCTTTATATCTTTACCCGTTCTTTGGAATTCGCATTCCCACATAACTACTAGGTTGAATTCTTTGCTTCTAATAAATCTATCTCTTCTCATAGTGGATGCGCGTTCTTCTTTTCTATGCTTTGCATGAATCTCGCACCCGTGCCAGTGACATCCGTGATATTGATATACGGTATTGGTTTCTGGACAGTATCCATCTACTGGAGCTCCTAAAATACATCTTTCACCCCCGTGTCCACACTGTTCGTGGTGAATGTGAATTCCCTCCTGATTTTCCACAGAGTACATCTAATCGATCGCCCCATAACTGTTAGAACTTTTTGGGTAAAACGCTTTCTCAAACGACGAACGCGGGCGCTCTAAATAATTACCATCACATATTACTTTTGTCTCACCTTTCATACATTTTGGTCCGTGTCTCTTCATATTACTCGCTTTCGTGAATTTCTGTTTGCAATTATCGCAGGCGTAAATTTTAGATAGATTTTTAAGGTTTTTTATCAGAAATGCGTGATTATTAAACTGTCCTATTGTCATTGGTTTATTACCTATTGCCTTATAGTGTGCGGGTACCTTTTTCAACCACCAAACACCACCTTGTGTCGGTTGATATACTTCTATACCGATTTTAAAAAACTCTTCAACATTTTTCATATCTGAAAAAGGAATTGGTGAAACCACATTACTGCCGGTGTATTGCTTACTAAGTTCTTTCGCTTTTTCTGTACATCTGTCAGGTCTTTTACGTGTTATATGCATAGCTAGACACCTGAACAGACAAAGGTCGTCATTATACTTATCTAAAGAATACATATCTGTTTTATTCTTCAACCATTCTGGAAGTTCTCCTCCTGCTGCTTCTTTGGATTGTAGTCCCAAATCTATTCCCCTACTGCCCTGTATTAGCTTTATAAAAACCTCTACCCATCTTACAAACTTCCACTTTGTATTTGGTCTGTCTATTTTATCGGACATTATTCGTGTTTGCTCCTTATCTGACAGCCATTTGTTAACGGTTTTCATTGATGATAGTGGTTCGCTACCGAGATTTTTGTGCATTATTAAAGTTATAGGTTTTCCATTTTTAATTTCCTCCATATGTTCTAGCTTGTAAGAATACGAATATCTCAAATAAAAATTGGTTGTTAGATACGGAGCGAGTTTATCGGACATGCGTTCAGACTCGTTGATGTCAATGTTTTTACGAAAGGATAATGTAACTACCCGTCTTCCATTTTCTACCTTTTCCAACGTTTCATCATGAGCCCCCAATATTTCTTCACCTTTTTCCACTATCGCGCGAACTATAGATCTTTTCTTATTGTTTGGGTCACCTGTGTGTCTAATTTGGGACAAATTATTGGTGCTTGAAGGTTTTATTACACTAGCCCTTAACCCCGCAATACTTTCTTTTTGAATTCTGTTACCAACTTCCTCTGCTAGTGAGATGTCTTTAAAGGCTCCTCGTTTGTGGGCGCGGGTAAACCTCTTCATAGTAAACGCCTCATTCTTTGTGGCGTTTATCAGCTTTGTCAACCCCCTAACTCTCAACCGTTTACTATAAGTAATCCCTAGAGATTCGGCTTCTCTTCTCAAACTTTCTATTTCTGCTCTAGTTTCTGGCGTTATCATATTTACTGTATATATAACCTATGAAATTTATCTGTTCAATTGGACGTGATAAATTTACATCACGTTTTTTGTCACGTCCAATTGAACATATACATATACATATATAATGGAGTGTGTGAATTGATGTAAGACGTTTACGTGTACAGACTATCTACGAAGGCATCTAGCGAGACGTAGAAAGTTTCCTTGTGTCCCCCCACAATTTCAATGCCCCAGATGCCCTTGTAAATTCGTTAGTGCCCAAACTCTTTGTAGACATAATCAACTACGCTGCCCTGTGGCTAAAGGTGAGCGGGGTAGACTAGAGCTGGTAGAATTAGTTGCTGATCTGCGAAATAAATTAGCTATATTGGAGGAGAAAAATGGGGTGTTGTAATATAAACTATCACTCGCGGCACATTGAAATTGCATTAATTATTTTCTCCAAAATTCATAAATTTGTTGTCGGATACAATTTTCTCATTAACCAATTTTTGGATTTTTCGGGGGTGGTGCGGGTAATATAGAGGGGTGGACATGATACCACCACAGGTGGTATCATTTTGACTCCCTCTATACTACTCATCCGGCATGCTTCTAACAAGCAATATAGACCGTTATCAAGCCAAGTGACCTGTGGTATGGACCTGGAAAACTGTATAGAACATTGATGAGACGGCTCGTTACGATCTACATTGTTTGCAAACATCGAGATCAAGACCTGTTGTGCTGAAAGAGTTTTAAATACACGTTTCCAGTGTCTTTACATTGTGTCGATGAGTAAAACGTTAAAAGTAACAATCAGCTGGTGTGTTTTTGAACACCCCTTGTATTTATTTAGTAGTTGCTACTTGACAGATTTTTTTCTACAGCTTGCCTGCTTTACACGTTACACTGAAATGTTCATATCTGCTAGAAATAAACTGCACATTCTGCAGAACACCAGCCAGACTGTGATGTACGGTTTGTTTGTGCATACATTGTATGGATGATAGTCGGTCAACCACTCAGCGCTTTCTCGGATGTTCAGACGGATTTGTAGAATCCTGTGGCAAAGCATCGCGCTGTCGAGTTCGAATGTAGTGTTCTATGTATGCCACCCTGGTGGGTGGGAGGGTATGCGCATCTTAGCGATGAATTCATCCTTGGGGATTCATTTCATATCTTCACAGCGAATCGTGCTGGGATTCATACCTGGGGCCAAGTTATCTGGTGTAGTAAGCATAGCCCGCACCAGATCAGGGGCCGTTTCACTAAAATTTGTATGACTAAAATGTTCGTAAGTGCAAATTTAGGATCGTCTGGAAATTTCAATTGATGGATTTTCATTTATTGAACATGGGCTGCATGTGCAGCCTATGCTCAATAAATGTAAATCCAACACTTGTTTACAAGAAAACATTGTTAATGTGAAATGTACAGTCTATCATAATTTTGCACTTACGAACATTTTAGTGGTACGAAGTTTAGTAAAACGGCCCCAGGACACTGTCTTCCTGTACTGAAGGTATGGTACTCCCCCATACAGGCGCATGCATTCTCATTGTGTCCCTCGGACAAAAGTGGGGGGATACAATGGATTTGACACTGAACAGTGAGTGGCAGGTGGTAGTATGTGAATGGTAAATTTAACCCTTAGACCGCTATCTTATTTTTTTTGTCGTCAGCTTTTTATTTTCTATTTTCCATTTTTATCATCAAAAACATGCTTTGACAGCACTTTAGAATAATTTACAACATGCTGTGGCAGCACTTCAGAATCATTTCCATTGGAAATGATTCTGAAGTGCTGTCAAAACATGTTTTTATTGAGAAATAATTCAATATATAAAAGCAACAGCAGACGACAATTGTTGTGAGTATCGGTCTAAGGGTTAATAATGGAATTCATCCTTACTGGAATCCCTATATCACTGGTTTGGACTTGAGAGTTATACCGGTGAGAGTGATGAAAACTCTTGCCTCACAAATTTTCAAGTGATCTCCCTTTGTTTTTTAGCTTTTGTTTTTAAAATACCGGCTATTTGATTGGTGAAAGCAATTACATGTTCCTGTACCACATACACAGAAAAATGTGCCACATTCATATAAAATAAATACATATGCTGTTCATATTTAATACATATGAAAAACATATGAATTGCATATGAAATTGGTATGAAAAGAGCAAATATGAAATTCATTTGCTGTTCATATGAAGACTTCATATGCATTTCATATGAATAATTTACATATGAATTTCATATGAAAAGTTTTCAAATGAAATTCATATGAAATTTTTATATGGAATTCATATGTTATATAGAGCCACCATACTTGCACAACTTCATAACCAACGGGTGCCCACCACATACCACTATCCAACATGTGACCTATTTTTTTACCTTGACCTATTTTTTCCGCATAATCGATTTGCCATTTTCAATGTTAAAGTTTTCGTGTTTAGGTCCATTTCTCAGTTACTGTACGACCTAGAACCAGTGGTGGTTGGTTGGGAGCATGCGATGGGTAATTTAACAATCAGGATTCATCATTGACAGAATCCTGACCGGAGACCTGGTTTGGCCATCATGGCCCTTATATGAGTAATATGATGTAAATATTCCGTTCTTATTTTGGGAATTTCCTCCCAATGCAGCAGGTTAAATGCGGGATCGAACCCGTTTTCCAGGCCTTAAATGACCGAAACTGTTGATAGGCCGTTAACCACGAATAAATCAAATCATAGTAATTTTCCTTCGTTAAAGTTTGTGTTTGAGCTTGTATCTTCTATAGTGAAAGGCATACAGTCACCATATTTGCTCACTATCATGAGCCGGTGATGTACACCATAACCCACTGTGAAACACATGACCTCCATGTGACCTTAACCTACAATTGCCGTATTTACATAGTTATTTCCCTTGGTAATATCTAGGCCGGGTGGGTTGTGGCCTAGATGTTAGAACACCGACCTCGACTTGGCATTACAAATAGTTTCATAGTATTTCCATCTCACTGGTCTGTCGGATGGTCCCGTCCCTATATTACCGTAGTTGTTGGTGGGACGTTAAACTCTTTACTTTTACTTGTTCAGCTTGTAACTGCAATACTATTAGGCCTATAGCCACCGTACTTGCACACTATCATGAGCAGTGGTGTGTACCACAAACCACAAACCACTGTTAAATGCATTACCTCCATGTGACCTTGACCTACACTAGCCATATTTACATAGTTATTTACCTTGGTTTAAGTTTTTGTTTGTATTTTGGGGATTTTGCGATTGTGCCTCGTTTACTAACTAAGCTGTAAGTGGGCCATCCGTGTTCTATGAGTTGTTCTATGAGTTGTACACTTATTTCTTGTCCGGAGCATAACTCTAATGCCCATTGGAATATTTTCAGAAACTTTACACATACATAGTCCTGCAAGAATGACAACTCACTAATTTTCTAGTTATGTCCCTTTATTTGTTAACACACGAATTTCGTTTCCTGAGTATATCTCGAATATACGGAGCCCAGCAAGGGGCATGGATTTTTTTTATTAATTTGTTCCCGCGAAATACAATTTGTTCCCTCAATTTAACAATTCGTTCCACGATATAACAATTCGTTCCCTCGAATTAACAATTTGTCCCCACGAAATGACAATTTGTTCCCTCCATTTAACAATTCGTTCCCTCGAATTTACAATTTGTTCCCACGATATAATAATTCGTTCTCACAAATTAATTATTTCGTGGGAACGAATTGTTAAATTGAATGAACGAATTGTTATTCGTGGGAACGAATTGTTAACTTGAGGGAACGAATTGTTATTTCGTGGGAACGAATTAATAAAAAAAATAATTCTACGTCCCCTGCGGGGCTGCGTACGAATATCCTTGCAATATTTGCATGCTACTTCACAGCACAGGTGGAAGACTCGGACCTATGACACCAAAACAATGCCTATTAAAAAAAATCCCATTACCCCACCCACTTGGTCTCGTACATTACCATCTATATGCTATATGCTATATGCTATATATAAATAGCAGATGGTAATGTACGAGACCAAGTGGGCGGGGTAATGAGATTCTTTTAATAGGCATTTTTTTTGGTGTCATAGGTCCGAGTCTTCCACCTGTGCTTCACAGTGCGTAGACAACGACCAAAAGCTGTGTCATGAGCAAAACATGACAACTCACACCTTACTACCATGTTATTTAGTTCTTGAAGAACGATTCATATTTCGGTGCTTTATGTGTTATTTCGGTATATCTGGTGGTTTGGGTGCATTGTTACCAACATACAATTTACGTCACCTCCCGGGAATTAGACGTATACGTTACACGGGTATTTTGACTATAAATGGGGCCCGAATGTTCGGAACGGTGAATGTGTAGATAATTGGCTATTTCTGTCGTGTGTAATGTTTGAGCATTAGTAGTTGCTCCAACTATGTAAACTACGCAAAACCAACGCATTCCAGCAAATTCCACCAAAATAATGACCATCTGTCTAAACAGCTGTGGATGCGTGTATGCTGAAATGGGGATACACGTGCTTGTGGGCAATCAATTGAAATTTCCAGACGATCCTAAATTTGCACTTACGAACATTTTAGTCGTATGAAGTTTAGTGAAACGGGCCCCTGTAATGCTGTGGATTGTGTCGGCATGGTTTCACATTGCTGTGGCAGAACTACTCATCACACGGAAATACATCCCACCACCCGACTAATGCAGCCAGCTGTCGTCACCTCGGCCCGCAAACTTGTATTGAACAGTCACTATGTGTATTATGTTATACAATAAGAGACTATATATATGTATCTGACTAGGTGTTCCCGTCACCTGTGGTCGAAATCAAAGTATTGGTTGGTTTGGTATACTTGATGTGTTCACTATTTGGTAGTTTCGGACAAGTACATGTAACTACGGAGCCCCGCTGGGGACGTAGAATTCTTTTTATGCCACCGGGTTTCGAAGAAACGGGTGGCATATAGTGTTTGGACCGTCCGTCTGTCCGACTGTCCGTCCGTCCATCCGTCTGAATGTCTGGGCAAACATCGGGGGTTTAGGAGCTTAGTAACAAAGGATTCCTTTGTTATAGTCGGTAAGCTCTTAATTCCATTGATCTTTAGGAGCTAATCCTTTGATCTTTTAAAGAACAAATAGCTCATAACTCCCAAATGTTTGAACGTCCGTCCGTCACACTTTTCGGTTAACCACTTTGCCACAGTTTCTCAAATATGCTGCAGGTGGCATCCGCGTTCGACAGACGCATTTCTTGTTTTTATTATTAATTAGTTCCCACGTAATAACAATTCGTTCCCTCAATTTAACAATTCGTTCCCTCAATTTAAAATTCGTTAACGAATTGTAAATTCGTGGGAACGAATTGTTAATTCGAGGGAACGAATTGTTAAATTGAGGGAACGAATTGTTAAATTGAGGGAACGAAAGGTTACTTCGTGGGAACTAATTAATAAAAAAAATCCATGTCCCTGCGGGGCTCCGTCAGTTGCACTGTAAATACTCCGGTATCGTGTAAATACTCCGGTATCGTGCGATATGGCAGTATTTGAAGCGTTACTTGTCCGCCACTGGGTATTTGGATGATCTGTTGGTTGGAGAAAACATATTCATCCCTGAAATTAGAATAACCTGACCTGGTGTCAGGTCCATACCACATCAGTCACTTGGCCCCTTCCACTAAAATATGATTACGAATAATCGTAATACTCATATAAAGGGCATAGCCCCTTATAAGAGTATTACGATTATTCGTAATCCTATTTTAGTACATTTGTAGTCAGCATATCTCCAGTGGATAGGAGGGCACGCATGTCTTAGCGGTGAGTCCATTCTTGTCACGAGTCCAACTCAATCCTTACCGGGATTCAAACATCAACAGTGAATCGTGATTAAAACCTCATTGTTGAATCCATCCTTATCGTGATTCAGACCACAACAGTGAATAAGTGTTTACCTATGTTCAAACGTCAATGATGAATCCGGTCATGGTCAATAGCAGTTAAGACCCGTTTCCACTGTCCTATGTTCGGCCTTTTAAAATTCTCCAAGCCAAACGTTAAGCGGGGATGACTTAAAATCACAAAATATAGATGAATATGCAAATAACATTATTAATACAATTGCTTCACTTGCCAAGTGTCGTTACACAATCCGAGTTGCCTTGGATAACACCTAACATAAAGAGGACGATCAGAAAACGGAAAAGGCTCTATCAAAAAGCAAGACTAATTAATAATAACTCACATTGTGTAATGTTTAATGTTAAACTTTCCAATGACAAGAGCATCTAAGATAGATTATCACGACGGGATAAGTAAAAACCTAAAGTCAGGGAAACTGACCAAAAGATTGTTGGCCCATATTAAAACGTTTCGTCAATGAGAATGAAAATAAAACAATCTCACCACTTAACCATAACGGAACAAATACTTGATGATAATACAGAAAAAGCTAAAGTTCTAAAATTCCGGGACCAAACACTTTTACCGGACCCCGCGTCACATTTACCTGCACTCACACTCTTGAATCTATCACGCTAAACGAAATAGATATACAAATAATAGTTTCTAACTTACTATGGAAAGTACGGACACATGGATTTTGTTTTATTACTTTTTTATTTCGTTCCCACGAAATAACAATTCGTTCCCTCAATTTAACAATTCGTTCCCTCGAATTAACAATTCGTCCCCACGGGGAACGAATTTTTATTTCGTGGGAACGAATTGATAAAACAAAGAATTCTACGTCCCCTGCGGGGCTCCGTAGGAAAGCGACTGGCCCAGATGGTATCAATTTGTGGTCATGTTTTCTCGTGACCAGAATTGATTATCTCCCAATGCATGCGTGTAACGATCGGAATCTGCAATTACCTCCCTTGACAGAAGAGTCAAATATTCCCAGAATGCCAGCTATGACATACGGGTGACTGCTCATGACGCGAATGCGCTTATTGGCATTTAGACCAGTGTAGATCTTGGCTAACCAGCACTTATTCTCAGAAAAATGGACAAGCGAGTTTTCACATGATACTTTATGTTAGAAACAAATTTACAGTGGATTCCACAGTACGCAACTTCCAATACAAATACCTGATGCGAATTCTGGGCGTAGATAAATTACTTTATCGCTGTACAGTGGGGTCAGCGTGTAAGTGCACACACGAACGAACACGACAGGTTGGTTCCGACCTGTCGTGTTCGTTCGTGTGCGCACTTACACGCTGACCCCACTGTAATATAGTAAGTAGTAGCCTATGTGATTGCTCTATGTATGTTGAAAGTATAAAACACTTATTGTGCAGATGGGAATGTACATGTGCAGTAGTTTTGGTCTCGGCTAAGAGCTTACCTAGCTGATATAGTGAACGTTCAACATATTTCGATAGGAATAAATAATAATGCACTTTTTGTAAAACAATTTAATTTCATCGTTATTCTAGGAAAATCTTTAATTTTCAAATGTTAATATGAAAAACGCGATAATAACGTTCGATTCATTCATAAATTACTTGAAGAACAGAATTCTGCATGCAGCTGAATGGGAATTCGTCAGAAATCCGGCGCCTGTTTCGACGTGAAACATGTGACGCCGGCGCGGAGTGCAGCACCAGTGGAACTCACCACGTGTATGTGTGGGTATGTGGGCCAGTCAGGGACAGTTCGTTGCTGTTTTCCTTCGCTGCGTAGAAACGAATATTAAGAAAATAAATTCTTCCGTTTCTACTGCGGGCCGAGACAAAACGTAAGAACCTTAAATGTGATATTACATAAGATCATGTAATTTCTTCCAAACCACACTAAATCATCACGTAGTACGTTAAACAAGCCATATTTGTTATGCCATAGACACTCTTCGCTTGCAGAAATTGGTCAATTGATGTACTAATGTACTTCACAGGCATGTTAATGTATCATTTACATCACTTTCAAGCATATGTTTTTGGATTATATTGTAATTCGGAGCATGTTTGTCATGTGAGGCGGTTACAATTCCAGCCGCTGACTTTTTGGGCACCCCCAGAGTGGTCACAGGAGATTGAATTTATCTTTCTTAACAATAATTAAACCTATATTTTAATTAGTCAATATCCAGATGAAACTGATGTAAATGCTACACTGACATGCATGTGAAGTAAATTAGTACATCAATTGACCGGTGTCTGCAAGCAAGAGTGTCTAGGGCAAACAAATCGGGTTTATTGTTTTAACGTACCAGCCTTAAATGTTGTTCCGCTTCTACGTCGCGTACAGACGGAAATGGAGGTTCACTAGTTTCGTCTCTACGGTGCATAAACATGTAAACGGGTCACCATACGTGGACCTACAGACGGCCATTTGTCTGCCAAGTATGTACAGCGACTATTGCATGTGTCTGTGTTTGTCTTGGGTTTCCTCCAGAAACCACAAAGTCGTGGAGCTTCTCGCAAATTAAAGTCATTGAATTAGACGATCGCGTCTTACTGCATGATACCAGAGACACACGTCAGAAAATAGCCTAAATCCCTGGTAATACTTGGACACATAGGATTGCCAAACAGTTTATAACTATTTTCTTTAAGACAATGTGGTTGAAACTTTAATGAAAAGAGGGACAATTAAATGTTTATATGATATGATATACATGTATATTACAGACCTGTTGACGGATTTCATAAGTAAGTTTAATCAATAATCGTATTGCATCGTCACTCATGTAAACTTCTCGAAATATAAACTATGTACATATGTACGGAGCCCCGCAGGGGACGTAGAATTATTTTTTTTTGTATTCGTTTCCTCAACTTAACAATTCGTTCCCACGAATTAACAATTTGTTTCCACGACTTAACAATTCGTTACCTCAATTTAACAATTCGTTCCCACGAAATAACAATTCGTTCCCACGGGAACGAATTGTTAATTCGTGGGAAAAAATTGTTAATTCGAGGGAACGAATTGTTAAATTGAGGGAACGAATTGTTATTTCGTGGGAACGAATTAATAAAAAAAATCCATATCCCCTGCCGGGCTCCGTACATATAACCTTGATTTAGTAGGATTTCGCGGCCGGCGTGTGGAGTTGTGTAAGTTATTATACGCCCCTCTGTCTATGATTAGGTTTGTACGAATGGTATGCAGCAACGTTACGTCACTCGCAGACGATGCAGGTAATCTCGTCTGTTACACTAATCATGAGATTCTTGTCTCATTATCTCACCACAATAACAATCAGCCGTGCAGATAGCTATGGAAGGGGATATCCGCCACTACATTGCATGCTGCTTCGTGACAATGCAGTCGACCATTGTTACATGTCATCCTGCACTGCGGTTACTCATTACTGCTTAATGACAACTCCACCGTGCATTATTACATTTCACATTGCATACCTCGATTGGCTATTTAACATTGTTACATGTCATCCTGCATATTGGCTATACAATACTGCTTAATGACAACTCCATCTTGCATTATTACATTGCATATTGCATACCTCGATTGGCTATTTCACATTGTTATATGTCATATTCTGCCATGTGTCATTCTGCTTACTGCTTGCTGTGATGCGTATATGACTATGAATTCCGCCGAATGACGCATGCAAGCACGCAGAATGGCCCATGTCAGAATATGAAATGGCTGAATGAGGGATGCCAGCATCGCAGTAAGCAGTAGGCCGAATGAAACTTGGCAAAATGTGCAACGCCCTCTGTTGTCATAATGGGAACGCTTCCATTATGACGCCAGGTGGCGCTCCAAAATAAGTACAGTAGATGTTTTTTCTTGTGGTCTTTTGTCACTGTGCCACCGCGGACGTAATGTATTTAAAGTGGTAGATCACCGCGGGCATAGCCTACCTGTCCCCCGCGATCACTGTTTCAGGCATTTTTGTTTGCATGAGAAACGATGAATTAAGTGAGCGCGTGCGTGTGTATGTGTACGTGTGCTTTCGCGCTTTGATGTAGCTAAAGTCGGACATAATGCTATATCACTATTCTAAATGTACACGAGTTATGGTGTTAACTGCTTAGACACAATGCCATAAATGTTTGTCAAATTGCAGGCCCGTAGCCAGTGGGGGGGGGGGGGGGTCGGAGAGGTCGGACGACCCCCCCCCCCCCGACCAGCCTCGAGGTCCATTTTTTTAGCCTCGAGGTCCACTTTTTGCCTCGAGGTCCACTTTTTTAGAACCCCCTAGATACCTCAGGCCCATTTGGGCCTTCAAAACCTTCAAAACGACCCCCCCCCCCCCTTCAAATAGGTCTGGCTAAGGCCTGAATTGTATGTATATTTTCTTAACTTGGTTGATTGATTGAATTGCGTATAAAGGTGATTTAATCCATTCTGGCCGCAAAGGAAATAATCCCGTCCTTATCATTTAGCGGCTTACCTGTGACTATTTCGGGGAGATTGAACACCATCGGTCTAATTATTATTTTTCTTTAACACGAACTATAATTAGCAGGTACTCTTCATTATTAACTGTACATGCAAATACGGACATAAGTATCCATTGTCAACAGATGAGTAAATGGAAAGTGTGAGTATTACCTTAATAGAAGCAATTAGAAATCGTATCGGTCCCCGTTATTCGTTAATTTAATGACCGGCCTCCGTTTCGCCCTTCGACCAACTCGTCCCCGTCAGCCGCTCAAAAATAATACGATAGCCGACACAGGTTACGACAGGCCCGTACGAAGGGGGGTGTGGTTGGGGGGGGGGTGGGGGTTGCGACAGTGACCGCACAGTGATCACAGTGACCGAGGATGCTGTCACCGCGATCCCACTGCCTGAAACAGTGATCGCGGGGGACAGGTAGGCTATGCCCGCGGTGATCGACCACTTTAAATACATTATGTCCGCGGTGGCACAGTAACAAAATACCACAAGAAAAAACATCTACTGTACTTATTTTGGAGCGCCACCTGGCGTCATAATGGAATCGTTCCCATTATTACAACAGAGGGCGTTGCACATTTTGCCAAGTTTCATTCGGCCTACTGCTTACTGCGATGCTAGCATCCCTCATTCGGCCATTTCATATTCTGACATGGGCCATTCTGCGTGCTTGCATGTGTCATTCGGCGGAATCCATATAGTCATATACGCATCCCAGCAAGCAGTAAGCAGAATGACACATGGCAGAATATGACATGTAACAATGTGAAATAGTCAATCGAGGTATGCAATGTAACAATGCAAGATGGAGTTGTCATTAAGCATTATTGTATAGCCAAGATGCAGGATGACATGTAACAATGTGAAATAGCCAATCGAGATATGCAATGTGAAATGTAATAATGCACGATGGAGTTGTCATTAAGCAGTAACGAGTAGCCGCAGTGCAGGATGACATGTAACAATGGTCGACTGCATTGTCATGAAGCAGCATGCAATGTAGTGGCGGATATCCCCTTCCATAGTATGCAGGGCCAGATATTGTCGATATACCTGTACAATCGTACTATGTTTATTTCTATAGGCTACTGAGCCGGTTACATGCACCGTTTCATATTGTCTCGTATCTTTCGAGAACCTACTTTGACGTCAACTGCAGCCTGTTGCTGCACTGGATCAAAGCATTTAAAAAAAAGTTGGGTTCTCTTACAGTAATACTCTACTACTAAGAAAAACGAATCCTCTCTCCTCTGACATGGGTGGGTGGGGGGGGGGTAATAGGAGTAGGCCAACGACACCGACACAGAAACCGGATGTTGGTGTGGATGAAAATGAGGAACATGTTCTATAGTCCAGCAGAAGGCCGGGCAGTTATGAAACCCAGTCGGTATAGACGGGCCGCATACTTTTAACCAGTCGATACGTATCGGGCATATTTTCAGAATCTCATTTCTAGTTTTTCCATTAGACATCAGACTGCATCTGTCTCACATACTGTTTCAAAATAGAAACAGTAAATGACGTAAACACCACCTAGCACCGGGTTAAGCGCTACTCAACGTACATATGGACACATAAACAATGAATGTGAAGACATGCACAACTGTCAGAGTGGCAGTAGTGCTCAACGACCAACAAGGATTTATATTTAGATTATCTGTCCCATATCCCTGTCATTTCATTGTACTTTATTAACCCTTTCAACACCCCTTTTTCATAAATGGACTAGTCTGAAAACCATTTTGTGACGATTGGATTGGATGCAAAATTTCACATATCAAAATCCAGTCCAGTTATTTAGGGGATGCAAGGGTTAAATATTAATTTATTTCAAGTTGCGAACGTCATTTGTAACCAATGTATGCCAGAATCAGCATGTTCTTCTGGTTAGCATCTAAACTCGTTGTCAGATCTTTTCATGAATGATGACCTGGCACCAGATCAGGATATTATAATGTCAGCACTGAATGTGTATGTAAACAATCAGTTCTGTGGTTTGCGATTTCCCCCATATTGGTGTTCCCCCAATACAGGTAATGAGCGGGATTTGAACCTGTCAATCCGTCTGTATATGAACTTTGATGTTGAACGGACGTTAAACAATATTCATTCAATCAATCAATCAATGAACAGAAATAATAATATGATGCGAATGTTTACAACCTACTGAGCCATGTGGTGATTTCAGGGGCGGATCTGAAGGGAGGAGGGGGGAGGGGGTTGCAATCCCCCCCCCCCCCCCCCCACCCCCCGTTCAGCCACGGAGTTTACATATATAACAGTTTACCACCAGCTGGAGTCTGAATTTAAATGCCGTAAACACAGGAAAGTGCATTTCCGGACATCTAGATTTCAACTTCTTTACTGGGGATGGGGGGGGGGGGGGGGCATGCACCCGGACCCCACTAGCATGCTCGTTCCACTCTGTGGAGCTCGGAAATATGACAACCACGTTCCCCAAATCAAATCCAAATGCTGGATCCGCCCCTGGATTGTATGCCTTCAACCATCTTCAGGAAAAATAATACGATATTTTCGACATTTGATTTGAAAAGTTTCAACTTCATTTACGGAACTTATCATATGTGTTTGCACAATCCGTGTAATGGACGTCCTATGATGAAAATGATTTGTCAGCATGTGCTTGAAGTCTGCGATTGCAGACAAATCATTTATAGTCTACACATATAGCACATATTTATGAAAATTAGAGTTACTGTGAACGACGTAAAAAAACTGGGAGGTTTGAGGTAGGGAAGTGGGAGAGGAGGAGGTGGAAGGTGTCCTCCACCCCACCGCACCCCCTAACCACCCTAGTGTTATGAAATGTTCACGTGCTGCAACACGGTTTACACCACGTGACTACAAGAAATTGTAGTTAAAACCGCCCTATGTGTTCCTGAAGCAGATTAATATGTATACCAGTTGATCTGTAGCATATTTCACCAACATTGCAAACTATACTTATATGGCAAAGTATACTTTGAGGGAGAAATTTTCAATTTAAGGATAAATTTATTAATTTTATTATACTGAATTTATTACATTATCACAATGGCTGTGATAATGTAATACATTCAGTATAATAATGCTGCATACTTTTAATCATCAAATATATGCAGTCGATAGTTCTATATGAAATAATGCATTTCCGGAAAAATAAATGATTACTCCCTCAAAGTATACTTTGCTAGAAAAGTATACTTTGCAATGTTGGTGAAATAGGCTACAGGTTTTGCAAGCCAACGTTGTCCATGGCCTAGCATGATCGGACTGTCTTACCGGGCTATTTTTGGCCCCCTAACATCGTATGTGTTAATAACTCTAAGTTAAGTCTTAGCCGTCATAATGTCACGTGACGAGGGTAACGCTCTTATTGTCTGTTGGCAATGGCAATGATCAGGAACTTATTTCAGAATTAAGACCCCAAGCAGCGCATCTAACTGTGTCCAAGAAACACAATTTGTCGCAGTGTCGAGGTCACTAACGTCTTATCAGGAACATAACTGTGTAAACAGTCTTCTTCGGGAAGACAGTAGCGTGCGTTTGTAGTTCAACAGGTACCGTTTCGTCATGATTTGCTCGTTTTCTCTCAGGCTGTACCATAAGCAATCAAAGTACTGAAAGTACTGAACATAGGGTACTACAAGATTAAACTAGATTGATTGCTTGATTGATTGCTGGTGTTACAGTTTCATTAACCCTTAAAGGTACATGCCCACTCAGTAGGTACAAAATGTTCTTTACATCAGAGACATCATCTGAGACATTTCCTGGCAAAATAAACATTCATGCGCCATTATCCCACGTACTGATTGGCATTATTATACATGTTATATCAGACGTAAATTTACACACTGATATGAGGGGCGATAACCGTGTTTGCTTAAAATGTTAACGGACATTACTCTTTAATCTCTGTATTTATTTTATGATGTGCAATGATCGTACTTTAAAATCTGTCGAAAATATTATTTTTTCAGGTGACGCATTTCTTTAGTATAAATAATTAAAACATATCATGCCTCATTTGCATATGAACATAGCCTGATACCACCGCGCGTGTCACTATCAGTAAAATAAATATTACTAAATGATTATATCTGTATAGCGGGCACTTGTAACGTTTAGAAACTTGTTAGATTTTTTTTTGTCGTATTTCAGTACTTGCAGTGTTATACTGTCATTAATGTGTTCCCTGACTGTAAGTTATCACCTTAAATACTGACTTATTGACCCCCTTCCATGAACGTAGAATTGACACTCATGTTGGCGTGTATTGGCCACCATAGACAAATGTCAATCAGGCCGAATTCAGGAATGTCACTAAAATCCACTGTAGATCCATCGATAGAGAGAGAGAATGAGGATTAAACATCAGTTAGACCTACACGTGCGAGTTTTGTTTCGCACAGGTGTCGGGTGAGTTTAAAAATAGGCTGTCGGAAGGTCAAACTTGATGTAGTTTGTGTGTTAAACGCGTCGCTTGTTTTCGGAGAGTATTCGGAGGGGAGTTAACTCTGTTACTAAATTTAGCGATGACCGCACGATTTGTGCTGCAAATGGGGGCAAATCACGCGCAACAAAATAATCCGATGTATTTTTGTACGTAGAACAACCGTTGTTGATATTGTGCAGTGCAAGTTTTTCATAATATTATTTTCAATTAGTGGTTGCGTATGCCAGTTAAACGTTTAGTAACACAATGCATTTTGTTGTTATGGTTATTCCAAGATATCACTACGGACGTGCCCATCGAGAGGATCTGGGGCGTGGATAACTGTCCGACGCGATTCTAAGTTGTCAATCACAGGCGTCCGCACCACGGGGGGTCGTGGGCGGGCCAAATGATCCCGCTCGATCGCAATACATACGGATACACATGTACCCTATGTAAAAACGAATAAAGCGAACTACATGTAGATTAATTGTTATACCGCAACTAGCGTCTGAAGTAACCTAATAAAGGGGGCCGAATAAACATCATCTATATTCGCTACTAACCGTATATACATCAAAGTAGCATAATAAACTTGCACTTTTGTTTTGGTGCTCAGTTTGTATATAATTACAATGTAACCGGGTACCAGCCGTACTAGCTTTATTTTCTCAACGTTGACCTCTCGTCATGTGACCAGTGGGTTCAAAATAGCAACGGAAAAAGTGTCTCACTTCACCTCAATAGTGTTGGAATAAGTTTAGAATTACTGGACCGATTTTCACAAACTAACTATTGTTTTCTTAGCTAGACAATTTCCAAGCTATCTAGCCGGGTTTCGGAGTGAATTTCTAAAAAAAGTGTTTTTCGACCAGCTTCTCGAGCTCCTCCATCTTGTCAAAACTGTCCCACTCCAAATCGATTTTTCGCAATAATTTCAGAATTACCTGACCGATTTGAACAAACTAGCTCTCGTTTTCTTATTTGGATCATTTCCAAGGTAACTAGCATAATATGTTTTCCGTACTGCTCCTTGTCCTCCTCATCCAAGACGGCCGTAATGACGTCAGTCAGACAACTTGACGTTACGTCATAAATCAACGTGACGTAAACGTAAAATGGGTTGCGGTATAAAGTAAATACATGGTTAGTGCCTTAGAATATAAAATATATTCGGTTTCGCCCCGACAACTTTATTGGGGCTCGCTAAAGCTCGCCCCAATAAAGCTGTATAAGGCTCAACCGAATATATTTTATATTCTAAGGCATTAACCATGTATTTACAATGTACTATATATATTAGCGCATACCTGTATGTAGAACCATTCATATGTCGCTTACACATGCTGTACATATCCTGTATTAAACATGCATGTCTAGACAGGTGCACCAGTACAGGAATTACATATTGCCTATGATGGTCACGTGGGTCTAGTTTTCGGGTTATTAACACGTTCATCAACTAGCGGTTTTCATGAAACATAACATATGAGCTAAATTGTCAGTTCTATCCAATGATAAGCATTTCTTTCATTGTTTCTTGCTTTCAAAATAAGATTGTTGCTCGATTGAAATTCGCCTGAACGTGTTTAGCAACACAGGAGTCAGCCATCTTGAATATTGACTTATAATTCCAGCACAAAAATATTTACACAATTCCTTAACATTTGATTGGCCCGTAGCAAGTCTCTGTCCAAAATGTATATCCCAGTAAATTCCCAGGCCGAACTACTTTCCGTAACCGTGAGGCGCAGTTAAAATAATTATTAAGAAAACGGAAAATAAACACATTTTCTTGATGAATTTATTTCAAATGCTGGAATTATAAGGAATGAATGGCCTTTTTGTGGAATTTATCGGGGTATAAACTTGGAAAAGTCGCGGGAATACTGGACGAAGGCCTTCCTTTTCCAAGTTTATACCCCGATAAATTCCACAAAAATGCCATTCATTCCTATAATGGTTGGAATTTTCGCGGTAGGTTCCGAAAGTGTGATAAATTTGCTACTTCGACCCGAGTTTTCATTGGCTGTTGATCATCTCGCAGATGAATGAGGCACACTGAAGGAAGACATGAATTTTTTCTATTTTTTTATGATTTTAATACAAGTAATATTAAAGAACATATTAATGGCGGACGCAGAACATCAGGGTAGCTTCGTGAACAAAATTAACTAAATGGCAAAAAATACCAGTATTTAGTCCAAACACTGGATTTGGTGGCATTTTTAAAGGACTTAATGTACGTCAAATCATGCTTATTTTAATCACCTGACGTAAAGCACATCGCGGTTGCACACATGTCTATAAATTACAAAATATGTGTATACCCCGAAAACTCCGACTACTCCGAAAACTGGCGTCACGACCATATGCAAACCAATACCTTATGGAAATCTAACAATAGTATACACATCGTTAAAGGTACATGCCCAATCAGTAGGCACAAACTGTTCTTTATAGGAATTAAACAAGTGTATAATTGTGTAACTATTCCACCAGTTCTAAAAATTACGAGTGCCCGCTATACAGATATAATCATTTACTGTATGGTTATTAAACACATTAAAAATCACCCTCCCCAAAAAACTGCACTGTGATGGAGAAGTTACTAGGTCTATCCATCACACACTTAGAATGTTTTACCAAGCAGGGGATGGCTTATCGTCTAGTGGGTAGAGTATTGGACATACATATCGAACGTCGTGGGTTCAATCCACACGGAAACAATATACGTGTATAATGTTTACAGCCAGGTAAGTTGAGAGTGGAAAGGAGGACCCATCTCAACGTTAACATGCCCTTAGCTGGCACGTTCAACAATCACATTTTCTTCATGAGTTAACCCGAACTTTCTGGTGAATGTTATTGTTATAATATATCGAGATTGTACCAACGATGGTCACTGTCCCAGAGAATATATGAAAGTTGGAGGGACCTACACGTGCTATAGCATATGTGTACGTACAGCTAAGCTTTTTTGAAGGTAGACAAAATAAAACGGAAAGAAACCGCACTGAAAACGATCGTTTTGCACAACAGATGCATAGAAACGATCTTGTTCACACATTAGGTTCACGATATTTTCGTTTATATACCCCGCTTTCAACTATTTAAACGCCTGTCATCACTTTCAACGCATCGTTTTGACTAATTAATTTTCTTTGTTTTTAATTAAAAAAACGCTGTTTTCGCTGGCTTAAACGTGTCACGTTTAAACCAACGAAACATCGTTTTCTAATTATAAAATCGAAAACGATGTTAAAACGATGTTTGAGGAACCAGGATTAAATCAACCGGGTAGTCAGTAATGTACACCATGCATACATTAACATACAGTAAATCTCTCCGAGGAGGACTAATTAATACACCAAATTTCAGTTTGATGGGTTTCACTGTAATTACGGTATCTGTTCGTGATTATAAGGTGCGTTACCAATTCTACAGGTGATCACAGGATGTCCGGTTTAGAGTGGTTCCGCTGTAGTTTGCCGATATACGTGATTTAAGGAGCAATCTTCCACGTGTAATGCGGTTAGCCGCAAGGAAGGAAAGCGCATCAACGGCGTCATTCTAAAACACTTATATATTTACTCGAGCGCTATCAAGGAAGTATACAACCAACGTCCAAATTTGAGGTCTTCCAGTTGATATGCAAATTAGTTTATGTCGGTCGCAGCACATGTGTTGCGGGTTTAACTTTTTTAAAACACGGGTACGCCATAAATATGACAACCATATACACAACTTAGCTTGATCGTCTTTTCAGTGTAATACATGTTTTGTTTGCTTTTGTTGTGCTAAATTTATATTATTGCATATGTTTACGTATACTAAGGGTGGGACGATTAACCGCCATATTCGATTATTCACGATTCGTAACTCCATGATTCGGTGCACGAATACAATCTTCGGTTTCGGTTTCTGTTCTCAGAATAGCTATTGAACTTATCGACATTCCGGAAGTGATACCACGAAATGGACGATCCCTATAAGCCGGTACCAGTGCCAACCGTGACCGGTACAATCGGGTACCTCTACGAAGGTATCTATAATGCGTGGCTAACGCGAATATGGCCGGGGGCATGTAACTATGACCTCGTGTGGTGGTCAATTTGTACTTGAAGCATATCATTATCCAACATAGGGGATTGACCGTGCACCATGCATGCGATATTACATATGAATGACCCACCATGTCTCAATAATTTATATATCCTTGTAAACTTGACAGAAGCCTTATTTTCGAACATGTTTTTACCAAACCTCCTCACATCTTCATCTGAAATTAAAACACGCAGTCCGTAGCTAAAAATGGACAACATCGTTCACTGACCAAATGGCCATGACTAGTTGTCCGGATCGTTTTTATATTTTGCCATATACATGCGCATCGACTTGTCAATCGTGCCAAAAGTTCCGCATCCCTGCTATTCTTTGAGTCTTCAAACTACAATGTACTTGACACGTTTTCCACTCTAAATTAAGCATTAGTCTATTTGTCATCCACAAACACATAACCGTACATATGCAACAGGCGGGTAGAACGGACCTTACACCGTTTAGTTCTTGGATGCGCGATCTCGGGCTACACTCGTAACAGACAACCATATTTGGTCAAGGAGCACATGGAAATTTATTTGAGTATTTTGTTGCACAAGGTTTGGGCACAGTTAGTGGGTGCATCATTAGTGCGACCAGGTTAGCCGACAGTGAAGCTGTAGTCTGATCATAGACTTACACACACATGGTAGACTGATGACGCTGCTCTACAAGTATAATCAACTGCCAACATCCGGTGTTCCCTAATAACACATAAGTATCCGTTGGAATATAAAATTGTCTTTTAAGACAGCCAAACAATTGTATAATCAAATGACTAAACGTCCTGAAATTTTATTCGCAGTATGTGTTTGTGGATGACTAATAGACTAATGATATCGAGTTTACAGGGATATAAATCCTTGAGACATAGGTGAGTCATTCATATGTAATATCGCATGCATTGTGCACGGCCAATGCCCTATGTTGAATAATTATATGCTGCACGTACCACTTGACCACCACATGAGGTCAATTACACGCCCCCAGCCATATTCGCGTTAGCCAAGCATTACAGTTACCTTTGTATAGGTACCGGATGGTACCGGCCCCGGTTGGTACTAGTACCGGCTTATAAGGATCGCCCATTTCGTGGTATCACTTCCGGAATGTCAAAAAGGTCAACAGCTATTCTGAGAACAGAAACCGAAACCGAAGACTGTATTCGTGCACCGGATCATGGAGTTAAGAATCACGAATAATCGAATATGGCGGTTAATCGTCTCACCATTGGAATACGGAAACGTTTGCAATAACATACATTTAGCAAAAAGCAAACAAAACATGTATTACACTGAAAAGGCGATCAAGCTAAGTTGTTAGAACTATTTATATTTGTAAAAAGTTAAACGCGCAAAGTATGTGCTGCGACCGACATATGCTAATTTGCATAAAAACTGGAAGACCTCAAATATGGATGTTGGTTGTATAATTCTTCACTAGCGCTGGAATAAAAACATATATTTTGAATGGACTATTAAAGGTACATGCCCACTCAGTAGGCACAAAATTTTCTTTATATCAGAGACATCATCTGAGACATTCTCAAAATAAACATTCATTCACCATTACCCCACGTGTTGATTGGCATTATTATTTTATATTAGACGTAAATTTCCACACTGACATCAGGGGCGATAAGCGTGTTTCCTTAAAATGTTAATGGACATTACTATTTATACTCTGTATTTATTTTCTGATGTGCAATTATCATACTTTATAATCTGTCGAAAATATCATTGTTTTCAGGTGACGCATTTATTAGTATAAATAATTGAAAAATACCATGCCTCATTTGCATATGAAAATAGCATGATACCAACGCGCGTCACTATCAGTAAAATAAATATTACTAAATGATTATACCTGTTAGCAGCCACTTGTAATCTTTAGAACTGGTGGAATAGTGACACAGTTATTTACACTTTATTTAAACTTATTTAATTCCTATAAAGAACAAGTTGTGCCTACTGAGTGGGCATGTCCCTTTAAACAGTTATAAATGTTTATTTCGATATTTGTATTTTATGTTCTGATGTTACATGTATATTATATCCAGTTCACATAATCTGAGTAGTATATAAAAACAGACGAGTGCATACCGGGTTTCGCGAGATTCTGCATTGTTTCGTGTCACCCTATACTACGCCCCTGGTCTGATCAGAGGCAAACGTAATCATTTCATGTATGGCATAGCCGGCCCGATAGCTGGTGGGTTCGAACCTAGATATAGTTATTTGGAACAGTTGAACACAAATACCGTTACTAAACACTATTTTCTTCTTAACAACACACTTCTTGAACATACGTCTATGCTTGTCTAGTATTTAATAACTTTATAAAGTTAGAGCCGCGCGCTACCAGCACTAGAATCCATAAAACTATCAAAAAGTGTACAAAACCTTGGTCGAAATGTGCTGGCCACGTTTGTTTACTTCGATGTTCAATGCGCAACTGACGCAACAAGATATCACAACGGGAGCGTTGATTAATTTATCCAGTTCCATCAGAGACGGCATAGTCATATGGTCAGAGTGTCATGACCATCACGACTGGAGAAAGTCTCATTATTCAGAGAATAAACATTTGTTTATATTATCTATATTACCTTACTACCCGAGAGCCGGTACCTTTACTGTCCGCCCGCGACTAACGTGGATATATATATGTTTATTCAGATAAAGATAAACGCTTTAAGCCATATGGCCCCTGAAGCAATACACATGTAACAACATACAATTATGGGTGACAAAGACAACAGCCGGTGCATAAACCGTAACGTTAAGAATGCAGCTACTATGTATTGTATTTGATGCAGCTATGCAAAGCATGCATTCCATTTGTTTACCCGAATATAATTGACAATCTGCAATGCACCAATCATTGACGTTGAATATCGTTCTAGTGACCATGTTCACGCCCCTGTCAGCGCCACAGGTTGAAGTAACGGACCACGGTCTATATATGCATTACATATTATACCTAAAATATCAGTAAGGCATTTTTTTTTTATTAAGTTCGTTTACAGCTCCGCCGAGTCTAGATTTGACGAAGCCAGAAATACTAAATATTTACTACTTATTTCTAGTTTGTACGAGAATGTGTCGTGTTAGTACGCGTTTGTTTCGCGTTTGTACTATTATCTTTAGTTATCACAGTTAGGTAGTAGTGAACAGTTAGCCGCCAGTTTCGTACGTTTTTTCTTGGAGTTTCAAACAGTAATTTATTCTAGAGAAAACGTATGGATGGGAATTGGTTTGCACCATCACAGTACATTTGCCTCTAAATGATGATTGAGAAAGTATGCAACTTTCAGTCTCTACTTCCGCAAGTGATCAGTTTTTGTGGAGATAACATATTTCAATACTTTCAGTACTTTGATTACTTTTTTTACTTCTACTGATACGTGTAGGTAAGTTTAATGCGTTGATAGACATTGGTCCGTTACTTCAACCTGTGGCCAGAGTATGGCAATAAATGAACTGACAACACCTACCACACCGCCCATTGATGCCAATTTATGGAAACCTACAAATACAACTTTCCAAATAGATTTCCGCCAGGGAGTGCAGCCATGCGATAAGGTATATTATTTCGCAGGCTGCGCCTATGCCAGGCGCATAATCGTCCTTCCATCTGCAAGTCTACCGCATATAGTCTAGGTCAGGAGAAACCCGGATTTAGCGTGTCTGTCCGGAAACATATGATACAAGCCGTGTGATGTTGCACCGAAGCAGATGCGCGAATTTTCGTGAAAATATTTACAGAAACTGTGGATATTTTCTGTAAATGATGTTGACAGCTGACGATATTTTCATAGCATTTGCTGTGAATATTTCGTCAACTTTCTACGTCAATTACGGAAAATATCGTAAATGTTGTCATTATTTTCATGATATATTGCCCATCTTCTTAGGTACAAAATCACATGGTTCGTCTCATACGCGACTCGACACGAATATAAATAGGAAGTAATGGTTGGCGAGCAGCGTCGGCACAGGCCAGGGTCTCCACTGTTCGCTCTTGAGTTTGTGAAACAAGTTAGATATTTCTAACGAACCTCGAGGTCCGTATCGTGCGGCATGGGCTTGCTGGCAGATCATAATTTACACAATTGAAATATCAAATTGAATACATAAAAATATCACTTTTTTGTCGCAGTCGATCACATCTTAAGAGCCATATTGCACAGCTAATCAGGGGCCCGTTTCACTAAACATCGTACGACTAAAATGTTCGTAAGTGAAAATTTAGGATCCTCTGGAAATTTCAATTGCTGGATTTACATAATTGTTTACAAGAAAACAGTGTTAATGTGAAATTTACAGACTATCATAATTTTGCACTTACGAGCATTTTAGTCGCAAGAAGTTTAGTGAAACGCACACCAGCCTCCCCCCCCCCCCCCCAGACTGCTTGAAACTATTGGTACACGAGTTGTTCTGAGACTACGCTGGTCACAGTGCCGCGAACGTACATCTGCCAGAACCCAATGTCCTCATATGAAACTCATCAAAACATGATAAACGTCCGTCCGTGGCACCCGCCGGTCAGCATTCAGTCGCCGCAGCTTACACACGTGCTTCACATTACGTCACCCAGCAGGTATCCCATTGAAGCAACGATCACCCCAGCCCACACCTGTAACGCTAGATAATGCGCTTCGTTCCCGCTTAACTCATAATGACAGCAACAGGCACGGCCGCTATCATCTTACCAGGGTTTTCCTAATTTGGAGGAAGCGTTTACCTATCGCTTCTCCTACAGCCAGCGCAGTCTTATCTCTACGGTGATCTACCCCTCTGTAGTGCGCTTCTATGTATCACACATTTCTCAGCAGCCAATCTACTCAAGAATATTTATACACCCCGCCGGTTTGGTACGTAGATAGGTATATGCCCGAGAATTCGGTGGAGATTTGTGTGTGTTGGCTTTCTCTGCATCCGTTTCCGTGTGTTTAGGAACATCTGCGATACGGTTGGATTCATATTTCGTGTATTAGAAAAGTTGTGTTGAAAATCGGAATTTGGAATTACTTTGGATATCAGGTAATTGAGGACGTTTTAAATACGGAATTGGTTCTAGTTTTGTTTAGCGGTTATCTATCGACTTGATAAATATTGGTTGTGAATTCTGAAGTAGGATTTGGAATTGGAGATTGAACATTCATAGGAGTTACCGTACGTAAGTAAGAACTAATGATCAATGTTTGCCGTTTGGCAACAGCGGGGCGTCTTAGACAAACAATTTCCAGACACATACAGCAATGTACAATATGGATTTCAGATGCACATGCACCTATTTCTAACAATCTGACGTCCACATCGCTCATCATTGTAACCGGTTGAAACGTTCCGATATCTTTGGGTTCCGCACGATCTGTCTATATTTTTTATTATGAAAAATACCTGGGTTTCAGGAGTTTCAAGTCCTATGGATCAACTATATCATGGTCATGGCAATGGCCATATTCACGACAAGGTATTGTTCGCCAGTGAAATAAACACTTCACATTCATGTACGAGTATATGAGCATATATGCACACTGATGATGCACAGTGTATGCTTATCAACCATTTGATCTACGATTGGAAACATAAGTTCCACCTGGGCACCGTATGCCACTATAGTTACGGACGGCGTTTTGTTTTGTGTCACGTTAAAACTGGCACTGTAAACACTGTTGTAGTCGTACCGTGTTGCTATATGGAGAACATGTTCCATTTTGTGTTTGGTCTCCTATGGGGGAGATGTCTCTATATTTAACCATTACATTGCTGAATTAATTTATGTCGTCTGCTGTTTATTTTTATTTTCCATTATTTCTCTTAACAAACATGCATTGACAGCACTTAAGAATCATTTCCAAATGGAAATGATTCTAAAGTGTTGTCAAACCATGTTTTATTGAAAAAGAAGACAATATATAAAAAAAACAACAGCAGACGACCTTTTTCGTTTTCCGCATTCGACGGGTTAACTATTTCATCAATCTCGTAGCTCATTTGATTACGTTTACAATGTTCGTATTTTTCATGACACCAATACGTATTGACGTTCCTCTTGATCTTGAGTATGTGTGTCTATACAGAAATAGTGTTCATGGAGGCGGATGTGTGCTCCGAGTGTATGCTCGGGTGGAAGCAGACCCCTTCATAGCTTCTGTATAAAACCCTGTAGTTAATTCAAGGTGCATGATCACGTGGTTACAACAACAACAATAGCTGAAAGTTTTGAAAGCCTGCCCACTCCAAAGTAAGTATTATTTGATATTTCCTTAATATGCAACGGATTTTGATTAAATATGGCGCAGAAACGCGTCTTCATGAGCTGCATTTGGTGGTCTCGGGACGTCGGCACATACTTATGTCGTTTTTGCGAAGAATCGATTTCCGTGTCAGTAAACACGGACATCGATTCATCGTAAAAACTACAGAAGTTTGGGCCAAAGTACCGAGACCACGAAATGCAGCTTAACAAGACACGTTTGATGCGCCATGTTTCATCAAATTCCGTTGCATAGTATGGAAAATTATCAAATAATACTTACGCGCTTTCAACACTTTCAGCCATCGTTGTTGTTGTTGTAACCACGCGATCATGCACCTTGTAATTGAAAGACAATGGCTCACACTAGGTAAACTATCATTCCTGTAGCGTGAACGGGTGCCTTACAATTCAGTCGCGTAATCGGGGGGGGGGGGGGGGGGGGGGTGCGACGGGTGCGAACGCACCCCCTAAAATTTGTCCAGGTGTGTACACATAGATAAAATAAGAACTACACATTTCGTAAAATGAAAATTTCTCTGCTAACATAAATAAAATTTCGCATAATATATCGATGTCTGGAGGGCTCTAGAAGCCAGGATTTGCGTTCTTTATCCCAAACAATTCAGGGGGCATAGGGGGGCGCGCTCAATGCGCACCCCTCTCAGCAAGATCCTGGTTACGCGCCTGCAATTACTACGGTACCAGTAGCTTCCCTTCCGTTGACTGTGGTGTCGTTCTCGTGTGTGCCTGCGACCCTGTACCACTCTGTACATGTACACAGCCACAGTGCTAGAGTGTACCAACGAGCATATGAATCAGATTCCCAGTGAACCTGAACTGCCAATAGTCTAACTGTCCAAACAGTTGTGTAGGTTCGTACTTCTCCCGTTCAGATGCCGTAGTTATGATAGAAACCAGCGTGATGAATGTGTAGAGTCAATACGTTCCGGAACTAGCTTACCTGTATGGGTGTCAAAAGTTGAAAGGCAGACATTTCTTCAGGTTAGTATGTTCGTACGTTTCCCAGCGTGACCATGTGTATATTCAACACATTCTGAAAGTCACATGGTCGGATATGAAATATCTGCGTTTGAGCTTACGATATCCGCGCTTTATTCAGTTTACCACGTTTGATATCGTGAACGATTGTTACATCATGCTCTTCAAGAACTAGATTATATGCTGTCGAATTTTTAACTTACTCCTGATTCTCATGCTGAGTATCGTGAAACATGTTCCGAAATAAATACCTGCTATTGAACGTAACGTTCGATGGCCTCGTTTTACCTATATTTATTACGTTGGATAACATGAGCGATGTTTCATAATGTGTCCTATTTGCTAGAGTGTGGAAATGTATCTGGTGCAACGAAATATACACCAACGGCAGCAGCCATCATCGTTCCGCCTTCATGCAGGTGATATGTAGCTAACTGCACTGGCAACTGACGATGCTGCAACACTCGCAATGAATGCTATGGAAACGTTTATGTGCATGTTTAGTACAGTTTTTTGCAGTTATAATTATAAAAAAAACACATATAATATGATGATAGACTACTGAATATTGTGTCGACGGCGGCCATTATGGTTTGTGTCAGCTGCAATTGCGCATGCGCATACATAACCGGTGTCCATTTCCGGTTCCTCCTGAAAATGTACAAATTGCATTCCAGTCTGTGTTCTGGTGATTCAGTTGTTATGCTGCCAATATCAACATGTGCAAAGGTAGTTACTTATAATATGTAACATTGCGAAGGAAAGTTTCGCATTCAACACATCGGGTTATCATAGTCGTCTAGTCCATTGACTGACACGAGCGGGACGTTTCACTAAACTTTGTACGACTAAAATGTTCGTAAGTGCAAAATTATGATTTCACATTAACATGGTTTTCTTGTAAACAATTATTGGATTTACATGCTCAATACATGCAAATTCATCAATTGAAATTTCAATACGATCATAAATTTGCACTTACGAACATTTTAGTCGTACGAAGTTTAGTTAAACGGTCCCCAGTACACTAATTCAGCCGTCCGGTATATGTATACACCGTAGATAATATCAGGCTAAAGACTTTTGATAACAAGTTCATCAGGAAGCGAATTCCTCGATCAGTGGAGGAAGTCTTACCGTTTCCGAGCCGAGCCTGATAAACTTTATATCAACATACAGCAGATGCGTGCTTTATTTATCAGGTATCGTTTTATGCTAGAGGACTGGCATCTATAGTATAGCATTGGTGGAAAAGAACGCCGCGTTATCTACATGTGCTTAAATGTGTGAAAGTAGCCTAATACCACCGCGAGTCACTATAAGTAAAATAAATATTACTAAAATGATTATATATGTATCGTGGGCACTCGTAATGTTTAGAACTGGTGACACAATTATACACTTATTTAATTCCCATAAAGAACATGTTGTGCTTACTGGGTGGGTATGCACCTTTAAAGTTATGCAAAGTAGGTGTGTTGCCGTACCAGGAAAGTTGGGGAAGGTTCTAAAAATAACACTATTTGTTTATCCTGAACAATTACATGTATAATAACATGTCCCCATTTATTTCCACGAAATAGGAATAATGGTGTACGTATTAACCCTTAGAATGCGGGATACAAAATGTGTCGCCTGTTGTTCTATGTTTTGTCCTTTTGTCAATAAAAACATAATTTGGCAGGACTTTAGAATCAGTTCCATTGAGGTATTTGGTAACTATTATTGTTCGGTTTCTTCCTTTTAATGTTGGCCATGTGTCAGCCACTACCAGTCCGCCAATACAAAATTTAGCAGCATAACTTATGCAGTTTAATAGTCTGAACATTCTGCAGATAAATTTGCAATATATTTGGTATTGGTGAACTCGTAGTGTTAACGGCTGGAATAGGGTCATCATTAAAAGGACGAAACCGCAGTCGTATTGATGAAAAATAAGAGTTACTTGAGAACTCATGGGCGCCGCCATTACTCCAGACAAAACGATAGACCACGTGATCACATATCGTGAATATTGAATTCACCTTGCTCTCCAATTGGAAGACCGGAAGGGAGACCACTCATGTACCCTTGTGACAACTGGCGATAAGGTATGAGACATGTGAGATCAGCTCCGGAATTGTCTCCCTTGCCGTGTGGTCCGAGAGCTGGCTCATTGTTATTTACGATTGAGCCAGAACGGTTTGACTGGCGATTTTTGTGTACAAGTTTACGCCGAATTAGAAATACATATCACTTGACCCCTTACTACCAAATACTCCACTCACACAAAAAAAAAAAAAAAAATTGATTTTTATCACCTTCGAAGTTACAGTGAAGGTCGAAAAATAAAAATAAAAAAGGAAAGTGGCTTCGAAACCTATGGAAGGTAATATCCGCCATAATTCTATTAGGCTTGATGCTTGCTTGCTGATGACATTCTAAGTTCTATCCGTCTTATTACAATTCTGTGTGGCTTGATGCTTGCTGACTGGTGCCATTACAACTTACTTTCATGTTATTTTATTCGTCATTCGTGTTTGTGACATTTGAAATCTTCTTGGTTGTAGTCTAAATTGCATGTGCATTTGGCTTGATGCTTTATTCATTCGCACTGTTTCAATGCGTTTGTGTTGATTACATTCTAAGTGACATCCGGAGTTCCATTATTGATTATTGCAACGCTGTTTTACCATGCGTTTTGTTACCTCGATAAGCCACGCCCCTTGACAACAACAATTGCAACAGTAATTTGGGAACAACCATTATGACGCCAGGTGCGCTGCTAACACTTAAAATAGTTCTCCCTAAAATGATTTAATATGCTGGTACCCGTCCTACAATGCGTTGCTATCTAAAGTGGTTCCATGTCCCTAACGGTGTTGATGTAGATTGATGCCACCTTTTCTGTTGCCACATGTTTAGGTCAAAATAGTTTTACTGTATAATTTAACCGAATCCCAGCCAGTCTTTCCTACTTTCACTATTCGTATGGATGCTGTGGGACCAACCTCGTCATGTCCCCCAATATTGTTTACATTATTTGGCCACGGAAACTATGTTTGCATCACGTGACGAACAGGCTCAGTGTTTTCTTTTAAATGCTTCAAATATGCAAATATTCTGGTGTTAAAACACCCCTTTTTATTTTCTAACCTTAAACCTAGAGTGTACATGCCAGGTTATAATATAGGGAGACATGTTTTTCTTTATTCTTTCAATCTGACATTTTTCTGGCAAAATGATTACCATTACCAGACGTACTAATTGACATTATTATACTTTTTATATCAAACGCGAAATGCCAGTTTGATATCAGGGGCAATAAACGTGGTTCCTTAAAATGATAACGGAAGCAACTATTTATTCCATTTATTTATTATTTGATGTGCAATATCATACTTTATGATATGTCGATAAAAATATTTATTCAGCATTTAGTTGATATAAATAATTTAAAAATATTGCATCACTTGCATATGTAACTAGCTTGATACCACCGCGAGTCTCTATGAGTACATTACATATTACTAAATAATTATATCTGTGTAGCTGGCACTCGTAATTTTTAAAAGTGGTGGACTAGTTGCAATTATACACTTATTTAAGTTCCATAAAGAAAAGTTTGTACCTACTAGATGGGACCCCAGCTTCAACAATAATTAAATCTATATTTTAATTAGTCAAGATCCAGAACAGAATGGGTGCAGGTTATTGGAAATTAAGTCCCACAACATCCATAAGAAAAATGAAAGTAGCAGAGAATAGCAAAATGTGTGGTAACAGGTTAGTTTTTTAGGGAAAATCAATGATGGTGGTGGCCCACCTTAGTCTAATCCCGGACGGTTATTGGTTTGCATCGGTAACAGGCCAGTTTGGCAGTCAACCTGTGTAAGTTACCATATGTATAACTTACTATAAAAATGTGATTGTTTTCAATTACGTGCATATGTAATTTAATTATGAGGATACTGTATGTATAAAACACATTAGTAAGGCAAACACCATACATACATATGCAATTAAGTTAATATAGGTTAGAGAATAACAAATGATGCGAACTCGTCAAGAGGGTCAAAGTAGTCCGGTATGAACAAAATTGTGCGGGAGTTTTGAGGTCACTGACACAATTTGCTTGCAAATCTTGATCCATTACTACCCAGGTTCACTTGAGGAACATGTTGGTCATGTGATGTAAACAGAGTTTCCGTGGCCAAAATAAAATGTAAACAATATTGGGGGACATGACGAGGTTGGATTTTTCTTTCTTAGGAGTAAGTAAACCTATTGTTTAATTCACGCAGAACCAGTACAGACCGGCTGCAGGTCATGTACAAGTAGGTCCCACAACATTCATACGGATAGTGAAAGTAGGAGAGAATGGCCTTATTGGGTGGGATTCGGTTACAGTATATAGTTAAATTATTTGGTGTCTTCTAACCTATACTGTGATAATTTGTGGGTGAAATCTTACATCAACACCGGCATTGGAGGTGTGCCTCAAACAGCCAATCACATCTCGTACTATTATTTATTCGTCGGAGGATTCCTAACATTGACAGCAGTGCCATCTGGCGTCAAAATGAGGCACTATATCACCAATATTGCTTGCGTCATTCGGCTTGTGACTTGATGCTTTCTGCTTGCGGCTTTCCGCTTTCGGACTGTGGCTTGATGCTTACTTCCTGCGTATTTGTCCTTACTGCTTTCGGCATTATTCAAAGTGCTAAATGCTTTGTTCTTACTTTCTTTTGCAAATGCTTAGTGCAATAAAACAGGTACACGAATAAGGACGTATCAATAATTGTAACGTAAATAAGACGAATGAACAAAGCACTCAGCAGAATGGACATGTAAGAAAGACAAATACAATTACAACAAGCAGATTTCAAATGTAATAAATACAAATGACGAATGAAATAACATGAATATAAGTTGTAATGTCATCAGCACGCAAGCATCAAGTCACATAGAATTATGGCGGATATTACCTTCCATAGAAACCTGGCTAGGTAGTTTGGAAATGATGTAACTAAGAAAACGAGTCAGTTTTTGAAATTCCGTTATTGTTTTCTTTTCGCAATAAAATCAATATTTGATGATTATTTTTGGGAAGGGTGACCTTTTTTGTTATTGATGCAAAAGTAAAATAATTTATTTTAAATTAAATGTTAAAGCGTTTAATTGCCAACCATTCGTCTGCAACAAAAGTAGTATTTATTGCATAAAATGGGCGTTTACAGAACAATAACACAGTGTGTTAAAAACAATAATGGACTAGTGTATACTAGATATGTAAATGTAATTGAGAGCGCTATAGAAAACAGGCTGCTTGTTTAGTACATCTTGAATGCACGAGTATCTTCTTATGCGATAAATATAATATAACATTCGTTATTGTTTAAGAAGAAACGTTTCTTATGAAGTCTGTAAACTCGTTTAATAAATAACTTATTAAATCGTCACTCGTGTTACGATCCTCTATATATGCGACATAACACTTCTAATGGTAAATTCCTTTATAGCATAGATAATCACAGTGCAGTCTACCGAAAGATCAAAGAACACAGCGCGTCGCATATTGTGGGGGCGTTTTGTCGAATACTTACAAATCAAACTGCCCATTCATTCCGTCGACTATATTTCTGCCATCTACATAAAGCGTTAATACGGAGCACCGCAGGGGACATGGATTTGTCAATTCGTTCCTTAAATTTAACAATTCGTTTCCACGATATAACAATTCGTTCCCTCGAATTAACAATTCGTTACCACGAAATGACAATTCGTTCCCTCAATTTAACAATTCGTTCCCTCGAATTAACAATTCGTTCCCACGATATAATGTTCGTTCCCACAAATTAACAATTCATTCCCGTGGGAACGAATTGTTATTTCGTGGGAACTAATTGTTAAATTGAGGGAACGAATTGTTAATTCATGGGAACGAATTGCTAATTCGTGGGAACGAATTGTTAAATTCAGGGAACAAATTGTTATTTCGTGGGAACGAATTAATTAAAAAAAATAATCTACGTCCCCTGCGGGGATATACACCCCCATAGGTTTTGAACGCACTAAGTATGTGACCTTGGCCTTGTACTTAGCGGGGGCTCGATGATCACGGATTTGTCGCAGCATGATAGAGAACCATCAGAGGAATGCATGTGTGAAGTATGAAGCAGTTATGTGAAAGGAAACAGAAATTATAAGAAATTTATCATAGGTTTTGAACGCAATAAGCATGTGACCTTGGCATTGGGGGGCTCGAGGATCGTCGGTTTCTCACAGCATGATCTCTAAGAGGACTAGAGTCTAGAGTACCAGCACATGAATGCATGTGCGAAATATGAACCGGTTTCGTGAAAGGAAACATCAATTGTAGGAAATTTACCCGAGCTTAAGTTTGTGACGGACGTACGGAACAGACGGGACGTACGGGCACCGTTAACATTATTTACCCCCCCCCCCCCCCACCCCCCCCCCCCCCCCTATTTACCCTTACACTATTTACTACTCTCCCCCCCCCCCCCCCCCCTTCAGAAATCCCGATTTTATTTTTTTTTTATTTTTTTTTTTTTTACGAAATATTGAGCGTAGAATGCAGGAAATGGCTTCCTCAATTCAAAAATGTTCCGTGGGGGCATGCCCCCGGACCCCCCTAGCCAACTTCCTCGCACCGCTGAGTCGACAAACGACCATACCTCGTTCAAGTTCCATGTGGGGCCCCTCCCCCTTGGTGAAATCCTGGATCCGCCACTGATACTGCACTATATAATGAAACAACACTATCGCATACCGGGGCGATGATTGCTCCTCGTTGGCTGCATGCTTAAAATTCCGCCATACTTTTTTTGTAGTTTTTTGTAGGATTTTGTCTATTAAAGGCACTGTGTCTCAAATAATGTGTCAGATATGCAATATAAAATGTTTCTCTCTGTGGATTGCAAATGACCTTAGTCTTATACCAACCAAACTCGTCATTATATGTGATAACATTTTCGAGAAGTTTGCATTCATCCTGCTGTATATATACATACGATCGTAGTTTGTGATAAACAGGGGAGATAACAGGAAGCATGCCGGATAACGCGTAATTGTAGTCACGGTGTCCTGCCATTTATAGAAACAGGTTTCCAGTAAATGAACCATTTTACATAATTTGACTTGCATTTATGACGGATAACGCGTAATGATAGTGTCCTGCCATTTATAGAAACATGTTTCCAGTAAATGAACCATTGTATATCCGAGATACGTGCCTTTAAACCTACTTCGTGCCTTTAAACCTACTTGAACACCAAACTCCGATGACGTCCGAAAACACTTATAGACATACCGCGTAAAGTGGCGCGGACATTTCTGATATAAGCAGACGACATCGGTACGTCTGGGTTTCTGGATTAATGACTTCCACGGGACAGGTTAGCTGGTGTAGTTGGTGGGTTGTGAGGATGAGACGGGTGGGATGGTAGTGGGGTGTGTATGGGTGGAGGCGTCCTCAGAGCTAGCCTGTATGTTGAGGTTGGTATGGCATTCTGAATACACCTGTATGGGTATCACAATTTTTAAATATTTTATATTTATTTCTGTAATTTTTCGAATAAAAGTATATGATGTTACCAAGTATTTAAACCCGACGAGACGATTCAAATGGTTCAGTGACGTAGCCAGGGTGTGAAAAGGGTAGAAAGGCACCCCTTAACATTTGGTCAGCTGTGTATTTTTCCCTACTTCTACTAGGTTTTACTGCGAGTATGTGAATATTATATGTGAATATTATATATATACAGTCGCACCTGTACTTACGGCCACCTGTATTAAGCGTCTCCCTCCGTTAAGCGGCCATTTTATTCCCCCCCAATGAAAATTACTCTAAAATGCACCTGTATTAAGCGTGAACCTGTCTAACGCGGCCAACGGACAGGCACAAAAATCGTCCATTTTGCCTCGAAATCCTCGTTTTAGCGGCCATTCTCGGCAAAATATCGGAAATTCTAAAAAAAAAGCTGGGACCAAATTCGTTCAGATAATCCCCATTTCCCACCCAGTGACCTAAATCTCGCTATATTGCAGGCCTGCCAAACTGTTTACAATACCATTTCAATTTGTTTTATGACAACCCGATTGTTTGACCAAATTTTCATCACATCATTACGCGATTCACTAAAATCATGCATACCCGCTGTGACAATAAAAGTCAAGGGTCGATAGTTTCAATAATTCCCCTAGCCAAAACATTGCTTCTGGCTACTATAATTGTCAGTTCAAAACACGTGTTATTCTCGTGGCCGAGTTATTTATATAGTACAGCCAATCGCTGGTAAGTAAAGGCAGCCCTTAGTGGCATGATTGACAGGTTACTGTGGCGAAAGACGTCGGCAATATATCTATCAGCGATTGATCATGAACCTGCTATAGTTAACTCCCTCCGAATACTCTCAACCAGACAAACAAACACATGCAAACACGCGTTTATTTCAACCAAATATGGCTAACTGTATTGTCAGAAAACATGAAAAGGTCTGTAAATATCACGGACAATTTCGGCGATTTCGTACCTACGTAGTTTCGTCCTTTTGCAACTTTTTCCAATCGATGTTAACGTAACCCGATTTTTATGATAATTCAGTTTGGTATTAACTAAATAAATACAGAATTTATGCACATCCAAGTTATTCATAAATGATATTTTAAGGGAATTTAAACGGATTAATTTACATGCATCATAATGTGCAAGTTATAGCGAGCGTGGCATGGGGACTGCTGTTATAAGCCGAGCTATGCTGACCGTGGGCCGTTGCCTAACTACATACGCCAGACAAACTGGTGATTTTCGGACGAACTGGTACATCTTGTACCAACAAACACGCGATTGACCCATCAAATTATTAAACGTTCCGTTTGATAATCCATTCTATTGTGCATATTGTATTTACATTATCCAGTAGCGGATTCGGGGGGCTTCAGAAATCCCGATTTTTCTTCTTTTTTTCTTTCTTTTTTTTCTTTTTTTACACAAAGACGCATTTTGTGTTTGGCATTTCTAATTGACATAGGCGCCGCTTAGATCAATGAGTATTCGAAATTAAAGTAAACACTGTATATCATGATGTACATATGAACTTAAGACAAGTTTGACTGTACATTAATTGTACATATAAATCTATATGGAACAAGTTATAAGTCGGTCCAAGATGAACCTCCATTAAGCACCCACCTGTGTTAAGCAAGCAATTTTGGACTTTCCCATGGCCGCTTGCTTAAGACAAGTTTGACTGTATATGGTTCGGTAACGTGATAATTGAGACACTTCGTGTGATTTTGTATCTAAGAACATGCGCGGTTTCTCATGAAGTATATCTACAGAAACTGTGATATTTTCAGCAGGGGCGGATCTGGAGGGGGGGGGGGTGGGGGCGTCCGGGGTTGTAAACAATAGTTGGAATCTCAATTTAAATTGAGCTCGAAACGGGAGTAGATTGCAAGAGACATCCCCCCCCGTTCCCCAAATGCTGGATCCGCCCCTGTTCAGTAAATAACGTCGATAGATGACGAAATCACGGCGCATGATCACGTGGTTACAACAAGAACAACGTCGCCCACTCCAAAGTAAGTATTATTTTATAGTTTCCTTAATATGCAACGGATTTTGATGAAATATGGCGCAGCAAACGAGTCTTCATGAGCTGCATTTGGTGGTCTAGGGAGTTTGGCACAGACTTATGTCGTTTTTGCGAAGAATCTATTTCCGTGTCGGAGACACGGAAATCGATTCTTCGCAAAAACTACAGAAGTTTGGGCGAAAATAAAGAGACCAACAAATACAGCTTAACAAGACGCGTTTGATGCGCCATATTACATGAATATCCGTTACGTAATAAGGACACTATACAATAATACGTACTTTGAATCGGTACTTGTTGTTGTTGTTAGTACCACGTGATCATACACCTTGGAAATTGTCATAGCAAATGCTATGATAATATCGTCAACTTTCGACGTTATTTACGGAAAATATCACGAGGTATCGCACATGTTCTTACTAGGTACAAAATCATATGGCGTGCCTCATATGTGAACATTATCACTATACTCGAGGAAAGATGCTCGCGCTCCCTTTCCAAACTCGATTCACAAGTCGTCCCACCCCACCCCACCCCCCCCCCCCCCCCCCCCCCCCCCACCCTTTCACAACCTGGGTATGTCACTGTGCTGATCGCGACTTATACTTCTCAACTCATATAACTATTCAGGATTTTTCAACAAACAAAATGTCGCATCCTCAGCAGGAAATTAGTTAATTTTGAAAATGTAGGACATTTACCGCTTTGCGTAGTAGGTGCGTGTGTGCGTGTGTGTGGGGTGGTGGGGGCGGGGCGGCAGTGTTGATAACCAGCCTGAGGGGTTGGTATGATACCGATTTAGAAAGTATGAGATATTGTTCGTACATGACGTCAAAGGTAGACATACTGTTAATGTCTTCCTAGCCCTTTTTTGCTGCTAGTAATGTTACCGACACAAAATTCGGGTTAGTGGTTTCCCAGCGCAGATGGACTGTGAGGTGTGCGTCGATCGCCCCAAGGGCAGAACAAGAGAGATTGATAGGCGCAGCAATTAATAGCAACAGGATATGGGTTGTAACCAAGCGAGTGTGGTCGGTCATTGGTATGTATGGGGGTACAGTTTATGTTAAGAAACATTGTTTCAATGAACACCACCCAAGCATGTAGTGTTTTATTGATTAATACTTTTTTCAAAATTCAAAATGGTCGTCAAAATATCAAGATGGTGGCCAAAAAAAATGACGATCCAAATTTCTTATGTAAGTTAAAATCCATATTTGCAAAAATCTACCACAAGGGCCCACTAGTGTTGAAATTATGCCATAAGGTATACACTAATGGAGTGGTTGGGCATAGCTGCGGGAAGTCACTTTACAAACTGTCGTACCGTAGCGGACGGTACGGGAGTTCTGCATAGTTACTGTCCGCAACTAGGTCGGCAGGGTAGGGAGATGCCCGTGGGCGTGTGAATGTGTGAATAATGGATGGATGGGTTGCGGGGATTATAATGGATTGTATAAACACCCTATACAACCACAGGTGGTACAACTCGGACCTAGGACCCAATACTTGGCTCATTTGAAAAACGGTACCCCAGCCACCATTTCCCTACACTATACATTAAAGGTTGTAAGGTATAGTGTATGGAAATGGGTGGGTGTGGTTACGTTTTCCAAATGAGCCAAGTAGTGGGTCCTATGTCCGAGTCTTCCATCTGTGTATGCAACCTGATACCAGAAACATGAATAGTGTGTTTCTACTGCCGGGTGGCATGCGGTGAAAACAATCAGCGGCAACAACAATCGCTCTCCTGGTTTACCCTATGCAATCCGATGCCAGAAAAACGACTATGCTTAGGTCTAGTTTCGAGTTGCATCGGACTAACTGATGCAGTGTGACTAAAAACAGTGACAGATACACTCGGTACCATGGTTTACCCTGTGCAATCCGATGCTAGAATCGTGTTTCTAGTATCGGGTTGAATAAGGCGACAGACGGTCGATAAGGTTGATGTTTCAGAGCTGCAGATAATCTGCGTATTTGCTTAAATACCCAAGTAAAATTGCCAAACAACCGAATTGCAATAACAATTTTGTGGTACATTTATCATGCTGCAGAAAACAATAAACAGACCAAACATATAGCATATTTTTCTTATTTTCCATGAAAACACATCTTGGCATTTCATTAGAATTGTCTCCAAGGAGACAATTCTAATGCAATGCCAAGACATGTTTTCATTTCGAAGCAAACTATTCAATAACTGATGTCTGTTGATGTGTAAACAGTAGTGTGATTTTATTTTACCCACATTTTGAAATACTCAATTGCTTCAGAAATGATGGAGTGAAAATACTCTCAATTACTAATTGCTTATCTGGAGCCCTGTGTTTAATTACTAATGGGACAATTTAAAAACAATATCATAATGAATGAGAATTTATTTTTCTTCTCTTTCCAGATTTGGCGAATGACGGATAAATAGACAGTAGCTAGACAAGTCAATCAATTAACACTTCCATCTAAACCCAGTCACAAATGATTCTGTGACCGGATTGACAGACGAACATACACACACACACACCCACACACCCAATACACATCGGTGATTCAGCGAGACCGGCGCGTTTCAAGTGGTTTTTGTTTACTCACGCGTGACCGCCTACCGTAAACATGAGTTCATACGACGCTGAGTTATTGGACGAAGAGGACGAGGATATGCCTGTCACGGAACGAGACCTCGCGGACGACGCGCAATGGAAGATTATCCAGAAAAACACCTTTACCAGGTGGGCGAACGAGCACCTGAAGACGGTTAACAAGAGTATCGCCTTGTTGGATCAAGATTTTGCCGATGGGCTGAGGTTAATTGGCTTAGTGGAAGTGCTTTCCGGCAAAAAGTTTAAACATGTCAACCGGAGGCCGAATTTTCGTACCCAAAAGTTGGAAAACGTCACAATGGTGTTGGAGTTTCTGGAGCGAGACGAAGGCATCAGGATCGTGAATATCGGTAAGTGGTTTGTGAGAGGGGACGTACATGCTGTGAGGCCACATTTGAATCGTCTCAATGTGGCGGCACAGCATACATGTTTTGGAGAACGAGGGGGTGTTTGCTGAATGTGAAACTGCAGAGTTTCCTGAATATCTGGCTGTGTTTGCAAGGTACATGACATTTGACGTTTAGACTCTGGGTGCTTGTTGCACACCTGTCAACATTGTATTTGCAAGAAATGAACACCGCTCATTCACACCTGTTGACAGTTTACACTATATAACACGTGGGTGGGGAATTGCTGAAAATGGAATAAAGTGTCCAATATTACATGCACCCTTCGTTTGCAGACATCGTTTTATCGACACATGCATGTACACATGTATACGATATGTGTATTTTAGCGTTTACATTTTGAAATTTGACTTTATAAATGACTGAAATGAACACGCGAAATACACATGCATTCAACATGGCCGCACCCTCACCTTTCCCGTGTGTATCGGTGATGTGTATTGCTAGCTGTCATTGAAGTTTGCAGCTGATTAAAGCGGAATTACATGCTCTCAAAACGTGTATATTTCATGCTGACATTGTCATTTAATTGACCATTTAATATGGTGTTTACTACGTGCTAATTATAGAACATGCGACTGACACCTCCATTCACTGTTGTGGAGTATTGAGCATATGCAGTAGTAAACCAATACACTGTTGTTTATCATTTCCAATACACACCAGGCGCGGATCCAGGATTTCTGGTTGGGGGGGGGGGCGTAACTATTTTGCAATACTTGACTATATTATCTGAGCTCGGGATAGCGCTAGGGGGATCCGGGGGCAATCTCCCCCCCCCCCCCCCACCTGGAATTTTTTTGAAATCTACATCGGATTTCCTACATTCTGGCGCATTTTAGAGCAAAAACCATGCCTTGTAACTTGTAAAAAATCTTTACTCGGCGAATTTTAGCGGGGCGCTCACGGGTCCCCCCCCCTGAATCCGCCCATGCACACCATATCTGGATGAATGTGTAAAGGAAATGGACAGGTGTTCATGAAAATACAAACTCTTGTGTTTTATTGAACTTTGCAGCCTCCCCCCCCCCCCCCCCTCAATTGTGACCATCTGTATGTCCCAAATAATTAACGCTGGATATTTCACACACACATTGCTTTAATTGTCGTCTACCGCCCTGCGACAAATCCACGATTGTCCCGCTCCTGCTAAGCCCAGGGTCAAGGTCACATAATTGGTGCATTTGAAACCTTAATGCTCGGGTAAATTTCTTACAATATCTGTTTCCTTGCACTCATCTGCATGATATTTGACACATGCATTGCTTTGCTGGCCGTCTACTGCCCTGTGACAAATTCACGATTGTCCCGCCCCTGCTAAGCCCAGGGTCAAGGTCACATACTTGGTGCATTTGAAACCTTAATGCTCGGGTAAATGTCTTATAATTTCTGTTTTCTTACACGGATCTGCTTGATACTTCACACACACATTGCTCTAATGGTCCACTAACATCCTGTGACAAATCCACAATCGTCCTGCCTCTACTAAGCTCATGGTCAAGGTCACCTACTTGTACTTGGTGCATTCAAAACTCGGGTAAGTGTGTTATAATGTCTGTTTCCTTGCATGGATCTGCTTGATATTTCACACACACTCTGATGGTTTGCTTTCATGATGTGACAAATCCAAGCATATCTGGCCCTCTGTGTTTTCAAATGTGCCTCGTTTTCTTTGGCTGTCAGCGGGGGCATTCATGTGCCGACAGGCCACATTTCTAGTAAATTTAATTAAACTGGTGGGCATCAAATTGCATCTACTCTCTAAACTGGACACCAGGTGGCTGTTTCACTAAACTTCGTACATACGACTAAAATGTTCGTAATTGCAAAATTATGTTAGTCTGTAAAATTCACATTAACAATGTTTGCTTGTAAACAATTATTGGATTTACATTTATTAATTTAAGCATAGGCTGCATATGCAGCCTATGCTCAATAAATGTAAATCCATCAATTGAAATTTCCAGACGATCCTAAATTTGCACTTACAAATATTTTTAGTCGTATGAAGTTTAGTGAAACGGGCCCCAGGCCATCACAGCCACATTTAGACTCAGAATTTCTACACATTGCAAAGTCTTGCCTGATAAAGCTGAACCAACAAGATAGGAAATCGATATTTATGTACCTATATGCGGTCCGAGTAACGTCATATCTTCAATTTAACCACTTTACAGACGGCCATGATGAAAACGCGTTTTTAGTTTTTATAGTATTTTTTTTCCAAAATTCTTGATCTACCCCTTTTAGGATTCTCAGCAGGACTTTGCTAAAATCCGTTTTATTCTATTTCTGTTTTTACAAAACTATCGTGAACAAAAGTACAAGTTTCATGTGCACCTTTGTTTGTCTCTAAAATGCTGATTACATAAATTTTCTAATTTTACACTTGATGATTTCTTGTGTACTTGAATGAAATGAGCCTGTATAGTTTATTACATGCTTCAGTTATAAATGACGGTTTTGTAAGTATTGTTTAGTCAGCTTCACAAAATTTGAACAAAGGTGAACTGTTCAGTCATTGACTCACTCTTGAGTTAAACCCACTAATAAAAATGTTTTCCTCTACAATTTATTCACGTCCAGTTAAAAATAGTCACAAAATGGTAAAAATTTGTATCATGTTTCAGGGCTCCAGATAAGGAATTTGTAATTGAGTATTGTCACTCCATCATTTCTGAAACAATTGGGTATTTCAAACTTTTAATTGGGTAAAATAAAATCACTGTTTACACATCAGCAGACAGCAATTATTGAATAGCTTGCTTCTAAATGAAAACATGTGTCGGCATTTCATTAGAATTGTCTCCTTGGAGACAATTCTAATGAAATACCAAGATGTGTTTTCATGGAAAAATAAGAAAAACATGCTATATTTGTGGTCGGTTTATTGTTTTCTGCAGCATGATAAAGGTACCACAATTTTTGTATTGCTTTTTGATACTCACTACTTCTGATTTCAATTGGGTTTTGTGCAATTTTAATTGGGTATTTAAGCAAATACTCAGGTTATCTGGAGCACTGATGTTTAATCAAGAAAAACAGAAAATAAAAAAAATAAACGGAGTACAACAAAAATGTATTCATCATTGTAATGGTTAAATTTACATAAATTTTCCTTAACTGTTAAAATTATTAAAAAAAAAAACATTTAATGAAGCAATTGATTGAAAAGTTTGCGAACTTGACATTTTTATTATGGACTGAATGCAAATTATATACATGTAATATTTTTATATTATTTTTTAAACGGTCTAACAGAAACGATGCAAGTATGGTTTTGTGAGACCAACGACTGTAACATACCGGTAGCCGCTGTGTACATTATGCCTTCTGAATTAATTGCTGGCTACAACAACTACTTTATGAAATATATATCCTTCTGCAAATATTTGCTTAGATCAACACACTATTAGTGGATTACACCTCACAGATTGCAAGAAGTCTGATTTGGGACTTTATGTGAAAAGAGACCACTTAGGCCAAAATTAAAGTCAATGGAAATCTAATAAAAAAACACGCTAATAAAACAATAGCAACTTACATAAATAAACCATATGAATGTGATCTGTAAGTAATTATGCAGATAGTGCTAGCACACACACCTGTAATGTGATCTGTAAGTAATTATGCAGATAGTGCTAGCACACACACACCTGTAATGTGATCTGTAAGTAATTATGCAGATAGTGCTAGCACACACACCTGTAATGTGATCTGTAAGTAATTATGCAGATAGTGCTAGCACACACACCTGTAATGTGATCTGTAAGTAATTATGCAGATAGTGCTAGCACACACACCTGTAATGTGATCTGTAAGTAATTATGCAGATAGTGCTAGCACACACACACCTGTAATGTGATCTGTAAGTAATTATGCAGATAGTGCTAGCACACACACCTGTAATGTGATCTGTAAGTAATTATGCAGATAGTGCTAGCACACACACACCTGTAATGTGATCTGTAAGTAATTATGCAGATAGTGCTAGCACACACACACCTGTAATGTGATCTGTAAGTAATTATGCAGATAGTGCTAGCACACACACACCTGTAATGTGATCTGTAAGTAATTATGCAGATAGTGCTAGCACACACACACCTGTAATGTGATCTGTAAGTAATTATGCAGATAGTGCTCCCACACACACCTGTAATGTGATCTGTAAGTAATTATGCAGATAGTGCTACCACACACACCTGTAATGTGCACATAACAGACCAATTTTGATGTAGCACATGTATATTTACATCTCTACATAGCTAGGTGTGTAGAAGTAGTAGAAGCCAAATTATACATATAAAACACCAAAATGTGCTTATTATTTTTTAACTTCAGCATATGGTGTGATTTCCTTGCTGGCAGCATCTGCATAAAGACTTTGAACACATATACATGATTTGTTGGTGTAAGTAGCTATCGGTTTATGAGTAGTGTTTTTTTTAATTATAATTTCCATAGACTTTACATGGGGCCACAAGAAGAATACAACCTTAACCCTTAGCCCGCTACTCACAACAATTGTCGTCTGTTGTTGCTTTTATATCTTGCCTTATTTCTCAGTAAAAACATGGTTTGACAGCACTTCAGAATCATTTCCAATGGAAATGATTCTGAAGTGCTGTCAAAGCATGTTGTAAATTATTCTAAAGTGCTGTCAACTCATGTTTTTGATGCTAAAAATGGAAAATAGAAAATAAACAGAAGACGACAATTCTTTTTAGATAGCGGTCTAAGGGTTAATTTGTTGTTGAAAAAGTGAATGGGTTTAACATCCCAGCAACAGCTAAGTTCATATATAGTCATGTACATGTATGTGTTGCTGAATGCATTGGGGAAGTGGCTTCTCTCAAACACTGTCGGTATATTGTCTGGTAAACAATTTGCAGGCAATCAAAATAATGGGATACTTGTGCAGTAAAGAGCTAGTTGAATTTTGGAAAAGGTACAATGTACATCAAGGTACAACATTTGCAGCAATTGGGGATCCCACTTGGGGATTAGAATTCACATCATTTGTCTGATGACAATAAGGATATTTCAGTGACTTAATCGCGAACAGCGTTGGCCCTGATCCGACTGCACATATGACTGATCAGACTGCACATATGACTGATCAGACTGCACATGACTGATCAGACTGCACATATGACTGATCAGACTGCACATATGACTGATCAGACTGCACATATGCACAGGCTGATTTGTGGCTACACTGGCCGCATATTGTGCGTAAGATCACTTTTTTCGGCATACGTCCCATATGCTCTTGTACAAAATTGTTCTAGTCAGGAAAGCCAAATTTGGTTGGATGAACATTGGTGACTCAATATTTAAATGTTTGTACAGTGACTGAAAAAGTTGAATTTTATGACTCAGACATGCCACTGATTGTGGTTTAAACTGTTTGCTAGTCCGTGAAGGATTATATGTGGTTTCATTTCATTTAATAAATGTACTTCGATATAAACCTGTTTATGAGAAAAGGCCCATTCTGAGTGGTTTATTGGTTGAGGTACAGCTATAGGCAGTGATGGCGAGGCCGTTTTATGCTGAGGATACTTTCATTGTCGAAAATCCTAAATAATTTTGTTGTTTGTACTTAGAAGTATATGTCATGACCACCATTTGAACCGTCTCTTTGAGACGGTTCAAATGTATGGTCATGACATATACATAACAAAAATAAAAATAAAACATTTAAAAAAGTTCAAGCCCATAAAAGTGTATTCCTAAGGTAATTGGTTAAAAGTTTGTTGCTTTGAAGTTGTTGGTACTGGCCCTGTTCTTTTCAAAACCACTGGTCAAGTTTTTGTTTGACCACAGAATGTGTGCTAGTCTCTCATCCATTTTTAACGGACATGCCCATGTCTTATCAGGATCTGCAGGGTTTGTCAGCATTTTTCATGCTTTTTGAAAATACAACTTCCTAATTAATGGAATGTGAATCAATCTGGTGTGTGTCGGGAACCTGACACCAGATCAGGATATTGTGGTTTATGCATGGAAAGATATTGCAATTTCAGGGCAGGATTCACACGGTACCATCCCCGACCCCCACATTTAAGAGTATTTCCAACCAATCAATCATGATTGACCAAACGACGGACTGATCGATCGAGCAATCAATCAATCAATCCACTCCATTCAGATGTATTCCTATCTGAAAACAGTGGCGTAGCCAGAGCCTGAAAAACATCGAGGCAGTAACGTTAAAGGAGACATGGTCACAAATAGTCAAACAGAGTTCCAGATAAGCTGTGTATTTGCTTAAATACCCAATTAAAATTGCCAAAAACCCAATTGAAATCAGAAGTAGAGAGTATCAAAAAGCAGTTACAGTTTTGTGGTACATTTATCATGCTGCAGAAAACAATAAACAGACCACAAATATAGCATATTTTTCTTATTTTCCATGAAAACACATCTTGGTATTTCATTAGAATTGTCTCCAAGGAGACAATTCTAATGAGATGCCAATATATGTTTTCTTTTCAAAGCAAACTATTCAATAATTTCTGTCTGTTGATGTGTAAACAGCAGTGTGATTTTATTTCACCCAATTAAAATTTTGAAATACCCAATTGCTTCAGAAATGATGGAGTGAAAATACTCAATTACTAATTCCTTATCTGGAGCCTGCTTTTATGATGAAAGCATAAAAGAAATCCGGAAAAGTCACCGAATCTCAACATGGCTACGGCACTGGTATATGACTGTGTTGTTTAACATGATCAAAATTATTTGCCATACATTATGTAATAAGACCTGTATAATTGTATTAAATGTAGATTATCAATTTTAGCTATCACTGAATACTTTTGGTCACGTTTCATTGCGTAATATATCCTGTGCAGCTATGCTGTCTGACTTGGCGGGTTTAGATTTAGCGGCCATATATTTCTATCATGTCTTATTCGTTAAGCTTCATTCAACTGTGTAAATCACTGATTTAATTTGCATCTATAAATGGGACCTTTTAAATAACATGCTGTGTAAATGGGAATATATACCGTATATATAAACATATATCGGGACATTTTGGCTGTATGCAAATTTTGCTGACCTATTTGTGTTTTTTTTATCATTTTGCAGATGTATCAGTTTTTGTCGCGCCGCTTGCAGACAGCACGATATATAGTGGCACCTTTATGTACGTCCGTACTTGCAGACAGCACGATATATAGTGGCACCTTTATGTACGTCCGTACTTGCAGACAGCATGATATATAGTGGCACCTTTATGTACGTCCGTACTTGCAGACAGCACGATATATAGTGGCACCTTTATGTACGTCCGTACTTGCAGACAGCATGATATATAGTGGCACCTTTATGTACGTCCGTACTTGCAGACAGCACGATATATAGTGGCACCTTTATGTACGTCCGTACTTGCAGACAGCACGATATATAGTGGCACCTTTATGTACGTCCGTACTTGCAGACAGCACGATATATAGTGGCACCTTTATGTACGTCCGTACTTGCAGACAGCACGACAGCACGATATATAGTGGCACCTTTATGTACGTCCGTACTTGCAGACAGCACGATATATAGTGGCACCTTTATGTACGTCCGTACTTACAGACAGCATGATATAGTGGCACCTTTATGTACGTCCGTACTTGCAGACAGCACGATATATAGTGGCACCTTTATGTACGTCCGTACTTGCAGACAGCATGATATATAGTGGCACCTTTATGTACGTCCGTACTTGCAGACAGCACGATATATAGTGGCACCTTTATGTACGTCCGTACTTGCAGACAGCACGATATATAGTGGCACCTTTATGTACGTCCGTACTTGCAGACAGCACGATATATAGTGGCACCTTTATGTACGTCCGTACTTGCAGACAGCACGACAGCACGATATATAGTGGCACCTTTATGTACGTCCGTACTTGCAGACAGCACGATATATAGTGGCACCTTTATGTACGTCCGTACTTGCAGACAGCACGATATATAGTGGTACCTTTATGTACGTCCGTATTTGCAGACAGCATGATATAGTGGCACCTTTATGTACGTCCGTACGTGCGTCTGGGTTAAAGTTTTTAGTTAAAGTTTTTATACTATCAAAGACGTGTGTGTTCTGAGAAGAGAGTGGGGGATATTGTGTTTTACGGCATTTAAATTCAGACTCCAACTGGTGGTAAACTGTGATCTATGTAAACTCCGTGGCTGAATGGGGGTGGGGGGTTGCAACTCTCAATAAAATAATACAGTAACCCTTACAATGCTGAACTAAATTGTGTTGTCTGGTGTGTTTCTATTGGAAATTATTCTAAAGTCCTGTCAAACCATGTTGTTATTGAGAAAGTAAGACACAATCTAAAACAACAGCAGAGGACAATTTTTGTATCCCGCATTCAAATGATTAAAATCCACCTAATGGTGTGCTAGCTGATCAAGAGCTATGCTGGTCAAATACTTGATAAACCCCCTGATCTTATCTTACTGGGAGTTACACCTGGTGCCATGTGATTGGATGTAGTAAGGGTGCCTGGCATCCCACGTCCGACCGCCCAAGGTCAAGGTTACTAAGGACTATGTTCACCTTAAGGCATAAATGTTAACAAAAATTATTATCAAGGCTGCCAGTGAGGGGATTAGCTTAGTGATAATGATACCCATGTTTTTTTTAACTAACAACGATCTTTTGTTGGGTTGGATTGGATTCATGGGTGGATGTCTGACTGTTCCATTTCCCACATTGGTAGTGTTTCCATCTATATATCACCACAAACCACACTGTTACATTGTACATGAAACAATCGTCATTGTGCATGACACTGAATGAACTTTGTCGTCTGCTAAGGGCTGGATTGTGGCCTAGAGGTGAAGACACTGGACATGAATACCAATACCAGAGGTGAAGACACTGGACATGAATACCAATACCAGAGGTTGCCAGTTCAATCCCTGCCGTAGGTGTGAACAATATTTTCATAGTATTTCCATCTCTCTTACTTCAGCTGAGACTATAAACCGAGGGTTTGTCCCTATATGGCCTTTGTTGGGACATAAAACCCTTCACTTTCACAGTGTTGTCTGCTGCAGTTTTCATTTTACATTTTCCTCTATGAAAATATGTTTTACAGCACATGAGAATCATCTCCAATGGAGACAATTTGTATGCACTGCCTACATATGTTTTTCTTTAGAAAACTTACAAATGAAATTCAGCAGACGACAATATTCGTTTCCCGCCTTTTAATTAAGGATTAACAATGGCCGCTTGTATAGCCAGGCTTACTTTCGTGCTACATTAAACATTTAAGTAATGTAACCCTTATAATGATATGCTACATTAACCCTTAAAATATGGGAAGCAAACTTGTCATCTGCTGTTGTTTCATATTTCGCATTTATTCTCAATAAAACATGATTTGTCAACACTTTTGAATCATTTCCTATGGAAATGATTCTCAAGTGCTGCCAAACCATGTTTTTATGAGACAAATTTAAAATACACGTAGAAAAACAGCAGACGACAAACTTTAATTCAGCATTGTAAGCGTTAAACATTTAAGAAATGTCACTCTTATAAAGATATGCGACAGTAATTTCTGTTTTTTCCCCTGTAGAATGCACTTAGTGCACTGTATGTCATATACAGTCCATGTGTATCAAGTTTGCCCATCAAGGACAGGAACAACTAGATAACAAACCTTATGAAATCAGATAACCTGAGTATATAACAGTCCTTTTACATGTGGCATGGTTAGTTGATGGATGAATGGGACTTTTGTGATCCTGATAAACGTTTATATACCAGTACATACTAAAAGCTAATCAAAGTGGAATGTGTTTATATTGGTCAAAATTAAATAGCGTATGGTACCGTTTGTTAGCCAATGTCCTTAATTTGCATTTGAGAAACTTCAGCCAGTTCATAATTTACAGCAAATTTAAGCATTTGCAGCCAGTCACCTGTATTGCAGGCCAACGTATGCCCTGGCGATCATTTGTTATGGGTGAACATTGGGTGAATGTGCTTGATCATCATTATTGCGGTGGCTATCACATGAGAACTTGGGTACTTTGGAGATATCTTTGCATGCTAGCGGTGAAAATAACATCCAACATATTACGAGTATGTTTCTTATTTCTCCCTGTAAATATGTCTTGGAATTTAATTAGAATTGAGTCCAGAGGAGGACTCAATTCTATTGAAATTCCAAGACATATTCATGATATTTATTGGGAGAAATCAAAGAAGCTATAATGAATTGTCGTCTGGTATTTTTTAACTATTTATAGCCCACACATTTCCCAGCATGCAAAGAGTTAACCCTTACACCGCTATCTTATTTTTTTGTCGTCTGCTGTTTATTTTCTATTGTCCAGTGTTATCACCAAAAACATGCTTTGACAGCACCTGAACCTATGTTGGTGTGTAACTGTCAACATTATCAAGAGTTTATATTCATTCATCATAATATACATGTACCAGTAAATAGAGGACCTTACATGAGTGATGATTTAACACTTACACTTACAGAATCATTTCCATTGGTGTCAAACCATATTTTTATTGAGAAATAAGTCAAGATATAAAAGCAACAGCAGACAGCTATTGTTGTGAGTAGCGGTCTAAGGGTTAAAAGGTCAGACAAATTTAATTACCAACCAACATTTTAAAGTGATGTCAAACCATCTTGTAAGTTATTCTAAAGTGTTGTCGAGGCATGTTTTTGATGTTTTAGAGTTACATGCGTCAGTCAGTGATCATGTATTTGGTCAATGCTCAGTTAGGTAGCAGATAAAATGGGATGATAGAGGGGAAGGGGTACAGGGCGTGTTCTCATTATGATTTATAGTAAGCATTAAACGTAACCACCGCATTGTTCACAAGTAATAGTATTTCAAGTGTATTGACTCTTGTATCAAGAATGTCCTTTAATCTACAAGTGCATTATTTGGTAACCGGAAATACAAGTACGTGCTCATATAGTTGAAATACAAGTACGTGCTCATATAGTTGAAATACAAGTACGTGCTCATATAGTTGAATCATAGTGTTGTTACTGTGTTCATGTTTTGTTGAATCTCCGCCCATGGGGGGTGGGGTGCGGTGGGGGGGGTGGGGGTTCACTAAACTTTGTACGACTAAAATGTTCGATAAGTGCAAAATTATGATAGTCTGTAAATTTCACAGTAACAATGTTTTCTTGTAAACAATTATTGGATTTACATTTATTGAGCATAGGCTGCATATGAAAATAGGACAACCCCAAATGCTGGATCCACCCCTGGGGGCTGTTTCACTAAACTTTGTACGACTAAAATGTTCGTAAGTGAAAATTATGATAGTCTGTAAATTTCACATTAACAATGTTTTCTTGTAAACAATTATTGGATTTACATTTATTGAGCATAGGCTGCATATGCAGCCTATGCTCAATAAATGTAAATCCATCAACTGAAATTGACAGACTATTCTAAATTTGCACTTGCGAACATTTTAGTCTTTCAAAGTGAAACGGCCCTCAGCATTGAAACTCAATGTACAAATTCCCGTAAACTACCAATGGTAGTTGAGAGCGTAGAAACATAATTACCAGCAGTCGAATCCCATCTCATCTTTTCAATTGAATGTAACGGGTGGGAGGTTTTATTTTAAAGGGTCCGTCTAAGAACGGGTCTTAAGTCCTACTGACGCCTTCCATTGTATACTGCAGTGGAACCGCTCTAAACCGGACACCCTTTGAACCCGAAAGCCCGCTATAGCGGTTTATGCAAACACTGCAGATGAGCCGGCTCGTAACAAGCCGTCTCATCAGGATCCGTAATGTTTGCAAGTGATTTTCATATTTTTGAGAACAAAAACCACCCCCTTTTCGTCAATGGACTAGTCTGAAAACCATTTTGTTATGGTTGGATTGCTTGCAAAATGTTACTTAGGGGTGAAAGGGTTAAACCAGTAAAATACCGCATAAACTGCAGCCATCAGCACACCATTTGCACTTATCACTGCCATATCAGCCGCAACATTCCATGAGATCAGCTGACTGTACGTACCGGTAATTGTTTGTTGCACAGTACTTGTTTGTTTCACGACATTCTAATTGTTATTCGGTGATTCAACCATTGTGGAGGGATTGGGCGCGGATCCAGGATTTCGGGTTAGGGGGGGGCGTAACTATTTTGCAATACTTGACTATATTATCGAACGAGCGTAGCTTGTTCGTTGACCGGGCAGCGTAGCTTGTTCGTTGACCGAGCGGTGCTGGGGATAGCGCTAGGGGGGTCGGGAATTTTTTTGAAATCTACATCGCATTTCCTGCGTTCTGGCACAAAATATTCACACTGTCACAGTATGTTTAGATATGATTTTTTTTTTATTTTGGCTGCACCCCCCAATAAACAATAAATTCACAACGCGAACGTAGAAACGTGCCTTGTAACTTGTAAAACATCATTACTTTAGGGGGGCGTGCTCCGGATCCCCCCCCCCCCCTCCCCCCCCCCTCCCCCCTGAATCCGCCCATGGGGATGGGGACCAAATAGTGTCGTTGTACGCTTGCGGCATGCAAACGCCGAATTCCCGATTAGTCTGTCAATTTTGTTATTGTTATCCAGCAGAGTGCACTAAGTGATGGCACAATGAATAAACTCCTTTATTAATTAAAGGATGACTTCCTCGCGAACTTTCGCTTTCGATCTTTACCGCGAGGAAGCCAATAAGTTGACAATTTCAAACAATACAAAACCCCTGTCTCTGTCTCCATATCAATGGAAATCGAGAATATTTGTGGTCTTACTGTTTCAGATATTAAGTTACCAATATTTCATGCATCACAATCTATCACACTGGGTCATATTACAATGAAAACTCTGAAAGTGCAAATCAGTAAAACAGAGACTGCAAAACCCTTTCAACCCTACTGTTCACAATGGAAATGTGCAAACAAGCTGTCCAATGCAGTGTTTGTCAATAATTTTTCACATATTGCTTTTCTAACAATTCCCTATCAGAACAACGAAACGTTTCAAAAACTATTACAGAAGTATCAATGTCCAATATTTAGGGGTGAAAGGGTAAATTTGCATACCTGAAGATATTGTTTAACACCTCCATATCTTATATAATGTAATATCTAGACATGAACGTTGTAGTATTCTTGTGTATCAATTTATATTAATGTGTACCTCATGATGCCATTTTGTATGGACCGAGTGAATAAAGAGTTTTGTACTTGTACTTGGATGTGGGCTAGGGGTTAGAACACCTGACTTCAAATCCGGAGTTTGTCGGTTCTTACCTCGCATTGGCCATCAAAAATACTTTCATAGTATTTACATCCCAATGGTATTTCGGATGACACTAAATGAAAGCGAGGTCCCATCCCTATATAACCTTAGCTGTTGCTGGCAACTTACAACCCATTCACTTTCACTTTGTTCAACCATTGCTGCGTCTCCATCCTTCCTTCAGTCTGAAGTCCATGAGTGATATGCTGGGTGTGCTAAAGGTGCCTGACACCAGCTCATGATACTGTTGATTCACTGAGTTCAGAATTCGCCACTCCCCTCGCACAGGTAGTGACGGGGGTTATACAGTAACCTGTGTCTGTGTGACCTCACTGATGAATTGACATTAAACCCCAATCAATCAATAGGAAAGAGGTATAATTATACATGTACAACTTTCCTGATCAGAAAAGAGTTCATGAAGAAATAATCCGATGACAAGTTATGGCAAAAGTAAGTGTATAGAAGGAATGTGCAGGTTACAATTGTCATGAGGTTTAATATGCAGATAACATAGAATATATCAAAGAATTCTCAATGATGGGTTCACAAATGTTGTCATTCTCAGCAATTGTGGCATGTTTAATGCACATTCCAAGTTTGACACTGTAGGATTATGGCCTTTGCAGACTTATTCGCCCACACAAAATAGGCATGTTTTGTGAAACACAGATTAATCTTATGATAAGCAATGCAGATAAATTACATCTGAAAGAGTCATCCCTTACAATAATGTTGAATTAAATTTTGTCAACTGTTGTTTATTTTTCACTTTTCATGGTGAAAACATAGTCTGACAGCACTTGGGAATCGCAAATCCGAAAAGTAAAAAATAACTAATTAAGCACTCGATGGCAATATTTTGTGATTTTCTGTTATGAACAGACTGGACAATGACATACATTACATTGAAGCCCATCTAAATTAGACACAATGGGGTCCCCCGGGTGGTTGGTTTAGAGGGGTTCCACGGTAGATTGCTATCCAGCTACAGAGGCCCGTTTCACTAAATTTCGTACGACTAAAATGTTTGTAAGTGCAAATTTAGGATCGTCTGGAAATTTCAGTTGATGAATTTACATTTATTGAGTATAGGCTGTATATATGCAGCCTATGCTCAATAAATGTAAATCCAATAATTGTTTACAAGAAAACATTCTTAATGGGAAATTTACAGACCATCAGTTTAGTGAAACGGGCCCCCAGGTGTGTGCAGGTGTGTGCAATTGGATCAGGCCACATAAGTCCCCTTTCTCCAACGGCAGCCACAAACATGAATGGTGCAGTTATGGTGTAGGATGTCAAAAAATGCATTCCGCAGAAGCGACTGAATCACCTTTGTGGTCTTTGTGTTTTACATACGTTTTTTACACGGTGTTTATTCACTAATTTGGTGTGGGAGGAAATGCATTGTTGTTGCAATGTTTAGGCTATGTAACAAACGATTTAGGTAGGAAAAAAATGTTAACAAAGCTTTCTCACCTGAAATGTATTCGTTGGTGGTACACGACACCAAAAATAAAAGTCCACCCGAATCCACCCATGGGAAAATCCAAAATGGCCACCAAAATGGCCGCCATAAATGTGGGTCAATTAAGCTTTCTCACCTGAAATGTATTCGTTGGTGGTACACGACACCAAAAATAAAAGTCCACCCGAATCCACCCATGGGAAAATCCAAAATGGCCACCAAAATGGCCGCCATAAATGTGGGTCAATTATTTAAATGGATATAATTTTGGAATTAACCAGCATAAATGAACAGTTGACACGACCTTTCCAACTAAATTAGGATTTCAAATCGTTTGCTTGCACTTTTGAGGTCGTTTAAGGTCAATGTCATGAGCTAAGGTCAATGTCAAGGTCAAATTTGGCCAAAATAAGCCAAAATCTGACCAAAGTTTGCATACATAGGCAACCGGTCACTCTAGAAACATGTTTGATGTGTGTCAAATTTAATTAACTCCAGGAAGGGCATTCGTTTGCTGATACTTTTGAGGTCATCAGAGGTCAAGGTTATGAGCTAATGTGAAGGTCACTGTAAAATTTTGCCAAAATAAGCCAAAATCTGACCAAATTTTGCATAATACGCAACCGATCACTCTAGAAACACGTTTGATATGTCAATTTTAATTAACTCAAGGATGAACATTCATTCGCTGACACTTTTGAGGTCGTCGGAGGTCAAGGTTATGAGCTAAGTTGAAGGTCAATGTCAAATTTTGCCAAAAATAAAGCAAAAATCTGACCAAATTTTGCATATATACGCAACCGATCCCTCTAGAAACACGTTTGATGTGTCAATTTTAATTAACTCTGAGATGCGCATTGGCTTGCTGATACTTTTTAGGTTGTCTGAGGCCAAGGCTATGAGCTAAGGTCAAGTCAACGGGCCGCCAAAATCCAAGATGACCGCCAAAATAAAGATTAAATACTAAAATGGACATAATTACGGAAATAAACAACACAAATAGACATATCAGGTGTCATTTCAAACTGTCTTTATGATGTCCAATCGTCTGGTAATAATTTTAATGCTGCCAGATGTCACGATTATTAGGATCCTAGTCAACATCCTGGTCCTCATCCTGGCTTTGCACTGGTGGTCCATTCGTGCATGTGATGCCCCTGCACTGGCCACATGCTGGTGTGCATTGCAGTCCATTCTTGCGACAGGAGCATGCTTTCTTGTCGCATTTACCACCGCAATTGCATTGTATAATCCTGAGGAGCTTCTCTGGTGCTGCGGGCTGGGTCATTCTGACAGGCACGAGACAAGTGGAAGATGATCTCCAACCCCAGTCCGCAGGGGACGTATCGTTGCCACGCCATGCCTGCACCTGGTGATATGTCCGGTAGCTATGAAACGCAGCTGCATTGTTCGTTGGTGGCAGTTTCTCTGGAGGAACGTATACCGCAGATGTAGCCACCTTCAGCTGGAACTTCATCACCCTTGCGGAGTCGAGGCTTGGTGCTGTCTTGCTCCCATATATGACCAACAGGGCCTCCGCTACTGCCTTTTTTTCAATCGCCTCTTTCGTGGAGGACGGAGACATGAAGACGGCGGTGGACATTTTCAGCGCTGCGTATTTCGTTAGAACAGTCGCTTTGCCAATTCCATACGGCCTTGACGTAGTCGCATTCACTGAGAACGTGCATGAAGAGTAGAGACTCTGAGAGGGCTGGGTGCAGTTTCTGTTTCAGTGTAGTTACACAAACCGTCTGTTTTGATGTCACCATGTACAGGTTGTTGCTCTTATCTGTAGCATCGGCATCATGTATCATCAGTTGGAATCATCGGCATGATGTATCATCAGTTGGAATCATCGGCATGATGTATCATCAGTTGGAATCATCGGCATCATGTATCATCAGTTGGAATCATCGGCATGATGTATCATCAGTTGGAATCATCGGCATGATGTATCATTAGTTGGAATCATCGGCATCATGTATCATCAGTTGGAATCATCGACATGATGTATCATCAGTTGGAATCATCGGCATCATGTATCATCAGTTGGAATCATCGGCATCATGTATCATCAGTTGGAATATGTCGCAATCTTCGGCGACAACAGCTGTTGGATTTTTAGTCGCAGAAAGACATGCCAACATGCAGATCTTGTAGTCAGCATCTGCTTCTGCATGGTCGATGCCTGATTTCATCATATCTGTGGCGAGCAGATTGATGAAGGCCTGCCTGTTAGACGAATTTGCTAGGAAAGCCCTTTTAGTCATCGTTAACTGCATTTCTGGGGAAACAGACACAGTAGCTCCAACATCGTTGCTAGTCCTACGGCGATGGGCTTCATCCTTAATAGTTCTGCCGTGATAGCCGTCAAATACATGGCGGATATACATAGCACAGATCTCGGCGTAGCTGGAGTTCTTGGGCCAGGCGAACTTGTGGAGCAATCCTCCCCCATCAACAACAATAGTGCACTATCTAGCGCCGACTTTATTTTTGACGATATTCATATTCCACGACTGTGTGAGTTCGAACGTTCGGTAGTCTTACCTTTTGCCAATTTATTTGTAGTATTCAGCCTCGTATATTATTGAAACTCTCATTGGATGTTTCAATTTTAATGGACTGTAGGTAGTGTTTATGTTGCCAGAAACATGTTTTAAAATATGTCAGAATGCAATATTTGCAATATACTTTTCAAAAGCTCTCTGGTGGGTGGTGGGGATGTTGCAGACCCCACTAGCCATCAACAATTTTGCCTAGCAGTGTATTCCATAAATCCACCACACAATATTAAACAAAACAAATATTTTCCAAGCTCACACCATGTAATGAACAATTACCAGTTGTTGTAACTATATCGGGAAGAAATGTCTGTACCCATTTAGTGTAAATACCACCTATATTCCATGATTGTATACAATCTAAGTTTAAGAATTAATTTTCCTTTGTTTGAAAGTGGCACATCAAGTTTCATGTATATAAAATACAGTAGAGAATCACCATTGTTGTCATATCGTATCGTGTACATTGTCATTGACCTGAATGCGACTTATATTGACCAAATATTATGATGGCATTGACCTTACTGCATAGTATTCACTATGATTAATGATCTGAAAGGTATCACCGAATGAATGCGCATCCTAGATTTAATCACAAATGATGCATCAAACATGTTTCTAGAGCGATCGGTTGCCTAGATATGCAAAACAATACCGATTTTGGCTCATTTAGGGGAAATTTCACATTGACCGTGCTCCTAACGATGACCTTTGACTATTGACGACCTCAAAAGCATGAGCAAACGAATGCGCATTGTGGAGTTAGTTAAAATTGACACATCAAATGTGCGTATAGAGTGATCGGTTGCCTATATATGCATTTTTTTGTCAAATGTTGGCTAATTTTGCCCAAATTTGACCTTGGCCTTAGCTCATAACCTTTGCCTCTGATGACCTCAAAGGTATCAGCAAACCAATGCACATCCCGGAGTTGATTAAAATAGACACATTAAACATGTTTCTAGAGGCATCGGATGCCTATATATGCAAAATATGGTAATTGACCCACATTATGGCGGCTATCTTGGATTTTGGTGGCCATTTTGGATTTTCCCATGGGTGGATTTGGGTGGAATTTTATTTTTGGTGTCGTGTACCACCAACGAACACATTTCAGGTGAGAAAGCTTTATTAACATTTTTTTCCTACCTCTATAGGAAACGATCGTTACTTAGCCTAGTTTCTGAACATCTATAGACGATGCCAACTCGCAATCAAACAATTTGATTTATTTCAAGCACGACATTCAAGTATTTTGAAATAAATTTAACCCTTAGACCACTACACACAACAATTGCTGTCCGCTGTTGCTTTTATATCTTGCCTTATTTCTCAATAAAATCATGGTTGGACAGCACTTCAGAATCATTTACAATGGAAATGATTCTGAAGTGCTGTCAAAGCATGTTGTAAATTATTCTAAAAATAATAATATATAATTTTTTTGGTTTGACAGCACTTCAGAATCATTTCCAATGGAAATTATTCTAAAGTGTTGTCAAAGCATGTTTTTTATGATAAAAATGTAAAATAAAAAATAAACAGCAGACGACAAAAAATTAAGATAGCGGTGTAAGTGTTAAATCATCACTCATGTAAGGTCCTCTATTTACTGGTACATGTATAGTATTATGAATGAATATAAACTCCTGATAACATGAAAGTTACACACCAACATCACAGGTACAGGTTTGTTAAGATGAATGATTACCAGTGCGTGACTGTGATCAGGCCAGGACACCAGATAAGCGTAATATACTTAAATAATGTAGGGATGGGTTGCTAATCTAGTGTTAGAGGTTCATCACCACCAAATAGATTTCCTATATAAACTAACCAATGACCACACATTTTGCTATTCTCTGCTACTTTCATTTTTGTATGGATGTTGTGGGACCTATTTTTCCATAACCTGCAGGGTTAGGGTTAGGGTTACATTTTCTCTGGATATTCACTATTTAAAATATAGGTTTAATTATTGTTAAGAAAGGTAAATTCAATCTCCTGTCACCACCCTGGTGGTGGCACAAAAAGTCAGCGGCTGGAATTGAAACCGCCTCACATGACAAACATGATACGACTTACAAAATAATCCCAAAACATAATTATGCTTGAAACTGATGTAAATGATACATTAACATGCCTGTGAAGTAGATTACTGCATCAATTGACTGGTTTCTGCAAGCAAAGAGTGTCTATGACATAACAAATCTGGCTTTAATGGCTTTTAATGTACTACTTTTGACTACACCGCGCATGAATGTCTGATGATTTAGTGTGGTTAAACCTTAGAGTGTTGCACTTCAATATCGGAAGTCGTGGGTTCAATCCTCGCCCTAGGCATAACAAATAATTTCTATCCCACTGAGGCACTGATCCTTCGGATGGGACTTGAAACCAAGCTTCCATCTCTGTATGACGTTGGGCTGTTGCTGGCACATTAAACCCTTACACCTTCAACGAGACTATTCATTTAGCATACGGGTGCATGTATTGTTTCTTCAGTCTGAAAAATGTTGACAAATACTGCAGATTCTGACGAGAAGGTCGGAATCTAGACTATTTGGAAACAGCTTATTTATGACCTCTGCCATTGAATGTGTGAATTATAAACAAATAATTAACCCTTAGAACGCTACTCACAACAATTGTTGTCGCTGTTGCTTTTATATCTTGCCTTATTTCTCAATAAAAACATGTTTTGACAGCACTTCAGAATCATTTCCAATGGAAATGATTCTGAAGTGCTGTCAAAGCATGTTGTAAATTATTCTAAAGTGCTGTCAAACCATGTTTTTGATGATAAAAATAGAAAATAAAGAGGAGACGCCCCTGCATGTGGTATGAGTCAGTGAACATTCTCAGCAAGTTAGTTGTGCCTGTAATTAGCTGCCTTTCATCATGACATACAACATTAGCGGTGGCTCAGGGTAGTGGAATCTCGGCTGTTTTGCCGTATCGTAAGTATGTAAGTGGGTGGATTCACGTGTGCTTGTTCAACCCACCAAAGTCATTAATTACCTTGCCAGCAGTCCGTGGTTTCAACTGCATATTTTGTCTACAGGTCTATGTTTTATTTTGTTTTTATTCTCCTCATCACATGTTCGATGTTAGTTTTTGAGAATATTTCCAATTTAGCAAACATATTCAAAATATGTGCTGTGAATGTATGGTGCTCCTCCCTCCCACACAGTTGCATTCCCGTCTACATGACCTTTCTGTTGATGTAAAATATCACTCAATCACACAATCAATCAATCATTCAATCACACAATCAATCAATCAATCACTCATTCAATAAACCTACACATCCAATCAATCAATCAGCCAACCAATCAATCAATCAACCAATCACCTGTCTGAGCCAGCCAGGAGAGGACGTAGAATACAGTCAGGTTCACATGTGGAGTGTCCTCGATGTCTGGTGTTGATTGATGGGAAATTGGTAATGCCTGCTGGTATGTACCGTGTCAATTAGTGTATGCCAATAATGCCATTGCAATCCTTAAGCTGTGTCTGCAACAAATCAATGAAGCCAATCAACAAACTATTGGAGTGTAAACGCTAATGTCAGGTTTAGTAATCATACTAATTACGTACATGAAGAATATCAGGGTATTATAATAAGTATGTACTGGGTTTGCTATATCAAGGTCATTAACCCTTAGATCGCTACTCACAACAATTGTTGTCTGCTGTTGCTTTTATATTTTGCCTTATTTCTCAATAAAAACATGGTTTGACAGCACTTCAGAATAATTTCCAATGGAAATTTACAATTCCAACCCCCCACACACACACACACCGAACCCCCCGCCCCACCCCCACCCTACTTCCAACGATGTAAAATTGCTGTCCGTGTACGACATTGCTGTGAAACCCCATTCAGTCATTCAATGATTCAAATAAGCATTCTGCACTGTTATCATTTTGGTGTGGCAAGGGCCCCTGGCACCAGTCGATCAATCAATCAATCAACCAACCAGTCAATCAACCTTGTACATGTTATCCCCTCGCCAATAGGCAAGAGGGGATATAGCGTTAGTCCATGTATCTATGTCCGTACATCCGTACGTTAGTAACACCTTCATTTTTCAATAACTTGTGAACCGCTTCACCGATTTTGATAATATTTGGCCACAATGTATGTCTAGGGATGGTGCTTTGATTTGCATATGACCCACATCTGACTGCCCAAGGTCAAGGTCACTGAGGACTTACTGTCACATTTGTAAGTAAAAATGTTAAACTGGTTTTTTTTATGCTATTTCTTTTATTATCAAGGCTGCCAGCGAGGGGATTAGCTTAGTGATAACGATGCCCTTGTTATGTATACAATCAAGGATCTGTGTGTCTGCTCTGGGTTTGTCCAGTGTAGTGGAATTTTCTCCCACATTGTTGTACCAATACCGCGATCGCTAATCAATATGTCCCGCTTACTGAAACTGTGATAACCTGTCACATTGGTTACCTGTATTCCCGTAGTCCCGGTAAGATGATTTCCAATATCTAACAAGCTTGCAAATATATTGTTGCATTATTCTTCAATTCGTGAGTTATCATTTTGTTTCCCTAACCTGTCCTTTCATTCGGTACAATTATTAGAAGATTAACCTTTTCAACGCTGCATATCTCTTTAGCAGTGTTTACAAACAGTGTAGATGCAGATGAGCCGGCTCGTAACGAGCCGTCTCCTCAGGATCTGCACTTTTTAGAAAAAAAAGACACACACACCTTTTATAAATGGACTAGTCTAAAAATATTTTTTTGGACTGGTATTGGTTGGAAAAGTAACATATCACAGTCCATTGCAGTTATTTTTGGTTAAAGGGGTTAATCCTTAGACCGCTACTCACAACAATTGTCGTCTGCTGTTGATTTTATATGTTGCCTTATTTCTCAATAAAAACATGGTTTGACAGCACTTCAGAATCATTTCCATTGGAAATGATTCTGAAGTGCTGTCAAACCATGTTGTAAATTATTCTAAAGTGCTGTCAAAGCATGTTTTTGAGTTATAAATGCAACAGCAGACGACAATAGTTGTGACTAACGGTCTAACGGGTTAAACATCCAACAGACTCATCCTGGTCATGAAGTTCACCTTTCTCTATTTATTGCAACATTATGTCCATTTTATGGCCAGATCATGTTTAGGTGTCTTTACTGATCTTTACTGATCTTTACTGATTAGCCAGGGGCGTAGCTGGTAGCTGCCTTTAGGACAAAAGGCCCGGGCCTGCACATCATTTTGAAATCAAAGGACTGAACATCCTGAAATTCTTTGCAGTATGTGTTTGTGGATGACACATATGCTAATAATTAATCTAGAGTGGAAAGCGTTTCGCGAAAAATAATCATGGGAATTTCACAACAACAATAACAACAAGTTAAACATAGATTTTTGGATAACAGCTATATTGGATTCGTGCGCTGAACCATGGAGTTATGAATCGCGAATAATAGAATATGGCAGTTAATCGTCGCACCCTTAGACTACTGTTATAGTGTACCAATTTGATGGACTGAATGGCAAACAGTATAAACCCTGATTGAACCATGCAGATGCCTTGTCCAATCTGAGACTAGACTGGTTGCTCCTTTGTTCATATGGAATCAGGTCATGATCTCTGAGTAACTTGTCTGCAGAAACCAGACCTCTTTTAATGGGCTAAATGCCCCGGTCAAATAGCTTGGGGTCACACAAAATGAATGCAGCATGCTGTGGCAATTCAGAATTGTTGTCTGCAAGTATTGTGAAATTTCATAGATCATGTAATAACTCTTTTGAGACTGTACATTGATGACTAGTATTTGAGCTACACTGAGTCAAAACTTAATACTATAACATGTATAGTTTACAGTCATTTGCATATTACAGTTAGTTCCAGATATGATTCAGAAGACAGTCCGATGTCTAAATTGACTTTGATATTCGTATTAAAAGCCAATTTAGACATAGTTCTAATTTCATTTCGTCATTGATATTTGCGGGGTGTATGTAGATGAATGGATGAATTGTGCATGTAAAATATCTAAGGTTTGCATTCAATGAGTAATTAATTATATCAATTAGAACTGTGTTGAACAAACACAGTTCTCAGGAAAAGTCTGCATTGTGTGTATTTCATGCCGAGTGGTCAGGTGCTTTCTATAAGGTCCGCGTTGCCAAGTATAAAGGCCATTGTTTGGGTTGCCAGGGAGCTCTTGGGAATATTACATTATAGAATCAGCATGTGTCTTTGTCTTTCATCTTTCGATCAAATTGAGCCTAATTCCCCAAGTCTAAAATAAGTAAAAGTAAATTAATAAATAGCATTAAACAACGCTCGTTGTAACACTACCGAAACATTTGCAATAACAAAACATTTATCACACTGAAAAGGCGATCAAGCTATTTTTTATGGCGTAAGACCCGTGTTTTTAAAAATTTCAACCCGCAAAATATATGCTGAGACCGACATTAAAAGCTGGAAGACCTCAAATTTGGATGTTGGTTGTATAATTCTTCACTGTCTCTCAAATAAACAACAATGACAAACTATGTAGCAACAGCAGACAACAATGTTTGTCTCGCGCATTCTAAGGGTTAAAATGTTAGTTGTTGCTGAGATCCAGGAAAATGGATGTTGTACACGTGGCTTACTTTACCCAATTAACCCTTTCAATGATCAATTTGATTTTGTCGTCTGCTGTTTATTTTATATATTCCATTTTTCTCAGCAATTTTTCTCAGCTGTAGGGCCCGAAAAATACTTTCATATTATTTCCACCCCACTGGATGAGTCTTTAACCTGGTCCCGTCCCTATATGACCTTAGCTGCTGCTGGGACGTTAAACCCCATTTATTTCATTTATTTTTTCTCAGCAAAACATGCTTTGACAGCATTTAGAATCATTTCCAATGGAAATGATTCTCAAGTGCTGTCAAACCATGTTTTTATTGAGATGGAAGACAAACTATAAAACATCAGCAGAAGACAATTTACGTTTCTGGCATTCTAAGGGTTAATACTGCCCAATACATGGTGTTTTGTGGTCAGTTTGTGACCATGTAGAATACTGGGGCCCGTTTCACTAAACGTCGTACGACTAAAATGTTCGTAAGTCCAAAATTATGATAGTCTGTAAATTTCACATTAACACTCTTTTCTTGTAAACAATTAATGGATTTACATTTATTGAGCATAGGCTGCATATGCAGCCTATGCTCAATAAATGTAAAACCATCCATACAAATTTCCAGACGATCCTAAATTTGCTCTTACGAACATTTTAGTCGTACAAAGTTTTGTGAAACGGCCCCCAGGTGTCTAAAGTGAACACTGACAAATTACTCGCAAAGAATTATGTGACATTTGATAACCAGCAATATTTCATACAAAAAGGTAGGACTTGTGTTTCTGTATTGAAATTGACACCTGGCAGACGCGCATTCAGCTTTTACCGTTTCTTGGTGAGTCGCCCAGAGTTTTTGTGTCTGTATCAAAATGTAAAATAGCATGTTTCGACTTCTAACAAAACTTGATTTATTATTCCCTCGCTGAGGGAAGGGATATAGTGTTAGTATATGTACATAATTATGTGCATTAGTGACCTGTTTAATTTTTGTCGCGCCCGCTTGCGGAAAGCGCGATATAGTCGGCACTTTGGCGTACGTACGTCCGGTTAAAGATTTTGGTTAAGTTTTTTGGTTAAAGTTTTTGGTTAAAGTTTTTTGGTTAAGTTTTTTGGTTAAAGTTTTTCGTTATACTTTATCTCTGCAACTGCTTTGCCCATTACCTTGAAACTTCACATGGGTGTTTATAATCATCTATATTTTCATTCTACACCCCCCCCCCCCCAGTTTGGCCCTGTGCCCAATGTCAAGGTCAAATTACTTTGAAGTTTTTGATTGATTAAGTTTTTTGGTTAAAGTTTTTGGTTAAGTTTTTTGGTTAAAGTTTTTGGTTAAGTTTTTTGGGTAAAGTTTTTCGTTATACTATATCTCTGCAACTGCTTTGCCCATTACCTTGAAACTTCACATGGGTGTTTATAATCATCTATATTTTCATTCTACACCCCCCCCCCCCCCCAGTGTGGCCCTGTGCCCAATGTCAAGGTCAAATTACTTTGAAGTTTTTGATTAAGTTTTTTGGTTAAAGTTTTTGGTTAAGTTTTTTGGTGAAAGTTTTTCGTTATACTATATCTTTTTTTTTAGTGTCCATGCCTCACCACAAGGCGAGACATGCAGGTCAAATTACTTTGAAGTTTTTGGTTAAGTTTTTGTCGCGCCCGCTTGCGGAAAGCGCGATATAGTCGGCACTTTGGCATACGTACGTACGTATGTATGTGTGTCCGGTTACAGTTTTTGGTTAAGTTGTTTGGTTAAAGTTTTTGGTTATACTATATCTCTGCAACTGCTTTGCCCATTACCTTGAAACTTCACATGGGTGTTTATCATCATCCATATTTTCATTCTACCCCCCACCCTGTGCCTAATGTCAATCAGATTACTTTTCTGTTGCGCCCGCTTGCGGAAAGCGCGATATAGTCGGCACTTTGGCGTACGTACATACTTGTGTCCGGTTAAAGTTTTTGGTTAAGTTTTTGTCGCGCCTGCTTGCGGAAAGCGCGATATAGTCGGCACTTTGGCATACGTACGTGTGTCCGGTTACAGTTTTTGGTTAAGTTTTTTGGTTAAGTTTTTTGGTTAAAGTTTTTTGTTATACTATATCTCTTTTGATAGTGTCCATGCCTCGCCACAAGGCGCGACATGCAGGCCGCGGCCATCTAGTTAATAAGTTACAAACTACTCCACCGATTTTAATATTTTGGCACAATGTGTATCTGGGGATGTTGTTTTGTTTCGCATACACCCCACATCTATTTTATTTTCTCGCCCACTGATTTTATTTAATAATGTTTGGCCACAATGTGTGTCTATGGATTGTGCTTTGTTTTGCATACCGGTATATCCCACATATGAACGCGCAGTCATTGAGGCCGTGTGTTTTATTATCATCAAGGCTGTCAGCGAGGGGATTAGATTACTGTCTGTTCCATGTTTTGCTGCCGACCAACTTTTGGCTATTCAACACATTGACTCTTAAAAATATATAAATGTAAGTTTTTCATCAATAACAAAAATGTCACCCTCCCAAAATTATTTTTTGAAAATTCCCATAGGAAAATAGTTTCTTATAAAATCAATATTTGAAAGAATTTCATCAAACCAAAAAGTATGGGGATGGTGACTTTTGTTATTGGTAAAAAAGTACCGGTACTTACATTTAAATATATTTTAGATTTAATGTGTTTAATAGCCAAAAACGTGGAACAGACTAGTCCATTTATAAAAATGGGGTGGTTGTTTTCTCTTTAAAAAATATGAAAATTACTTGCCTTGATGTCCACATATATCCATCCGCCTGAGGGACAACCCACCCCCCCCCCCACCCCCCACCCCCCCACCCCCCACCCCATTAAGCCACATAGATCACAGTTTACCACCAGTTGGAGTCTGAATTTAAATGCTGTAAAACACAGGAAAGTGCATTTCTGGACATCTAGATTTCAAAATTTGTCCTGGGGGGCATGCCTCTGGATCCCCCTTAGAGCCTACTCGCTTCACTCTGTGGAGCTCGAAAATAAGACAACCACCCCCGTTCCCCAAATGCTGGATCTGCCCCTGCGCCGGGCCTCATCAATATCATCATCATCAACAGCATCAGCATAACAAATTGTAACATCAACGTAACATAAACGTCACCTGGTGCTCGACACGCTTTGAATGTTGTGTACCTCTTGATTGTGTTCTAACTAAACCCATCACTGATTAATCACCAACACCTCTTCAACTTCAAAGAAACATGAAGCTGTAATTAACTAGGAACATCTTTTGAATGCTAAACCCCGTCTATACTTAATCTGGGAAAGAGATTTGTCCATATATCAATTTTGGAGGTAGTGAGGGTACACATATTGTAATGTTGAATCCACCCTTACCAGGATTCACACCTGCATCCACCTGGTCCCATGTCAGCAAAATTGCTAAGCATATTTATCTAGCTAAGTATACTTTGAGGGAGTAATCATTTATTTTTCCCGAATTCATTATTTCATATACCAACTACCGACTGCGTATAGTTGAGGATTAAAAATATGCAGAATTATTATAATGACTGATAATGTAATACATACAGTATAATAAAAAAAATTCTCCCTCAAAGTGTACTTAGCAAGATAAGTATACTTTGCAATTTTGGTGAAACAGGCTACTGGTGTGGTAAGTGTGCCTGGTACGAGATCAGCATGGTGGTAGTTTACTGCAGCAAGTTGCTCCCCACAGAGAGATAAATTCATCTCTGTACATGTGGCTGTGACTGCAGAAATGGGCCTTATGGGTTTTGCAACCAGTATAGATCCAGATCAACCTGTGCATCCACAGTCTGAAAGGAATTACTGGTCGCCAAAGCTCATAAGCCCCATTTATTCAGTCGCAATCACATCTAACCCTTTCAACACCACATGCCTGTATACTGGTATTGGCAAAAAGTGTAGATGCAGATGAGCCGGCTCGTGACAAGCCGTCTCGTCAGGATCTGCACTTTGTGCAAGTAAGTTTTGAGAAGAAAAACACCCCCTTTTCATAAATGGACTAGTCTGAAAACCATTTTGTGACGATTGGATTGGTTGCAAAATTAACATATCAAAATCCATACCAGTTACTTAGGGGTGAAAGGGTTAACCATGATCTTAAAATGGCAGACATTTAACCAATAATGACCCTGACCAGCGTGGATATTCGCTGTCTACATTGCTTGCCATTCTGACAACCATGACTGTGAATTGCTTCTGATTATGGTGTCCAAGCTTAGAGGTAGCAGTACGATTAGAACTGACCATGTTACATTTAGGGAACAGGGCTGAGTGACTGGTGTGGTGATGACCATGCACCAGATCAGGTTATTCTAATTTCAGGGTTGAATATATATTCCCCCCCCCCATCCTTATAGGTTATATATGAGGTTCAACCCCATTAACCCGGCCTAAAATCACTGTATATGTTGACATGCCATTAAACAGTGAAATAAATAAATCCATGCACAGATACAGACTGATCGGACTCGACACTGGCTACAAATGAAACGGGGCACATTTTTGTCGCGCCCATTTGCGGACAGCGTGATGGAGTCGGCACATTGGCGTACGTCCGTACGTACGTACATCCGAGGTTAATGTTTCTGGTTAAAGTTTTTCGGTATACTATCAAAGCCTCGACGGGCGCGACATGCGAGCCGCGGCCATCTAGCTTCAGATCATGAGCAACTATATTTTAACATTGCAATGTATCTGGTTGTCGACACACAAACGATGTCTTACAGAATTTGTAACCAGTATTTATCTTGATCTTTCTGCTTGACACCATGTTGATGAACGTTACCATAGCTATATTTGTTAGCAGCTGAAATCGTGATTTACATAAGAGTGAATTGTGATCAGCATAAACCATGATCAGACTGCACAGATGTGGCGTCTGATCAGGGTCTGCTGATCATAGTGGTTGTTGCTTGATAGTTTTTATGTAAACTGTAAATTGAGCGTGAATGACATAGCCAACGGCTGTCATTTTAATGCATCATTAGCTGTAACATTTCAACGTGTCTTCATTTTATCTCTGTTTTTATCAGTCTAATTTTGAAACTTGAACTTATACAGTTTTGTCATGTTTAGTGGAACTTGGTATCATAAACTTTTATTGGTTGTTTTGTCTACCACTCCACCACCAATCACACACTGAGAAATGGGCCTTACGGGTTTGCAGCCTGTGTAGGTCCAGATCAGCTTGTGAAATTAAACACCATCATGCTTCTATAACAAGCAATATAGATTGTTATCATGCTACACTGGTCACAAATCCCATAAGCTCCGTTTCTCCAGTCACATTCTGACCACAAATTACAACAACACTTAAGACATTACAGTGGAGCCTCTCTAAACCGGACACCCGGAGAGGTCCCCAGGATGTCCAGACGTATGACTATGCCAAGGTATGCGGCTGTGCTTTGTGAACTTGAACAGGCATTATCATACATATACACCAATGAAACCCATACAATTAAGGATACTGAATTTCGCAGTGTATGCGCACTGGTGTACGCATCTATATTTTGGGCAAAAAAATAGTTCCCGTCAATAGCGTGCAGCAACTATTTGCAAAATAAATCGGCAGAAATATAAGAAAATTGCTTTCCGAGTTCACAGACTGCCTGTGTGTCTGGATTAGGTTCTGCTGTACTAAAATGACTTTGTGGAGGGAGATATGAGAAAATAACTTCAGTCAGCAGAATAATTTATAATCCCGGCATATCACATGCAATCGATACATGGTGGTGCAGCCAGATTTTGTTATAATCATCTGAATTAATATCTCAAGCAATCCATACCATGTCAGCTCAAACTTTGTGATTCATTTAAAAGTCTGGTGGAAACCTGGCGCTGTAATCGTATCATCTCATTCAGGGTAACTACTCAAGCATCAGAATACGCCCTCATTCAGCTTCTGCTCATTTATTTAGGCTATACCTCACTTTGTAATAAATTATAATGTGCTAATATAATTATTACAGTTTTTATTCCCCACCACGATAGTTGGGTGGCCGCGTTACGGAGTGTCCCCTGTACATTTTCTGAGTCAGGCTCAGAAACAGGCATTGATTATACCCAGATATAAAATGATAGACATTAACCCATTAAATACGGGATACAATTATGGTAGTATGAAACTGTTTAGGTGAAAAAAAACACATTTTCTTTACTTCACCTTGAAAGTATATGTTGTTACCACTCATTTGAACACCTTGAAAGAACAACCATTTTAGAGGAACACAAAGGTAGAAGACCTAAATACGCGCATCTTCCAGATCCTATTCTCAATGTGAAGGTCAAGGAATCTGTTGACCATTGCTGAAAGGCAATTACTCCCCAGCATTCCTGCATGTTGTCCAATTACACGTCTGTCCATACCTCATTCTACATCAGGGGGCGTGTTTCACTAAACTCTGTACGACTAAAATGTTCGTATGTGCAAAATTATGATAGTCTGTAAATTTCACAATGCTTGTAAACAATTATTGGATTTACATTTATTGAGCATAGGCTGCATATGCAGCCTATGCTCAATGAAAGTAAATCCATCAATTGAAATGTCCAGACGATCCTAAATTAGGTCGTACGAAGTTTAGTGAAACGGGCCCCTGGCCAGTGAGGAGAAAACGTGACCATTTATCAGGTAACTTGTTCTGCATTGGCCAAATACCCGTTGACCGCTAGCTTGTCTAGATCTGCATATCTGGGTCACAACTACTTATAGTCATTCAGTTTGGACAGGTTTCATTGATTGAATTGTGTCACATGGCATTGCTTTGTTACAAAGTTTCGATGAGAATCTATTCATGATTGTTTTATGTAATAAGACTTTCTATCTTGGATACTGTGTTAAATCGACACTAAATAATTACGGCAATAATTGTTTATATTTCACCATTTACTGCCTCCCATATCTCCAATCTGCATAGTTTGGTAGAAACCACAGGACGGTTATCTCGTTTCCACAATCCTACATGTGCAAGACCTTGGCAACTGGCAACCATGCTTGAACATACCTGGATACATTCAGGAGAAAACACACTGCTTTGATTCATGAAGTGCATAACCGGGAGGATGGGAGAGTATGCGTATATTAGTGACAAATCCATCCTTAATCCATTGTAGTCTATGTATGGATGCTACTTTTTGTCGCGCCCACATACATGTTTCCAAGTTTTTGGTTAAAGTTTTTGGCTAAAGTTATTCGGTATACTATCAATGCCTCGGCGTGACATGCGGGCTGCAGCCATCTAGTTACTGAAAAACTCTCATTATTTTTGCATGAAAGAATATTTTGTTGCCACTCATATGAACCGGCTCATGGAGACGGACAAATAGACAGACATAAAGTAAAACTCCATTTAACCCTTACCCTGCTGAATTAAATGTTGTCTGCTGAGGGATGGGCCGTGGCCGGGAATATGGCACTGGAGTACAGAGCTCCAGCAGGGAATATGGCACTGGAGTACAGAGCTCCAGCAGGGAATATGACACTGGAGTACAGAGCTCCAGCAGGGAATATGACACTGGAGTACAGAGCTCCAGCAGGGAATATGGCACTGGAGTACAGAGCTCCAGCAAGGAATATGGCACTGATAGAGTCCTCTAGCTCAGCAGGGAATATGGCATGGAGTACAGAGCTCCAGCAAGGAATATGGCACTGGAGTACAGAGCTCCAGCAGGGAATATGGCACTGGAGTACAGAGATCCAGCAGGGAATATGGCACTGGAGTACAGAGCTCCAGCAAGGAATATGGCACTGGAGTACAGAGCTCCAGCAGGGAATATGGCACTGGAGTACAGAGCTCCAGCAGGGAATATGACACTGGAGTACAGAGCTCCAGCAGGGAATATGGCACTGGAGTACAGAGCTCCAGCAGGGAATATGGCACTGGAGTACAGAGCTCAGCAGGGAATATGGCACTGGAGTACAGAGCTCCAGCAGGGAATATGACACTGGAGTACAGAGCTCCAGCAGGGAATATGACACTGGAGTACAGAGCTCCAGCAGGGAATATGGCACTGGAGTACAGAGCTCCAGCAGGGAATATGGCACTGGAGTACAGAGCTCCAGCAGGGAATATGACACTGGAGTACAGAGCTCCAGCAGGGAATATGACACTGGAGTACAGAGCTCCAGCAGGGAATATGACACTGGAGTACAGAGTCTAGCAGGGAATATGGCACTGGAGTACAGAGCTCCAGCAGGGAATATGACACTGGAGTACAGAGCTCCAGCAGGGGAGTACAGAGCTCCAGCAGGCAATATGACACTGGAGTACAGAGCTCCAGCAGGGAATATGGCACTGGAGTACAGAGCTCCAGCAGGGATATGACACTGGAGTACAGAGCTCCAGCAGGGAATATGACACTGGAGTACAGAGCTCCAGCAGGGAATATGACACTGGAGTACAGAGCTCCAGCAGGGAATATGGCACTGGAGTACAGAGCTCCAGCAGGGAATATGACACTGGAGTACAGAGCTCCAGCAGGGAATATGGCACTGGAGTACAGAGCTCCAGCAGGGATGACACTGGAGTACAGAGCTCCAGCAGGGAATATGACACTGGAGTACAGAGCTCCAGCAGGGAATATGGCACTGGAGTACAGAGCTCCAGCAGGGAATATGAGAGCTCCAGCAGGGAATATGGCACTGGAGTACAGAGCTCCAGCAGGGAATATGGCACTGGAGTACAGAGCTCCAGCAGGGAATATGACACTGGAGTACAGAGCTCCAGCAGGGAATATGGCACTGGAGTACAGAGCTCCAGCAGCAATATGCACTGGAGTACAGAGCTCCAGCAGGGAATATGACACTGGAGTACAGAGCTCCAGCAGGGAATATGACACTGGAGTACAGAGCTCCAGCAGGGAATATGACACTGGAGTACAGAGCTCCAGCAGGGAATATGACACTGGAGTACAGAGCTCCAGCAGGCAATATGACACTGGAGTACAGAGCTCCAGCAGGGAATATGACACTGGAGTACAGAGCTCCAGCAGGGATGACACTGGAGTACAGAGCTCCAGCAGGGAATATGACACTGGAGTACAGAGCTCCAGCAGGCAATATGACACTGGAGTACAGAGCTCCAGCAGGGAATATGACACTGGAGTACAGAGCTCCAGCAGGGAATATGGCACTGGAGTACAGAGCTCCAGCAGGGAATATGGCACTGGAGTACAGAGCTCCAGCAAGGAATATGGCACTGGAGTACAGAGCTCCAGCAGGGAATATGGCACTGGAGTACAGAGCTCCAGCAGGCAATATGGCACTGGAGTACAGAGCTCCAGCATTTATTTTAGCAGAATTCGCATTGATTATCAAAAGAGTTTGTACAAAATACTCAACAGCAATGTGAAAATATGCATTGATTTTCAAATCGAGTAGTGAAAATACTTTAATAAGTTGAAAATTCACTTAGGTGAGCTGCAAAAAGCAAACAGTGTTTACTGTTTGCAACTGAAATAAGTTGCAATTTTTTTTTTTATCATTTATGCCTTATTTAATAATTAAAATCAATAATACATTTGTAAAAGTAAAATGATTATGCATGAATTTGAAATCTGGGGGTATAATACTCTTTTGAGACAAAGAGACAAAACTTATCTGGAGCGCCGAGGTTTGTCAGCTAAACTGCTGTCAAACCATGTTTTTATTGAGAAAGAAGGAAAAATATAAAACTACAGCAGACAACTATTTTCATGTGCAGCAGTCTAAGCATTCATCCATCAAGTCCCGTACGAATTAAATGCGTCATCTGAAAAAAAAAATCAACAGATTGTAAAGTATGATCATTGCGCATCAAAAAATAAATACAGAGACTAAATAGTAATGTCCGTTAATTGTTTAAGGAAACTCGGTTATCGCCCCTGATATCAGTGTGGAAATTTACGTCCGATATAAAATGTATAACAATGCCAATCAATAGGTGGGGTAATGGTGAATGAATGTTTATTTTGCCAGAAAATGTCCCAGATGATGTCTCTGATATAAAGAACAGTTTGTGTCTACTGCGTGGGCATGTACCTTTAAACTTTCACTTTAATCTACCACGTAGCATAAGGTACTGTCAGTCAGTAGGGCACACATAATCAATTACACGAGCACACATAATCAATTACACGAGCACACATAATCAACTACACGATGTATCTTGTTAAAAAAATTCTTGGCAATGGCTTATGTTTCCTAGCAACGTTACATAAACCATTGCTGATTTTGCTGAGTAATTGTAAACAGAAAATTGAACACTTCACAGCTTGTTTATTTGATAGTCATTTTGGACGGGTTGATGAATGCATATGTGTAGTAACTTGGATGTTGTCAGAACATACTGAAGGACATCATAGCGTTCAGCTTATACAGTGGAATTCTCTAAATTGGTCACCCAGGAGCCTCGATACCTTTAATTTAGGTTTCCCTAATGTTCGTGTCTGTTCTTGATTGTAAAACACATTATTTAGACAAGCCATAGGATGTGGTACCTAAGAAGATGGGCAATTTTTCATGAAAACTATTTACAGAAACTGTGCATATTGCAGTACATTCTTTCCTAATATTATTATGCCCCCACTATGATAGCAAGGGGGCAGCAGATTGCTCTTAAAATTAAATATTTAAATACAAACTAGAAAAAGTCGATGGCGCGCCATCGCAATATACCCACTTTCCCCAAATGCTAAGTCCGAAAGGGGGAGGTAATCCATGATAGAGGGTCGGATAAAAAATCCGAATTCACATTTTGCGCATCAGCACATCAAAACGAAGCTACGAACCAAATATCAGACGCGTAGGTATTAAGGTGAAAAAGTTTTTCGAGTTACAAGGAAAAAATGGGAAATTCTGAGTGCGAAAGGGGGAGATAATCCATGATGGAGGGTCGGATGAAAAATCCGAATTCACTTTGCGCATCTGCACATGATAACGAAGCTACATAGCAAATATCAGGCGCGTAGGTATGAAGGTGAAAAAGTTTTTCGAGTTACAAGGAAAAAATGGGAAATTCTGAGTCGGAAAGGGGGAGGTAATCGATGATGGAGGGTCGGATCAAAAATGGGAATTCACTTTGCGCATGTGCACATGATAACGAAGCTACATAGCAAATATGAGGCGCGTAGGTATGAAGATGAAAAAGTTTTTCGAGTTACAAGGATAAAATGGGAAATTCTGAGTCCGAAAGGGGGAGATAATCGATGATGGAGGGTCGGATGAAAAATCCGAATTCACTTTGCGCATCTGCACATAATAACGAAGCTACATAGCAAATATGAGGCGCGTAGGTATGAAGGTGAAAAAGTTTTTCGAGTTACAAGGAAAAAATGGGAAATTCTGAGTCGGAAAGGGGGAGGTAATCGATGATGGAGGGTCGGATGAAAAATGGGAATTCACTTTGCGCATGTGCACATGATAACGAAGCTACATAGCAAATATGAGGTGCGTAGGTATGAAGGTGAAAAAGTTTTTCGAGTTACAAGGAAAAAATGGGAAATTCTGAGTCCGAAAGGGGGAGATAATCCATGATGGAGGGTCGGTTGAAAAATCCGAATTCACTTTGCGATTCTGCACATGATAACGAAGCTACATAGCAAATATGAGGCGCGTAGGTATGAAGGTGAAAAAGTTTTTCGAGTTACAAGGAAAAAATGGGAAATTCTGAGTCCGAAAGGGGGAGATAATCGATGATGGAGGGTCGGATGAAAAATCCGAATTCACTTTGCGCATCTGCACATGATAACGAAGCTACATAGCAAATATGAGGCGCGTAGGTATGAAGGTGAAAAAGTTTTTCGAGTTACAAGGAAAAAATGGGAAATTCTGAGTCCGAAAGGGGGAGATAATCCATGATGGAGGGTCGGATGAAAAATCCGAATTCACTTTGCGCATCTGCACATGATAACGAAGCTACATACCAAATATCAGGCATGTAGGTATGAAGGTGAAAAAGTTTTTCGAGTTACAAGAAACGTGACGGACGTACGGATGTACGGACGGACACCCGTGACGAAAACAATATACCCATATTTTTTTTAAAAAGTGGGTATAATAATACCGTACATACAATCTGTGTATCTGTCTGTCTGTGGATATTTACATCAAACTGTTTCTCAGAGTTTCTTAGCCATTTCATTTTATTATTTTACCGACAATCTGTTGCACAGATTTTACCCTGTGGTTCTCACCACCCACCAGCTCAACCATAGAGTTTATTGAGTAAAATCGCAATGTAAATAACCCATGCAAACATCGCATTGTTAATGTAATTGAGACACAAGATCATCACCAATATACATTGCACCGATTGACAAATGGGACCTTGTGATATTTGCACAGTGTGATCAGGGTCTAACTGTTCACCAGTCCATCAATGAAGCATCACTGTGCCTGCTGAGAAATTTCATGTGTAATTCAAATTTGTATCACTCGCTCAAACTTTGCGTTTGTGGTCAGACAGCCACTGCACTGCTATAATTGATTATAAGGTGACTGTCAGTTTACATGGTTTCAAAATTTGGCAGCCCGCTGAGAGATTTATGCATTTTCGGGCAGAATTAATTGCATATAGGGTAACAGTTATGTAGGCTTATAGGATAGGCTATCCCTATCTGGGAAGGTCTAGCTATTGACTATTTTAAATAAAAATAGGTAATTTTATAAAAAAGCAACAACAACATTTTGGCAAACTATGTAAACCCTGATTAAAAGCCAGCTCACCCAAGTCTACACTAGCATTGTAGTTTGTAGTATTTAAGTTAATAGATATACCTGTTTTCCGTATCATCGTTATTCAAGGTCATATACACCAAATAGGGAGGAAATTGATAACATGAATTAGAAAGGGGTTAATTAATATATTCCATTACAATTATAATAGACCGCCCGTGATGTAACGGATGACAGACTGGAACAGCAAATCCTTGTTGTACCAACTGTATGCACAGCTCCAGATAGAGGATTGTATGAGAGGATTGTATGAGAGGATTGTATGCCTTCATTTTAAATTTACCTCTTTGCATGCTAGAAAACTTGTGGGCTATCAATAGTTCAAAAATAGCAGACAAAAATTAATTATAATTATGTTCATTTATTTCTGCCTGTGTATATCATAAATGTACATGGCCACTCAGTAGGCACAAAATGTTCTTTATAGAAATTAAATAAGTGTATAATTATGTCACTATTTCACCAGTTGTAAAGATTACGAGTTGCCGCTATACAGGTATAATCATGTAGTAATATTTATTTTACTGATAGCATTGGTATCAGGCTATTTTCATATGCAAATGAGGCATGCTATTTTTTAATTATTTATACTAATTAAATGCGTCACCTGAAAACAAAAATATTTTCAACAGATTATAAAGTATGATAATTGCACATCAATAATTACATACAGAGTATACATAGTAATGTCTGTTAACATTTTAAGGAAACACGGTTATGGCCCCTGATATCAGTGTGGAAAGTTACTTCTGATATAAAATGTATACTAATGCTAATCATTACGTGGGGTAATGGTGAATTAATGTTTATTTTGCCAGAAAATGTCTCAGATGATGTCTCTGATATAAAGAACATTTTGTCCCTTTAACTCTTTGCATGCTAGCGGTGAAAATAACATCCACCAATATCATGAGTATGTTTCTTATTTCTCACTGTAAATATGTCTTGTAATTTCATTATAATTGAGTCCTCCTCCTGCTCCTCCGGACTCAATTCTAATGAAATTCCAAGACATATTCATGATATGTATAGGAGAAAGATGTAGCGAATTGTCATTGCTGTTTTTGAACTATTTATAGCCTGCAAATTTCCCAGCATGCAAAGAGTTAATATGTGTTGAATTTCATTAGAATTGAGTCCAAGACATATTTACATCTGCAGAGAGAAATAAGAAAGATACTCGTAATTTGTTGGCTGTTATTTTCACCACTAGCATGCTACAATTTTCAGTTCCCGCCTTTTAACCCTTACACCGCTATCTTATTTTTTTGTTGTCTGCTGTCAAAAACATGCTTTGACAGCACTTTAGAATAATTTACAACATGCTTTTTACAGCACTTCAGAATCATTTCCATTGGAAATGATTCTGAAGTGTTGTCAAACCATGTTTTTATTGAGAAATAAGGCAAGATATAAAAGGAACAGCAGACGACAATTGTTGTGTGTAGCGGTCTAAGGGTTAAGAGTCCATTACTACATGCTTCAACATGTATATGTACCCAAGGTAATTATAATGTCCTTGATTTTGGCACATTTCCACAAATACCCGACACATCTGCAGATAAGTTACATATTCAGGAGCGGATCTGGAGTAGGGTTCCAGGGTTGCAACCCCCCTGTTCAGCCACAGAGTTTACATAGATCACAGAGCTCCAGTTAAGGTGCGTAATTTGGAGGTAAATTTCTTAATTCTCCATCAAAAATGGCAAGGTGGGAGTGCTTTAGAATCGTCTCCATGAGACGATTCTAAAGGACTCCCAACTTGCCATTTTTGATCAAGAAATAACAAAATTGCACCCCAAGTTGGTCAAATGACGCACCTTAACTGGAGCTCTGGATCACAGTTGACCACCAGTTGGAGTCTGCCGTAAAACACAGGAAAGTGCATTTCTGGACATTTATATTTCAAAAAATTGCCCGTGGGACATGCCCCATGACCCCCCTAGCATACTCGCTTCAACAATAGGACAACCCCACCGTTCCCCAAATGCTGGATCTGCCCCTGATATTGATGTAGTTTACACATTTATTTTTGTTGAATATGCATTGATTTTCAAAAATGGGAGTGTAAATATGCATAATTAGCAATTTGAAAAGTATACTCCCTGACTTTCATAATGAGTAAAATGCTCGAAAAAAAAGTTGAGCATTCACTAATTTCACCTTCAAAAAGCAAACTGTTTATACCAAATATACATCTGTATAAAAAAATGTATTTACTAGCATGGCTATCATTGTGGTATATCAAAAGATAATCATGTAGTCTATTTTGCCTATTTTTTATCAGAAATATTGCAATGATAATGTACAACAATAAAATATGCATCAAATTTGCAATCAGGGGTTTCAATGCACTTTAGACACAAAGTTAGGGATCGATGGATCGCAGCCCAGAGTGGGGGGATACTGGGGGCCGTTTCACGAAACTTTGTTCCACTAAAATGTTCATAAGTACAGAATTATGATAGTCTGTAAATTTCACATTAAACAATGTTTTCTTGTAAACAATTGTTGGATTTACATTTATTGAGCATAGGCTGCATATGCAACCTCTGCTCATAAATGTAAATCCCTCAATTGAAATTTCCAGACGATCTTAAATTTGCACTTACGAACATTTTAGTCGTACGCAGTTTAGTGAAACGGCCCCCTGGACTTCAGCACCAGAGGTTGTGGGTTCAATCCCCGCTCTAGGCATGAACAAGACTTTCATAGTATTTCCATCCATCTGGTCCTGAACCGATGTCCCTTCCCTACGTTACTTTAGTTGTTGCTGGGAGGTACAACCCATTCACTAGACGTGAAGCTTATCTGGAGCTCTGCCTGTGGAAGCCAATTTTCAAAAAATCTGAGGCTACCAGACTGTCTGTGACCTTGGTTGATTTGTCACAGCCATTGTTTGACTGTCTGTGATCTTGCTTGATTTGTCACAGCCATTGTTGTATACCAGTAATGCAGTCACCTGCTGATCAATGAACACTGGGTGTGGGTAATTTGGCGGCTAAGCCACCATGAATGAATTTTTTGTGAATGAATTTTTCGCCCACACATCGGAAACGTATAAATGTAAAACGTCGTCTGCTTTTTCGTTTTATGTTATGACTTGTTTCTTAATAAAAACATAGTTTGACAGCACTTTAGAATCATTTCCATTGGAAATGATTCTAATGTGAAGTCAAACCATGTTTCTGATGAAAAAATAAGCAGGGGTTGCATAGGGTTAACCTATACACTGTAATACTGTTGTTAGTACCTCTGGATATTATATAAATACAGTCTCAACTTATCCTTGGTCAGAAACATACATGTGTCAGCTAATTATTGCATTTGCATGCCGCTTTTGATCACCTAAAAGCAAATCGAGGTCATTCCATGCTCAATTTAACTTGGCTGTATTGTAATCTATCTGGGAAAAATACTCTAGTAGTGACGTAATTCCTTTCACCTGAGTCATTTACCGGTACCGGTTTGCTGTAGATAAACAAAGACACGCCCGCATGAAACTCTTCAAAAGCGTTATTACAATATATTTTCACCGTTGCATTGTTACCTCGTACATAATCACGACAAACAATGTAATACCTAACACATGATGTATGCGCAAACATAACCAAAATTAATCAAAGTACTGAAAATACTGAACATTGGCTACTACAGGATTAACTAGATTGATTGATTGATTGATTGTTGGTTTTGCAGTTCCATTAACCCTTAAAGGTACATGCCCACTCAGTAGGTACAAAATGTTCTTTACATCAGAGACATCATCTGAGAAATTTCCTGGCAAAATAAACATTCATGCGCCATTATCCCACGTACTGATTGGCATTATTATACATTTTATATCAGACGTAAATTTACACACTGATATCAGGGGCGATAACCGTGTTTGCTTAAAATGTTAACGGACATTACTATTTAATCTCTGTATTTATTTTATGATGTGCAATGATCATACTTTAAAATCTGTCGAAAATATTATTTTTTCAAGTGACGCATTTCTTTAGTATAAATAATTAAAAAATATCATGCCTCATTTGCATATGAAAATAGCCTGATTCCACCGCGCGTCACTATCAGTAAAATAAATATTACTAAATGATTATATCTGTATAGCGGGCACTTGTAACGTTTAGAACTGGTGGAATAGTGACACAGTTATACACTTATTTAATTCCTATAAATTACATTTTGGGCTTACTGCGTGGGCATGTACCTTTAAAGCGCTGGAAACGACAATTGTCGTCTGCTGTTTTAAATATTTTTATATTTTCTCCTCAAAAACATACTGAGACGATTCTTCTGCGCTGCCAAAACAGGTTTTTAAAGAGATTAAAATATACAAAATGAGCAGACGGCAATTTTATTTTTCACCATTTTAATGGTTAAGGGGTAAACTATTGATATGGCACAACTTGAAGTACAGTATGCACTGCTACAGTATGTACCAAAACATTCAACAACATTACAGATTATGCATAGCAATATCAGAAAGATACGGTAACACATATACAAGACATCATCAATTCAAGTATACAGATTCCAGATATCTATGATCATTATAGATATATTGAAAACTGATTGAAGAGCAATAGTTACAATAATTCCGCCACGAAAGCGGTGTCGCGCTTGAAAATGCCTTATCGGTACATCGCCAAGTTTACTTCTGTTTTGTGAATGAAATAGTTGGCCCCGGATTGAGTATATTAAAACATACAAATGACGTCATTGGGGAAACCACTGACAAAATTTTCAATGTATGGAAGCCCAAACTTGTTAGATTTTTTTGGTCGTATTTCAGTACTTGCATTAATATGGGTATTAATATACGCTGGATGTGTTATACTGTCATTAATTTGTTCCTTGACTGTAAGTTATCACCTTAAATACTGACTTATTGACTCCCTTCCCTGAACGTAGAACTGACACTCATGTTGGCGTGTATTGGCCACCATTGATAAATGTCAATCAGGCCGAATTCGGGAATGTCACTAAAATCCGCTGTAAATCCATCGATAGAGAGAGAGAATGAGGATTAAACATCAGTTAGACCTACACGTGCGAGTTTTGTTTCGCACAGGTGTCGGGTGAGTGTAAAAATAGGCTGTCGGAAGGTCAAACTTGATGTAGTTTGTGTGTTAAACGCGTCGCTTGTTTCGGAGAGTATTCGGAGGGGAGTTAACTCTGTTACTAAATTTAGCGATGACCGCACGATTTGTGCCGCAAATGGGGGCAAATCACGTGCAACAAAATAATCCGATGTATGTTTGTACGTAGAACATCCGTTGTTGATATTGTGCAGTGCAAGTAGTTTTTCATAATATTATTTTCAATTAGCGGTTGGGTTGCGTATGACAGTTAAACGTTGAGTAACACAATGCATTTTGTTGTTATGGTTACTCCAAGATATCACTACCTACCATCGCATCGAGGGGGGTCTGGGGCGTGGCTAACTGTTGGAGGCGATGCCAATACATAGGTATACCCTATGTAAAAATGCGAACTGAATGTCATCTGTGATGTAGCTACTACGGAAATGTGAATGCTATATTTAGCAAAAAAAAACTATAGCGTCAAATGTTGACAGTGTAGGCCCTGATCACACTGTGGATGTGCAGGCTACACTGGTTGCAGACACTGTAAGCCCACTTTTGTCCAGACCCGATATTGGATTGCGATGCAGATCTGAAGTAGTCATATAGACATTAATTTTGAAATGCTTTATAAACTTGATAGCGGCTTCTGACCTGGGACTACACTGCCCACAAGCACAATAAGCCCCTATATGTCAAGACAGACCACACATCAGACTCTGAACTTCAGTAGATCAATCATGAGTTTGACATTTGGATTCGGATTATGTCACCACACAAGGCTCAGCTCGGAAATCTGGCTCTTGTCTAATATCACCCTGCCAATTCAATTTACACGTTATAACCCTTACACCCCTATCTTAATTTTTTATCGTCTGCTGTTTATTTTCTATTTTCCATTTTTATCATCAAAAACATGCATTGACAGCACATTAGAATACTTTACAACATACTTTGACAGCACTTTCTGAAGTGCTGTCAAACCATGTTTTTATTGAGAAATAATGCAAGATATAAAAGCAACAGCAGACAACAATTGTTGTGTGTAGAGGTCTAAGGGTTAAATTGCATTGTGATAATACAGATACACCATTTTGTGTTGAAAAAAAATAAAATTTTCCCCTTGTTTTTAGAAGTACCTGTTGTGACCACCATTTGAACCGTCTCTTTGAGATGGTTCAAATGAGTGGTCACAATATGTACTTTTGAGGAGAAATAAGAAAAATAGATTCTGACAAAAAAGATATTCCGAATAATTTATGTAGCATGGTAATATTTTTATCATTTTCAAAGAGATTTACTTGTTTAATGTCATGCTGAGAGTGTGTACTATGGAGTGTGTTGAGCAAGCAAGGTCTACCAGGATGTAGAACAAAACATCTGTCAAGTTTTAATTTTTACAGTAAACAATGTTTTCATGTAATTTGATACTTAACTATAGCCCATTTCTCATGAAGCAATTATTTTTTAGAAAAATACCATCATCAAAAAAATGAGAAACAACATATGCATGTAGTCTAGATGATCATGATGTCATCAATGATAAATCTGCCAGGTGTTTCCAACCTGTATTACGACCTTGTTGCTGAACAGATGTAAAACCCCATTCAATCAGTATAAATTGTGTCTCATTCATATTCACTATAAAGTGTTTCATGACCTTGTCCCATAATTGATGGCGGCTTTAAAATAATCTGGCTGCGCCTCACAGAACACAACTAAGGCTCATTAGTTACCTCAGAAATATGGGTGAATGTACATCTGTCGGAATTGTATCACAGTGATTTGATAGTTTGTTCTGGACCTGCAATTTAGTGAAGGAAATCAGCAAAGTCCCACACAAGAACGAACAGAAGAGAGGAGATCTAGAGAGACTAAGTCCCAAACAGAACAGAAGAGAGGAGTTCTATAGAGACTAAGTCCCAAACAGAACAGAAGAGAGGAGTTCTAGGAGGGAGATAAGTCCCAAACAGAAACAGAAGGTGGAGCATAGAGAGAACGAAATTCCCAAACAGAACAGAAGAGAGGAGTTCTAAGAGGAGGACTAAGTTCAATACAGAAAAAGAAGAGACAAGCATAGAGAGACTAAGTCCCAAACAGAACAGAAGAGAGGGAGCTTCTAGAGAGGGACTAAGTCCCAAACAGAACAGAAGAAGACGGGAGCACTTAGAGAGACTAAAGTCCCAAACAGAAACAGAAAGAGAACGGGAGTTTCTAGGAGAGACTAAGTCCCAAAACAGAAACAGTAAGAGACAGCACTAGAGAGACTAAGTTCCCAAAACAGAACAGGAAGAGGAGGAGCTCTTAGAGAGACTCTAAGTCCCAAACACAGAACAGAAGAGAGGAGCTTCTAGAGGAGACTAAAGTCCCAACAGAACAGAGAGAGGAGCTCTAGAGAGACTAAGTCCCAAACAGAACGAGAGAGGAGGTTCCTAGAGAGCTAAAGTCCCAAAACAGAACTGAAGAGAGAGCTCTAGAGAGGATAAGTCCCAAACAGAACAGAAGAGAGGAGTTCTTGTAGAGACGACTAAGTCCCAACAGAACAGAAGAGAGGAGTTCTAGAGAGGATAAGTCCCAAACAGAACAGAAGAGAGGAGCTCTAGAGAGACTAGGAAGTCCCAAACAGAACAGAGAAGAGAGGAGTTCTAGGAAGAGACTAGTCCCAAAAACAGAACAGAGAGACGAGCTCTAGAGAGACCTAAGTCCCAAACAGAACAGAAGAGAGGAAGTTCTAGAGAGACTAAGTCCCAAACCGACAGAATAAGAGGAGCTTTCTTAGAGAGACTAAGTCCCAAACAGAACAGAAGAGAGGTAGCTCTAGGAGAGACTAAGTCCAAACAGAACAGAAGAGACGGAGCACTAGAGAGACTAAGTCCCTAAACAGAACAGAAGCGACGAAGCTTAGGAAGAGGACTATGTTCCCAAAAGAACAGGAAGAGAGGAGTTCTAGAAGAGACTTATAAGTCCAAACAGAACAGAAAGAGGAAGCTCCCTAGAGAGAACTAAGTCCCCAAACAGAACTGAAGGGAGTGTTAGCGCTAGAGAGGACTAAGTCCCAAACAGAACAGAAGAAGTCGAGAAACTAGAGTGAATAGTACCAAACAGAATGGTAAGAGACGGAGCTCTAGATGAGTCTTGGTAGTCCAAAACAGAACAGAAGAGAAGGGTTTCTAGAGGACCCTAAAGTCCCAACTGAAAACAGAAATAAGAGGAGCTTAGAAGAGACTTTAAGACCAAACAGAACAGAAGAGAGTGCTCTTGAGAGACTTAAGTCCCAAACAGAACAGAAGAGACGAGCAACTTAGGTGGAACTAAGTCCCAAACAAGAATGGACCAGAGTGGAGTTCTAGAGAGATCTAAGTCAAAACAGAACAGACGAGAGGAGTTTAGTAGAGGACTAAGTCCCCAATAACAGAGGAGAGAGGAAGTTCTAGAGAAAAACTAAGGTCCCAACTTGAACAGAGAGACAAGCTAGAGTGTACTAAGTCCCAAACAGACAGGAAGAGAGGAGGAGTACTCGGGATAGTCTAAGTCTCCCAAACAGATCAGAAGAGAGTAGTCCTTAAGGAGTTGACTTAAGTCCCAAACAGACACAGAAGAGGACGAGCATTGAAGTCCAAAACAAGTCCCCAATCAGAATTGGAAAGAGGGACAGGAGCTTCTAGACGAGGACTAAGTTCGCCCAAACAGTAACAGAAGAAAGTGGAGTTCTAGAGAGACTAAGTTCGCCCAAACAGATAACAGAAGAGTAGGGAGCTTCTAGAGAGGACTAAGTCCTAAACAGAACAGGAAGATGAGGTAGCTTTTTCTAGAGAGGGACTAAGTCCCAAAACAGAACAGAAGGAACGAGCACTAGGAGTGACTAAGTCCCAAAACAGAATGGATTAGAGAGGAGTTCTAGAGAGTCTAAGTCCCAAAACAGGAACAACTGCGAGAGGAAGTTCTTGAGAGGACTAAGTCCTTCCAAAGCAGAACAGATGAGAGGAGTTCTAGAGTAATAAGTCCCAATCCAGAACAGAAGAGGATCGAAGCTCTTAGAGAGGCACTAAGTCCCAAAACAGAACAGAAGAGAAGGAGTTCTAGAATTGACTAAGTCCCAAAACCAGTACCAGAAACAGACAAGCTTCTAAGAAGAGACTAAGTCCCAAACAGAAAAGAGAGACATGTTTATAGAGGGACTAAGTCCCAAACAGAACAGAAGAAGAGGAGCAGTTCTAGAGAGACTAAAGTCCCTAAAAACTAGAACGAATAGAGGGAGCTTAATGAGAGGACTTAAGTTCCAAAACGACACAGAAGACGAGTAGCTCTGAGTAGGACTAAGTCCCAAAACAGAAAACAGAAGAGACGAGCACTAGAGAGACTAAGTTCCCAAACAGAACAGGAAAGAGAGGAGTTTCTAGAGGAGACTAAGTCCCAAAACCCAAAACGAAACAGATGAAGTGGAGTTCTCGAGGAGACTAAGTCCCAAACAGAACAGAAGAGAGGATGTTCTAGAGAAATAAGTCCCAAACCCAAAACAGAAGAGGACAAGCTCTAGAAGAGACTAAGTCCAAACAGAACAGAAGTGAGGAGTTCTAGAGAGGGGGACTAAGTCCCAAACAGAAACAGAAGAGACAAGTGCTCTAGAGAGACTAAGTCCCAAACAGATACAGAAAGTGGACTAAGTTCCCTATAGGAACTAAGTCCCCAAACAGGAACAAGAAGAGGACAGCTTCTAGAGATAGAGAGGGACTAAGTCCCAAAACAGAAACAGAAGAGAGGAGTCTAGAGAGAACTAAAGTCCCAAAACAGCAACAGAATGGAGAACAAGCTCTAGAGAGGACTAAGTCCCTAAACAGAAACAGAAGATACTATTTATAGAGGACTATAAGTTCCAAACAGAACAGAAGGAGAGGGTTCTAGTGAGAATAAGTCCCAAACCCAAAAGAACCAGGAAAGAGACGGGAGCACTAGAGAGACTAAGTCCAAACCCGAAACAGAAGAAAGGACAAGCTCTAGAGGAGACTAAGTCCCAAACAGAACATAAAAGAGGAGTTTGAGAGACTAAGGTCCAAAACAGAAACAAGACGACAAGGACTTCTAGAGAGGACTAAGTTCCCAAACAGAAACAGAAGAGAGGAGTTCTAGAGAAAGCCAAGTCCCCAAACAGAAACAGAAGAGACAAGCTCTAGAGAGGACTATGTCCCAAACAGAACAGAAAGAGAGGAGTTCTAGAGAGGACTAAGTCCCAAACAGAACCGAAGAAGACAAAGCTCTAAGAGAGACTAAGTCCCTAAAACAGAACAGAAGAGACTAGTTCTATAGGAGATACGACGCACGGACGATAATGCGAAGTACCCAAACAGAAACAGAAGAGAACAAAGACTCTTAGAGAGACTAAGTTCCCAAACAGAAACAGAAGAAGGAGGAGGTTCTAGAGAGATTAAGAGACTAAGTCCCAAACAGGAACAGAAGGGAGGAGTTCTAGTGAGAAAGTCCCAAACAGACAACAGAAGAGACAAGCTCTCTAGAGGAGATAAGTCCCAAAGAAAACATAGAGGAGGTATGCAGTGAAGGGACTAAGTTCCAAACGGAACAGAGAGGAACAAGCTTAGAGAGGACTAAGTCCCCAAAACCCAGAAACAGAAGAGGACTAGTTCTATTGAGACGAGGATAGTTCCCAACAGAACAGGAAGTGAGGAGCTCTTGAGAGGACTAAGTCCCAAAACAGAACAAGGAAGAGACAAGGTTATAGAGAGACTAAGTCCCAAACAGAACAGAAGGGAGGAGTTCTAGTGAGGAACTAAGTCCCAAACTTGAAACAGAAGAGACTAATGTCCTAGAGAGGAAACTAAGTCCCAAACAGATCAAGAAGGAGGAGTTCTAGAGAAGAACTTAAGGTCCAAAACAGGAACATGAACAAAGGAAATAAAAGACAAGCTCTAGAGAGACTAATGTCCCAACAGAACAGAAAGAGACAAGCTCTTTAGAGAGGTCTAAGTCCCAAAAAAGTACAGAAGAGAGGAAGAATCTAGAGAGCCAAACAAGTCCTAAACAGAACCGGAAGAGTGGAGTTCTTAGAGAGGGACTAACGTCCCAAACAGGAAACAGAATAGAGGTGTTCTAAGAGAGGAACTAAGTTCAAACATAACAGAAGGGAGGAGCTCTAGGAGACTAAGTCCCAAACAGAACAGAAAGAGGAAGGGAGGTTAGTTCTAGAGAGACTAAGTCCCAAAACAGAAAACAAGAAGGAGGACAGCTCATAGAGGAGTACTAAGTCACCAAACAGAAACAGAATGAGAGGGAGTTCTAGAGAAGGACTAAAGTCCCCAAAACAGGAACAGCAAGAGACAAAGCTCTAGGAGAGGACTAAGTCCCAAACCAGAACAGAAGAGGAACTAGTTCTATAGAGACGACGTCCCATAAACAGAAAACAGAAGAGAAGGGAAGCTCTAGTGAGAGACGAAGTCCCAAAATCAGAACAGAAGAAGAGGAGGATTAGTTCTAGAGAGACTAACGTCCCAATAAACAGAACAGTAAGGGAGGAGTTCTAGAGGAGGACTAGAAAGTCCCAAACAGAACAGAAGAGACAAGCTCTAGAGAAGGACCTAAGTCCCAAAACAGAACAGAAGAACGAGAGGGAGTTCTAGTGAGACTAAGTTCCCAAACGGAAACAGACGAGACATGCTCTAGAGAGACTAAGTTCCCAAACAGAACAGAAGAGATAAAGCTCTAGAGAGGGACTAAGTCCCAAACAGATCAGAAGAGAGGAGATCTAGCGGACCATGTCCAAAACAGAACAGAAGAGAGGAAGTTTAGGGAAGAGTAAGTCCCAACGAACAGAAGAGAGGAGTACTAGAGAGACTAAGTCCCAACAGAACCCAGAAGGAGGAAGCTCTAGAAGGTCTAAGTTCCCAAACAGAACAGAAGAGCGGAGTTCTAAGAGAGGACTAAGGCCAAAAAAGACAGAAGAGAGGAGCTCTTTAGAGAGACTATGTCCCAAACAGAACAGAAGAGAGGAGTTCTGAGAGGACTAAGTTCCCAAACCCAGAAACAGAAGAGAAAGCTCTTAGGAAGACTAAAGTCCCAAACAGACAGAAGAAGACTAGTTCTATAGAGAGATGTCCAAACAGTACAGAGAGAGAAGCTCTAGAGAGGTACTTAAGTTCAAACCCAAAAGAAACAGAAGAGAGGGGTTCTGAGAGACTAAGTCCCTACAGAAACAGAAGGGAGGAGTTTAGAGAGGGACTAAGGTCCCAAAAACAGAACAGAAGAGACAAGCTCTAGAGAGACTAAGTCCCAAACAGAACAAAAGAGACAAGCTCTAGAGAGACTAAGTCCCAAACAGAACAGAAGAGACGAGCTCTAGAGAGACTGTGTCCCAAACAGAACAGAAGAGAGGAGTTCTAGAGAGACTAAGTCCCAAACAGAACAAACAGAAGACAGGATCTCTAGAGAGACTAAGTCCCAAACAGAACAGAAGAGACACGTTCTAGAGAGACTAAGTCCCAAACAGAACAGAAGAGAGGAGCTCTAGAGATACTAAGACCCAAACAGAACAGAAGAGAGGAGTTCTATAGAGACTAAGTCCCAAACAGAACAGAAGAGACGAGTTCTAGAGAGACTGAGTCCCAAACAGAACAGAAGGGAGGAGCTCTAGAGAGACTAAGTCCCAAACAGAACAGAAGAGAGGAGCTCTAGAGAGACTAAGTCCCAAACAGAACAGAAGAGATGACCACTAGAGAGACTAAGTCCCAAACAGAACAGAAGACAGGAGTTCTAGAGAGACCAAGTCCCAAACAGAACAGAAGAGAGGAGCTCTAGAGAGACTAAGTCCCAAACAGAACAGAAGAGAGGAGCTCTAGAGAGACTAAGTCCCAAACAGAACAGAAGAGACGAGTTCCAATGGAAATGATTCTAATGTGCTGTCAAAACATGTTTTTATTCAGAAGGAAGACAAGATATAAAACTAACAGCAGACAACAATGTTTTGTCCCCAACATGTTAAGGGTTAAGAAGTTTGCCACAGTTTCTCCAATCTGCCACTGGGAGCCTTTGTATGCGGACGGGCCACGTTTTCTTATTTTGTCTGAAGATTTGATCAAGAGCAATATAGTGTGTTTTAACCCTTTCAACCCTAAGGAATCGACTGTGATATGCTAATGTTAGGACCAATCCAATGGTCACAAAATGATTTTCAGATTCGTCCATTTATGAAAAGGGGGTGTTTTTGTTCTAAGAAATATTAAAATTATAACTTTCAAAAAGTGCAGATCCTGATGAGACGGCCCGTTACGAGCCGGCTCATCTGGATCTGCACTTTTTGCATAATCCGCTATAGCGGGATTTCGGGTTCAAAGGGTTAAAGTGCATAATTACTGCAGACTTCTAGTGTTCCGAGTGTACTATTTCATCAAGGGCTACACTGGTCACAAATCCTATAAGCCACATTTCTCCGGTCACAGACACATATGAGTTGCTGACACGCATTTATGCAGAAGGTTGATTTGACAGGCCGGTATTTTCCTTTGGGGATAAAATCTTGTTTTCTGCCGGCATTCGTACCTGTGGTAAATCACCTGTGAAATGCTGACGTCGGTGTGTAGCTGTTGCTTCACTGTAGTACACTCCACCGGGAGTATCGTGTAGTGAGGGAAAGTTATGCTGCCCGCAAAAATATTGGTTTATCAAGGCCATTGACAAAACCTGGCATTTTTCATTTGCGACCAGTGTTGACTCGGATCAGACGGCTCATCTGCACAGTCTACTCTGGTTGCCATTCAGCCTATGGTTGTTGTCTGATGCGAGATAAGGATATTGTGCGTTTACTACTTGAAGGATATTCTCAGGTGCTGAAATAGCAATCACCCCCACACCTGCACCCGCCATCTGCGCAGTCTGACCAGGGTCTACTCTGTTCGCCTTTTTACCCTTAGACTGCTACACACAACAATTGTTGTCTGCTGTTGCTTTTATATCTTGCCTTATTTCTCAATAAAAACATCTTTTGACAGCACTTCAGAATCATTTCCAATGGAAATGATTCTGAAGTGCAGTCAAAGTTTGTTGTAAATTATTCTAAAGTGCTGTCAATGCATGTTTTTGATGATAAAAATGGAAAATAGAAAATAAACAGCAGACGACAAAAGAAGATAGCGGTCTAAGGGTTAAGTCTGTGAAACATCCGTCATCAATATTGATCCTTATGGGTCTATATATATTTATATACCGGTATAGTATATATACAGTCGAACATCTGCTAAAGGCCACGTCCGAATAGCAATTACTATATAAATGAACCTGCGAACAAAGACCACCTGTGAACAAATGCCAGATTGTTCACTTACCATGGCTGGCCTTTATTCACAGGTTTGACTGTATATATGTGTAAACAGATCAGGAGCTAGACCGACCACAAATTCCATAAGGCCCGTGTCTCCTGGCACTTTTGCATATGATCTTGACTTTGGTTAAATGGCATGTCACATATTGTTTCTGGATTCACCCTCTGACTGGATGTGTGGAATTCTGTATGTTTTGGAATCTCATGAGGTTCTGCCGTCCCTGCATTCCACAGAAACGACTGTATATATTTGATGATTAAAAGTATGCAGAATTATTATACTGAATTTATTACATTATCACAGACAAAATGTCTGTGATAATGTAATAAATTCAGTATAATAAAAATTAATAAATTTATCCTTAGATTGAAAATTTCTCCTTCAAAGTATACTTTGCTAGATAAGTAGTATACTTTGCAATGTTGGTGAAATAGGCTACAAGCCTTAACCCTTACTACGCTGAATTAAATTTTGTCGTCTGCTGGAAATGTTTTATTTTCAATATTTCTCAATAAAAACCTGTTTTGGCAGCGCATGAGAACGTCTCCACTGGAGACGATTCTCATGTGCTGTCAAAACAGGTTTTTTGTAGAGAATTAAGGCAAAAATGAAAAACAGCAGACGACAATTTTCATCTGTGCTAGTGGTTACTAGTACAAAACTGAGTGTTTTTCCAGATGTATTATATTTGGGCATTGGCTTACAGAAAATACTGTGTGGTATTTTAAACCATTGTAGACCCTGATCAATTATGCTTTACCATGTCACCGTGTCAGATCAGGAGTTTAAGGCAGGCCACAAAAGCTTTAATTCCCATTTTTCCCAAGTAAGACCCATATCGCACAGTAACAGATCAGGTGCTAGTCAGAGGCCACATATATATACAACACTGGGTATGCTAGTTCAGGTAAACCTTACACTATACTATGTACCTCAGAGGTCATGAGGTTATGCATATAAACACAAGAGAATCGTGGGGCGCTGTTACGTGAAACTGATGAAATTGATCCAGACTGTATTCACCTCGGTTCGCAGTTTGGCGATAATTTCTGGGTCATGTAGATAAACACAATAAACACGGAAGCTGTTGACCCCTGATTGTGTGATTGTGTTTATGTACGATGTATATTGTGTAGGTACAGTGAAGACAAAAGAAAACAAATAAAAAATGCACTGAAAACAATTGTTTTGCACAACGATATGCATAGAAATGAATATCGTTTGTATTGTTTGTACATGAAAATGATATTTTTGTTTAAGTACCCTGTTTTCAACTATTCAAATGCCTGGTTTTGAATCATATTCATTGTCATTCATTAGAAAACATTGTTTTCTAATTATAAAGAAAATGATATCATGTGTGAAAAAAATGCAATGTGGAAGAAGGAACAAATCGGGCCAGTAGAGTGAAACTGTACACAGCTACATTGATATTGGGATCATAATGACTCTTGTAGTTTCAGTGTGGATTTTGTTGTTACAATCTCGCCCACGCCACTCCAACCCACCCAAACATGTGTATTCCCTTGAGCAAATATTGTTGATATTGAACAGGCGTAAAATCTCATTCAATTAACACCAATAATCAACCTAACTGTTATGTTAATATAGAGAATAGTAGGTTAGTGCCGTGAATGGGAAAAAATGTCTGGCAAGGCTTAGGAAACAGGATGGCCGAGGCTCTGCCAAGCCCATCCCGTTTCCGTGCTGTGCCAGATATTTTTTCCCATTCACGGCACTAACCTACAATTCTATTTATTATTTATTCTGTCAACACCTACACATAGCTTTAAAATGCAAAAAATAACCTCAGCCGCATCCTCAAAATCGGAGAATCGGCTAGTATGACAAACACACATATACATACGCAGTGATTAGGTCGTATTGACAGGATATCTAAAAGGTTTCCCGGCACGTGTTTCACGGCACATACGCACTGTGTTGACGGAATAAAAACAATTAATTCTTCTATTATTTCACTAATTAACCTTATGTATCATGAAACTTCACCATTCATTATTCTCCCTATGCGATAGCAAGGGGGCATATTGCGTTGCTCTTAAGGTTCCGTACGTATGTACGTCCTTACGTCTGTCCATGTACATTTACGTCGAAAAGTCGAATAGTTTGTAAAGAGTTTCTCCATCATGTAATGTCTTCAATGATACCTGAAGGATTGCTTTAATATTTGGATTTCATTCACCTGAACATGTGGGACTCACTTACACCCGCCAATGGCATGACCTTGACCTTCAAAATGGTGCTGAAACACATAGCTATTTTCTTACGTCAAATAGTTTGTAAGACTTTCTCAAATGACTTTGAAATTTGTGTAAATTTAAAGTTTTCTTCTTTACACACAATCTCTAGTTAGAGTCCAGTATGCCATGGGGGTCTATCCATGTTTTACAAACATAATGTCGAGTTACTTTAATATGTCCCAGCGTGTATTTCCAGCTCAATTTATATATAGTTCATCTTTGCTGTTTATTCCCAGAGTCTTAATGAACCTGGAAGGTAATTACATTTCAGGGTATGACAAAACATGGCATTTTATAATGTACATCCAATAATCACCCTCATATATTCATTGTTATTAGGATCATTATGTTTAGCACACATAGGAACACACTTTATTTTTTTCAAACAGTGTAGATTCTAATCAGACTAATCAGATTGTGCAGTCTGATCATGGTCTACACTGGTTGCAAGTGCTAAGTTGTGGTTATTTTAGCATATATTGGGCACATGTTGGCATCATAAAATATTTATTGTATGACTAGATACAAGAGAGTATCGTTTTCTAAATGAACTCTGTTAATCAAACTAAAACCACTCCACATAATTAGCTGCTATTCAGCACTGTCTGAATGAGCCGATGTTGCTGTTGTAATTAGTCAATATTGCTCTTGTCATTAGCCGATTTTGCTGGTGTGACAATATTGCTGTTGTAATTAGCTGACATTGCTGTTATAATTAGCCGATATTGTGTCATAATTAGCTGATATTGCTGTTGTACATAGCCGATATTGTGTCATAATTAGCTGATATTTCTGTTGTACCTAGCCGATATTGTGTCGTTATTGGCCAATATTGCTGTCGTAATTAGCACATATAGCTGTTGTAATTAGCCGATATTGGTATTGTAAACAGCTGATGTCGTTGTCATATTTGCTGTTGTAATTAACTTACTTTGCTGTCATAATTAGCTGATCTTGCTGTCATAGTTAGCTGATCTTGCTGATCTTGCTGTCATAGTTAGCTGATCTTGCTGTCATAGTTAGCTGATGTTGATGTCATAGCTAGCTGATGGTGCTGTCATAGTTAGCTGATGATGCCATATTGTTCTGTTGGTCTCAGCTAAAACCAGGAATCTCTGCACAAGAGATTGTGAAGAATATGAAAAATATATACGTTAGTATCGAATGCTCTCTGGTAGGTTGTATGTGTTATCAGACGAGAGACTTCAGCTAGACTGTTGTACTACTATATATATTCAGTCACTCAGTCAAGTCATACAGAAAAACAAAAAATAATCAGTTAAAAAAAATGACTGTATGTCAATGCTATATTTATACAGTTAAATCAAACACATCCAGCATCAAAGTTAAAAAAATAACCTATATCACTGCACTTTCTATAGGCCATATGTCTTGTGTGGATAACTTTTAATGTACGGTAGTAATTAGCTGTGTAGATGGGTTTTCCATTCGTTGATGGAGGCTGACAGACAGGACCTTATGACGCTGGCAACCAGCGTGGCCGCATATCATTTGCGCAGTCTGACTGCGATCAGTGTCTACAATATTTACCATGCAGTCACTGAAGTATTGTTGATTTTGTAAGAATAAATCCCAAATTAGCAAGTGACTGTGAAAGGCGATCAGGATCTACAAATGTGACAAATGCCTTTTTATGTTGACTGACAGCTCACATATAAGTTTGGCAATCTCTTCATCTCAGTTTCTACATCAAAAACACTGGAGTTTTAAAAAAATGTTTGATAATCGAGCAATCATGCCACGGTTAAAGGAGTGAATCTTCAATTTATGATCTAAATGTGGCATGGTGAAAATAAAGTGTACCGTGATAAATTGTAAATTGTACAGCAACATTTTCTGAATGCACACATTTGATGGGCTAGGTGGTGGGTAGGGGTGTATACATACATATTCAGCAGTGGGTGCAGCATCTATCCATGCTGGGATTCACACCTCGGGCCAAGTGGCTCGATGTCGTAATAGCACCTGACACCATATCAGGATATTGTATTTATTCGACATTGAATTGACAATAACCCCCATACTGTTGGTCTATTGCTTTGTTTATATCTGGTTCGGTAGAGTGTTTATCGTGTATGTTGTTTTATATGCATGTTGTGCAAGTGATCTGGTGTGGTAAGGGAACCTTGCACCAGATCAGGATACTGTATATTCTGTGATCGATTTGTGATCTTCCCTCATACACATGCATTTCTAGGTTTGTTGGTATCTGGATTGGTAGCATTTATCCATGCACTGTGCCTTATACTGTTTATATGCATATACTGCAATTGGTTTGGTCTCGTAATGACACTTGGTACCAGATCAGGATACTGTATATTTGGCTGCTACTTGAGAAATAGGGTTTATGGAATTTGTGACCAGTTTAGCTTCTGATCAAATAGCACGCTCCTGTAGCCTGGTAACAAACTAGCTTTAAAATGCAAAAAATAACCTCAGCCGCATCCTCAAAATCGGAGAATCGGCTAGTATGACAACCACACATATACATACGCAGTGATTAGGTCGTATTGACATGATATCTAAAAGGTTTCCCGGCACGTGTTTCACGGCACATACGCACTGTGTTGACGGAATAAAAACAATTAATTCTTCTATTATTTCACTAATAAACCTTATGTATCATGAATCTTCACCATTCATTATTCTCCCTATGCGATAGCAAGGGGGCATATTGCAGGGGGCATATTGCGTTGCTCTTAAGGTTCCGTACGTATGTACGTCCTTACGTCTGTCCATGTACATTTACGTCGAAAAGTCGAATAGTTTGTAAAGAGTTTCTCCATCATGTAATGTCTTCAATGATACCTGAAGGATTGCTTTAATATTTGGATTTCATTCACCTGAACATGTGGGACTCACTTACACCCGCCAATGACATGACCTTGACCTTCAAAAGGTGCTGAAACACATAGCTATTTTCTTACGTCAAATACTTTGTAAGACTTTCTCAAATGACTTTGAAATTTGTGTAAATTTAAAGTTTTCTTCTTTACACACAATCTCTAGTTAGAGTCCAGTATGCCATGGGGGTCTATCCATGTTTTACAAACATAATGTCGAGTTACTTTAATATGTCCCAGCGTGTATTTCCAGCTCAATTTATATATAGTTCATCTTTGCTGTTTATTCCCAGAGTCTTAATGAACCTGGAAGGTAATTACATTTCAGGGTATGACAAAACATGGCATTTTATAATGTACATCCAATAATCACCCTCATATATTCATTGTTATTAGGATCATTATGTTTACCACACATAGGAACACACTTTATTTTTTTAAAACAGTATAGATTCTAATCAGACTAATCAGATTGTGCAGTATGGCAGTGTTGTGCAAGTGTTAGAAGTATGGCAGTGTTTCATTGATGTAATGGTAAACCATGCAGATTCTGATCAGACTGTGCAGAGGCACAACCCAAAAGCCCCATTTCTCCAGTCACAGCCACACATTTGTAGTGCTGCCTTTGCAGTTTTCTCTCAACACTCATCAGGCACGTCGGAAGGCATTGGGGCCACATTGGGGGCTGACATTGGTACCACGAGGCCCCCTAGTAAAAAATGGTTAATTACTCATTGCGCATTGTAGGGCCGGGGGTTTGGGGGTGCTCCTCCAAGAAAATGTGGAAAACTAGAATGCTTCAGACGCGATTTCCTGGTACACAGGTCACTATTTCACCTGCCACAAGTTGCATAAGTAACTGGTTCAAAGGCTTTTTTTCGAGCCCCAGCTGTTGGTTTGTTGGTAGATGGTATATGTGCCTGTGTGGGCGTTTGTCCATGCACGGCCTGTATCATATGTTTTATATGCAAATAGTGCGTAAGGCATGCTGGTTTTGTAACGCACTGAGGCTCAGATTCGCTATGACGTCAATACATACTTTCTGGGAACTGTTCCTGAATGCCAACAAGTCTATGTAGAATATAGAGAAACACTCGGACTGGAGAAATGGGGCTTATATGGTATTTGTAGCCAGTGTATTGCCAGGTGCGGCTTAGATTAGAGAACTTAGATGTGGTTGTGACTGGCGAAATGGGGCGTATGGTATTTCCAGTCAGTGTAGTCCCAGATCAGCCTGCGCATCTACGCAGTCTGATCAGGGACTGCACTGTTCGCCATTCAATCAATAAAACAAATGTGAAATTAATAGCATTCATTATATAATGTTTATCACAGTACAGGAGTGTGCAGCAACAAAAATGTCACAAGCCCCATTTATCCGGTCACTGACAAATATGTGACTGACTGGAGAAATGGGACCTACAATGTTCACATCCACACAGAGCAGGATCTACATTGTTCGCCATTCAGTCAGTTAATGCCACATAATAATGGAGATGTTGTATGTTCACTAGTCTGTCTGTCGCTGTATCAGCTCTATAGGAAAACACTACTCCACCGTCATGGTCCCATTCCCAGGAATTAGACGCAGGTTTAATTCTCACACCTCAAGGCTTGGTGCACTATGGTGGACTATAATGCTCCATATCCCCATGTTTAACCCTCACTGCGCTGGGACACAAATTGTTGTCTGCTGTCTTTCATTTTTGCCTTACCGGTAATTCTTGGAAATTGTTGTCTGCTGTCTTTCATTTTTGCCTTAATTCTTAAAAAAACAACTATTTTAACAGCACATGAGAATCGTCTCAAGTGGAGACGATTCTCATGCGCTGTAAAAACAGGTTTTTGTCGAGAAATATTGAAAATAAAACAAAATTTAATTCAGCGTAGTAAGGGTTTAATGCAGAATGTGATTACAGAATTTCTACAATGTTCGTCTTTCATGGGAGCGGTGTGGTAATAATATATTCATTGTAATCTCATTTGTCATTTGCTTAAGTATATTGCAACTTATGACAAGCTTTTTTGCGTATTAGTCGCGCAATTTATGGCAATATATTGCCTTTTCTTGCTGGAGAAGGATTGGTTGCGGTTAAAAATCAGCAATCTATTATACGTTGTACATACTTGTACGAGGGTTGGTCGGAGTATATCAAGTGGTATGTCATATTGGTGGTCGGCTGAGGAAAGTATCTTAACCCTTACACCGCTACACACAACAATTGTCATTTGCTGTTGCTTTTATATCTTGCCTTATTTCTCCATAAAAACATGTTCGACAGCACTTCAGAATCATTTCCATTGGAAATGAGTCTGAAGTGCTGTCAAAGCATGTTGTAAATTATTCTAAAGTGCTGTCAAAGCATGTTTTTGATGATAAAAATGGAAAATAGAAAATAAACAGCTGACGACAAAAAATTAAGATAGCAGTGTAAGTTAAAATATTTACTATGGATATAAGTAATGACCTCCTTGTGCATATTCATTAAGTGTTATTACATATTATTTATTCGACCAGGTGAGACAAATTGCGTGAAATAATGCGTGCGTGATTGGGTCCTTCCTCTAAACAAATGAGTCACTGTGACAGTATCTGTCTATCATTACTGATGTTATTTCTCCATGTATGGAAACGTGTAAACCGTGCAATGTGATTTAGTCGTGAATTTTAGCGGGATTCCCACCTGGTTCAAAGTAATGGTGCTTGGCACAAGATCAGGAAACTGTATTTCAAATCTGTATGTTGCGATTGTAATTCTAGTGCTGAATGTATGTACAGTCTTCACGCTACACCTCAAACTCTCTAAAGGCAAACTCCTGGGGCCCGTTTCGCTAAACTTTGTACGACTAAAATATTTGTAAGTGCAAAATTATTATTGTCCGTGAATATCACATTACAATGTTTTCTTGTAAACAATTATTGGATTTACATGTAAATCCATCAATTTAATTTTCCAGACGATCCTAAATTTGCACTGACCGGTACGAACATTTTAGTCGTACAAAGTTTAGTGAAACGGCCCCCAGATAACTCCAAGCCCAATTCATGGTTCCAAGGACATGTTTTCCTGTATAATAATCATGTCAAACTTTCATTAACTCAAAGTATTTCCTCAGTTCCCTGAACTTTGAGTAAACGAGTGTAGACTGTACTTTCCCTTACATGTACATTTCCGTCTGTATATGACCGTGTTGTTCAACAGATGTAAAAACCCAATCAATCAATCATTCATTCCGCTCTTAGACTCGTATGGATGCTGTTATGACTGTTACGTAAATAGCTGTTAACAATGACGACTATAATTTGAACATTTATGTGAAATTGTAAGCTATTCCATCATGCATAATACATTATATACTGCACACCGATTTACATAATACATAAAACTGCACACCGATTTACATAATACATTATGTTGGTATTGTTTTGTACAGTAATTATATTTATGTGAGTTTGGGATACGGTCTACTGATTTTGTTGTTGGTAACATAATTTATAGGAAAATTATGATCAAAACACGTTCCATGCTGCTGATATACTATATTGTTGCATCAAAAACCTGTTTGAAAACAATGTCTGTTCATGTTCGTAAAGCACACAAACATGTTTCAGAGCGTATTGGCGTATTTTACGCACTTGTTTTAGCATTGCTTATCAAAAGTGGGAGTACAAAATACTCACAGCAATGTGTAAATACGCATAGTAGTGAAAATATTGTAATAAAGTTGAAAATTTACTTAGTTGAGCTGCAAAAAGCAAACAGTGTAACAGTGTTTGCTTTTTGCAGCTCAAATAAGTAAATTTTTAATTTTGTTTTATTCTTTATCATTTGTTCCCTATGTAATAAGGAAGAAAATCAATAATACATTTGTAAAAGTAAAATACACATTGAATTTTAAATTGGGCGTATAATATTCGTTAGATACAAAACTTATCTGCAGCTTTGATGTTTCAGAGTGCTCACATGCCAAACATGGACATATATGTGGCTGTGACTAGAGAAATGGGGCTCATACGATTCCTGTAGCCTGATAATGATCTGTATTGCTTGTTAGGAGCATGACGGGTGTTTCATTGATGAAATGGCGAACAGTGCAGATCCTGATCAGACTGTGCGAATGCACAGGCTGATCTGGATCTACACTGGTCGAAAAGTCATAAGCCCCATTTCTCCAGTCACAGCCACATATGTGTGTTACAAGTATACATCATTGACTAGCTGCACGTTTGCCGCTTTATATGCAATATGTTACACTATATCGTCCCACAGGGGACATAGAATTCTTTTTTTTATTAATTCGTTCCCACGAAATAACAATTTGTTCCCTCAATTTAACAATTCGTTGCCACAAAATAACAATTCGTTCCCATGGGAACGAATTGTAAATTTGTGGAACAAATTGTTAATTTGAGGGAACGAATTGTTAAATTGAGGGAACGAATTGTCATTTCGTGGGAACGAATTGTTAATTCGAGGGAACAAATTGTTATATTGTGGGAACGAATGAATTGTTAAATTGAGGGAACGACTTGTTATTTTGTGGCAACAAATTAATAAAAAAAATCCATCCGTAATATCACTACACCACAGTGAACGGTATAAATTTAGTAATAGCATTTACATTTCGTGCACTAAAATATAGAAAAAACGTGCAAGGCGTTGATGTTCATACTTCGCTATGTTGTTATTGAGAGACAATTCATTCTACAATGACACAAACATATTACTGTAAACTTACCTAATAAAGTGTGTATTAGCAGAATTCTTAGGTCACTCTCCACAAAGTAGAAAGTAAACAAAGAACACTTCAAACACACATTTGGAAAGACTACTCCATCATAACGCTTGTGTAATGCAGTGTAATGAAATGTAATATAGAGTTGTGTACTCAGAACTAATCATTCACCTGAGTTACAGTGGAACATCTCCAAACCGGACATGCTGCGGACCTTGCCAAGGTGTCTGGTTTAGAGAAGTTGCACTGTATATGCGTACATGACCAATCAGCTCTATGTCAGATACAGCCCACAGAGCTCCAGATAAGCTTTGTTATCAGATAAGAGTAGTGTACCCCTGATGTCAAATTAAATGCGTATTTTATTTTTACAAATTACAAAACACATTTAAACTTTCACTTATTTGAGTGTATTATTACTTACCGGTATTCACTTATTTATAATGTCATACAGTTGAAAATGTACTTTGTTGAGCTGCAAAAAGCAAACAATTTTAAAATCAATGGGTATTTTCACATTGTTGTGAGTATTTTGTCCACAACTGTTGATAATTAATGCGTATTCAGCTAAAATAAGTGCGTGTAAAAATATGCACATTATCTGGAGTTCTGAGCCCATATGTATTGTGCTTGTGTTCTGCCATCGGATGTTATAAAATATCTGTCTATCTGTGCAGATAAAAGCGCTATATCTGACATCTGACTGCACTATCTGTCAAATCACTGCAGTTGTTGCTGTTGCTTACATCTAGCTTATACAATGCATTGGCAGCCAGTCGAGACTGTGATCTGCACTGTTAGACCAGCGTCTACACTGTATCTATCTATGACCCAATACTAGCTTAACTCTTTGCATGTGTGGCAGTTGGAATTTGGTGGCAGTTGGAATAAATATACAAAACCTGTGTTTGTTATGTATTTAATCCCATCCACTTCCTAACCATTTCTGTTGTACATGTATTTGGAATTTGCGGTGATGAAGTAAAATATATAAAACTTGTCTTTGTGATATATTGTAATTCCTTCCACTCATTGACTAATGTAGCGTTTCTAATGTGTATACACCCCCTTTGTAGTCTAGTAGCGGTACCTTTAGGTCCAGTCAATGTAGCACTTTCAGATTTACCTGTAGTGTACTGGCCTATTACAGTCCAGAATAGGCATTTGTTGACTGGACTAGTGCAGTTCTTTTGTTAGGAAGTCACCTGACTAACAAATGCATGTTGCATGCGCACGCAGCTTTTCCCTTCACTGTTTTCCCCGACGCCATATTGATTAGTTCTTACATTTTGTACATGTCAATAATAATAATATGTCATGGTAAATATTGTATTTACAGTCTATATCCACCTCCCACGTATCTACACCCGTCCAAACCAGATAGAGAACCCCCCCATTTACTCTACCGGCCTTGGGAATCGCTAAGACAGAGCGACCAGTCCGGCCACACATGCTGGGAAATTTGTGTGCTATAAATAGTTCAAAAATAGCAGACGACAATTCATGTATTTTCTTTTATTTCTCCCTATAAATATCATGAATTACAGAGAGAAATAAGAAACATACTCATAATTTGTTGGATGTTATTGGTATTGGCAGCCAGTGGAGACTGTGATATGCGTTGTTAGACCAGCATCTACACTGTTTTGACATACAAATTACGTACATTTTGCTCTAACAAATGCACAGACTGATCTGGGGCTAAACTTGTTGGTTTAACTCTTAGTGGTAAATGAAAACTGTCGTCTGCTGTTGTTTCTTATTATTAGCCAATCTATTTATAGATCGGCTAATATATTGGTCACCCATCGAATTCTGAAAAAGTTTGTAGCAACCCTTTTCTCCGCTATTCGGTAATCTGCGAACGCGAATTTTGCTGTATCACTTCCAAATTGCATCAACCGATAAAGTTTGCATTTTTGGCAATTATCTCCATTTAAAACTTTAAATATAGCCAAATAACACAATTTTGAATACGTAATGAGCTGAACGCCGGAAGAGATTGAACCCGGAAGTTGTTGTTGTTGAAGTCCATAGTTGGCTCTAATGGCCATATACGCCAACATACGCCGATTATTGGGCTAATTTAAAGCTTTTATTCATTAAACAGAACAAGTTTCAGCCACGTATAATCGCGTAAAATGTGTTTATTCGGCTAATTTATAATCGACCTCTGCTCAAAATCTCCGACTAGCAACCCCAGCATCTCGGGTTTATCCCATTGGATCGCGTATGCGCGTCATTTGACGCTAGTTAATATTCACAAAATTTTCTACCAATCAAAACGAAGAATTTCCCTTCATAGCGAACTTTGATTTGTTTACGTATCATTCAGGGATGGCAGGGATGCATCCAGCACGCGCGATTGCGGCAATCCCCCTTAATTATTGTCAATGCCGCAAATTATTGATTGTCTTGCGCCCGACATCGCGCAAAAAAATCACGGATGGGCACCTTTTTAAATGACCAGTGCACACATTAAAAAAACGTAATTGACTATTTAAACGTGCTGCGTATTTAAATCATTGGAAGGCGTGCAGTTCAATCGAGTTTGTGCGGCCGTTGAACGTAAGTTTCGAGTCGATTTAAACCATTTAAATCGATAAACAAGGGATAAACAAGTGACAACGTCGTGGACAAAATATAGTACAACCCGTTGGCCCGGCCTTAAATGACCTTAGCTGTTGATAGGCCATTAAGCACCAATACTCACTCGCTCATTCATCCCCCTCCCCGAGACTCAGTAACTACTAAAATGCGGACATATATTGAACCCTGATTTGATCGGCTAATAACATTTTATCTCTTTCTCAATAATAACATGGTTTGGCAGCACATTAAAGTACTGCCAGGCCATGTTTTGTATTTGAGAAAAATTAACCCCTTACACCACTATTTTAATTTTTTGTCATCTGCTGTTTATTTTCTATTTTCCATTTTTATCATCAAAAACATGCTTTGACAGCACTTTAGAATAATTTACAACATGCTTTGACAGCACTTCACAGAATCATTTCCATTGGAAATGATTCTGAAGTGCTGTCAAACCATGTTTTTTATTGAGAAAGAAGGCAAGATATAAAAGCAACAGCAGACGACAATTGTTGTGTGTAGCGGTCTAAGTGTTAAAGACTTTATTTCATGAAGGACAAGTGATATAGTACATACAATTGGTAACATATTAGAACAGTAGCTTTATTCTTACCGTATATCACATCACTCTTATGAAGCAATTATCACTGAAGTCAAGTGTATTTATGACCTAATACCTTAACTCCTAGAATGTGGGAAGCGAAAATTGTTGTCTGCATTTTTTTATATTTATAATCCTGGCATATGAAGTATGTCAAGGGGTATATAGTTTTCGTCCATCCATTCGTCCGTCCATTCATCCGTCCATTCGTCCGTCCGGTTGTAAGATTTGTGTTAAAGTTTTCGGGCACCCAGTATCTCTGCAATGGTCAGTCGGATTGACCTCAAGCTTCATATACTTCCTTATCATCATCCATATTTTCAAACCGTAGTAGCTGGAGGTACGATACTTTGGATGTAGCTTTTTTATGGTGTGTAGATGCACAAAGTGAATTTCTAATTTTGATATGGCACTGAGCCATGGATTATCTCCTCTTTTGGAATTTTGTCTCGTTTGCTATCAAAGCGATATGTGGGGCATCCGTGTTCTATGAACACATTTTCTAGTTTCTCTAAAAACATGCTATATTTGTGGTTGGTTTATTGTTTTCTGCAGCATGATAAAGGTACCACAATTTTTTATTGTTTTTTGATACTCACTACTGCTGATTTCAATTAGGTTTTTGGCAATTTTGATTTGGTATTTAAGCAAATACACAGCTTATCTGGAGCTCCGATGATATGACAATGATATCACCTACATTACAAGGTTGTATCGTACAAAGCTACAGCCTACAAGTTACCACCCTACCATTGCAGACTCGGGTGACATCGTGGACAGCAGGTTGAAGTTAATCCTGGGCCTGATATGGACCCTCATCCTGCACTACTCCATCTCGATGCCCATGTGGGAGGGCGAGGACCCACAGCCCCAGGAGGGTGGCCCCACACCCAAACAGCGCCTCCTCAACTGGATCCAGAACAAGATCCCAGACCTGCCCATCAAGAATCTCACGAGTGACTTCAATGACGGCCGTGCGTTGGGCGCGCTTGTCGACGCTCTCGCTCCTGGTAAGGACTTTGTTAACTCATATGTATACCCAGTAAAATAAGATGTTCACACTTATATGTGGTTGTGACTGGAGAAATGGGGCTTAAGGAATTTGTCACCCATATAGCTCCTGATCAAATAACACACTTCTGTAGCTTGATAACGATCTATATTGCTTGTTAGAAACAGGACGGGTGTTTCATTGATGGAATTGCGTATGCACAGGCTGATCTGGATCTACACTGGTCGGAAAACCCATAAGCCCCATTTCTCCAGTCACAGCCACATATCACCATGGTTTCCCATATCATGAGATGGGTTTGATGGTAGAGCCTTTGACTTCACTGCTGGAAACTGTGTGTGCCGTCCCCATCCTAGGTCACAGGCATTCGGCGTGTTTCGGCTTTCATCGGTATAACTCTTATATATATATATGAACAAGGCTTCTAACTTTGGCCGGACATGACCTTGTATCATAAAAAAATAACATGTTTTAAATTGTAATTTTCTATGCATTCTATGTATTTCTGCAGGATAATGATAATGATCATATGAGAACTTGCCACTTTAGACACATTATTAAACACATTATTGTGTTTGTTATGATATTGGGTTGTGTCCGACCTAGGAAAAGCAGCTGTAATTCATTATGTTCTAACTATGCTATTTTAGCAAGATAACAATCATTCTCAAATTAACATGTGCACTTTGTGCCAACATATTTACATTAGCGTTAATAAAATCACGGAATTTGTTACGATACGAGGTCGTGTCCGACCAAAGTTAGAAGCTTTGTTCAAATATATATAGAGTTATACAGATGAAGGCCGAAACACGCCAAATGCCTGTGCCCTAGGCGATAGAATAGCACTGTCCTAGTGTTTATATCCTGCTGGTCTGTCTGATAAGACTGGAAACTGAGCCACCGTCTCTGTTGTGACAATAACCTGGGGGCCGTTTCACTAAACTTTGTACGACTAAAATGTTCGTAAGTGCAAATTTAGGATCGTCTGGATATTTTAATTGATGGATTCACTATGCTCAATAAATGTAAATCCAATAATTGTTTACAAGAAAACATTGTTAATGTGAAATGTAGAGACTATCATAATTTTGCACTTACGAACATTTCAGTTGTACAAAGTTAGTGAAACGGGCCCCTGATACCGTAATAATCCTAAATATTCAGACACAATTTATTCTAGGAAACGCATATATATCTGGTTTCCACTAACAAAGAGTGTCCCAATGTTTAGGGTTAGTATGGTTGTACTACCAGCCGGTCTGTGTCCAGACTGGGAGGACGGGGATCCCAAGAAGACCCAATGCCAACACCTTGTGGAACTCTCCAAGACGGACACCCTGGGGACCTCCCAGGGTGTCTGGCTTTGAGAGGTTCCACTGTGTATCCAATATCGCAACATATAACCTGGTATTCCCTGTCTGCCCGGACTGGCACACCAAGGTCAACACATTGTGGTGAAACCTTTGTAGGGAGGTCTAGGGAGGTTTTGCTGTATGTCTGATATTGCGACAATAACCTGGTATTGCCCCCACTGTCTACCCACAGGTCTGTGCCCGGACTGGGAGGACTGGGATCCCAAGAAGGCCAAGGAAAACGCCAAGGAAGCCCTGGACGCTGCCGAGAAATGGCTCGACGTTCCACAGGTACGTAAAACCCATCAATTGATTGATCAATCAAGCAAGCAATCAAACAAGCAATCAAACAAACAGCCAATCAATCCACTAGTACATGTACAGGTATTGTTCTTGATTCGTGTATTATGCTCACAATAAGATACTACTACTAGTCAGATGTTAACTCTTACACCGCTACCTACTACTACTAGTCAGATGTTAACTCTTACACCGCTACCTACTACTACTAGTCAGATGTTAACTCTTACACCGCTACCTACTACTACTAGTCAGATGTTAACTCTTACACCACTACCTACTACTACTAGTCAGATGTTAACTCTTACACCGCTACCTACCTACTACTGTTGATCAGAAGTACTTACTACCTACTACTACTAGCAGATGTTAACTCTTACACCGCTACCTACTACTACTAGTCAGATGTTAACTCTTACACCGCTACCTACTACTACTAGTCAGATGTTAACTCTTACACCACTACCTACTACTACTAGTCAGATGTTAACTCTTACACCGCTACCTACTACTACTAGTCAATGTTATCTCACCGCTAACCTACTACTACTAGTTCGCTTACACCCTACCAGTACTACTCTACTAGTCAGATGTTAACTCTTACAGCCACCTACTACACTAGTCTAACCTACTAACTCACTACTCAGTCAGATGTTAACATCTTACAAACACTACCTACTACTACTAGTCTGAAACTCTTACACCGCTACCTAACTACACAATCAGATGTTAACTCTTACACCACTACCTACTACTACTAGTCAATGTTAACTCTTACACCACTACCTTACTAACTACTAGTCAATGTTAACTTCTTCCAAACCCCGCTACTATACTACAGTCAGATGTTAACTCTGACACACCGCTAACCTACTACTACTAGTCAGATGTTAACTCTTACACCACTACCTACTACTACTAGTCAGATGTTAACTCTTACACCACTACCTACTACTACTAGTCAGATGTTAACTCTACACCGCTACCTACTACTAACTAGAAATCATATGATAACGTCTACACCACTACATACTACTACTAGTCAGAATTGTACCTCTAACAAAAAAAAGACCGCTTACCTACCACTATACTAAGCAATGTTACTCTTACACGATACCTACTACTACTCCAGTCAGATGTTAACTCTTACCACCAACTACCAACTACTACTTAGTTAATTACACCTCTACAACCACTTTAAAAATACTACTACTACAATCAGAATGTTAACAACTTACACCACTACCTACTACTACTAGTCAGATGTTAACTTCTTACACCACTACCACTACTACTAGTTCATAAATCTACTCCGTAAACCGCACTACTACTACTAGTCAGATGTTAACTCTTACACCGCTACCTACTACTACTAGTCAGATGTTTAACCACTACCCCAACACCGCAACCTACTACTAACTATTCAGAAGTTTAACTTCTTACACCACTACTACTAACTACTCAGTCAGATGTTAACTCTTACACCACTACCTACTACTACTAGTCAGATGTACTCTACACCGCTAATACCCTACTATACTAGTCAGGATTTTAACACTTACACCACTACCTACTACTATTATCAAGATGTTAACTCTTACACCGCTACCTACTACTACTAGTCAGAGTTAAACTCTTACACCACTAACCTACACTAACTTAGTCAATTACTCTAACACCGCTACCCTACTACTAACTAGTCAGTATGTTTAACTCTTACACCGCTACCTACTACTACTAGTCAGATGTTAACTCTTACACCACTACCTACTACTACTAGTCAGATTGTTAACCTCTTACACACCGCTACCAACCTACTACTAGTCAGATGTTTAACTCTTACACCGCTACCTACTACTACTAGTCAGATGTTAAACTTCTTAACACCACTACCTACTACTACTAGTATAAACACATTACACACTACCTACTACACTAGTCAGATGTTAACTCTTACACCAACTACTACTACTAACTAGTCATATGTTAAACTCTTACACCCACTAACCTACAACACTATCAGAGTTAACTCTTACACGCTACCTACTACTATAGTCAGATGTTAACTTTACACCACTACCTACTACTACTAGTATAAACTCTTTAAACACTACCTACTATACTTGTCAAGATGATAACTCTTACACCACTACCTACTACTACTAGTAGATGTTACTCTTACACCACTACCTATACTACTAGTCAGTTGTTAGCTCTTACACGTACCCTAATACTATAGTCAAGATGTTAACTCTTACACGCTACCTATACTCTAGTCAGATGTTAACTCTTACACCACTTACTACTACTATGAGGTCAGATGTTAAAACTTTACACCATACCTACTACTTACAGTAGGATGTTAACTCTTACACACCTACTACTATACTAGTCAGATGTTAACTCTTACACGCTACTTAACTACTTACTAGTCCAGATGTTAACTCTTACACCACTTATCTACCTACTATAGTCAGATTGTTAAACTCTTACACCGCTACCTATACTACTAGTCGATGTAACTCTTCACCACTTTAACCTACTTACTACCTAGTAGATGTTAACTTTACACCGCCTACCTACTACTACTTAGTCAGATGTTAACTCTTACACCACTTACCTATAATTACTAGTTGATGTTAACTCCTTACACCGCTACCTCTACTATCTAGTACTAGTAGTGTTAACTCTTACACCAACTCCTATTACTACTAGTCAGATGTTAACTCTTACACCACTACCTACTACTACTAGTCAGATGTTAACTCTTACACCGCTACCTACTACTACTAGTCAGATGTTAACTCTTACTACCTATACTATAGTTTCATATTACTATTAACACACCCTACCTATATACTAGTCAGATGTTAACTCTCACCCACTACCTATACTATAGTCAGATGTTAACTCTTACCGCTCTACCTACTACTAACTTAGTCAGATGTTAACTCTTACACACTACTACTACTAGAGTCAGATGTTAACTCTTACACCGCTAACCTACTACTATAGTCAGATGTTATCTTACACACTTACCTACTATATAGTCAGATGTTAACTCTTACCACTATCTAAATACTAGTCAGATGTTGAACCTCTTAACACGCTACCTACTACTACTAGTCAGATGTTAACTCTTACCACACCTACCTTACTACTACTAGTAGATGTTAACTCTTACACCGTACTTATTTTACGGTCACAGTAATTAACTTCTTCAACCTTAATTTTCCCTTTTACAGCTCTTTACCCTTATTTTTTTTTTGTCGTCTGCTCTTTATTTTATATTTTATTACATTTTTATCATCAAAAACATGCTTTGACAGCACTTTAGAATAATTTACAACATGCTTTGGCAGCACTGTTTTTATTGAGAAATAAGGCAAGATATAAAATAAAAGCAACAGCAGACGACAATTGAAGTGCTGTCAAAGCATGTTGTAAATTATTCTAAAATGCTGTCAAAGCATGTTTTTGATGATAAAATTGGAAAATAGAAAATAGACAGCAGACGACATGTTTTTATTGAGAAATAAGGCAACATATAAAAGCAACAGCAGGCGACAATTGTTGTGTGTAGCGATATAGGGTTATGACCGCATCATAATTGATGAGTCGGATTGTTCCGAGATGACACAAAGGTGTTGCAATGTTCCTGATAAGTCAGGAATCGATAACTCATAAGTCATATGCCTTTTCTTGCTTCACTGCATAAACATACAAGTTTGGAGTTCTTAGCATTGTCTCGCTGAGACAATTCTAAAGAACTTCAAACTTGAATGTTTTGTGGAGAAATTTGAAAAATATTTATAAATTAAAAACAAACTAATGTCATGACTTATGCGGAGTATTAGTGTTTACATATTACACATACCTGTCCGGTTGCGTAACACGGTATGAATGTAAATTATAGAGAATGTTACAAACATGGGCAGGTAATTCCTTATATGGTGTTACATAAAACATGACCTTGTAAAATCGTAATCTGGAATTCCGTAAACAAAACTTACGCATCGGAAAAATGTCATTCTTATTATAACAGCTGGTTACTTATGTAAATCCAGAGCTCCAGCTAAGCTGCGTATTTGTGTAAGTACCCAATTAAAATTGCCAAAAACCCAATTGAAATCAGAAGTAGCAATAACAAATTTGTGGTACCTTTATAATGCTACAGAAAACAATAAACAGACCACAACTGTTGTGTAATATCGCCAATCTTTACTGGTCTTTAGCCTCCCAATTTGACCCCAGTTGAAAGGTCACGGCAACTCTTTAACCCTTAGGAACACTTGATTAAAAAGTAGGAAAGGAAACCTGATAAATCACGCAGGAAATCAGATAAGACTGCAGAGTTGGAGTGTAATCTTAAACAGAACTGCCTATCATATTTTAATACTTGTATTAATAGAGATAATTTAAGTGTTTGAAGTGTGTTCTTGCTTCGCGGTTGGTCGCCTCAATGTGGATCTACTGGTTTAAGTAGAAAGAGATTTAGTATCTCCCTCTGCCCATGGTTTCTCTACGGTATTATGCAGAACACACTTGATTAATGCAAGTGTAATGATAGACCGATTGATGTTAATAAAAACATGTATATCAACGATGACATGGGCTGATTATAAACTGCTGATGATCGGCATTCCAACAGGTTGCATTATTTTCAAAAAGCTGCTGATAATAAAATATTCTGAACCTGTTAATAAAATGTCTGCTCGAGAAATCAGGCAATCCAATCAAACTGAAAGAAAACTTTCTAACGTGAATTTTCAACTTTATGACAATAGTTTCACTGCTCAATTTGAAAATCAATGCATATTTTCACATTGCTGTGCATATTTTGTACTTACACTTTTGATAATCAATGCGTATTCAGCTAAAATAATTGAGTAAAATATGCCAATACGCACCTTATCTGGAGCTTTGAACAAGGTTTTCATGTGATCAACCTAGTCGCTCTATCCATCTCTCTGTGCGAGATTTGCGTCAAAGTTTTCATGTACCTACTATCTCTGTAACCGTAAGTCGGATTGGCTTGAAACCTTGTATGTTTATTTTATCATCATCCTTAATTTTCATTTTACAGCTCCCCCATGGGGTGAGCCCCAGTGCTCAAGGTTACGGTCAAATGACATAGAAATTTGCTTTGAAGTTGTTGTTTTTTTGCGTTCAAGTTTTTCAGCGTTATATTTGTAAGCGTTACTGATTTCTTGTTTATTCTGGAAGGTTCTAATGAGTCGTCTCATCAGAACTTCAAGGAGAAATGACAAAATAATCGTAAACTTGTAACTGATTAATATAGATTCTCACCTACACATAATACTCTTTTCTTGTGATCGTCCAATAGCTGCAGGATACGATAGAGGCGATAAAATGGTTGAATATAAACGAGAAAGTTTGTCGGTGTTGAGAATTCACGTAAATCTGTGTATATTATACCTAGTAAAAACAGCGTGACATATCTTCTGTGTGTTCAGACAGATTATATTCTAATAATAAATATCTAACCAAAATAAGCTTGCATTCGATAAAGTTCTTGATACAGGTTTTTTCCTATGATACTACTGCATTCCTGAAGATGGTTCTTGCACTTCCGCACATCCATCTGTACATACTGGCTGCCAACTGAGAACATGCACCTTATTGCATTTAGCCGCGCTCCAGTAGCCGATTTCATCAAAATTGCGAAGTATACTTATCTAACAAAGTATATTTTGAGAGAGTAATCATTTATTTTTCCCGAAATGCATTATGTCATATAGAACTAACCACTGCATACATTTGATGATTAAAAGTATGCAGAAATATTATACTTAATTGATTACATTATCACAGCCAAAATGGCTGTGATAGTGTAATAAATCCTAGTACATGTATAATAAAAATTAATAAATTTATCCTTAAATTGAAAATTTCTCCCTCAGTGTATTCTTTGCTAGATAAGTATAAATGTACTTTGCAATGTTGGTGAAATAGGCTACTGATAAGCTTTGTGTCTAAAGAGAATTACACCCTCTGATTTCAAATTCAATGCATATTTATGTTGGATTGCTGTGTTTGACAATGTACATGTACAACATCTGCCTAGTGTTGCCTCTGATCAGACCGCCTTCATGTACATGCAGGTTTATCTTGAGCTGCGCTGGTCGCAAATGTCATAACAGCCGTTTCCTCAGTGAGCAGCATGTGTAAGATACACAGGCTTGTTTGATTAGGGGTTTCATGTTCACCTGTTGCAACATATCGCTTACCTGAGAAGTGAATTTGAGCAACCGCATGACATTTGGATGATATTTATACCAGCCCAGTGCCATACTAGAGAAACGTACATGCAAAAACAGCCAAAGTTCCGAGGCAGAAACAGCCAAAGTACCGAGGCAAACAGCCAAAGTACCGAAACAAAAATGGCCAAATCGCCGAAATGAAAACTGCATCAATCTCTCGCTGAATATGTTGTGCCTTATTGTGCCTATCTGTGGCTATGGCACTGCGGTGTTTATTCAGATCAACTTCAATTTCACACAGCTAGCATCAGTAATGATGTTTTCATTGATGGATTGGAAAATAGTATAGGCCCTGATAAGACGGTGTAGACGCTGATCAAATGCCTTTTCACAGGTTTGAGGATTATAGATGCTCGTAAATCATCTGTCCTTAACTGGATTCAAACCAGGGAGTGATCTGGTCTGGTAAGAGCACCTGCCACCAGATTAGGAGATTGTAATTTGTGGCTGTGACTGGAGAAATGGGGCTTATAGGAATTTTGACCAGTGTAGCTCCTGATCAAATAGCACACTCCTGTAGCCTGATAATGATATATATTGCTTGTTAGAAGCATTATGGTTGTTTCATTGATGGAATGGCGAACACTGCAGATCTACTCTCGTCACAAAACTCATAAGCCCCATTGCTCCAGTCACAGCCATATATCAGTGCTGAGATTATGATGCTTCACCACCCCGTCCCCCATACAGGTGTTTTCCTGTCTATATAATATACATACCATATTTATTCTAATAAACACCCCGGGGCTATACAATTTGTGGGATAAAAACGTGTAAAATAGGATCAATATATGTTATTTTCACATACAAAAGCCATTTAAAACTTATGTTTTTTTATGTTTTAAATGTTTTTTGTATGGAAAAATAACATATTTAGAATGCAAATATGGAAGGGGGGGGGGGGCCTACTATTAGAGAGGATAGTATTTGAATAAATACAGTATAGACATTGTTATTGAACCAAAATAAAACAAAGTCCCAATCAATTTACTTTCACATTTTCATTACCATCATTTACGTATCATTGACTGAACAGTGGATAGTGTACGCCCTGATCAGACTGTGCGGATGCTGGTCCCAGTTGTTGTAAGCTCCTTAATGTATCTACCTGGGCCACATTTTGTATAAAGTATGCTGTCATGAATCCAATGTAAAGTACATGTGTATGGCTACAGGCCAGAGATTTCTGTTTTCCTTGAATCACTCTGCTACATGTTTTCTGCATTCCAAACTTGTGTCGGTCCCCTGCAGACTAATCCAAGGGGGATAATGCTGAACATACTCTGACAAAATAATGTATTTGTTATCTCCCTTCAGTGTGCTTTACCTTTTTAGCCAGGTTTTTTTTTAAAAAAATCCAGGCTATTGGATTGGCGAAAGCCGGGGCGGGCGGGCGGGCGGGCGGGCGTGCGGACGGCAGGCGGCGTCCACAATCAATGTTAAGTTTTCGTGTTTGAGTCAATTTCTTTGTTACTGTATCACCTAGGACCACACAAACTTTCACAGCTCATAATCAAGGGGTGCCCACCACATATCATAATGCAACATGTTACTATAACTTGACCACCATTTTTTCCGCGCAGTCGACTTAGCCATTTTCAATGTTAAGTTTTTGCGTTTTCAATGTTAAGTTTTCGTGTTTAAGTCCATTTCTTTCGTACTGTACCACCTAGGACCACCAAACTTTCACAGCTTCATAATCAAGGGGTGCCCACCACATATCACTATCCAACATGTTACTTTTTTTTTAACTTGACCCATTTTTTCCGCGCAGTCGACTTAGCCAAAGTTTTTGTGTTTAAGTCCATTTCTTTGGTACTGTACCACCTAGGACCACCAAACTTTCACAGCTTCATAACCAAGGGGTGCCTACCACATACAACTATCCAACATGTGACCATTTTTTTACCTTCACCTATTATTATTAGCCGATCTATTTATAGATCGGCTAATATGTTGGTTATCCATCGAATTCTGAAAAAGTTTGTAGCAACCCTTTTCTCCGCTATTCGGTAATCTACGAACGCGAATTTTTCTGTATCACTTCCAAATTGCATCAACCGATAAAGTTTGCATTTTTGGCAATTATCTCCGTTTAAAACTTTACTTATAGCCAAATAACACAATTTTGAATACTTAATGAGCTGAACGCCTGAAGAGATTTAACCCGGAAGTTATTGTTGTTGAAGTCCATAGTTGGTTCTAATGGCCATATACGCCAACATATGCCGATTATTGGGCTAATTTAAAGCTTTTATTTATTAAACAGAACAAGTTTCAGCCACGTATAATCGCGTAAAATGTGTTTATTCGGCTAATTTATAATCGACCTCTGCTCAAAATCTCCTTACTAGTAACCCCAGCATTTTCGGGTTTATCCCAGCATCTCGGGTTTATCCCATTGGATCGCGTATGCGCGTCATTTGACGCTAGTTAATATTCACAAAATTTTCCACCAATCAAAACGAAGAATTGCCCTTCATAGCGAACTTTGATTTGTTTACGTATCATGCAGGGATGGCAGGGATGCATCCAGCACGCGCGATTGCGGCAATCCCCCTTATTTATTGTCAATGCCGCAAATTATTGATTGTCTTGCGCCCGACATCGCGCAAAAAATCACGGATGGGGCACATTAGGCCAATCTGGGCATGTGCCTGAATACGCAGGAGCTTGCGTCTATTTTTAGATGACACTGTAACCGCTAGATATATATAGCCCTGGTAGCTCCGCCCACTAGCATGCTGCCACAGAAGTCGGACAATTCACACACAGTGACTACAACTTTGTGTATTGCGGAGTGTAATTTGTAGATAAATAGAGCATACAGTACAGGTGTTACGCTGGAATATTTCGCAACATAATGGTGACAACAAAACATTGCTGCTATGGCATTGCTGCTATTGGATGGATTTGGGAACGGGTTTCCAAAACCTGCACAAAATCGAGAAAAATGTCAACGCTGGGTACAGAACTGTGGTCGAAAATAGTTTACCATTGACAATGTTACCAGAGACACCTACATATGTTCGATGCACTTTACCCTGATTTGATCGGCTAATAACATCATGCTTTGCATGACTTTTCATTTCTACGTAATTGACTTAGCCATTTTCAACGTTAACTTTTAAACGTACGTCTGGTTAAATTTTTTGGTTAAAACTTTTTCGTTATACTATATCTCTGCAACTGCTTCACCCATTACCTTGAAACTTCACATGGGTGTTTATCATCGTCCATATTTTCATTCTAACCCCCAACCGTGCGGCCCCTGTGCGCAATGTCAAGGTCAAATTACTTTGAATTTATTTGTTAAAGTTTTTTCGTGTACTATATCTCTTCAACTGCTTCACCCATTACCTTGATACTTCACATGGGTGTTTATCATCATTGTCGCACCCGCTTGCGGAAAGCGCGATATCGTCGGCATTTTGGCATACGTCCGTCCGTCCGTCCGTCCGTCCGTCGGTACGTCCGTGTGTCCGGTTAAAGTTTTTTCGTTAAAGTTTTTCCATCAACTATATCTATTTTTTAGTGTCCATGCCTCGCCCCAAGGCGCGACATGCAGGCCACGGCCATCTAGTCTACAAAAAGTTGGTATAATTATGTTATCCAAGTGTCCATGCTTGGAAAAAACCTGGCCTTCGTGGCTTTGCCTCGTTTCTTGTTTAACCCTTATACCGCTACACACAACAATTGTCGTCTGCTGTTGCTTTTATATCTTGCCTTATTTCTCAATAAAAACATGCTTTAACAGCACTTTATAATCATTTCCAATGAAAATGATTCTAAAGTGCTGTCAAAGCGTGTTGTCAAAGCGTGTTGTAAATGGTTCCAAAGTGCTGTCAAGCGTGTTGTAAATTATTATAAAGCATGTTTTTGATGATAAAAATGGAAAATAGAAAATAAACAGCAGACGACAAAAAAATAAGAAAGCGATGTAAGGGTTAAGTCGAGAAGATTTTACTGTTGAAAACCGATTATCATTTGTCCCTCTACCAATGCAGGATGGATTGTGGTCCAGGGGTGGAGCATTGAAGTTCAGACTGTGGGTTCAATCCCCACCCTTGGTGGGAACTTTGGTCTTTCCATCCATTAGTCTTTCAGATGACACTTTATATGACCATAGCTGTTGCTGGGACATTAAACCCATTCACATCCACCGATGCACAATGTTAACACTTAGATTGCTATCTTATTTTTGTTGTCGTCTGCTGTTTATTTTTTATTTTCCATTTTTAGAATCATTTACAACATGGTTTGACAGCACTTCAGAATCATTTCCATTGGAAATGATTCTGAAGTGCTGTCAAACCATGTTTTTATTGAGAAATATAAAAGCAACAGCAGACGACAATTGTTGTGAGTAGCGGTCTAAGGGTTAACCTCGTTAACTTATTTCCGTAAGTCGTAAACCACCTTAAATATTTTCATGGTACATACTTCACTTGTGTGTATATCACACCCTGAAGTGGTTTTACAGGCAATTCTGGATTTTGTCCGGTTCATTGAACTGATTTTCTTTTGATGCAATATTCACCTTGTCAACCCTAAATAACTAATAATGAACTGTGATATGTTATTTTAAGGTCCAATTCAATTGTCACAAAATTATGTTCAAATGAGTCCATTTATAAGAAGGGCGTGTTTTTTTCTGAACAATATGAACATTACTTGCAAAAAGTGCAGATCCTGATGAGACGGCTGATCAGGATCTACACTGTTTGCAAATATTAGGAAAGAGGTCTCTAGTGTAGAAAGGGTTAAGGTTCCTACCTGTTTACATAATCTGCTTGAAATAAATACATGATACTTCACACATGTGTACATCACAACCTATTAAGTCAATTCACATGCAAGAAAGACTGATCATTGGCTGCAAATATGCCATGCTAGCTTGAACTTGGTTACAACTGTTATAAATACATTTTGTCAAAAGACTTTCATTAAGTAGAGCATTTTCTGTTGCCAAATGGCTGCTGTACACGGCAAATACAGTTACAACATGTGGTTTACCGCTCATTCCCCGTGTGCACCACGCTGCAATATGCTTCATCAACGGAGCTATTTGTAAACACCAAGGCAGACTCATTACCATCATGTTTACACTGTATATAGCTGACAAAATGCTGCTTATAATTACAGAGCTCCAGTTAAGGTGCAAAATTTGATCAACTTTGGGGTCAATTTTGTTATTTCTTCACCAAAAATATCAAGTTGGGAGTGCTTTAGAATCGTCTAAAGAACTCCCAACTTACCATTTTTGATGAAGAACTAAGAAAAATACCTCGAATATTTGGTCAAATTACACATCTTAACTGGAGCTCTGTAATTAGGTATCTTGTCTCGCCGGCTGACTATTGATGGAGCTACAGGGTAGGACACAGGAAGGACTTCATTACCAGAGGTTTCCAGCTCAATCCCCACCCTAGGCAAAAAATACTGTCACAGCATTTCCATCTCTCGGGTCCTTAATTCGGATGAAACTTGAAAACAATGTATCGTCCCTATATGACCTTAGCTGTTGCGGGGACGTAAAACTCTTTCATTTTCACCTTTTTTTTTTCGATGGCTGTCTAAGGTCCTTCGGCCTTTATATTCTGAGGATATTGCTGGTGGAAAATTTTAAATATTTTGTTTATTTGTGAGCGAAAATATGTCATGACCACCGTTTGAACTGTCTCATTATTATGATATCTACACTGTGTATAGCTGACCAAAAATCCTTATTAACCCTTACACCGCTATTTTAATTTTTTGTCGTCTGCTGTCTATTTTCTACTTTCCATTTTTATCATCAAAAACATGCTTTGACAGCATTTTAGAATAATTTACAACATACTTTGACAGCACTTCAATTGTCGTCTGCTGTTGCTTTTATATCTTACCTTATTTCTCAATAAAAACATGGTTTTGACAGCACTTCAGAATCATTTCCAATGGAAATGATTCTGAAGTGCTGTCAAAGCATGTTGTAAATGATTCTGAAGTACTGTCAAAGCATGTTGTAAATTATTCTAAAGTGTAAGGGTTAATATAATGAATGATATTTTATTATTATTAATCCATTGTTTCCAACAGTGAATCTGACTGGGATCAACACCTGGAGCCAAGTGATCTGGTGTGCTATGGGTGCCTGGCACCAGATCAGGAGCCTGAAATATATTGTAATTTCAGTTCTGTACATGAAGGCTGCTCCCCTCCTAATCATTCCTGGATGGGTTGTGGCCTTGGGGTTGGAATATCTGGCTTCCAATCTGGAGGTTATGGGTTCAAACCTCGCCTAATTAGTCATCAAAAATGCTTTCATAGTATTTCCATCCCACTGCAGGTCTGTCGGGTGAGACTTGAAACTGTGGTCCCGTCTCTATATGACCTTAGCTGTTGGTGGCATGTTAAACACATTATCTCACTTTCCTGTCCATGTATGACATTGCTGTTGAACAAGTTCAATAAAATATGGTAGACAATGTTCAAAATGTGCTGATGTACAGTTCATATATCTTGCATGCACACGTTGCCAGCAATATGTCTCGCGAGTACACGGGTGTAATGGGAATCATATGGTGTAGACGTTGGCTGATTACAGACCTGATCATCTCTGTGCCCAGCATGGCCTCGGATCAGCCTGCGCATATGCGCAGTCTGATCTGGGGTTATGCTGCTCACCAGCCAGTTACTGAGGTATATTTACTACTGCCGATAAAAACATAACAACAACTTATGTGCGCAATGGTCAATACATTGATTTAGTGAAAATGTCTTTCGGTGCATTTATTCAAGCAGCTACATATACATGGAGGTGTCGGCATGTGCTGATTTTGTTCATAATGCACAAACCAGTTGTTTAGTCTCGCATTTTGTCATGTGAAAAGCAGACTTACAATTTCACTGGCAAATTCGCAACCCAGCCCAATCGAATACGATGATGAATACTAAAATCAAGCTCACAGACAGAGTATGTTGACAGTGGGAAGATATTAACTATCCAACATGTGACCATTTTTTTACCTTCACCTATTATTTCTACGTAATTGACTTAGCCATTTTCAACGTTAACTTTTAAACGTACGTCTGGTTAAATTTTTTGGTTAAAACTTTTTTGTTATACTATATCTCTGCAACTGCTTCACCCATTACCTTGATACTTCACATGGGTGTTTATCATCATTGTCGCACCCGCTTGCGGAAAGCGCGATATCGTCGGCATTTTGGCATACGTCCGTCCGTCCGTCCGTCCGTCCGTCCGTCGGTACGTCCGTGTGTCCGGTTAAATTTTTTTCGTTAAAGTTTTTCCATCTACTATATCTATTTTTTTAGTGTCCATGCCTCGCCCCAAGGCGCGACATGCAGGCCACGGCCATCTAGTCTACAAAAAGTGGGTATAATTATGTTATCCAAGTGTCCATGCTTGGAAAAAACCTGGCCTTCGTGGCTTTGCCTCGTTTCTTGTTTAACCCTTATATCGCTACACACAACAATTGTCGTCTGCTGTTGCTTTTATATCTTGCCTTATTTCTCAATAAAAACATGCTTTAACAGCACTTTATAATCTTTCGGTGCATTTATTCAAGCAGCTACATATACATGGAGGTGTCGGCATGTGCTGATTTTGTTCATAATGCACAAACCAGTTGTTTAGTCTCGCATTTTGTCATGTGAAAAGCAGACTTACAATTTCACTGGCAAATTCGCAACCCAGCCCAATCAAATACGATGATGAATACTAAAATCAAGCTCACAGACAGAGTATGTTGACAGTGGGAAGATATTAAAAATGTTCTGATTCCGTTAACAGAGTTTTTCACATTGCGCACCAGCCTCCTCCATCAACATATATTTCCTGTACAGTGGAGCAACTGAATTTGGACATCTACACTGAAGAAGTCTTGGGTTCAGTCCCCGCCCTTGATAATTCAAAGTACTTTCATTGTATTCCACTTGTCTTTCCACCTCATTGATCTTTAGGATGAGACTTAACCCTTTCACCCCTAAGTAACCGGAATGGATTTTGATACATTAATTTTGCAACCAATCCAACTGTCACAGAATGATTTTCAGACTAGTCAATTTATGAAAAGTGGGTGTTTTTTTCCTCCAAAAAATATGAAAATTACATGCAAAAATTGCAGATCCTTATGAGACGTCTCATCTGGATTTACACTATTTGCCAATACCTCTATACAGGTCTATGGTGTTGAAAGGGTTAAAGCTGAGGGCCCATCTCTCTGTCACCTCCACTGCTGCTAGGACCATCCTCTCTTTCACATTTCACATTTTCCACCCATTGGGCATGTTGCCCAAGGTCAAATGATTGTCAACTGATATTTTCACTTTTTGGTGTTTTTAGCCACTCGTGTCGCGTTTGTATGTCTCGATATTCATTGATGACGGCATTACATTTTGCTGAAACACGGATCACCGTAACTGTTGGCAGAATATCCGGGAGTTTCTGCCATAATGTTTGCTGATAGCATTATAATGGTACTTTGTCGAGATGCCAAAACTCTATGTATATATCTAGCTGCGCTGAACATTATGTAATACAAGTATAAGTAATGTTGTAATGTATCTTTTAAGCATGTTATCTACTAACACAGTTGAACATCTCTAAACCGGACACCGAGAAAACCTGAATGTGCTTCATAATTTTGGTACATTTCACTGGGATTCATTTCTTATCATTGACTGCAAAGCCCAAAAGCATGTCTTGAACTGCTCATATACCGTAAAAACCCTAACGATTTGGACACCATTTGTTTTGGGAAACTCTATAAAAAGGGATTTCCCATACCTACATAGATTCTCCTATATTTGGCGAACACTTTTGGAGCCTGAACAAATGCAACATTTATCATACTTCGGAAATATAAACCAGACCGACGACGATCGGGCTGCTTCTTTACTGGGCTATGTATCCCGGGTATGGAAGTGTTTGAGCCAATTCCCACCCTTAAATATAAGCCGAAACGAATAACAAATAGTATCCAAATATCTTATTACGATAAACCTGTACAACCCCACTAACCCTAAGCATTTGGGGAACTCATTGTTATGGGAAACCAGATATTTAAACTGGTTTCCTGGTATAATGAATTATTATTATGCTTCCTGACTTACACTGTTTACAAACATGACAAAAGATGTCTGTACTGTTGAAAGGATTAATTAAATTTGAACTACTGTACAAGCTCTTAACCCTTTCCAATGGAAATGATTCTAAAGTGCTGTCAAAGTATGTTGTAAATTATTCTAAAGCACTGTCAAAGCATGTTTTTAATGATAAAAATGGAAAATAGAAAATAAACAGCAGCCGACAAAAAAATAAGATAGCGGTGTAAGGGTTAAAGATAAACATGTGTATTTGCTCTAGTTCATGCACTTCATACTCAGCATTCATGTTCACCATCAGGTGCATCGATCGATCATGCATAACGTAAATATTGTCCCTCTGCATCTGATCTATCCCAAGTTACGCAAATTTCTCGACCTAATATTGTTCTGTAATCTAAAGGTTTAATTACAAGTAAAAAGAAAATAATATCCAAAAGTATTTGCGTACAAACAAATTTACCCATAACACGAGACACATGAGCACCATAGGTTTGGGTTGTTTGTTTAAAGTGATTGAAACCAAATATTTAGTGTTTCATATCAAAGCTGTTTTAAAGTTAGAAAGTATCACCGAAATTCATGGGGCTCGCATCCTGTTCAGCATCCCATACATGTGCACTTCGGTGTCAAATTATAGTAGTATCAAAAGCTTTCTATCTATATGTGTGTATATGTATAATTCAACCACTCTAGTTGGAGAAACGAGGCGTACCTGAAGTTAATGTCGCTTTTTATACTGTTGCCATGGAAACAGACATGCTGCCAGGTTGCTAGATGAGTGCCATTAACCAAATTATGCTGACAATGCCAGATCTTCCTTCTCTGTAAACATAGTACAATGTCTGCATCTTAGACACGTTACAGTGCAACCTCTCTACACCGGACGTGGGTGGCAGGTGGGAGCATGCATTGGGTCATTTAACAATCAGGGTTCATCCTTACCAGAATTCCGACTGGAGACCTGGTTTGGACCTCACATACGTCTTTGCCATTTTGTATGTGACAGTTGAATCTGGTTATACCTCTTATGTGAGTACATGTATTACAATTATTTGTAATCGTATTTTAGGGGCAGGGCCCAAGTGACTGGTGTGGTATGGACCTGGCACCAGGTCATGTTATTCTAATTTCAGGGCTGAACATATTTTTTCTCGATGTAAATATTCCGTTCTGATTTTGAGATTTTCCCCCAATGTAGCAGGTTAAAATGGGGTCGAACCCGTTTGCCTCACCTTACATGACCTTTTGATAGACTGTTAAATACTAATACACAAACAAAATCTACACCGGTCACCCTGGGCGGTCCCCTGGGTGTCCAATTTAGAGAGGTTCACTGTAATTCTGGTATATTTGGAATATCTTGCTTCTGTGTAATCGTAGTGCTATGTCTGTCTAAGACATGTTACAGTGACACCTCTATAAACTGGACAGCCTGGCAATTGTTAGGGTGTCCAGTTTATAGACGTTCCACAGTAATTCCGGTATATGAGGAATCTCTTGCCTGTAATCATCGTACACCTACAAACAGTGCTGAACTTGATTAGACTGCCTCGATGCATTTTCTCTCCAGTATTGCACTAAGTTTGTCATGTTATACCATATGAATAAACGACGTATTACGTAAATGTAATATAATCTATTAACCCTTACACCGCTATCTTAATTTTTTGTCGCCTGCTGTTTATTTTCCATTTTTATCATCAAAAACATGCTTTGACAGCACTTTAGAACAATTTACAACATGCTTTGACAGCACTTCAGAATTATTCTGAAGTGCTGTCAAAACATGTTTTTATTTAGAAATAAGGCAAGATATAAAAGCAACAGCAGACGACAATTGTTGTGTGTAGCGGTATAGGGGTAATAAAATTATGTTCATATTCAACATTGATATTCCACTGAAAATCCACAAACTCTGCATTTGTTCAGCAATTTCTTTCATATTTCAATACATTGTACAACTTTGTAAACACAAACAGAACAATTGTATTCAAATTATATAATATGGTAGTGGCATGTCGCTGATAAAACGTACCTTATAACATTCTGTTAAAACTGACCTTACAATGCTTGCGACCAGTGTAGATCCAGATCAGCATGTGCATCAGTGCAGTTGCATTAAGTCATAGACTGTTGGTTCAGTGACTGAATTTCAGTCTGAAAATAATTGTCCATAAAATAGTGGTCAGTATTTTGATATGGTAATAAATATGGTGTTGTTACCCTTTCACCACTAAATAACTGCCTGGCATCAGATCAGGATTATCCTGATTTCAGGGCTGAATATATAGTTTATTGTAAATATTCAGTTCTGATTTTGGAATTTCCCCCCCCCCCATTTGTACATGTACTTGAACATGTACTTGTACTTGCACAGGTAATATATGGGATTTAGTACTAAACCCATTGACCCGGCCTTAAATGACCTTAGCTGTTGATAGGCCATTAAACCCCAACAAACAAACAAAACAAACAAAACTAAATAACTGACATAGACTGATTCATTCTAAATGTTGGATGAGTTCATTAGTCAAATGAGGAATCTGAAAATTACAGAAAAATCCTGTAGATCTTGATGAGACGACTCATTATGAGCCGGCTCATCTGGATCTACAGTCTTTGCAACTGTTGGCTGGCCTTATGCCCTGTTGGGTTGAAAGGGTCAGGGGGCCGTTTCACTATACTTTGTACGACTAAACTGTTCGTAAGTGCAAATGTAAGATCGTCTGTAAATTTCAATTGATGGATTTACATTTATTGAGCATAGGCTGCATATGCAGCCTATGCTCGATAAATGTAAATCCAATAATTGTTTACAAGAAAACATTGTTAATGTGAAATTTGCAGACTATCATAAGTTTGCACTTAATACAAACATTTTAGTCGTACAGAGTTGAGTGAAACGGCCCCCAGGTGAACACTGTCGTCTTCCTAACCGTCAGTATAGGCCCTTGAGAGCTGCCCGTGCGCGGTAGACAGGCCCATTGCTACTGACCGGAAAGGCAGGCTTATCCCCGCTTGTCTATAACATAAACAATAATATGAAATGATCAGGTTACACAAATGTTTTGTTGAAATCTAAATTGCTGATCGTTCAATAGCTCGTCTTTTGATTCCTTGTCTTGTTAAAATCATTTGTCAACTTTGACATGACGATTTAAAGCCTTCTGTTTGTGTTTATTGTGTTTTGTTATTAAGAAAGATAGGTCAGATCAATGCAATGATAGACATAAACCCGCAGAGATTTGCCGCAGTTTGTATTTTAAATATAAAAACCAGTTTATGGATAACATTTAGCAGAAATATGTTTGTTTTTTTATAAATTCGTCTGATTATCTCGTTTTTACATATTACGTCCTGCAATATATATTTTTTTATTCATCAGAAATGACTATAAATGACTATAATTTAAGTTGTAAATAAAATTGGTAAGGTAACTATTCTACTGACTTTACATACTTTAATAGTATATTGAGTATTGAACACTTAACATAGTCTATGTGTTCAGTCATTAATACTATTATGTTTCAAAACTGTTTACCAAGGTTCCCCTGAGTTCATATTTCTGTAGAGTGCTAAGTTAAGAGATTTTACAAAAATAGAAACCAAAATTCTGGAATTTGGGAATATTAATAATGGCTACTTCTAAGGAGAAAAAAGGTGGAAGTAGCTCAAAACACAAAGAACAAGTAAGTTGATCCATGTGTCCTTGGAAGTGTCTGGAATGTGCACCTTGTCCTTAGAGGTGTTGTTTTTTAACCCTGACAATGCTGAATTCAAATTTCTCATCTGCTGTTGACTTTTTATGTTAACCCTTACACCTCTACCTTAATTTTTTGTCGTTTGCTGTTTATTATTTTCCATTTTTATCATCAAAAACATGCTTTGACAGCACTTTAGAGTAATTTACAACATGCTTTGACAGCACTTCAGAATTATTTCCATTGGAAATGATTCTGAAGTGCTGTCAAACCATGTTTTTATTGAGAAATAAGGCAAGATATAAAAGCAACCGCAGACAACTATTGTTGTGAGTAGCGGTCTAAGGGTTAAAAGGACAGACACATTTAATTACCAACCAACATTTTAAAGTGATGTCAAACCATGTTGTAAATGATTCTAAAGTGTTGTCAAAGCATGTTTTTGATGATAAAAATAGAAAATAGAAACAGCAGACGACAACAAATTAAGATAGCGGTGTAAGGGTTAATTTTTTTTTAGAGTTGCATGCGTTAGTGATCATGTATTTGGTCAATGCTCAGTTAGGTAGCAGATAAAATGGGATGATAGAGGGGAATTGGTACAGGGCGTGTTCTCATTATGATTTATAGTAAACATTAATTAAATTGTTGTGTGTAATGGTCTAAGGGTTAATTTTGCTCATCAAAACACGATTTGACAATTCTTTAGAGTCATGACTCTAAAGTGTTGTCAAGCCATGTTTTAATTGACCAAGAAGATAACATATAAAACAAAGGCAGACAACAATTTACATTTCCCTCATTGAATTCTAAAAAAGTTAATTGTTGGTTTGTGATTGTTCTGAATATTTCATTCATATTTCGGCCTCGTCCTGGCAAACATCAGCATCGCATGTATGGCTGAACTGGCTGATCTAAGGCTACACCGGTCTCACATTGAATACATAGAGGACATTACATGACTGATGATCCCTTTCATCCCTAAGTAACTGGAATGGATTTTGATGTGTTCATTTTGCAACCAATCCAATTGTCACAAAATGATTTTGAGGCTAGTCCATTTATGAAAAGGGTGTGTTTTTGTTCTCAAAAATATGAAAACTACTTGCAAAAAGTGCAGATCCTGATGAGACGGCTCGTCACGAGCCGGCTCATGTGGATCTACACTATTTGCCAATACCACTATACAGGCCTGTGGTGTTGACCGGGTTAATACGATTTTATCAAACAAGGTTACTGATTTTATATGATTTCACTGTTAAAAGCTAATCAATCAATCAGTCAATCAATCAATCAACATTTAACCCATTTTATGACAGGTACTTATTCACCGGTATCAAATTACCAACATTTTGATTGCTATTTTAATTATTTCTCCTTGAGAATATCTATTTTTACCACTGGTTTGAACCGTCTCGATGAGATGCTTCAACTGACTGTTGGTCGAGCCAATGCGATGTTGTAAATTAACGGTAGGGGTTCCTCCTTATAGGAATCACGATTTGCCTGGTTTGGCCCTCCCTCAGGTACGTTTTTTATCTTTGGCTCTTTTTTTTACCTTGGGGTTGAATTGAGTTCTTTCTTCCATCTTGCTGCGTTTGGGAGGGGGGGGGGGCAGTGATTCTGGTGTGGTGAGGACCTGGCACCAAAGCGGGATTGTTCTGATTTCAGGGCTGAATATATAGTATTTTATTCTAAATATTCATTTCTGATTTTGGGATTTTCTGGTTTGGCCCTCCGGCGGTATGTTTTTTATCTTTGGCTTTTGTTACCTGGGAGGTTGAACAATTATCCATTTTAAAAGTAAGGGTATGTATCTGCGCTTTTGGGAGGTGGGGGGGGGGCTGTTACCTGGTGTGTGAGGACCTGGCACCAGATTGGGATTGTTTCTATTTCAGCATATGATAGATTTTATTAAATATTCGCTGATGATTTTCTGGTGCTCCGCGGATGGGACTTTGGCGCTTTTGTTACCTGGGATTGAATCAAGTTATTTCCCATTTTAAAAGTAGTAAGATCTGCCTGCTGCTTTTGGGACCTGGCATGACTGGTGAGGTAGGACCTGGCACCAGATCGGGATTGTTCTGATTTCAGGGCATAATATATAGTATTTTATTCTAAATATTCAGTTCTGATTTTGGGATTGACCCGGCCTTAAATGACCTTAGCTGTTGATAGGCCGTTAAACTCCAACAAACAAACAAAATCAACTGACTGGTAACATCATATAGTTTTGGTGAGAAATATATTTCTTATTTTTTCTTCATGAGAAAATGTTTCTATCTTCAGTATAGAATGTATTCCGTGATTTCAGCTCATCAAACCAGAGGAGATAACGAACCCGAAGGTCGACGACCTCAGCATGATGACCTACTTGTCCCAGTTCCCGCACGCCAAGGTCAAGCCCGGGGCCCCACTGCGCCCCCGCCTCAACGCCAACCGCGTCCGAGCATTCGGCCCTGGGTTGGAGCCCAAGGGAAACAGAGTGGGACAACCCGCCAAGTTTAGTGTGGAAACATTCAGCGCTGGAAAGGGAGAGCTCGAGCTCATTGTCTTGGACCCGAAAGGCAAACAAGCAACCGTATGTATATACAGTAGTCATAGTGATGTCGTTTCATATGTTTATGAGATGAGTCTAGAAAATGGTAGGCATTGAGGAATTGCTACCGTTTCGACCTGGGGGCCGCCGTTTCACTAAACTTCGGATGACTAAAATGTTCATAAGTGCAAAATGATGATAGTCTGTAAATTTCACATTAACTGCTTTCTTGTAAATAGTTATAGGATTTACATTTCAATAAATGTAAATCTATCATTTGAAATTTCCAGACGATCCTAAAGTTGCACTTACAAAAATTTGTTGTACGAGTTGTACGAAGTTTAGAGAAATGGGTCCCAGAATGGTAAATAAGCAGCCATATATATATATACAGTAGGTATGTCAGGTTTGGCTAGGGACTGGTAGGAATTCCTAGGCTCTCCGAGGACTCCCTAGAATTTCCGAGTTTTGGACCCGAATGAATCCCCCGCATGTATATACAGTAATCGTAGTGATGTATAATATAGCAATATGCTGTATTTTTTGGACAATTTAACCTGGTATAAACTTTGTAACCTAAGTAACTGGAATGGACTGGAAATTTTCTGACCAATCCAATCGTCACAAAATGATTTTCAGACTCGTCCATTTATAAAAAGAGGGTGTATTTTTCTAAAAATATATAAAAATTATTTGCAAAAAATGCAGATCATGATGAGACGGCTCGTTACGAGCCAGCTCATCTGAATCTACACTGTTTGCAAACATCTAAAAAGAGGTCTGTAATGTTGAACGGATTAAATGCGATGAGTAATTTAATGATCGGGGTTCATACTTACCTGAATTCTGAATGGAGACCTGGTTTGGCCCTCACATACATTTTTGGCATTTTGTATGTGACAGTTGAATCTGGTTATACCCCTTATGTGAGTATGTACCTGGCACCAGGTCAGGTTATTCTAATTTCAGGGCTGAATATAATTTTTCTCGATGTATATATTCTGTGATGATTTTCCCCCCAATGCAGCACGTTAAAACTGGATCGATGCCATTTGCCCGGCCTTACATGACCTTAGCTGTTGATAGGTCGTTAAACACCCATAAACAAAACAAACATTTAACATTTACCCAGATGTGGCTACCCACGGCCAATGAAAATGCTCAGATTCATGTATATCGGAATTATTAATTGTTATAATGCTTGATTCAAATCTGCTATATCTTGGCTATCACCTGATCTTCAATATTTTCCAACCATTAGCAGCACATTAAATTCATCTGTAAATGATTCTCATACTAAATGTAATTCTATATGTTGGTTCAGACGATTACATGATATATGAATATTTTCCCAAACATGATCTGCGATATTTTCTGTTGATGGTATTGAAGATATTTTCTGTTGATGGTTGAACGTTGAATTAGAAAAGCAAACGCAGAGCTCCAGATAAGCTGCGTATTTGCTTAAATACCCAATTAAATTTGCCAAAAACCCAATTGAAATCAGAAGTAGCGAGTATCAAAAATCAATAAAAAATTGTGGTACCTTTATCATGCTGCAGAAAACAATAAACCGACCAGAAATATAGCATATTTTTCTTATTTTACCATGAAAACACATCTTGGTATTTCATTAGAATTGTCTCCAAGGAGACAATTCTGATGAAATTCCAAGACATGTTTTCATTTAGAAGCAAACTATTCAATAATGGCTATCTGCTGATGTGTAAACAGCAGTTTGATTTTATTTTACCGAATTAAAATTTTGAAATACCCAATTATTTCAGAAATGACAGAGTGACAATACTCAATTACTAATTCCTTATCTGGAGCCCTGCAAACGTGTCTCATACAATAGAAACCATAGACCCTGATCAGACGTGGCCAACATGCCTATACTGATGGAAAATGTGATGTTAACTGTTTCACATATGCTGGTATGATATTTTTTGTTGTTTCTTAGAAACAATAAAAAACTATGTACTTCCGAATTATGTAACATCCATGAATATCTCTGCTTTTTCCATCAAAACATATAATTTCGCTGCGAAACCATCAGTGAAGGATTGTTGCATTGTGCGTGTTGTATACTCTGTAAGTTGATACATGATGATGATTAGAACCCAGTATCGGTGGCTCTATCTGAGAAAGGTTACCCAAGCATATTTACGATCAGTGTAAGCCCTGTAGCCGATTTCATAAAAATTGTAAATATACTTATGTAGCAAAGTATACTTTGAGGGGGTACCGGTAATCATTTATTTTTCCCAAAATGCATTATTTTATATAGAACTAACCACTGCATATATTTGATGATTGAAAGTATGCAGAATTATTATACTGAATTTATTTTCAAGATGAAGAACCATATTTATTATATACCTACCCATGAAATACATAGTGATACGATGTAAATAAAAGTCATATGTTCTCATGGATGAAATAAACAACTTCCGGTGAGAATACGACTACTTCCGCTATCTATATTCATATTCTGTATTTTTTTCAAAATATCCGTCCGATAAAGAATTTGTTCATTTTTTTTTGGTTTCACACAATTTTCAATAATTATTGAAAAAAAAATGTTTTTTAAATTTTAAAATATTTTTTTCAAAATATCCGGCCGAAAAAAAATAATTTGTTCACTTTTCTATGGAACGGTATATAATAAATAGAATATTCATATTTTTGCAACGAATATGATGTGAAATGTCCATATTTCATGAGTGAAATATGGACATTTCACACCACGAGATGAACATATATGTCATATTCGTTGCAAAAATATGAATATCCTCCATTGGTTTTCAGTGAGTTATCTCCTCTTGTTGACTGGCCTTGCCTCAACAGGCGTATATTTTGACCTTCGGCACTTTTGTTTGTGCTTTGCGATTAACAAGAGCAAACTTTCCATCACTGTTTCACCCCTACGCAACTAGAATAGACTATGCCATGTTAATTTTCGGACGACCTTCAGACTTCTGATAATAAATCCACAAACAATATGTCGAACGTGTTGAGACAGCTTGTTGCATATGCTCATTATCCAGATCTACATTGTTGTTGACATTCAGGTCAGGGGCCAGTTTCACTAAACTTCTTGTTCGTACAAAGATTTTTATTAATTTGCTGTATTTCACAGTTGAACTGATCATGTTGCTGTGTATTTCAGTGCGAGTCTGTGTTCACGAAGGACAGAAATCAGACGTATGCCTGTGCGTATGTACCTGCAATGGAGGGTGAATATAGGGTAAGTCACATGTGCAGATATTTGACAGTATTTCAACAGTGAAGATTTGTTGAAGGTTCACAAACGAAACAGAAGTAAACAATTGGAAAATGCACTTAAAATGATCGTTTCGTACATGATATTTTCATTTCAATACCCGGCTTTCAACTATTTAAGCACATGTCATTTATATGCATCGTTTTGTCTCGCTTTCATTGTTTTTAATAATTTTTAATTGGTTTAAACATGTCACGTTTTAACCAAAACATAATTTTCTTATTATAATAAAAAACGATGTGTAAACGATAGGCAATCATTTGTTTGTGGAACCAGGAATAAATCTGACATGTAGCTACATTACTTAAAGTTTGTCTTGCCAGTTCATTAGCCAGAGATCAAAACACACATAGGTAATATCAGCAAACAGCCAAATCACCGAGGCAAACCTAGGGAACAGCCAAATCACCGAGGCAAACTTAGGGAACCGCCAAATCACAGAGGCAATCCTAGGGAACAGCCAAACCACCGAGGCAAACCTAGGGAACAGCCAAATCACAGAGGCAATCCTAGGGAACAGCCAAATCACTGAGTCAAACCTAGGGAACAGCCAAATCACAGAGGCAATCCTAGGGAACAGCCAAATCACAGAGGAAATCCTAGGGAATAGGGCCAAATCACGAGGCAAACCGGGACAGCCACCACCGGAGAACCTAGGGATAGCCAAATCACAGAGGCAATCCTAGGGAACAGCCAAATCACCTGAGTCAAACTAACCTAGGGAACAGCCAAATACAGAGGCAATAAATCTACAGAGCAAATAACCTAGGGAACAGCCAAATCAGGAATGTGGAAATCCTAGGGAATAGCCAAATCACCGAGGCAAACCTAGGGAACAGCCAAATCACAGAGACAATCCTAGGGAACAGCCAAATCACAGAGGCAATCCTAGAGAACAACCAAATCACCGAGGCAAACCTAGGGAACAGCCAAATCACAGAGGCAATCCTAGGGAACAGCCAAATCACAGAGGCAAATCTAGGGAACAGCCAAATCACCGAGGCAATCCTAGGGAACAGCCAAATCACCGAGGCAAACCTAGGCAAACCTAGAAACAGCCAAATCACAGAGGCAATCCTAGGGAACAGTCAAATCACCGAGGCAAACCTAGGCAAACCTAGCGAACAGCCAAATCACCGAGGCAAACCTAGGGAACAGCCAAATCACCGAGGCAATCATAGGGAACAGCAAATCACCGAGGCAAACCTAGGAAACAGCCAAATCACAGAGGCAATCTTAGGGAACAGCCAAATCACCGAGGCAAACCTAGCAAACAGCCAAATCACCGAGGCAAACCTAGGGAACAGCCAAGTCACCGAGGCAATCCTAGGGAACAGCCAAATCACCGATGCAAACCTACGCAAACCTAGGAAACAGCCAAATCACAGAGGCAATCCTAGGGAACAGCCAAATCACCGAGGCAAACCTAGGCAATCCTAGCGAACAGCTAAATCACCGAGGCAAACCTAGGGAACAGCCAAATCACAGAGACAATCCTAGGGAACAGCCAAATCACCGAGGCAAACCTAGGCAAACCTAGAGAACAGCCAAATCACAAAGGCAATCCTAGGGAACAGCCAACCTAGGGAACAGCCAAATCACCGAGGCAAAAACTGCATAATATTATATCACAGAATATTTTCCTATGCCTTTTTGTGTGACTCTTGGTAAAAACACTAGCATGCGCCTCGTTTCCCTGCATGTTATTCATGAGTTTAAACCCCAATTGAGTGAACTTTTGGCCGTTGGAAATTATACTCCATACAGTTAACCAATCCAATGCCGTTCAATATTCAACCAATCGGCTGTGAACCAATCAGTATATTGAATGAGCCGAGATGGTTTCGTGGTTTAACCTGTAGAATGCTAGAAGCGAAAATTGCCATCTGCTGTTGTTTTATATATCTTGTCTTTTTTCTCAATAAAAAGATGTTTTTGACAGTACATTGCATTTGACCTGCCATTTCTAGTGAAGGTCGAAGGTGCTGCCGGCGAATCGTCCAAGGTCAAGTGCTTATGGGTTTTGTGACCAGTGTAGCCCCTGATAAAATAACACGCTCCTGAAGCCTGATAACGATCTATATTGCTTGTTAGAAGCATGATGGGTGCTTCATTGATGGAATGGCAAAAAGTGCAGATCCTGATCAGACTGCGGATGCACAAGCTGATCTGGATTTACACATTTCGCAAAACCCATAAGCCCCATTTCTCCAATCAAAGCCACATGTTATGGAAATACAGTCGAGCACCAGTATCTCGAATATCAGTATCTCGATGATATCCCCTATCTTGATGATTCACTAAAGTCCCGAATTATATCCTTACTTGTTTAACATAAATTTCCTCGGCTATCTCGACCTTGCCCTATCTCGTATATGTTCTCTATCGACTGTTCATTCTGTCCCCTCCGTATAAAAATATGTTAAAAATCTCTTTGATATCTCGATAACATAAACGCTTGGATAAATCGCCTAAGTGCCTGGCTGCCAAGATCGATTTTGTTGACACTAATTAAACGCCACCCTTGTAATGTTGATGAGCTTACTACCTTTAGTCATTAGTTAATTGGTGTTTGTTTACTCGTGGCGTAATGGGTAAAATGATTTCATATTTTTTGCGAAAATATTCGACCATGTCTCTTCATCGCTATCTCGAACCTAGTCGTATCTCGACTATATGGACGATCTCCCTTTGACTTCGAGATACTGGTGCTCGACTGTATTAATATTTTTGATGTCTAACACTAATAAATATACCCTTTTAAGATGTATTGTAACTTGTACATCTGTATATGACCTTGTTGAACCTGTTGATTGGACGTAAAACCCCAAATCAATCCAATCAATTATCCATAATGTATTTACAGGTTATAATCAAATTTGGGACAAAGGAAATCCACAAGTCGCCATTTCTAGTGAAGGTCGAAGGTGCTGCCGGTGATTCGTCTAAGGTCAAGGCTACTGGCCCCGGGATCGAGAAAACGGGCGTCGTTATAAAACAGAAAACGTACTTTGAAGTCTTCACCAAAGGTGGGTGTTATTGTTTGATCGAGTAATTTTCATTTCTTCGTTTGAAAAGTTTTGTTTTATGGGCGTACGGTTCAGATGAGGGACTTGACAATGTTTGTAACTAACGTAGCACCTGATCAACCTGCGCAACTGCACAGTCCGATCAGGGGCTATGCATGCTGGTCTACATGTAGTCTGTCTGGATACAAAGTTTTGATGAGTTTTGAAGTAAATTGTTGTCAGGATCTACACTGGTCACACGTCGTGTCCTAAGCTGGCGACCCATAGTATGTTGTTATGATCTTTGCGGCTGTTGTAGACCCAAATTAGTGATAATGATCGAGTAGTTAGCCATATCGTTATTATAGGTTAGTGGCATGAAGTTTTATAGGTCAGGTTCTGTTGTTAGAAAAATGTCTGAGCTTTTTCAGAAATCTCCTGATAAATATCAAAAAGTTTGATCGAGTCTGAGCTGTGCTCAGGCTCAGCCAATCAAATGGCTTGATTTTGAGTGAAATTTTAACAGTGCTTTTAGAATCATGGACTTTCTGTCTTTGTAAAACTCTCATCTCAAAACCCACACATTCGATGAATGTGATTGGCTGAGCCTGAGCTAAATCTCAGCCGATTAAATCTGTGGAATTTTCAGTTTGATAAAGGAATCTTCTGTATGTTCAGAAATGTTTTATAAATCAACTCGAGGTTAATGGAAATGGTTATTTTGAATGGCGGCCTGATTTATTGATTGAAACATCGTGATTGACATAGAGCTTTAGCTAGTACCATGCATGTTAACCCTTTGACCGCTTTGGAAATGGAAAATGAAAATGATTCTAAAGTGCTGTCAAAGCATGTTGTAAATTATTCTAAAGTGTTGTCAATGCATGTTTTTGATGATAAAAATGGAAAATACAAAAAAATAAACAGCAGATGACAAAAAAATTAAGATAGCTGTGTAAGGGTTAATGTATTTGTATATATATGCCTGCAATGATTTATTGAAAAAACATTTCAGTCTCTGACAAACTGTTTTATTTGATTTTGTCAACATCATGTTCATACATAGATAGGGATGGGTTGTGGTCACCTGACTTCTAATCCGGAGGTTGTGGGTTCAAACCTCGCATAGGGCATCAAAAATACTTTCATAGTATTTCCATCCCACTGGTCTGTCGGATGAGACTTTAAACTGTGGTCCCGTCTCTATATGACCTTAGCTGTTGCTGGGATGTTAAAACCCTTTCACATTTCACTTATCATACATAGATAGAAATGATACTGACTAATGATCTTCATTGTCTTATGTCAAATTACACTGTTTGCAAAATTATCTAAATAGTTAGCTAAAGTGTTTGGTGCTATAATGTTACTGGTGATTTTAGTGCATGTTGCCGTCAGCAAGGGCTTTGTAGACATAGAAATATTGCACTATGGGAAAATTCAGCTAAAAACCCCTTTCAACACCACAGACCTGTATAGTGGTATTGGCAAAAAGTGTAGATCCAGATGAGCCGGCTCGTGACGAGCCGTCTCATCAGGATCTGCACTTTTTGCAAGTAATTTTCATATTTTTAAGAATAAAAACACCCCCTTTTCATAAATGGACTAGTCTGACAATCATTTTGTGACAATTGTTATGGTTGCAAAATTAACATATCAAAATCCATTCCAGTTACTTAGGTGTGAAATTAATCTCATGAACTTTATTGCCATAGGAAGAAAGTATAAGGAAAACTCTGAAAAAAATGTATGTGATTATAAAAAAAAAAAGTTTGTAGTATTTGATTTTTACAGAAAGGTTGTGTGAGAATTGTGTAAAACATTGTCCTGTCTGCAGTGTCAGTCGGAGGTTGATATTGTGTTTCAGTCGGAGGTTGATATTGTGTGTCAGTCGGAGGTTGATATTGTGTGTCAGTCGGAGGTTGATATTGTGTTTCAATCGGAGGTTGATATTGTGTTTCAGTCGGAGGTTGATATTGTGTTTCAGTCGGAGGTTGATATTGTGTTTCAGTCGGAGGTTGATATTGTGTTTCAGTCGGAGGTTGATATTGTGTTTCAGTCGGAGGTTGCTATTGTGTTTCAGTTGGAGGTTGATATTGTGTTTCAGTCGGAGGTTGATATTGTGTGTCAGTCAGTCGGAGGTTGATATTGTGTTTCAGTCAGTCGGAGGTTGATATTGTGTGTCAGTCAGTCGGAGGTTGATATTGTGTTTCAGTCAGTCGGAGGTTGATATTGTGTGTCAGTCAGAGGTTGATATTGTGTGTCAGTCAGAGGTTGATATTGTGTTTCAGTCGGAGGTTGATATTGTGTTTCAGTCGGAGGTTGATATTGTGTTTCAGTCGGAGGTTGATATTGTGTCAGTCGGAGGTTGATATTGTGTTTCAGTCGGATGTTGATATTGTGTGTTTCAGTCGGAGGTTGATATTGTGTTTCAGTCGGAGGTTGATATTGTGTTTCAGTCGGAGGTTGATATTGTGTTTCAGTCGGAGGTTGATATTGTGTTTCAGTCGGAGGTTGATATTGTGTGTCAGTCGGAGGTTGATATTGTGTTTCAGTTGGAGGTTGATATTGTGTTTCAGTCGGAGGTTTATATTGTTTCAGTCGGAGGTTGATATTGTGTGTTTCAGTCGGAGGTTGATATTGTGTTTCAGTCGGAGGTTGATATTGTTTCAGTTGGATGTTGATATTGTGTTTCAGTCGGAGGTTGATATTGTGTTTCAGTCGGAGGTTGATATTGTGTTTCAGTCGGCGGTTGATATTGTGTTTCAGTCGGAGGTTGATATTGTGTGTTTCAGTCGGAGGTTGATATTGTGTTTCAGTCGGAGGTTGATATTGTTTCAGTCGGATGTTGATATTGTGTTTCAGTCGGAGGTTGATATTGTGTGTCAGTCAGAGGTTGATATTGTGTTTCAGTCGGAGGTTGATATTGTGTTTCAGTCGGAGGTTGATATTGTGTTTCAGTCGGAGGTTGATATTGTGTCAGTCGGAGGTTGATATTGTGTTTCAGTCGGAGGTTGATATTGTGTGTTTCAGTCGGAGGTTGATATTGTGTTTCAGTCGGAGGTTGATATTGTGTTTCAGTCGGAGGTTGATATTGTGTTTCAGTCGGAGGTTGATATTGTGTTTCAGTCGGAGGTTGATATTGTGTGTCAGTCGGAGGTTGATATTGTGTTTCAGTTGGAGGTTGATATTGTGTTTCAGTCGGAGGTTTATATTGTTTCAGTCGGAGGTTGATATTGTGTGTTTCAGTCGGAGGTTGATATTGTGTTTCAGTCGGAGGTTGATATTGTTTCAGTTGGATGTTGATATTGTGTTTCAGTCGGAGGTTGATATTGTGTTTCAGTCGGAGGTTGATATTGTGTTTCAGTCGGCGGTTGATATTGTGTTTCAGTCGGAGGTTGATATTGCGTTTCAGTCGGAGGTTGATATTGTGTGTTTCAGTCGGAGGTTGATATTGTGTTTCAGTCGGAGGTTGATATTGTTTCAGTCGGATGTTGATATTGTGTTTCAGTCGGAGGTTGATATTGTGTTTCAGTCGGAGGTTGATATTGTGTTTCAGTCGGCGGTTGATATTGTGTTTCAGTCAGAGGTTGATATTGTGTTTCAGTCGGAGGTTGATATTGTGTTTCAGTCGGAGGTTGATATTGTGTTTCAGTCGGAGGTTGATATTGTGTTTCAGTCAGAGGTTGATATTGTGTTTCAGTCGGCGGTTTTCAGTCGGAGGTTGATATTGTGTTTCAGTCGGAGGTTGATATTGTGTGTCAGTCGGAGGTATATATTGTTTCAGTCGGAGGTTGATATTGTGTTTCAATAAGTGTTTGCACATTCCGTCGACAAATCAAAGAAAAGCTGTGTATTATTTACATTTTCCAGTAGAACTGCCGTAAATTGGACACACTGAAAACCTAAATCTGTTTCATTTTGATGGGTTCAACCGTGACTTGCCTCTGACGGGACCAGATCGGACATCAACTCATTCAATTCATACATTCCTATATGTTTTAATGTTTATGCTTCAAATTACTACTCGTCCAGATTGAAAATTTCACTCACCAATACGAGCGGATGAGTGGATTTGTACAGGCCTGATTACCCATAGTGCAATATACAGTTAAATAGTCATGTTTTCTACGTATCTACATGCACATTTCAATTATCATCATCGTGTTCCTTTCTATTATTACTGAATGCTTGTATCATCATAGTATTGATAGTATTATGTCGTACATTGTCACTAACACTTTACAAATGCAATATTATACACCCGACACACATCTTCTTATACTTCTGTAATAACATACTTAGTAGTATTTTACAATCGTCTCCATGACAGTGAATTCAACAAAAATTCACTTATTGAGTGAAAAACCCCAGCTATGTGACCAGTGTAGCCCCAGATCAGACTGTGCATCTGCACAGTCTGATCAGGGCCTATACTGTTCATTCACTTTTGAGCTGATGAATTCCCAATAACTGTCATGGATGCTTTAGATCCTTGAATAGGAGCTACACTTTTTGTTGAGCCCGCTTGCGGAAAGCGAGACATAGTGATCACAATGACGTCCGTCCGGGTGTCCGTGCGTCCGTGCGTCCATGTGTGCGTGCGTCCGTGCGTCCATCCGAAATCTGCGTTAAAGTTTTGAAAAATACCATCAAATGCCTCGGCGGGCTCGACATGCGGGCCGTGGCCATCTGGTTAAATAAACTCGATGATCCCCTTAATTAACCTTTTCCATTCAAAATCCGCTTTCAAGTTAATGTATATGAAAATTTTGAAATGTTTTCTTTTATATTTTTCATGATTTCTCATCGAAAGTATATGTTGTGACCACTCATTTGAACCGCCTCAATGAGACGGTTCAAATGGTGGTGACAACATATACATCTGATGAAACATAAGGAAATTATTTCAAATTTTCTGTCAGAAAAAGGGTGAAACCTCGGAATGTAATTGATTAACATGCTGGTATCATTGTATCATATGACATTTAAAGTGTTTTAACGTATAACATCATGATAACTAGGTGCCCCAGTAAAGGGAAAATTGGTCCCTCGCCCACCAGTTGGAAAATCTGCTGTCGGTGGTAAGCTGGGTATAGTTGTGTTGCCTAATATTTTATCCCACCATTCCAATGTATTTTATTCCTAGCTGCAAAGTTTCCTGGTCCATACATAATCTTGTTGCACATGTTTATAAATTCATGATCCCATTCCTGGGTTCAATTGATGAACGTCTATGCCTTTCCACGAACTTTCCAGCATGTGAACACAAACGTGTGTGTTTCATCTACAAATTTAATGTTATCAGAATTTATTTTTGCAGTTGAATAAAAACAAATTAACCCTTAGACCACTACACACAACAATTGTCGTCTGCTGTTGCTTTTATATCTTGCCTTATTTCTTAATAAAAACATGTTTTGACAGCACTTTAGAATCATTTACAAGTGCTGTCAAAGCATGTTGTAAATTATTCTAAAGTGCTGTCAAAGTATATTTTTGATGAAAATAATGGAAAATAGAAAAACAGCAGACAACAAAAAATTAAGATAGCGTGTAAGGGTTAAAATAAACGCAGGTGTCAAAAGGCATTATAAGTTATTGTGATTCTACACAGGCTATATGGTGTAATATTGCCGTCTAGAGGTATGTTTACCCGAGGCGATAGCCGAGGGTGAACATACCTTCAGACGGGCAATATTACACCATATAGCCTGTGTAGAATCACAATAACGTATTTGTCATACCGCAGATCCTTTATTTGGCCGTATAAACATATCTCTTCTTTTGATCTTTGCGTTTTTTCATGAAGAAAAATAATCCGAGATTCAATTTTCTACCGTCAATAAATGAACATTTTGTTTTTTTTATTAAACGAAAACAAACTAAATATGGAGTAAGAAATCCATCGAAAACGACTTTATGACTTTATATCGTGTAATTTAATTTATATTCCACTGCTCTATCGATCTGCTCTCCCTTTGGCGCCTCTACAAGAATGCGACTGGTTCCCAAACATTCGCTGTCATTGCTACGCCGCGTTTCGTGCGTGGAACCCATAGTGTGTGACCTAAATATAGCCGTATCACGAAGCCAAGTGTGTTGAGATTTGAAAACACTAAACGGGAGAGTTTGGCTAATTTTTCGCTCATATTTTGATGAACGAAGAATATTTATGGAAAAATAAACAATAAAGACTGGTTTTGAGTGTACAATTTGTTACTTTTATTGATCAATTCGGGGTTTTATTGTTTATTAGTGAGGAATACAATTTGCAATTGCTAGACGCTTGCAAAATGTGTCTTCATTGGACGCGAGGCGCCGGCGGGGAATTGCAATTTCTCTATGTCCGACGGCCTTGGCAGGTTATATAATATATATGACCAGGCAAGCTAGCCAATCAAAAAGCGAGAAACTTATCTGTGGTATGACAATGTTTCTTATGATATGTGAAAACTTGTTAAATACACGTACATACATTAACTGATCACTCATGTATGATCCTATACACGTACATACATTAACTGATCACTCATGTATGAGCCTATACACGTACATACATTGACTGATCACTCATGTATGATCCTATACACGTACATACATGAACTGATCACTCATGTATGATCCTATACACGTACATACATTGACTTATGATCACCCTCATGTATGATCCTCACGTACATACGTACATACATTTGATGATCATCATGTATTGATCCTATAACGTACATACAGTAACTGATCACTCATGTATGATCCTATTAATTACATACATTAACTGATCACTCATGTATGATACTATACACGTACCATTTAACATTAAATGATCACTATGTTATGTGCCCTATAACATTGTACATACATTAACTAATTCACTCATGTATGAGGCCTAACACGTACATACATTGACCTGGATCACTCCATGTATGTTCCGATACACGTACATCATTAACTGACTCATGTATGATCCTATACAACGTTCATACATTACTGATAAACTATGTATGATCCTATACACGTACATACATTGGACTGATCACTCTTTGTATGAGCCTATTCCTCGTACCATACATAACTGCATTCTCTCATGTAGGCCTATACCGTACATACATTAATGATCATCATGTATGATCCATTACACGTACATACATTAACTGATCACTCATGTATGATCCTATACACGTACATACATTGACTGATCACTCATGTATGATCCTATACACGTACATACATTAACTGATCACTCATGTATGAGCCTATACACGTACTACTTTGATGATAATCAGTAGATCTATACACGTACATACAATAACGATCCACTCATGTATGATCTACACGTACATACATTGACTGATCACTTATGTATGATCCTATTACATGTACATACATTAACTGATCTGACCTATACACGTACATACATACTATTTCACGCAATGTATGAGCCTATACACGTACATACATTGACTGATCACTCATGTATGATCCTATACACGTACATACATTAACTGATCACTCATGTATGAGCCTATACACGTACATACATTGACTGATCACTCATGTATGATCCTATACACGTACATACATTAACTGATCACTCATGTATGATCCTATACACGTACATACATTGACTGATCACTCATGTATGATCCTATACATGTACATACATTAACTGATCAGCCTATACACGTACATACATTAACTGATCACTCATGTATGAGCCTATACACGTACATACATTAACTGATCACTCATGTATGATCCTATACACGTACATACATTAACTGATCACTCATGTATGATCCTATACACGTACATACATACATGATCCACTCATGTATGATCCTATTTTACTGTAACATGCATTAAAACTGATCAGCCTATACACGTAATACATTAAATGATCACTCATGTTTGAAGCCTATACCCAATACATACATTACTTGATTCACTATGTGATCCTATACACGTTCATACATTATGTCACTCTGATATGATCCTATCACATAATACATAATGTCCATCATGTATGAGCCTATAACGTTACCTACATTGTCTGATCATCATGTATGAGCCTATACACGTACATACATTGACTGATCACTCATGTATGAGCTACACGACATACATTACTGATCTCAGTATGATCCGATACACGTACATACCATTGACTGATCCTCATGTATGAGCCTAATACACGCATACATAATGATTCTCTATTGTATGATCCTTATACACGTACATGCATTACTGATCACTCATGTATGATCTTACTATCACGTACATGCATTGACTGATCACTCATGTATGATCCTATACACGTACATACATTGACTGATCACTCATGTATGATCCTATACACGTACATACATTGTGTTCACTATGTGATTACAGTACATACATTGACTGATCACTATGTATGATCTTACACGTACATTGATACACTCATGTATGAGCCTATCACGTACATACATTGACTGATCACTCATGTATGATCCTATACACGTACATACATGACTGACGTCATCTTGATGATCATCATTGTGTCCTACACGTACATACATTGATGATCACTCATGTAGATCCTACACGTTACACAATTCTGATCACTCATGTGAGCCTATACGACTACATGTCATGACCTACAGTTAAAAATCATATGATCCTTATACACGTACATACATGACTGCCATACACGTACTCATGTATGAAAACATTACTGATCACTCATGTATGAGCCTATACACGTACATACATTAACTGATCACTCATGTATGATCCTATACACGTACATACATTAACTGATCACTCGTGTATGATCCTATAATTATCCATGTGGTCAGTGGAAGAAAGGGACAGTTAGCCACCTTCCATTAACCCGATCAATTTGAGATCTAAGCAGACTGCCAATCAAATGGACCAGTGTCTGTCCCCGTATCGTCATTCTGTAAACTTTATACTCGCCCTTGTAATCATGAGTTATTATTTTTTATCTGGCTCTCGTAACTGCTTCATATTTCACACATGCATACTCTGATCGTCCTCTATGAAACTGACCAATCAAACATCCTCAGGCCCGCACTAAACCCAATGTCAAGGACACATAGTGTGTTCAAAACATTAAAGCTTGGGTAATGTTTCCTTTCCTGTAACTGCTTCATGTTTCACATGTGCATTCGTCCGATGGTCCTCTATCATGTTGACAATTCTACGGTTATCTGGTTTTATGTTTTAAAATCTGCCCTAGTTTCCTTTGGCTGCCAACAGGCACATTTGTTAGGCATTAACCCTTACATCTTAATTTTTTGTCGTCTGCTGTTTATTTTCTATTTTACATTTTTATCATCAAAAACAAGCTTTGACAGCACATTAGGATAATTTACAACATGCTTTGACAGCACTTCACTTGGAAATGATTCTGAAGTGCTGTCAAAACATGTTGTTATTGATAAATAAGGCAAGATATCAAAGCAACAGCAGACGTCAATTGTTGTGTGTAGCGGTCTAAGGGTTAAGACAGATATGACAATCAGCTGCCGATATTGTAATATTTAATAATTTTCTGGCTTTTAAGGGCTGGGGTATCATAAATGTGGCTGGGACTGGAGAAATTGGGCTTATGGGCTTTGTGACCAGTGTAGATCCAGATCAGCCTGTGCATCCGCACAGTCTGATCAGGATCTGCACTGTTCGGCATTCCATCATTGAAACACCTGTCCTTCTAACAAACAGTATAGGTTCTATCATGCCACAGGACTGTGTTGGCAGACCAGGATCTAGACTGACCGTAAATTCCATAAACCCCATTTCTCCAGTCACGGCCATAAATGACCAATGACCCGTGTCCACCTCGAGGCATGCTCCCACCAGTCACGGCCATAAATGACCAATGACCCGTGTCCAACTCTTGGCATGCTCCCACCATCATTGTGTGCTGTGTGTCCGCCATAGATGTTGTACACCCATTGTGTGTTGCTCTACAGTGGCAGTCCATTGTTCTCCTCCTTCCATCATGTCATTTCATTCATTCAGATCAATATTTGTACTTCCCTCATTTACGGAAAGTTTTTAAAATATCTTACATTATACCTTTGCGACCTTTTTCGAGATATACTCACTACTTTGTATGCTTCATGCTGATGGAATGGTGTAGGTACTGTAGCGGTGAATCACTCCTCATTCACATCCACATCTGTGGCCGAGTTGGTACGCTGTTTTCAGGTATTTTCTGACTACGGTCATTGCTGCATCCCTGAAAAATCATCCTGACGTTAGCAAAATGATCAATCAGTTCATAACCAAGTTGTGAATATTAACCCTCACTATGCGGGAGACGAAAACTCATCTGCTGTTTTTAATTTTTGCCTTAATTCTTAACAAAAAACCTGTTTTGGCAGCACATGAGGATCATCTCCAGTGGAGACGATTCTCATGTGCTGCCAAAACAGGTTTATATCGAGAAATATTGAAAATAAAACATTTCCAGCAGACGAAAAAATTTCATTCAGCGTAGTAAGGGTTAAATAGATTCTCTTTTATCAGCTGGAAGCCTACATGCTCTTCACGGGGTCGGTTCACTAAACTTTGTATGACTAAAATGTTCATAAGTGCAAAATTATGATAGGCTGTAAATTTAACATTAACACTGTTTTCCTGTAAACACTTATTGGATTTGCAGCCTATGCTCAATAAATGTAAATCCATCAATTGAAATTTCCAGACGATCATAAATTTGCACTTACAAACATTTCATTCATACAAAGTTTAGTGAAACGGCCCCCTGAATGTTTTTCCGCCAATGGCATTATAAATTATATGTCTACAGTGATGTCCGTTTGTATGCTTTTCCATTGCGCCTCTGTGTCCATGTTACCTTTCCATAGCCTGCTTGACGATGTTGCTTCATGTTCATTTAAACCTCAATCTGTTTCAGTTTGTTACCTATGACTGGAAGCAGTAAAGAGATAATACAACATGAATTTCAAATTCTGTAGACATTTATCCAAAAATTAATTCAGAATTTTTTTTCTCCAATTTTTCCAATTACCTCATTCCATTTTCTCCGTAATTGGTAAAAAATCACTTTATATGTCATCACTTCATTCAGTTATTATCTGACATAAAGATCTTTAGTGAAATAACACGCTACACACCGTGTTTATTATGCAATTCAGTGTTGATAGAAATTATTTGAAATCTTGCTTTAGCATTGTGTACGCGAGTATTTCTTTCATTTTAATATGTACATGCATACATGCATAACATTGGTGCTAGAAAAGATAAACAGGATTAGAAAACAAGCTTTGGAAGGCTTATTTGAATTCTTCTCCAGGTATGAAAACTTGTCCCCCTTGCTTGTTACAGAGGCCGGCAAAGGGGAGGTAACTGTAACGATCATGGATCCGTCGGGCCACAAGGACAAAATCAAGCCCGCGATCAAAGCGCAGCCCGGCAAGGAGGGAGTTTATCTCGTGGAATACACCACCATGGAGATAGGCCTTCACTCGGTGAATGTTTCTTTCTGCAACCAGCCGATCCCCAACAGTCCGTTTGGCGTGAACGTGTCCGCTGCCTCGAACGCGAAGGCCGTTTACGCGACCGGGCGGGGCATACAGCCACGTGGTATCAGGGTGAAGCAGCACGCAGAGTTCAAAGTTCACACCAAGGATGCCGGCAAGGCTGACGTTGCTGTACAGATCATAGGTCCAGGTAGGGGTGTAACCAGTAGCCTATTTCACCAACATTGCAAAGTATACTTTGAGGGAGAACTTTTCAATTTTAGGATAAATTTATTAATTTTTATTATACTGAATTTATTACATTATCACAGCCATTTTGGCTGTGATAATGTAATAAATTCAGTATAATAAGTCTGCATATTTTTAATCATCAAATATATGCAGTCGTTAGTTCTATGCTTATTTTTAATCATCAAATATATGCAGTCGTTAGTTCTATATGACATAATGCATTTCGGGAAAAATAAATGATTACTCCCTCAAAGTATACTTTGCTAGATAAGTATGCTTTGCAATTTTGATGAAATCGGCTACTGGGGCCAGTTTCTAACTAAGGTTGTAAGTGCAAAATTGCAATTTAGAATAGAATGGCACTGACAGCAAATGTTGGTAATATTTAGTGGATGTGTTCACATGTAATTATGTCGAAAATGGTCGGATTAGTTAACCATTTTAATGTAAGGAGCAAATTCATAAAAATCTTCGAACAAACACTTTTATTGTACAAAATTTAGTGAAACGGCCCCTGCTCTTTAATCTTACCTTTTGACAATCCAATTCATTATTATCCCTTCACTGATAGGCAAGAGGGGATATAGCGTTAGTCTGTGTACGTGCATGCGTGTGTGCGTGCGTACATGCATATGCTAGTAATATTTGGCCACAATGTGTGTCTAGGATGGTGCTTTGTTTTGTATAGGACCCAAGTCCGACCGCCCAAAGTCAATGTCACTCAGGTGTTAACTGCGATTGTAGCGGTCAGTGGAAAAATGGGGCTAACTCCCTCCTGGAGTTAGCCCCATATTCCACTGACCCCTTCAGTTGTGACATTGATTGGCTCCTACTTACTGTGTAGTTGCCGTCAACTGCAGATGTGGTATTAATTGGCTCTTATTTTGTCGGTGGAGTCAAATTAATTTTCCAATTGGTTACCTAAATTCTACCATTCATTGGTTGATCTCTATTGTGTAGGCGGAGTGAACCTCGGCTGCAAGGTAACGCTTTCCAAGACAGAAGAAGGTGTGTACGAATGCCTGTACATTCCACCGAAGATCGGACAGTACGTTATCAACATCACATTCGGAGGTCAACACATCACAAAGAGTCCATTCCGTGTGGATGTCGGACCCGAGAAGTTCTCCAAGGTCGTGGCCTTCGGGCCAGGTCTTGAAGGCGGAGTTGTCAACCAGCCAGCATGCTTCACCGTGGAAACAAATGGCGAGACTGGTGCTTTAGGTAGGTATATATCCATATACCTGGTGCCAGTAAAAGGCACTGGGTCTCCGATATGCGCGGAATGTGATGAAGCAATTAGTCTGGAAAACATTGTTATTTGGCTTATAATACTGAAAAGTAGCAAACGTTGTGAATACTTTTTTTGTGCAACCAGTAGTTATGAATTTTATGAAGAGGGGTATATAGTTTTCGTCATTCTGTCCATCTGTCCGTCAGTTCGTTCGTCTGTTTGTCCGGCCAACATAGCGGCCAACAAATTGGGACTATTTTTCTTATTCTTATTTCCCTCTGTAAATATTTCTTGGAATTGCATTATAATTGTATACTCCAGACTCAATTCTAATTAAATTCCAAGACATATTCATGATATTTACAGGGAGCAATACAAGAAAATATAATGAAATGTCGTCTGCTATTTTTAACTATTTATAGCCCACAAGTTTCCCAGCATGCAAAGTGTTAGTAATGAATATATTGTTGCCTTGTGCAGGGTTCTCCATCGAGGGACCATCCCAGGCGAAGATCGACTGTAAGGACAACGGGGACGGCTCCGCGGACGTGACGTACTGGCCGACGACGCCGGGCGAGTACGCAATCCACATCCTGTGTAATGAGGAGGATATCCCACAGGCCCCCTACATGGCCCAGATCCTGCCCGCCACCACCGCCTTTGACTCCTCCAAGGTAAGGTCTAGGCGGGCAGGGATAACTTTTGACCCCAAACAAATTGCAACAGAAACTAACGCAGTGGCGTTTGGTTGGACATGCATCAGGGTTGATCATATCCAAAATAGGCAAAAATCGGCCCAGCCGAAATACCCTAATTAACATAATTTCAAAATGGCGGCCATCGTCAGCTGTGGAATGCAATATCTCGCAAACGGCTCATCCTAACACCCATAAATGTATTACTAACACAGGAAAGTGGTACCCAGGAATCCATAAATGATACTCCCATCGACCTATGACGTCACTGTGACGTCATAACCCAGCTATGATGTCATAAATCATGTAGTTCGCCGTCGGGGGCGATCTTTGTCTGCGTTAGTTTCTGTTGCAATTTGTTTGGGGTCAAAAGTTCAAATTTGTTTGCGATAATGCTGACAGAAATCCATGGAGCTTAGATGAAAAAAAAAGCATTGCATGCTATGGGTATGATAGAAACTATTACACCAGCAATTATAGTCAATACACTGATCTGAAGAGATGCAGGCTCAGAGAAAACTGTCAATTCAGTGATTCAAGTTACATACTATGACATTCCCAGTGTATATAGTCCTATTGTTTACTATAAGCTACCGCAAATCAATGTAGAAAACCCATTTAGCAAACTTGATTTACTATGGAAGATAAGTGCACCTTTGAAACTAGTTACACCTGGCTGGTCAGGAGTGACACAAGCTGTGTCTGGTAGTACCGGTACTATTTACCCCGGAAAGTCTACAGTGAGATTCCTCACCATGTTGGATATTATCCAACGGACATGACATGTATATATTCAACTCTATGCTTCATCGTCAATGAATGTATTCGTCATAAGTGCACACCGATAGTTACATTTGACTAGCCATTGTGGTTGAAAGCCAGAACTATCGTAGCTAATGAACAAGAGAGTAGTGACTTGAAACAAATCATACTAGACTTGGGCGGATTCCATACTATGATGAGTTTCCTGGGCAGTATTTGCAACTTGATGACTAGTTCTGAGCTCCGAGAAGTATTGGAACTTATATACGGTGAAAATGCTGGCACGTAAATCTTGAACGGCAAATAATATTCCCGTGCTTGTCGTGGGCATTTTAGGATTGATTCTATGCTAAACGGACTCATCCTTCATGAGGTATACCCAGTCCAGTTGGTGACAACGAAAATGAGAACTTGCAATCGGTTCTCAGTCCGGACTTGAAAAGAGCCTTAGATTTGCTTGATCAAGTTATAAGCAAAGATATATCGGTGGAAGCGGCAATGGAAGATCCGACTATATCACAAATCTTAGTCGACATATCTGAAACCAAAGCCGAACTGCGCAAATACCATACTGCTGAATTGTGGCTGCAATATATATGGGCCGCGCTCTGTGAAAACCGGCCTTAATGATAACGTCATGAAAGCCATGAAAATAACGTCGCAAAGTTACGCTTGAAACCAACGTCACGTCGGAGTTTGACACTTGAAATAGTTGCGTCATATTTTCAATAAGTTGACGTTGTCCTATATATAACCGTACTGTACATTTTACTATTTGTGGCTCGCAAACATTATAATGCTGGATACGTATAGCAGAATTTTACAGTTGTTTCCATAGTGGTTCTGACAGTTGTCTGTTTTTTCGGTTTCCTTCAAGGAAACACGTAGTGATTTTGTCAAATTTTGTTTCATATATGGACGAACTTTGAAACTAAATAACCATACAACCGGTAATTTTTAGATAACACCATCACATAATCAGTATTATGTAACAAATAGAACTGTGCACACGGCTTTATTCGTTTAATTTACTGTTTCGCCTGTCGAATGTTTCAAAAGTCAACATAAAAATACGATTTGGAAATTTTCAGAAAAATAAGCGTATCACAGATGTATAATTATGGTAGTGTCAAAATATACGCCGCTCCTGGCATATCGCATCATGGTGACACTGGGCCAAACATGTTTTAGTATTTAGTGTGTTGGTATTGTGTCACATGCATATTTACTGCGACACAATAATCATGGTTATATCGGATTATTGTAATACAAAATTGTAGCCACCAAGGACTTAGCCTACTGATTTCTATATGTATCTTATACCACTTACGTGTTCGGTGTCACGTAATATTTAGCGACTTTCAAAAATATCGCATTGAATCAGCCGTATGATTGCCGTTTGATAACAATGTAAATATTCTTTAAAATGACCACTTGTAAATATGGTTATGTATAGTAATTTTACTAGTATATTTGCAATCATTGCAGACACTGATCAGACTGAATAGATGCACAGGTCTCCAACATTTACACATTTAAGAAGTCCGACTTTGCCAGATTGTTGTTATTTTTCTTTCATTGCACTACATTGTACTAAATAATGCACGTCTGCGTGCTTTGTTTGTTATCAAAGGGCCGTTCTAGTCGGAGGCGTGTAAATAATATAAAACAAAAGCAAATGCACACCTTAAACGCGTCTAAATTCAAATGAGCCGCTTCGAACAATAGTCGCAGGGTGTGGAGCGTCATTTCAACAAAATCAATATTGTGATCGGGACAAATTTAGTGTGTTTGTTTGTTTGTTTATTGGTGTTTAACGGCCTATCAACAGCTAAGGTCATGTAAGGCCGGGCAAACGGGTTCGATCCCATTTTAACCTGTTGCATTGGGAGGAAAATCCCAAAATCAGAAAGGAATATTTACATCGAGAACAAATATATTCAGCCCTGAAATTAGAAAAACCTGACCTGGTGCCAGGTCCATACCACACCACACCACATACCACACCACACCACATACCACACCACACCACATACCACACCACACCACCACCACATACACCACACCACACCACATACCACACCAAGTCACTTGGCCCCTTCCCCATAAACTAGGATTACGAATATCGTAATACTCACATAAGGGGTATAACCAGATTCAACTGTCACATACAAAATGCCAAAGACGTACGTGAGGGCCAAAACAGGTCTCCAATCGGGATTCCGGTAAGGATGAACCCCGATCGTTAAATTACCCATCGCGTGCTCCCACCTGCCACCCACAAATTTAGTGTGTAAATCACTGACTGTGTTATAGTGTGCAGTTATGCAAAATACATGTACGTACGCCACGGTGCTTTTCAGGGGCGGATCCAGGATTTCAGGTTAGGGTGGGGCGGGGGCGGGACTTCTTAATTGAAATAGTTTACTATACTTTCGAACTAGCACCGTTTGTTCGTCGACCAAGCGGAGCTAGGGAGACTGCTAGGTGGGTCCGGCGGTATGCTCTCCGGAATATGTTTGATATTTACACCCCATTTTGCTGCGTTATGGCGCATTTTAGAGCAAAAATATCTTTACTCGCCAAATTATAGGGGTGGTGGGAGGGGGTAGGGTTCCCCATAGTGAATTCGCCATTGTTTTTAGCATGGCTGTTTCTTTGCTTACAAATGCGCTGAATGTACTTTTTCTGAAACACAACAAAACTAAATTGCACATTTCATTTTCAAATTAATTATTCCCGACGACAGAATATACTGCCGGTATTTTTATCGGGACATGTAACAATTATACAACCATGTATGTTACATCTCCACATTTTCCCGGCAGTGGCGGTGGTGCCAGTCGAGAGAGTGTGGGTCAGCGCAGCATTTTCCCATATACCTGCTACCTGCTAGTACCGGGAATGAACAGTCGATTTTCAGTTTGTTTAAAAATGCCCGTGGGTGCCCGACTACCCTCTAGACCCCATCGGACGCTGAAGTCATTGATATGTGCAGCCATAGGCCTATCCAAATTCTGGTCATTCATTTCTACAGAAATAAAATGCATTTGTTTCAATCACCGATACGATGTGCATATAATTTACAATTTCCAACACCAGGAATGCCGTTTAGTTTTTGGTCTTTGGTGACGTATTGCCTAAATCAATAAATGACGTCACAATTAACTGTAAATGACGCCAATTCTTAAATAATTACATTGTATCTTTCTGACGACACACGTATATGACTCTATTATGGCGATGGTGGAAAATTACGAAGCCACAGGTCGGCTAATTATAGATTTAAAATCGATAGTTGTGCGTTTGTTTTGTTCACTACATGTACATGTACATATCATAGTTGTATTCTGATGAATGTTTGATAGTATACATACTAACACTTTTAGATACATTTAGTGCAACTTATCAGCAAATACAGTTTACAGCAAGCACCGTCAATGAGTCTATGAACACTCATTTCTACTGTAGGCTGTTGAGTTGCATTGTACAAACGTCGCCGTTTCAATAACTTCAGTTTCTTGATGGCGTTACGTTTTTTTTCGTGCGTGATTCACATGGTGCTACAAAAAGTGAGCTAAAACAAAAACTATTGAACATAATTGCATTTTCTTTTCAGAATATTGTTTTTGAAAGGTGTCCGCATCAGAAAATGTAAAACAAATGCAAATTGAAAATTTTGTCATTAAGGCCGGTTTTCACAGAGCGCGGCCCATATATATGGTTGATTTACTTCGTGATTTTCTTCGTTCCAAAATAACCGGTAACTGGTCATAGTACAAGGCCTGCCTTAATAAGATGCTGCCGTACTTTGCTGCTACTGGCCACAACCAATATGTGAAAAGTGTCCAAATAACCCATTCGAGCCTACACCAGACCTGCGGAGTATCACCAGTGGCATTACCGCTGATCCATCTGTCAATGCTCATAGAGCTAAATACGTTGGTGAGAAGATCTTAGAGAAGATGTACGGTACAAATGCATTCGAGTTTTCCTTCTCTAAAAAGATATTGCTGTTGCGTTGGGTCAGGCAAAGCAACATGACATTGATGGAGAAAAAGTCAACATCGATCCTCAGCTGCTGTTCCAACGGTTGCTGGCCATTGGCAATGCGCGCACAGATGATACTGACTTAGCGCAGTTCTTGCAATATGAACTATCAACAATCTAGTCAAGCAGAGCTCAGGTCCTGTCGTTGTGTTTGACGGCTATCTACAGGGCCATTCTACGAAAGACAGCACCCATCAACGACGAACAAAAGGGCTCGTTGGTGCAAAAGTCAGTGGTTTTACCGGAAACAAACTACTGAAGATCAAGAAGGAAACTAAGAAAACTTCCTTAGTAATGAAATCAACATATGTAACTTCACCAATCTGATGAAGCAACACTTTGCATCGAATGGAATAGGCACAAAACAGGCCACAGGTGATGCAGACTTTATAATAGAAGAAACTGGAGTACAATTAGCCGCCATCGTTCAGACCTGTGTTGTTGGTGAGGACACAGACTTGCATGTAATGTTATGCCATCACGCAAATCGCCTTAAAATACCACCAGGACAGTTGTTCTTGTACCTGTGTACCTTGTACTTGTGGATGTGACACCACGTCTCGACTTTTTGGCATAGGAAAAGCAACACCATTGAAGAAGATGGACAGTAGGATCTTCAGGGAACAAGCGGCAGTCTTCTGTGCCACTGACTTACCATGTACTAGTGAGATAACTGAAGCTGGTGAAAAAGCTGTGGTTTGTCTGTACGTAGGGAAAACAGGAGAAAATCTTAATGCACTAAGAGTGAGAAAGTTTAAAGAGAAGGTACTACAGCAATCGATGTGAAAACATTGCCAGCGACATCTGACGCGGCAATGTATCATTCCTTGCGAGTATTTCTTCAAGTCCGTACGTGGATGGGTGATGGAGAGGACATGAATCCTACCGAATGGGGATGGGAAGTGCGAAACGGTGCTCTTCACCCAAAGAAAATTGATGCCCCCGTAGCTTCTCAGCATCTTTTGAAAGTAATTTGGTGCATGTGCAAGGGGGAATGTGCTACCAAAAAGTGTTCTTGTCGCCGTTTTGGACTGAAATGTACGAATGCTTGTGGACATTGCAATGGGGAGACCTGATCAAACTCGCCAAGCCCAGTGATTCTCGACGAAGAGGAGATTGAAGAAACATATTTGTTGGACATTGGCCATTGATAGAGATTAAAATGTTTCCCCCATGAAACAATTCTTGAAGCTGTCCCCGACGTCATAAGTTAGTTATTGTGTCATAATGACATCATAGGTCAGTGGTAGTATCATTTTCGGATTCCCGAGTGCACGAAATGGCGAACTACATGATTTATGACGTCATTGCTGGGTTATGACGTCACAATGACGTCATAGGTCGATGTGAGTATCATTTATGGATGCCTGGGTATCACTTTCCTATGTATTAGCATTACATTTATGGGTCCAAGGACGAGCCGTTTGCGATATATTGCATTTCACAGCTGGCGATGGCCGCCATTTTGAAATTATGTTAATTAGGGTATTTCGCCTGTGCCGATTTTTGCCTATTTTGGATATGATCAACCCTGATGCATGTCCAACCAAGCGCCACTATGTTACTTTCTGTTGCAATTTGTTTGAGGTCACCCCTTATTTTAGAGTAGCAGTGCCCACCTAGTCGTACAAAGTTCTTTCTCTGTAAAGCGGTAGGTTTTTTAGAGTGGTTCTGTGAAAAAACAAACAACTCTGTATGCTATTTGGCACTATTTACTGGTGAAGTAAGATGAACACTGATTGGGGACTTGTGCACGTTTTATATCCGTTCATGAATTTACACTTAATACGTTTAACTAGAGTATTTTCTTATTATCTTTTTCTAAAGTTTACTGGCGGAAATTTAAATTTATGCTAAAAACTTGAAGTTTTTAACATAAACTTAAATTCCTTTTTTTTTCAAGACCTTGTTTGTTTTTACCGGATACGTAGGTAGGTTTTGGCCATCTGGGTGGACGCTTAACGGAGATAAATAATGGCATGGCCTAAATGCATGCCTGTCATAAAGTGAAAGCTCCGTGGCAGTAAATTCACAAAAAAATATAGCTCTGAAATCAGGAGATTACTTCAAATAAGGAGTGTTTTCCTCACTACAGTTTAATGGTACTTTTCATCAAATATTAGACAGATCCTATCAATAATACACGAGATTATCACTGACATCTGCCATTATGGACAAACAGATGACACCTTGACACAGTGGTGAACTTAAGGCCATAAAAAAGTACTTTGGTTCTCGGATATCGCCGCGTCAGAAAAATGTAAATTCACCACATGATCAATACAAAAACACTACCATGCAAAATTATGTTAAATCCAATCATGTCTGACGTAAATTTGGTGATTTTTCATGTCTAAAGAGGTTATAGTAACTTTATAGGACATATATGCATCTAACGACTTGAACAAATCACAGACGAATACCTGAAACAAACAAAAATATATTTAAAAAATCCGCCTCGCGTGTCACATTCTGCAAACCCTATGTCTGTTACACATGAAGCATTAAGCCAGTGTTCTGAAACCCAAACTTTATGCCAATTGAGCGAAAATGGCAATGAAACATACTTAAACTGCTTGAAATTGGCTGAGAAATGTCATAAAATTTGCATTCAGAAATTATTTTTAAGATTATCAAAAATCTATATAAGTAGCAGGTTACATAATTACTTGTGTAATATCTTTTATATAACCATCTATTGCACAGACTGTGTAATGAACGTACCCCACAAAGTATTAGCCGATTTCATCAAAATTGCAAAGTATACTTATCTAGCAAAGTATACTTATCTAGCAAAGTATACTTTGAGGGAGAAATCATTTATTTTTCCCGAAATCCATTATTTCATATAGAACTAACAACTGCATATATTTGATGATTAAAAGTATGCAGAATTATTATACTGAATTTATTAAATTATCACAGCCAAATTGGCTGTGATAATGTAATAAATTCAGTATAATAACAATTAATAAATTTATCCTTAAATTGAAAATTTCTCCCTCAAAGTATACTTTGCTAGATAAGTATTCTTTGCAATGTTGGTTAAATCGGCTATTGGTTAAATCGGCTATTGGTGTAAACTAATTTTAACCCTTACATTTTCCTTTAAAGTGCTGCCAAACCATATTTTTATTGATGAAGAAGACCACTATAAAACAACAGCAGATGATAATTTACGTCGAGGGTTAAACCGTTTTACATATTGTAACTACTTCCAGGTGATAGCTAAGGGCCCCGGTCTAGAACCCACGGGCATCATCGTTGGCAAGTGGACCGAATTCACGGTGGACACACGCAAGGCCGGCAAGGCTTCACTGCACATCACATGCCTAGACGTGAACTACAAGCCGGTGAACGTCGAGGTGAAGGACAACAAGGACGGCACCTTCTCCTGCAAGTACAACCCGAAAAACCCCGTGAAGCACACGATCATCATCACATGGGGCACAGTCGGCATCCCGAAAAGCCCGTTCCGCGTGACCGTGCAGGAGCCCACGAAGCCGGGCAACGTGAAGGTGTATGGCCCCGGGGTGGAGAAGGGCGTCAAAACATTCGTGAAGACGTCCTTCAAGGTCGACTGTAGATCGGCTGGGCCCGGTAAGGTCACACATGGATAAAGTTACTGGATTACAGTTGTATACCAGTAATCCAATTTCCTGAGCATTCAAGCAATACCTTTGAATATAACATTGAACACTTACATTTTCAGTTGACAATTTGCAGTTTACAAAAGACTGAAATTAGCAGTTTACAAAAATAATGAAATTTACAGTTTAAAAAGGACTGAAATTTCAGGTGATGTGACCATTGCTCATTTTCAGTTTACAATTTGCAGTTTATAAAATACTGAAATTTACAAGATAACAAAATTTACAGGTGACGTGGCCATTGCTCTGACGGACGAGCGAGGAAAGGACGTGCCTGTGACGACCACCGATAACAAGGACGGCACCTTCACGGTCGAGTACGAGCCCAAAACTGTCGGCGTCTACGTCGTCTCCATCTTCTTCGCCGAGAAGGAAATCCCTCTGAGCCCCATCAAGGTCAAGATCGAATCTAGCATTGACCTCAGCAAGGTCGTCGTGAAGGGATTGGAAACATGTAAGTGTATTTTTTGGCCCGGCTGTTACTTGAATAGATGTAGTCTTGTGGAAATAATTAATTTATATGTGATAAGTATAGTATAATGTTCATATATTTTATTTATATGGATAATAAACTAAATTAATAGAGTTGTTTTCAGCTGTACCTTATTGTGTTAAAGTGTTTCCTATTGCAGGTTGAAGAGGAAAGGAAGCTTCATTCGTTCAGCAATGAAAACAATATATCTGTTTACCTGTATTGTTTTTACTCTCCCATTCAGCATGATAAAGCTGTACAGTATTTACTGGCTATGCTTGGTCCACTATATGTCAGGCACCATGATAAAAATTGTCTTCTTAGTGCCGCGCACATCTTGATAAGATGTGCCTATTATTTTGTTGCATATATTGGGATATTTTGATGACAATAGTGCACAGTTTAGGCCAGTTTTGCAAATGGTCGCAAATGCAATAACCTGTTTCTGTGCCCGCTATGGGACAGCAAGGAGGGGCGTATTGCTCTAGTCTTGAGATGACATGGTGATGCATTTCAGCCATTGATGATGTCTCTGTAATTACAATAGTTTCTTTTGTGTCGTCATCATTATAAATTCTTTATAACCCCCTAATTGATACTCTTCTGTGTCGATGGACCATTAAGCACCATTCCATTTGTGTATAAAGCATGTCGTTATTTTCCAGCAAACCCACAATGTTTAGTTACCCTGATTATCTTTTAACCCTTAAAATTCGGGAAACGTAAATTGTCGTCTGCTGTCGATTTATGCTTTGTCTTATTTCTCAATAAAAACATGGTTTGACAACACTTTAGAATCATTTCCAATGGAAATTATTCTAAAGTGTTGTCAAAACATGGTTTTGATGAGAAAAATGGAAAATAAAAAATAAACGGCGGACGACAAATTTTAATTCATTGTAAGGGTTAAACCGCCCAACATGTTCGTATAGACTCCTGGCAAAATGTGACTTATGGCCTTTGAGACTAGTATAGGCCCAGAACACCCTAAGTATATTCTCATGAATATTCATCATCATTCGCACAGACAGAAACTATATTTCATAGCTATGGTCGGGTGAGCAGGTTGTCGATTGGTTTCAAATGCCATAAGCCCCATTCAATCAGTCCATGGAATATTGCTTATTTACTGATATTGTTCATACATATGCCAATGCATTGATAGTGTTAAGAGGCAAAAATCCTGGGGAACAGGGACTAATAAAGGATATTAAAAAAAATTCACGGCAAGAAGTAATAAAAGATGTTAAAAATATATTCAGGAAATGATGTTGGAAAGCAAAGAAAACATGTTGAAAATTCAAGAATAGATTTTGCAATTTCTCGTTATTATTTTGAATAAATGTAAATGAAATATTGACCAGTAGCCATAATTGGCCTCCATAGTAACTAGCTCAACCAAAAAAGGTGGACCGAGTTTAATTGTCAGACATATGCCTGAAGAATAGTACAATTAGGTCTCAATGTTGAAAGATGAGGACACTTTTATATAATTTTTGTCGCGCCTGCTCTAGCAGAAGGCATAACTATAGTTGCCTCTTTTTCCGTTGTCGTCATTGTCCTTGTCGTCGACGTCGTCTGCGTCAACAATGTTATAAAGTTTGTACAAGTTTCTTCATCATGATATAACTTTAATAATACTTTACGGATTGCTTCAATATTTGGACACTTGATACATGTGAGCATATGGAACACACTTTTTTGGCGCAAACACTTCATCATCATGTAACTTTAATATTACTTATAGATTGCTTCAAAATTTGGACACTTGATACATGTAAGCATTTGGAACACACTCGTGCTACCATTAATAATACCTTGTCCATTGACCTTCACATTGTTGCAGAAACACGTAGCCATTTTTACATCAAAAAGTTTGTACCAGTTTCTTCATCATCATATACCTTTAATATTACATGATGGATTACTTCAATATTTGGACACTTGATACATGTAAGCATTTGGAACTCACTCATGAAAATATGTTTAACATGTCCTTGACATTTTTCGTTCCCATGATCATGTCGGGTGCGACACCACCTCCGTAGCGGAATTCTTGTTAACAAAACAGTTCACAAAGAATACAGTTGCTATAATATTATGCAACCTATCTATCTCATATGATCTTCTGCTTAACAAAATGTGCTTGTTATGTTGCCACCAGCATCGACCCAGATCAGCATGTGCATCTGCGCAGTCTGATCAGTGAATATGCTGTTCGCTGTTACGTCCGTTCTAGGCTAACTTCCACCAACAACGCACTTAGATTCTGAATATTCTAGAGTAGAGGATCAACACCCAGAATTGTTGGAAATGTCGAAGGTTCCTTTTTCTTGAAGGGGCCAAATGTATTGCAGATGGGGTTTCACACATCAACCCAACTAACAGTGATGCCACAAATGACATAGTGAACTAGTTTGAAAACATTAACCATTTCTACCCCGCAGATCATACAGCTTATATGTGCAAACACTGTAGATCCAGATGAGACGGCTCATTACGAGCCGTCTCATCAGGATCTGCAGCATTTGTATGTGTTGTTCAATTGTAAAAACATTTTTTCATTAATAGAATAGTGCCTTAGCATTGAACAGCCAGTGCTTGATATTTGAGGGTGAAATGGTTAAACTTAGTACTATTATGTAACATGCATGTTATATCTCTAGATATAGAAGTTTTGGTTTGTTTAGTTACATTTCATAATGCCATTCAATGTTTTATATCCCTAGCAATTAAGCTAAGTGAAAAACGTACGATACGCGTTATTACGTCACGGGTAAAAAGGAAGGATGCACCATGTACAATAACTGTCACGATGCCATCTGGCAAAACCGTTGAACTCACCGTCAGAAAGACCCCCGAAGGATATGGTACGGATTTTGTGCCAACTGAAAGCGGGAAACACAAGGTCACTGTGACCTATGCTGGTCAAGATGCTCCGGACTCGCCGTTTACCGTTATGGTTGAATCTACAGCCAGACTTGTAGTGAAGGGTCTAGAAACCCGTAAGTTCTACGTGCTACGTGCTACGTGATTTTTGTCGTCGTTGTTTTTGTCTTAACTGTATGTAACGTGTTTACGTGTGAGTTTGTAACGCAGAACAAGTTGTCCAGAAGGCAGAAATATTTTACGTGCGATTTTATGACACAAAATTAGATATTGTGGTTGCTGAATCCTGTGTAATGGCAACAGTTCCGCGACTAGCTGCTGGTGATACTATTGATGACATATTTACGGTTTATGCCCAGCGACAGTTGTAAGTAAACAGTTTTTCACAGACACGTCCCTAGACACCGGGTGTCTCCGTGCGTCCGTGTGTCCGTACGTCCGTCGGAAATCTGTGTTAAAGTTTTTAAATACCTTATATCTCTGCAGTCCAAAGTCACATTGACTTGAAACTTTATATGCTTATTATTCATCATCCATATATTCATGCTGTATCCCACTTATGCGGTCCCTGTGCCCAAGGTCAAATGACATAAAAGTTTGCATTATTATATAATCTACGTTAAAGTTTTTGCATACTTTATATCTCCACAACCGTTACATCAATTTACTTCAAACTTTCAATACTTCCTTTTCATCATCCATATTTTAATTCTATTGCCTGCCCATGTGGTCCACCTGCCGAAGGTCAAGGTCAAATGACTTTGAAATTTGTGTTAAAGTTTTTACATAACTTATATCTCCACAACACTTACTCTGATTTGCTTCAAACTCAATAATTCTTTATTATCATCCATATTTCATTCTATAGCCCACATGCCCAAGATCAAGGTCAAATGACTTTAAAATTTGTGTTAAAGCTTTTAAATACCTTATATCTCCACAACCCTTAGTGCAAACTTCAAATAAATACACTCTGATACCATCAAATGGTTCGGCGATCTCGACATGCGGGCCGCTTGGAATTCATTCATGATCAGACGGAGATATTGTCTTGTACCATGTTTGTTAATGTTAATTTGTAGTTGCATGTTCTGCTTCTTAGACTTGAATGGGTCATTGGGGACGTAGCCCCCTACTTCTACTGACCCTTTCAATCTGACCTTTACATTCAGGTAACAAATTATTGTGTCATCTGTAATTTCTATTCATAAAATAAGAAAAAGAATGTTCTTCCAGCTTTTCGAATATACCTGTGTAAATGGTTATTTGGTTGTGGCCTAGAAATTACAGTTGACAAAACGTGTGCATCATAGGTAGCTGTGCTACTGTTTGTTTATTTTTATACCTTTGCTTTGGAATCCCATCATATGTCCATACAGAATGTGCATGCTTACTGAATCCATTCCAGACAAGAAAACAAATACATAAGCAGTGTTTATACTTCAATAAAAGGGATGTTATTACATTCTGATACCTATATAGAGCGTGATCATCTTATTCACTCCAAAATTCAAAGAGTGATAGCTGCTGTTATGCAGTTATAAACAGTGTTTGACAGATGAAGTGTCTAATATATTGTTGCTGCGCTTGTCAGAAATGTCGTAGTGCATCTTCAGTCAGCTGGTGACCCCTTCATTGTGGTAACACATTTGCTTACAGCATTTGAACCAATAATCATTGGGTACGCGATATTCAAGTGATCCAGATAAGTATTTTTTCCTGTAAGTTGCAAACTTTCAATATATGTCCAATTTGATCTTATATTGCCGATTCCCTAGATATTTTACTGCACACAAAATTATCTAGCGTAGCCACACTGACCCCAATATTGTTTCCACAGCAATACAAGTGGATGAAGCTCGTCTTGTGACAATTATCACAAGCGGGCTACCAAAGAAAGATGGTCCTTGCAAAGTGACGGTTACCACACCGAAGAAGAAGACGGTTGAGTTGCCCGTAAAGAAGAGCCCTGAGGGCTACACAACTACGTTCACGCCCACGGAGCCGGGCACACACAAAGTGGAGGTTGTGTATGACAAGAAGCCTGCGCCAGACTCTCCTTTCACGGTGGAAGTCCAGCCCAAAAAGCTCACTCCAGAGGTCGTCGTGAAAGGATTGGAAACACGTAAGTCAGGCATTTATTGCTCGGGGATTGAAAGGTCATTGGGTGTTTTATTTAATATGTTTCACTGTCATTTATCCTTCATTAATTTTACATTCAGTCCAAACACTATATAGCTGCTTGCTCTACAAGACATGGTCTTGGTAGAGCAAGCAGCTATATATTTTGTGTTTTATTTAATATGTTTCACTGTCATTTATCCTTCATTAATTTTACATTCAGTCCAAACACTATATAGATGCTGCTTGCTCTACAAGACATGGTCTTGGTAGAGCAAGCAGCTATATATTGTTTGGACTGTGACCACCTATCCGTCGTCTGTAGGTCATGTTAAGAAGTTTGCCAGAGTTTCACATGATTGTGAAAACACTTAGCACATTTTTTTATGTCAAAAGGTTTCTGCAACCTTGACCTTTTTCGTGTTTAAATCATGCACTTCTCTAATGGTTTTTGTGAATCTTACTTTAGCACATGCCCATTATCATGTTATGGTCAAATGCCTCAGCAGGCACGACACTGCTTCCGTGGCGGAATTATTGTCTTTTATTTCTTATTTCTATATATCGTAACCACTCGTTTGATTTGTCATATAAAAATATATTGGTACATAAATAAAAACAATAATTATAAATTCTATCATAAAAATGATGTATACCTAGCATAAAATGTGTTAATATTGAAATTTTCTATTCGTAGCAATATCAATTGGGGAGACACGTCCAATCAGTATAATAACATCCTCTATGCCCAAGAAAGATGCTCCCTGCAAGGTTACATGCACAAATCCCAAGGGTAAGACAGTTGAGCTTCCGGTGAAGAAGAGCCCCGATGGCTACACAACCTCCCTGAAGCCCACAGAGGTCGGGCCTCACAAGGTCGAGGTCACCTATGACAAGAAGCCTGTGCCAAAGTCGCCATTTACAGTAGAGGTGGAGGAGCCGAGTGTCAAGGTTACTGGCCTTGAGACACGTGAGTACTAGTATAAAAGTCATAAATGCAATATTAACCTGTTCAGCACTGCAGACCATAAAGCCAACATTTTCTAACACTAGATTCAGATGAGTCGGCTCATGATTTTCAACATTCTGAAAAACCCATTTGTCGAATTAATGGAATAGTTTGAAAATTGGTAATTTAAATGATAAATAACATGTAAAAAAACATGTGATTTTGTACTTAAGAACATATGTGTTTTTTTATGAAATATATTTACAGAAACAGTGTTATTTTCTGTAAATGATGTCAAAATATGACGTATATCAGACATATCAGACGTAGTCTTAGGTACAAACTCACATCGCTTGTCTCGTATTTGTTTTAGGCTGTTCGATGAACATGCGTGAACAGAAGGGAAATAGTCCATTATTTGCCATATAACTATGCTTGTTTATCAAACAGTGACCTTCAAAAAAAGTAAAAACAATATTGAATTCTTAAGTAGACTTGTATACCTTCATATTCCACCCATTGAGTTTGCGCGCCTGTGCAGCAACGTACCGACTCATCTATAGCGGTTTAATACGCAAAAACAAATTAAATTAACTTTAGAAGAGTGTTTGCTGAGCATTTGGAAAGAAAGTGGTACTGCATTACCTGCATTTTATGGCAATTTGATTGGTCTAAAAAAAAATAAACCTAATAAATCCAGTTATTTAGTGTTATAGCCGTAGACATGCCGTGGCACTATTTTGGACCGTGCAACGCCATTTTAAGAGTAAGTTTAAATAATTTTGTCTGCTGTGGCATTGTTTTATGCACCGCTACAGTGTTGAAAGGGTTAAAAACAAACCAACATGTTAGAATATAGGATGTCAATTAAACGTGTAATGTAACATATATTGGTAACTTCTTCACAAACTTGCGTTGTGCTTGGTCTATGGTGATATTGTGACATGCGACACTCTCTTTACCAGATACTAGTAACTGTTATCTACGCCTCATGCTTATATTGCGACCTCTGGTGCGCATGTTACCGGACTATCCCCTGTTTATCACACAGCTATACAAGTTGGTGAAAACAGACCCATCACTATCGACACGTCCAGCATGCCAAAGAAAGATTCACCCTGTAAAGTCTCGTGCACAAACCCGAAAGGCAAGACAGTTGAACTTCCTGTCACCAAGAGTCCAGAAGGGTACACAACGACTCTGAAGCCCACAGAGGTGGGTCCCCACAAGGTGGAGGTGAAGTACAACAACAAACCAGTGCCCAAGTCGCCATTTACCGTGGAGGTTAAACCAGAGGAGAAGGATGTGAAACCCAAGCCAGCTGTGGAAGTCATTGGCTTGGACACGCGTAAGTAGTACATTAAACAATATTTATTAACCCTAATGCGGGAAACAAAAATGGTTTTATATTTTGTCTTCTTTCTCAATAAAAACATTGTTTGGCAGCACTTTAGAATCATTTCCAATGGAAATACTTTAGAATCATTTCCACTGGAAATGATTCTATATTGCTGTCAAACCATGTTTTTATCAAGAGAAATTGGAAATCAAAAACAAAATTTAATTCAGCATTGTAAGGGTTAAGTAATACTGTTACAGTTAAAAATAATTGCAAGTCAATATTTCATGGAATTTGACCGAAAACATAACCTGTTGTGGTCATCTCCAAAAATACATAGATTGTATGTACTCACCGGAGATGACTATTGGAAAACATGTGCACTGCAAGTGTGGCTCCGACTGAATAAATGGAGCTTATGGCATTTGTAATCGATGTAGCTCCTGATCAAATAGCACACTTATGTAGCCTGTAAACAATCTATACTGCTTGTTAGAAGCATGACATATGCTTCATTGATGGAATGGCATTCTTGCGCCACATATGTCACATGACCGACGTTATTGCCCTTAGATATTTCTGATTGGCTATGCTTGTTTCCATGTGAAAAGTTATGTTTCCATCGGGGGGCATCTGTCGGATTTACCGACTTTCTAGTTTTAGGATTTGCCCACTCCATAGTGTATTTTGATATTTCGCCCACAGCTGTGCAGGTTGGAGAGAAACGACCTGTCAAGATAGTGACTACAAACGCCCCGAAGAAAGACGCCCCATGCAAGGTAACTACGACCAATCCGAAGGGCCGCACTGCCGAGATGAAGGTAAAGAAAACGCCAGAGGGGTACGAGGGGACCTTCTCACCCTGGGACAAGGGCACGCACATCGTCAAGGTCGAGTACGACACCAAGGAGATTCCCGAGTCACCGTTTGAGGTCATTGTGGAGAAACTTGACCTTACCAAGGTCATAGTTCAAGGACTTGATACTCGTAAGTAATTAGCTGATGTTCTTTCATGAATAATGATAAAAGGTAATCGCATCAGGATCTGCATTGTTCGTGATTATTTTAAATATTTTCCCTTTTTTCAAATGGATTGTATGGTCTAAAAATTAACATGTGAATTTTTGTTGTAGGTTCTTATAACTGATATGGTTAAAGCAATAATAGACTTGATATTCTACATAACTCACATCACCTGCTACATTTCTTGTACATAATCGCCTACTTATGGTGGCAAATCGTTCACGTCTAAGCCTGCAATCACTCTGATTTACAGCGATCGAGCTTGGCTCCACCCGTACAATCATAATCATCACGAAGGATTCCGGCAGGCTTGACTCCCTTTGTAAAGTGTACGCCACTAGCGAGAAGAAGGAGACCATCGAACTGACAACGAAACTGACGACTGAAGGATACATGTGCGACTTTACTCCCACGATGAAGGGGAAGTATACAATAAAGATCGAATACGGAGGCAAGGAAGTTCCGAAGTCACCATTCGAAGTCTTCGTGGAGACGATTGATATTTCCGGTGTCATTGTCAAGGGTCTGGAGACTCGTAAGTAGTTTTTCATCTCAATTATCCAGGGCTCCAGATAAGGAATTAGTAATTGAGTATTGTCACTCCATCATTTCTGAAGCAATTGGGTATTTCAAAATTTTAATTGGGTAAAATAAAATCACACTACTGTTTACACATCAACAGACAGAAATTATTGAATAGTGTGCTTCGAAATGAAAACATGTCTTGGCATTTCATTAGAATTGTCTCCTTGGAGACAATTCTAAGGAAATACCAGGATGTGTTTTCATGGAAAATAAGAAAAATATGCTATATTTGTGATCTCTTTATTGTTTTCTGCAGCATGGTAAAGGTACCACAAATGTTTTATTGCTTTTTGATACTCGCTACTTCTGATTTCAATTGGGTTTTTGGCAATTTTAATTGGGTATTTAAGCAAATATGCAGCTTATCTAGAGCTCTGATTACCGATGAATTTATTTATTCTAATAGTAGCCCTCTCCCATAATTTCATTAAATTTATTATTTTTATATGGACTGTTTTTGAATGGAAAACCCAGGTCAGAAAACTACATGGTCGGTCCTTGGTGTGTTAATTAGAATAAATATTAGAATAAATATGGTATATGCGGCTGTGACTGGAGAAATGGGGCTTATGGGTTTTGCGACCAGTATAGATCCAGTTGTTTCCGCACTGTCTGATCGGGATCTGCACTGTTCGACATTCCATAATGAAACATTTGTAAAGCTTCTAACAAGCAATATAGATAGCTGTCAGACTATAGGAGTGTGCTATTTGATCAGGAGCTACACTGGTCACAAATGCCATAAGCCTAATTTCTCCAGTCACAGCTACATACTACATATGTGCACCTTATATTTAATGTCGCCCCACCAAACATTCCCACCTCAACAGTGAATGCATCCTGGAGGTGAATGCTGAAACTACGGTGCTCCCCACATACAGGTACATGTGGCTGTGACTGGAGAAATGGGGCTTATGGGATTTGTGACCATTGTAGATCCTGATCACACCTGATAATGATCTATATATCGCATGTTAGAAGCATGACAGAGCTTTCATTGCTGGAATAGTGAACAGTGAAGATCCTGATCAGACTGTGCAAATGCACTGTCTGATCAGGATCTACACTGGTCACAAAACCGATAAGCCCCATTTCTCCAGTCAGAGCCACATATGACCTGCTGGTGAATGGCCATACACCCCCGAATCAATCATCCAATCTCTTTTCCAGCCGTAATGGTGACCGAGAAACGCCCCGTCACCATTGACACGACCTCCACTGGCCGCCCGGACACGCCCTGCAAGGTCTCGTTCCTCAACCCAAAGAACGCCACCACCGAACTGCCGACCAGCAAAAAGCCGACGGGCCACGAGACGGTGTTCTGCCCCACTGAGATGGGACCCCACAAGGTCAAGGTTGAGGTCGCTGGGCAGGAGGTGCCTGGGTCACCATTCCCCGTAACCGTGGAGAAGTTTGAGGTCAAGCCCGTTGTCAAGGGACTTGAAACACGTAAGTTCAACTTGTTATTTTGAATATTTAACCCTCGAATGGCGAGAACCAAAAATGATTTTTCGTATTTGTCTTATTCGCTATAGAAACATGTTTTCAAGTTAAACAGAAAAAAAATTAACAACAGAATTTAACATTTGTAAACTAATACTGAGTATACACCTGGGTGCGTATGAATTGTGTTGTACATGTACTAGTCCATTGGTGAGAAATATGTTTCATGTATGTACAACAATAATTCCCAATCCAAGTCACCATGGTATTGTGTCTCCTACAGCCGTGACTCCTGGTGAGAAGCGGCCTGTCCAGATCATCGCCCCAACGGAGAAAACTTCCAAGTTCGGCCCCGGCCCATCATGCACGGTCAGCACGACGACACCCAAGGGCAAGACCTCCGAGTTGAAGGTCACAAAGGCGTCGGGTAAATTCGAGACAGAGTTTTCATCGCGGGAAATTGGCGAGCATACGGTGAAGGTCGAGTACAACAGCAAAGATGTTCCTGGCTCCCCGTTCACTGTCGTTGTTGACAAGAAGGGGGCACAGCCGGCGAAGCCTGATGATGTTGATGTCTCAAAGATTCAAGTTAAGGGATTGGAGAAACGTAAGTCATCGAGACATTGCACAGCTTTAAATAGGCCAGCTCTGAATTGCATGTAACTTGTATGGCCATATTTGACAGATATTGGTTTTGAAAATCTTTCATATCTTCCATAAATGACATTAAGAATATACAAAATATATAAATATGTACGTCATTATATCGCCGGCATACAAAGTATGTCGATGGTATATAGTTTTCGTCCGTTTCACCGTCTGTTTCACCGTCCGTCCGTCCGTTAAAGTTTTTGGGTACCCATTATCTCTGTAACGGTAAGTCGGATTGACCTCGAACTTCATATACTTCCTTATCATCATCCATATTTTTATTCAATACCACACCTATGTGGCCACGGTCAAGGTCAAGTTGCTTAGAAATTTGCGTTAAAGTGTTTTTTTTTAATATTTGTGTAAAGTTTTTATTTGTCGGTCCAGGCGGCAGCTGGGGGTATACGTGAGCCCCCGCTCACTTTCTCTAGTTTATAATAATTTGCTGTATTCATGCTAAATAAATATTTGCAATAGATGGTGTTACGACTTGTGTGTTATTACCTGAGCGTGTCCCAAATATATGCCACCTACCTAATTGTAAACTCAATTAAATTCCTGTCTCAACACTTTCACCCCTAAGTAACTGGAATGGAATTTGATATGTTAATTTTATAACCAATCCAACCGTCACCAAATGATTTTCAGACTAGTCCATTTATGAAAAGGGAGGATGTTTTGCTCTCAAAAATATGAAAATTACTTGCAAAAAGTGCAGATCCTGATGAGACGGCTCGTCATCTGGATCTACATGTTTTGCCAATACCACTGTACAGGCCTGTGGTGTTGAAATGATTGAACCCTTCAGATGGCAATTTATATTTTCTCATCTTCTGTTTGCGATTTATTATCAATAAAGCTGTTCCAGTTTTGAAAAGTTAAAACATACTTTAATTAAATTCCAGCTGTGCAAGTTGGAGAGAATCGACCTGTCATCGTGGATACGACCTCTACTGGTAAACCAGACGTCCCCTGTAAACTGACCGTCACTAACCCCAAAGGTCAAACAAAGGACCTTCCCACAAAGAAGACACCTGAAGGTTACGAGGCGACCTTTGCCCCACTGGAGGAGGGACCCCATGTGGTGAAGGTCGAGGTCGCGAATAAGGAGGTGCCAAAGTCGCCATTCCCGGTCAAGGTCGAGCCTAAGATGGAACTGAGCAAGGTCGAGGTGAAAGGACTGGACAAACGTAGGTTTTCAGTTTAAGTAATAATAAACATCTTTAAGGTTTGACACTGTCCAGCCGTGGGTAAATGTTTGCCGTAGCACGAGGGAAACGTTTGAACCCACGGCCATGATATAGGTGCCTATTGACGTGCGGTCGCCATTTGATTGTCTTGAAACTTCACATACCCTGATTACTACATATATTTTCATTCTATAGCCCAGCCATGCAGCCCACATGGCCAGGGTCAAGGCCAAATAATGTAATTATTTAAGATCTACACGGTAAAGTTTTTAAGTAACCAATATCTCCACAACCCGATTGACTAACCACATACATACACTCTTTGACCATCAAATACCTCGACAGTCGTAATATGCTATTAATCAAAATCATTATTAGAATCGGCTCCAATCGAGATGATGCTAATATTCTGAAGAAAAAAACATGTTTTTATTGAGAAAAATCAATTTTGAAAATAGCAGATGACCAATTTGAAGCTGGCATTAACCACATAGTATTTACTGAGCTAGACTGCATACATGTTTATGTTTAGATGGCTGGTAGAATAAATTAATTTAATCAATCCACTATACTCATCCTATCCATCAGTCTTCAAATTATTCGATCTCTTCTCAATCAGTTGCCTGTTTATAAAAAATAATTTCTGGAACTTCTACTTTGTTTCCATAGCAATCATGGTGGGAGAAAAGCGACCGGTTGAAGTGAAAACTGGAAAAACCAACCAGCCATGTAAGATCACTGCAACAAACCCGAAAGGCAAACCAGCTGATGTGCCAACCAGTAAGACCCCAGACGGTTACCAGGCGACCTTTGCCCCATTGGAACCGGGCCCGTATGTGGTCAAGGTTGAGGTTGGAGGTCAGGATGTCCCCAAGTCTCCATTCAAGGTGGATGTCGAGCCGAAGATGGACTTGAACAAGGTGGAGGTCAAGGGTTTAGAGACTCGTAAGTAACTGGGCAATCAGACCAGAGATGATGGAACTGTCCTCCATTCCGCCATTAGATATTCCAACTGGCCCGGCTATGCTACTGTAGCCGATTTCACCAACATTGCAAAGTATACTTTTCTAGGGAGTAATCATTTATTTTTCCCCGAAATGCATTATTTCATATAGAACTATACCAACTGCATATATTTGATGATTAAAAGTATGCAGAATTATTATACTGAATTTATTACATTATCACAGCCATTTTGGCTGTGATAATGTAATAAATTCAGTATAATAAAAATTAATCAATTTCTCCTAAAACTGAAAAATTCTCCCTCAAAGTATACTTTGATAGAAAAGTATACTTTGCAATGTTGGTGAAATAGGCTATATATGTACCAGTAGTATAGGCCGGATTTGTTCCCGATTACACAAATGAATGATTGCCTATCGTTTACACATTGTTTTGACATCGTTTTCATTATTAGAAAAAATGTTTTTGTTGGTCTAAACGTGACACGTGACACGTGACATGTTTCAACCAACACGTTTAAGCCAACAAAAACATTGTTTTCTAAATAAAACTAATCGAAACGATGCATTGAAAGAACCGACAGACGTTTAAATAGTTCAAAAGGCAAATGTGTTATCAAGGCAGCCAGCGGGGTGATTAGTAATGATAACGATGCAATCGTTTCATTTTGAAACTTCAACAAATCTTCGCTGTATAGCCGGGCCCGTAGGACCAGTCTAATGGTGGAATGGAGGAGAGTTCTATCACAAGTTATGTGGTAAAACCAATTGGCAGCCAGCCACCTGTGTATAGCAGCTATGGTTTTTGATGCCTAAATGACACAATCCCTGCAGACATGACCCCATGATATGTAGTATTTATTGTTCATGTATTAAGAATTCCATTCAAAAATATAAAATGATTGGAAACATTTAATTTATGTATTATTTCATAATCATTATTTTCATTGAAGACATTTTGATAAGCCATCAATTGCAATCAATTCTAATTATAGCCGTGAAGCTGGGGGAGAAGCGGCCAGTGACAATCACCACGGATAAGACGGGCAACCCCGAAGCCCCCTGCACGGTCACGACCACCGGGCCCAAGGGTAAGCCGACAGAGTGCCCCATCGAGAAGACAAAGACTGGCTACGAGGCAACTTTTGCTCCCCTAGAGGAGGGCCCGCACGTCGTGAAGGTGGATGTCGCGAAGAAGGAGATTCCCAAGTCGCCATTCAAGGTCGCTGTGGAGCCAAAACTCGACCTGACCAAGGTGGACGTTAAAGGCCTGGAGAAACGTATGTACAGAATTGGGGCCCATTTCACTAAACTTTATACGATTAAATGTTTATAAGTGCAAATTTCAAATGATGGATTTACATGCAGCCTATGCTCAATAAATGTAAATCCAATAACTGTTTACAAGAAAACATTGTTAATTTTGCTCTTACGAACATTTTAGTTGTACAAAGTTTAGTGAAATGGCCCAGTCGTATAAATGGAGAATACCAGGATAGTGTTCTATGCTATCAAGATTATCAGGCTCACCGAGGAATTCCAACCATTACCGAGCCGAGCCTGATTAATTTGATATCAAAATACACTAGCATTGTATTCTATTTATCAGGTAACGTTTTAGGCTGCACAATGAGCAATTATGACATGGTTTTCATTGAAAAGAACGCAAATTTGTTTCTGTGACATCATTCCACTGATATCATTCGGTAACGTCATGTGACACCGTTTGACTGATGAAACGTTAGTTTTCAATGCGCTGTAACCCGGATATTTGTATCAGGTGAATGCTTGATACGATATGTCGTCAGTCAGTATGTATTTGGCCATTACCAAGCTTGTTGCCTAATAAATAGGTTACAAAACATAATGAGTAATTTAACTTCCTCGGGTGTCATTGGCGATAGACTCGGCAGGTTAGACTAATTAACGTTCTGTCAAACCGACAAAATTTGTCAATGAAATAGTCTTATAACATCAATAATTGGCGGTATATAGATGGAGTGTGTTGGTTTGACTTTACGTTGCATAGATTAAACTAGGTAACGTGACGTCAAACTGACAAAACAAAATTGGTAAAAGTAAGTTCCCTTGTAACTACTTGTAAATCTTATCTGTAATAGATTTACAGACACCCTAGGTGACATAAATAACGTGTTTCAAAATGAATACCCTCTTTATCATTACAGACCCATGCTTTCTGTTGTCACATACAATAAGTACAATATGTTTTACATCCTGCTGTTGAAATCAGCACAACTCGGCCTCGTCCAATCAAACGTTTTGATTTTGTCATATAATTCACGTAACCTCAATCAATCGGTCTCCAAATTTGTACTCGAAATCAAGCAGTGTGATTGGCTGAGACTGAGCACAGCTCAGATTCATCCAATCATACATTATGATTTTGATCATGAGAATCAATCAATCGTCATATAATTTACATAACTCCAATAAATCTCCAAATTTGTACTCTAACTCAAGCAATGTGATTGACTGAGACTGAGCACAGCTCAGCACCATCCAATCAGACTTTCTGATTTCGAGCATGAGAATCAATCAATCACATACTTTACCTCCTTGTATTTTATATCCAGCGGTCGAGGTTGACGAGAGTCGGCCAGTGTTGATCGTAACCAAGGATACGGGTGATGAGAATGCCCCCTGCAAGGTCACTGCTACGACCCCGAGTGGACGAACCATGTTCATACCCACGAAGAAAGGACCAGACGGCTTCGAAAGCACATTTAAACCCAAAGAGGTCGGCCCGCATGAGGTCAAGGTGGAATACGGTGGGATCGAGGTGCCAAAGTCACCAATGAAAGTCGAAGTTGAACCGAAACTGGATATAAAGAAAGTGCAAATGAAGGGCTTAGAGAAACGTAAGTGGATTTTGATGCGCATGTCACAATGTTATATTGTAGCTTCTCGTATTATCGTGTTATCCTCGGTATCACGGTAATATTGTTTTAACATCTGTGGCTAGTCTATCACCTGATCCTGTCACAATCTATAGTTCTGCCAATGGACCACTTATCATAATAACCCGAAATAGTCAGCACATTTTATTTAGAGACACCTGTATAAATATGTAGTTTCCAAAAACATAAAGTGCCCCAATATTGAGTGTTTATAAGGTTTGTGAGGGGTCAACAAAATAAAGATGTATTTGGATTCAATTGTCTTGAGAAACCTTTTTGTGAGGTCACTATGTGTTTTTATTGACCATAATTCTACATATTGACCAGCGATCAAATATTTCAAAACAAAACATATTTTTGTTGTTTTGTGTAATTTGTGAAATTTGTTTTATTACATAAAGTAGATGGCCAAATTTATATTTAAACATACGCAAACCAATATTGATAAACAAATTACCACAACATTCATCATCAATTTACTGTAATATGGCTGCATAGTAAATATGTTTGCATTACGCAAACATTGTATTAGCAAGCCAACCTCACCAGACCCCCGGTTACCTATGTAAACAGGGGGTTTGATGAGGTTGCCGCGCAATAGGTAATGCAGTCAAATAGGTCACGATGCAGTGACTATTTTCAATCAATAACTTATGTTGTAAGCGATTGTAATGTGTATTTTCAATATTTATATTATTAAAATGTATCATATCGGTACCCCTTTAAGTAATATTTGTTATGTTTTAAATGTAATGATGTTGTCATGAAGCGCATGAATATAAGTATTAATTAATCCAGTTTATATTGAGGCAAATCACACGGCCTAAAAACATAGTGCTGGAGTATAAACCATAGTATCGTATATTATTCATAAGTATATCACTATTAAACATTAATTACAATATGTATGCATATTATTAAAACAGTAGATGCTACCGCTGTTTCGCTGTATGTGATATATAACATATTTTTTTTATTCGTCCGCGTACGGATTTCTGTCACACAAAGCGCCATTTTCAGTTCATATTTTGACCTGTGCATATGAACCGGACTAAGTTTAAACAATGCTCGGTTCCGTCCAATTCAGATTTCTCTGCAGAATGTTCAGACTAACTACATATTAAGTAATGTTGCTAAATAAGTGTTAACGGCTGGAACATGGTTATCACTAAAAGGAAGAAACCACAGTCGTATTATTGAAAAATAAGATTTACCTGAGACCTCATGGAGGCCGCCATTAATCCAGTGTAAACAATAGACCGTGTGATCCCATTTCCTGAGTAGCCCCCGCTTAGTGAAACGATGTGCTAATCATGATATTATGTTCCCCAATAATTGGAAACGGTTTGAATTTCTCGGTAAAAACTATGATAGTCATAAAAAAATAACGATGTATATTTAACATTGGATACGCTTAAACGGTATTACTCTCTCATCGGATCGTCAGTTGTCGTCGATAGCAATTTAACGTACTGATCTGGTCTTAATTTATTGTCAACTTTCAACGCCATTTACAGAATATATGGCTAATTTTGGAAATAAATAACGGCAAATTACGATGACGTCTGCTCTGAAATATCTGTCAACATGCGGACGTAATAATTTAAGGAAATCATTATATTTTAAGGCTACATCTGTGACTAATTACGAATTTATGTATGGTCTTTGGCTACACCCGACACATTACACAGATCTAGTTGTAAATACACGTCGCTTTGTGTGGGGAAAAAAATCGATAATGCGTAGTTGTGTGTGACGAGGTGTTGATCTGATGACACCACACAGCAGTGACCCTTAGGCAATGTTTTGAAATTGACGTGTCGTTTTGATGTGTGCCGCAACACCTCACTGTCGGAGACAACATGACAATTAGCGATATACTCTCGATTATACACAGATCTATTAGACGGCTGGTTATTTAAAATAAAGAGTAGTTCAGTACACCTTCGCCGATATTGTTTTTAGAAAATCAGTAATATTTTCCGGAAATGGTGTTGAAAAGTTGACAAAAATTCTATCATCGTATTTAGTTGTGCCGATATTGTTTTAAAAAATCAGTAATTTTTTTCCGTAAATGGTGTTGAAAATTGACAAAATATATAGCCGCATTTCTCCGATATTCGTTTAGAAAATCACCAATATTTTCTGTAAATGGTGTTGACACAAAATGCAGCGTTCACGCGGAATTCAAATAAAATACAAAATAATAATTTAATAAATAGACGCCGATGGCTACTGTGTTTGCGGCCAGTGAATTCTGGTCGTGGTAGCCACAGGCGCAGTTCGAACAGTGTTGTGAGCAGATGGAGGACAATAATTATTTCAAATTCATAAAAAAATGTTTGCTGTCCGAAAATTAATTAATTGTGACAGCCAAAAAAAAAAGATTTTGGGACAGTAAAACATTATATGGTATAGACAGTATAGACAGTACCTCAAACTTAAAAAAAACAGTAACAAACTGTCTGTGTATATATTACTTAAACTTAAAAAATCAGTAACAAACTGTCTGTGTATATATTACTTAAAGACAGACACTTTAATTGTTGGTAAGTTTCTATCAATTTATAGGTATTTTTATTAAAATCATGAAATTGTGAAAATATTAAAAAAGATTAAAATCACAAAAATAATATATATGGAGAAAAAAATTTATACCCATATTAGTACCCATAACATAACAAAGTAATGTATCATTATATACCACAGGAGATAGCTTAAAACTATATATACTAATCATAAACAGAACAATCCGCTTGGCTCGTATGAAAATAGTTCGCATGATATTGATTATCTCCCTTGCCGAAAGTAGTTCAGTGATTTATTAATTCCAAATAAGACGTGTTTGCGTAATGCTTCCTAAAATCCAATTTGACATTGCATATGAAATGTTTGGAAATCGTCCAGTCGCCATTTTGGTTGATGAGAACGCTGGTTGTTTGTAACACGAAATGTGATTGGTTGAAATGTTTCATATGTCACGAATCAGTTCAGCCCTTTGAAATTTCGCCCCACCCCTAGGTCAATATGACTATTCAATATACTTTTCTCGGGTCTATATCACTTTTTATTTGAAATCATGTGTCCTTCATCTGGCCAATCATGTACATGGAATTTTCTTGAGTTTTAATATTTAGGGTTATTATGGTAAATCTCAAGTTGTGTTTCTAATGCTTTCCAGCATAGATATAACCCTGCACAAAATATAAAATAAGACACATTGTTTTAAAGTCACTCTTTTTATTAAATAGTCGAACACTATTTTCATAAAGACCATGTGGTCAAAAATTTATTAAAAGAGTGACTTTAAAACAATGTGTATTAAATGTGCTTCCCTTCGGAGGTTATTGGAAATTGAAATAAGACAGTTATCCAATAAAAGTGCCGGTGTTTTATGATACAGACCTAGCCATATGCGTGCCTTGTGTTTTGTAGCAATCCCCCTTGGGGAGACCCGCGAACTCGAGGTGGTCACCAAGACCACTGGTAAACCCAACCTGCCGTGTAAACTATCGGCTAAAGGCCCCAATATGGCATATGAAGAATTACCTCTTGAGAAGACTGATGATGGCTATAAGGCATTATATACGCCAAAAGAAATAGGACCGCATGACGTGCATGTGATCTACGCCGACAAAGAAGTGCCTAATTCACCGTTCTACGTGAACGTGGAATCATCAGTGGAACTTACGGAAGTGACGGTCGAGGGTTTGGAGAGTCGTAAGTGGAAACTGCACTGCACTTACTCAGTATCTGTGTTGCTGCCGTTCTCATTTGTTTTAGTTAGTGCCTTGGACGGGGAACAATTAAACGGCATGGAATGCTTCAGTGCGTGTAGTCAAGTCCCATGGTTGATGATACCTCGCAGTATACGCGTGGCACCATTCTGTTGTTATTGTGTGATGTGGCAAGTGAGTTTATTTAGTGCTAAACATAAACAATGGCTTATTGAAATACCAACAATTTATCATAGTATTAATACATTAATATGCAGTAATCTTAACCCTTGCAATGCAGGATTAAATTTTGTCGTCTGCTTGTTTGTTTTTTTGCGTCTTAGTTTTCTCGTTCAAAATTTATTTGAGAGTACATAGGAATCATCTCCAATGCAGATTATTTGCGCGTACTCCCAAAACATGTTTTTGTTTGGAATTAAAACAAATATGTGTGTTAAAAAAAAAGCAGACAACCATTTTTGTTTCCTGCATTTTCAGGGTTAATGCTTTTCGTGTGCATTTTGACAGAACTTGGGATCTTTGGCAGAATCGATGGGGCACAAGGTCATTTGTGAAATATTTTCTCGCAACAAAAAAAAATACAGCGAAAAAAATGTGTTGTTTGTTTAGAATCAATGTTAATTGTCCTGTGAACGCTTCCGCAGTGTTTATTAAATAAATCAGTTCTTTGTGTCAGCCTTTGTTATATATTTAACAGTTATACTATAGAACCTTTAGACTAACAACCATATAACTACCGAAGAATAGAAAAGCTTGTGCAAAATTCCATCAAAATGCCAAAGACCTTAATCATTCTTATGTGTGGAAATAAAATTACTAGAAAAAGTGTGCTTTGTAGTATACTTTGACATTAATCAGCTAATAATAGTTATTTGACAATCTTTAGTTTGGCCTTATTTTATTTTGCTGGAAGTGTTGCAAGCTTTTCATATTAATTGAGCTAAAGGGGTGTTATTACATCTTCAACTGCTTATAAAACTTTCTGAGCATGTTCTCGAAAACATGCAGTTTGATTGCCTGTGACTGAGGACAGCTCAGCCTCGACCAAACAAACTTCCTGATTTAGAGCAGGAGAATTAGCTTTGATCAGAAAAGTTTTATAACCATGTGCTCATGATGATAAAACTTCCTTGCATTTATGCTGAATTTCAATTCAAAATCTCTGTGTTATTGGTTGACCTGGCTCAACCAAAGAAACTTGTTGATTTTGTACACACTCGGTTGAAATACCTGTTTCTATAGTGATAAAACCCTTTTGAGGAGCTTTCATATGTTCCTTGCTCTCTCTAATTGTGGTTGGGAATACAAATTCATCAAGCCCTTAGAATGTGGCAACTGGACACTGTTGTCTCCTGTTGTTGCTTATTTTCTCTTTTCTATCAATAAAAACAGGGTTTGACAGTATTTTAGAATCATTTCCAATGGAAATGATCCTAGAGGGCTGTCCAAGCATGTTTTTGATGAAAATTTGAATCCAACTTTTTACGGGTAAACAACAACACTTGCTATCTGAGTTGAATGGACTTAGTCAACCATCTGAATAATTGTGAATTTGTATTGCCACAATGCTAATGAGCTTTCTGTTTATTTCAGCTAATAGTCCTAGATGGAGCTACACTTTGCTGAGGAGAATATGCCTTTTATGATCAATCACTTACTAACGATGTCAATTAAAATTGTAATGCTGATTGCTATGGAGCCCCGCAGGGGACGTAGAATTTTTTTTTTTTATTAATTTGTTCCCACAAAATGACAATTCGTTCCCTCAATTTAACAATTCATTCCCACGAATTAACAATTCGTTCCCACAAATTAACAATTTTTCCCTCAATTTAACAATTCGTTTCCACGAACTAACAATTCGTTCCCATGGGAACGAATTGTTAATTCATGGGAACAAATTGTTATATCGTGGGAACAAATTGTTAATTTGAGGGAACAAATTGTTAATTCTAGGGAACAAATTGTTAAATTGAGGGAACAAATTGTCATTTTGTGGGAATAAATTAATAAAAAAAATCCATGTCCCCTGCGGGGCTCCGTAGATTGCACTATCTGTAGAAATGTTTTAACCCTTAGAATACTTGGCACGAAAGTTGTCATCTGCTGTTGCCTTATATTTTGCCTTCTTTCTCAATAAGAACATGGTTTGACAGCACATTAGAATCATTTTCCTTGGAAATGATTATAAATTGCTGTCTAACTATGTTTTTGATGGAGAAAAATTAAAAATTGAAAATAAGCAGCAGACAACAAAATTAATTCAGTAGTTTAAGGGTTAATTGGATATTCTCTGAAAAGCGGAAAAGTATTTTGACCCGTATAATGTTTAAATTCATTTCGGCTGAAAAAAATAAGCAAAAATGAAACGGAAGGCATGTTTTTCATATTGTGCTTTATTTGTCCTTATAAGAATGTATGAGTTGTGTTCCAATTATCCAGTCACCAATGTAACCCTACAGATTCATTAACCAGATGTTATATTTGATAAAGTTGTGAACCAGGGGGCCGTTTCACTAAACTTCATACTTCTAAAATGTTTGTAAGTGCAACATTATGATATTCTGTAAATTTCAAATTAACAATGTTTTCTTGTAAACAATATACTGAATTTACATGTATTGAGCATAGGCTGCATATGACAATACTTTAGAATCATTTACAATGGAAATGATTCTAAAGCGCTGCTAAAAATCTCGAAAATGGACACCAAGAAAACACCTATGATCTTATTTTTGATGAGTTTCTTGGTCATTTATCTCGGGTGATAATGTCTTTTAGTGTTCGCATAGCACAAAGCTATGGCTCAGAATGATCAAATGCCTGATTTACAGTGAAACCTCTCTAAGCCGGACACCCTGGGGACCTGGGTCCCCGGTTTAGAGAGGTTTCACTGTACATGTACTGAAATGAGAACCCAGATCTGTTTTGGTGCAAAGGTAATAGAAACATATCTCATAAAATGTGCATCATATATACTTATAGGAAACCTGGCTTTCTAGTATATTGTGTCCGTTAAATGTCCCTGCCTTACCTTCACATTGTGTCTAGTATTTGTCTGGCATTTCTATATATAGCTATCAGCATTTGGAATGTGACATCTTCGTACATATCTTAACTTGCTTTTTGCTAAAGCATGTTGTCATTTCACTGTAGACGTATACAAGCTCACTGATTTATCCTGTCAACACAGTGCGTATGTGCCGTGAAACATTTTTGATATCCTGTCAATGCGACCTAATCACTGCGTATGAATATGTGTGGTGACTGCAGTTATTTTTTTGCATTTTAAAGCCATTTGTAGGTGTTGACGGGATAAATAGAATAGTAGGTTAGTACCGTGAATGGGAAAAATATCTGGCGCGGCACGGAAACGGGATGTGCTCGACAGAGCCTCGCACATCCTGTTTCCTAAGCCTTGCCAGATATTTTTTCCCATTCACAGCACTAACCTACTATTCTCTATATATATTGTGTCTTAGCAGCATGTTTGAATAATCTGTCAATGAGTATATTACAAAAACATCAGGAGATTATTCTAAAATGTTGCTGAAACAGGTTCTGCAGATGACAACAATATAGCCTTTAACCCTTACAGTGCTCAATTAAACTTTATCCTGCGTCTGCTGTTTAACTTTTATTTTCCATTTTTCTCATCAAAAACATGCTTTAGCAGCTCATTAGTATCATTGCTGCTAAATTGAAGAAAAAAAATAAAAAATTAAATTAACAGCAGCCGACAAATTTCCCTCATTCTAAGGGTTTAACCCTTACAGTGCTGAATTAAATTTTGTTGTCTTCTGTTTATTTGTTATTTTTTGTTTTTCTTATCAACAACATGGTTTGACAACACTTTAGAATCATTTACAATGGAAACGATTCTAAAGCGCTGCTAAACCATGTTTTTATTGAAAATAAGGACAAAATATGAACAAAAGCAGATGACAATTTTCGTTTCCCGTATTCTAAGAGTTAAAGACAGAAGCTAAATATTGGTATCTGTTGATTTTCATTTTCACTTTCATATTTCTAACAAAAACATGTTATGGCAGCACATGAGAATTGTCTCCTGAAGACGGTTCACACTCGCTGTCAATGCATAAAAACTACAGAAGATAAAATTGAGCTGGAAATTAGGTACAAATGTGAAGTTGAAACATTTCAATGTTCCTGATAGAATGCCTTATCCCTTAGACCGTTACTCACAACAATTGTCGTCTGCTGTTGCTTTTATATCCTGTTGCTTTTATATCCTGTCATTAAAAACATGTTTTGACTGCTCATTTCCAATGGAAGTGATTTTCAGAATAATTTCCAATGGAAATGATTCTGAGGTGCTGTCAAATCATGTTGTAAATTATTCTAAAGTGCTGTCAAAGCATGTTTTTGATGATACAAATGGAAAATAGAAAATAAACAGCAGACGACAAAAAAATAAGATAGCGGTCTAAGGGTTAATGTTGTGTGTTTGTGGTGTTCTTTGTGTCTTTGTGACATCGTCTTCCATTTCTCATCATGTGACTTTAAACATGTTTCACAGCTATCACCTATACATGCACTTCACATTCTATATGTTATGTTTTCATGGTTTACTGGGGGCTGTTTCACTAAACTTCGTACGACTAAAATATTCGTAAGTGCAAATTTAGGATCGTCTGGAAATTTCAATTGATGAATTTACATTTATTGAACATAGGCTGCATATGCAGCCTATGCTCAATAAATGTAAATCCAATAATTGTTTACAAGAAAACATTGTTAATGTGAAATTTAGACGATCATAATTTTTCACTTGCAAACATTTTAGTTGTACAAAGTTTAGTGAAACGGGCCCCAGGTGTTTACTGCCGTTTATGATATCGCCATTCTGTGTACGGGTAATATAAATTGTATGTGTTAGTTAGTATGTGTTAATGTATGTGTATTTCATGTTTATGTATTATTTCAGTGTAATATTGTCAGTGTTGAGTTTACATTTCGACTTTATATAGTCATTTAGTTGTTTAAACTGTTGTATTGTACTGTTGTTTTTCAGCACCTATTGTTTATATACACATTTTGTTGACTCTGTATCTATAAGATCATACACTACCTTCTGTTTCAGGCTTTACAACTGCATGTATTTGTATGTGATTTCAGGTTATAGAGTTTGTATTCGCTGTTTTGTAAAAACAAGACTGTTATTTTCAGGATTGATGAAAATGGTATTTGTCATTTTCTGACAGAAAATTACAAATACCATTTTTATCAATCCAGAAGATTTCTGTATATACAGTCAAAATTATAATAACTTTGTCATTGCAACATGGCTGAATATTTGTTATGTAAATAGTCATTTCTGATTTTGGGATTTCGCCACCCATCTGTAAAACTTTGAGTCCCTGACCACCATACTACATAGGCAAGGTGGTTCACGGATGTTGAGTCAATCTATGTGTCCAACTGCTGTGAAACTTTAAGTCCCTGACCACCACATTACATAGGCAAGGTGTTTCACTCCCCAGCGATAGAAGTCGGCGAGCCACGCCCCGTCACCATTAACACAGCATCCACGGGTAAGCCGGATGCTCCGTGCCGAGTCACGGTCACCAATCCCCGCGGGCTGGTCGCTGACCTCCCCACACAGAGAACACCCGAAGGTTACGGAACCATCTTCGCCCCCGCCGAGCCAGGCCCGCATAAAGTGAACGTAAACTTCGCCGGACAAGAAGTGCCACGATCACCGTTCCCCGTTAATGTGGAGCCAAGGCCCGACGTGGGCGCGGTCAATGTGCGAGGATTGGAAACTCGTAAGTCCATGCATGGCATCCTCCCAGAATGCCAGCCGGATATGGCGTACCCACAATGGTACATGCATGAAGGACAAATTGCCAGTGAACATCGCGTGATTGCTGCTCTTGTTTCTAGGAAATGTCGGCTATTGATATAAGGTGTTAAGCTGTGTTAAAACACACTGATCCGCTGCATGTAAACATTTTACCATAATTGTTTTCTAATCCGGCATGTTATAATTTGTCCACATTTCAGTTTTCTAGTTAACGTTAACCCTTTCAACACCAGGCCTTGTATAGTGGTATTGGCAAAAAGTGTAGTTCCTGTTGAGACGGCTTTTTGAAAGTAATTTTCATATTTTTTAGAACAAAAACACCAACTTATCATAAATGGACTAGTCTGAAAATTATTTTCGGATGATTGGATTGGTCAAAAACTTAACATATCAAAATCCATTCCAGTTGCTTAGGGATGAAAGGGTTAACCTTAGTATTTTAGTTGAGTGTTTTTATCTGACCAAAATGGTTTCAGGATTCTGTCTTTCGATCAGTCCCTTATAGGGAAGTTACTTCATAACAGAACAGAGGTCATTGGACAAATATTGCTTTTTTATTCGACTCGTGAACACAACAATATCATCTGTTGTTATTTCTACATTTCTCACTGCCATCGGAGATTGGTTGTCGATTCAAACCTCATATTTCCGTCCGTCCCACGTTAATGTTTTTGGGTATCTCTGCAACGGTAAGTCGGATTTATATACTTCCTAAGCCATGCCAGAGATTTATATACTTCATATACTTCCTTATCATCATCCATATTTTCATTTCATACCACACCCATGCGGCCTTCATGTCCAAGGTCAAATTACTTGCGTTAATGTTTTTATTTGTCTGTCCAGGTGGCGGCCGGGGGTATACGTGAGCCCCTGCTCACTTTCTTTAGTTATTATAGTAACTGTTGGAGAATTTTTGACCCAATCTGCTGTGTTTTTCACTTTCTGATCCGAGTGTGTCGTACTAGAGGTACCGTAATTATTTTGTAGTATAGTATAAAATGTTCTGGTAGACAATAGCTAAACGTTTATTTTGAGGGATTGTTGGTAGAATTAGTTTAGCTCAGCTGAGTGCTGGTGCATGCCATAGTTTACCAGCAATACTCACCAAACGATAGTATGTCAATTATGCTGGTCTTTAATCGTGAAATAAATAAGAAATAAAGTTTGTTATACTTGCATTCCACTCTGGGGGCATGATGTGTTTATTTACATGTCCCTGTAAAATAAGTTTGACATACTTTCATATAAGACAAGACTCAAACTGCTATAAATCAAATAATGTTTAATGCTATACATGTATATGTGTTACCTGCAATTATATTAATGTACACTACTTTTGATTGTTGCGAACATGCAGGGCGGCAAGTGTGTTTGAAAATACAAAGTCGAAATGTGACCTGATTTTGTCCCCCAGCCATTGAAGTTGGAGAGCCGCGGCCAGTCACCATAGATACGAGCAACACAGGCCGCCCAGACGCTCCGTGCTGGGTGGGGGTGACCAACCCCCGCGGTCAGACCGCCGAACTCCCTGTACAAATGACACCCAATGGTTACCAGACCGTGTTTGCTCCACTAGAGCCCGGCCCACACCGGGTTAATGTTAACTTTGCTGGCCAAGAAGTTCCGCGCTCCCCGTTCCCAGTCAATGTTGAACCCCGCCCTGACGTAGGGGCCGTCTATGTCAAGGGACTAGACACCCGTAAGTTCAGCGCACGAATGTGTAGCTGTTCTGTTAGTAAATCATTTAGATGGCGCATGATTAGTCCTAGGTTTCCTCATTGTTCCGTTACATTTATTAACATGGATATATCAATAGATGCTAAGACTAGTTATAAACATTAGATAAAGCAAAGCTTGACGGCTGCATGTAAATCAGTCTTCTATGTTTTCGTCTGGCATGTTGAAGATCCAGTTTCTCTGTAGGGATGGGTTATGGTCTAAAGGTTACAGCACTGGACTGAAAACCTCGCCCTCGGCATCAAAAATACTTTCATAGTATTTCCATCCCACTGGTCGATTGAGACTTTAAACAGACGTCCCATCCCTAAATTAATTTACTTATTGCTGGGACATTACACACATTCATTTCTTTCATATTCAAGATTTTCTAAGACAATGCATGTGTTCTAGATAGTTGGCTAGTAATGATAGTTCTCCGATTTTGTTGTCTGGGAATGTATTTCTCTCGGTCAGTTTTATATTCTGCAGTTATCCTGTAGTTAAAAGATGATTGTTGTAGAAAACAACCTTATTATTTGAATAACCAACTAGAATTATGGCCTGTCGCTACATGAATGCTCCCACTGGCAGCCAAAGAAAATGAAGACATTGCGTGAAAAAATGTAGATAACTTGAAAAAAAAAATGTTGATGCCCCTGGAGGCATGCACAGAAAACATGGACATTGAGCAACAAAGGTAGATCACTCAAAAAAGATGTTGATCAACATTTATCATTCTTCTTGAGAATTTATCACAGAATGATGGAGAACCATTAACCCTTAGACCGCTACACACAATAATTGTCGTCTGCTGTTGCTTTTCTATCTTGCCTTATTTCTCAATAAAAACATGGTTTGACAGCACTTCAGAATCATTTCCAATGGAAATGATTCTGAAGAGCTGTCAAAGCATGTTGTAAATTATTATAAAGTGCTGTCAAAGCATGTTTTTAATGATAAAGATTGAAAATAGAAAATAAACAGCAGACGGCAAAAAATTAAGATAGTGGTGTAAGTGTTGGAGCAATTGTGTGAAATGTCAATCAGTTCTATGACAGGAAACAAACTATATAAAACTTACCTCAATGTAAATTACTTGGTGAATTCCCTAAGTCTAAGTCCTTGACATTGGGACTAGCGGGGGCCCGAGGATCATGGATGTTTTGTCACAGCATGATAGAGAACCATCAGAGGAATGCATGTGTGAGATATGAAAGGAAAGGAAACCAAAATTATAAGAAATTGGCCTCAGCATTAAGTTTGTGATGGATGTACGCATTGAACGAAATATGGGACGTACAGACACCAGTGAGGGTATATGCGCCCCTCACCACTCTGTAGTGGGGGATGGGGGGGGGCAGAAAAAATTATCAGTTAACTAACGACGAGGCCTGCATGAAAATAAGTACAAGTAACTCGTGTGTAGCCACCTTGTAGCAATAACTTAAATAACAATACCTATTTGCTTGTAGTCGAGTCATTACTAAATGTTGTATGTGTTGAACTATAGCCAACTTTTAGTTTGCTTCAATAATATTTTTCACAATTTAGACGTATATCATAGATTAGAACAGCAAAACACTAATATACACAATTATGATAACACCTGTATCAGAGTAAATTGTGGATGAATAAGTACTTGTACTGGTATGTTATAAATCAAGAAGTTGTGACTGTGTCTCACACAGAGAATGAGAAGATAACCTAAAGCAATAGTTTCAGTGTAAATGAGATGATTCAAATGAATGAAAATACAATGTATGCATTTGAGGATAACTACAGAAATAGGGGCAAACAATTCTACCACTCTCTGGCTGTGGCTTACAGTGTTTAAATAGTATTCATACAATACAGCAAACAATATGTGAAGAGCAATATGAACAATTTCATTATGAAAAGTAAACCAACCCTGATTTTGTCCCTTAGCCATTGAAGTTGGAGAGCCACGGCCCATCACCATAGATACAAGCTCCACGGGCCGCCCGGACGCTCCGTGCTGGGTGGGGGTGACCAACCCCCGCGGTCAGACCGCCGAACTCCCTGTACAAATGACACCCAACGGTTACCAGACTGTGTTTGCTCCACAAGAACCTGGCCCACACCGGGTTAACGTGAACTTTGCTGGCCAGGAAGTTCCGCGGTCCCCGTTCCCAGTCAATGTTGAACCCCGGCCTGACGTAGGGGCCGTCTATGTCAAGGGACTAGACACCCGTAAGTTCACCACACGAATGTGTAGCCGTTCTGTTCTGTTGGTATAGAAACTATATTACGTTATGCATGAATGAAGATAATCATAGGGTCTTCATATACCTTTTTAGCTCACCTGAGCCAAAGGTTCAAGTCAGCTATTGTTGCCGCTTTTCGTCCATTGTCCGTCCGTCCACAATTTCAAACGTCTTCTTCACACAAATTGATGGGCCAATGTTGATCGAAATTCACATGGATGATCTTTGGGTGAGGGCACATCAGGTTTGTAAAATTTGAGGTCGTCGCATAATCCAAAATGGTCGCCTTGGAAAAGTAGGTCAAAATCGTAAAAAATCTTGTGAACCACTGGGCCAATTTCAACGAAACTTGGCAGGAACGATCGATAGTCCTGCTGTTTAAGATTTGTTAAATTGGTGGCCCCGGGGTTGAAAATGTTGGTCAAACTTCACAGGGATGATCTATGGGTGGGAAATGTCATATTTGTAAATTTAGAGGTTGTCGCATAATCAAAGATGGCTGCCGTGGAAAAGTAGGTCAAATTCTTAAAGAATCTTCTTACAAACTGCCAGACAGATTTCAACGGAACTTAGCAGGAACGATTGACAGTCAATTTTGTTTCAGATTTGTAAAAATTGCGATCCCGAGATCAAAAATGGGTGGGGCCCTGCGGGTCAATTAGGGGTCAAATAAATTTCAAATTTTACCAAATATTGTCATGTTGTATATCAAGTAGAAGGTATTGAGGAGACGATCACTCTGAAGCGGTTTTTATCGAAATCAGATATTACATCATCCAAGATGGCCGCAAAAAGGTCAAACCAATGTCTTTTTATTAGAGCTTTCAAACAGCCTTTTCTTTCTAACCACTTGGCCAATACTGGCCAAACTTCATAGTTATTGTCTTTCGGTGAAACATTTACAGATTTTTCAAATTGGAGATCATCACATAATCCAAGATGGCCGCCGTATAAAGTTTCAACAAAATCTTTAAACAATGTCTTCCCATTATAATCACCAGACTGGTTTCGACAAAACTTTGTAGGAATAATGAATGTATGAATTACTTGCATATATATAATAACCAGGTGAGCGATATAGGGCCACACTGGCCCACTTGTTTAAATTACTAATATTGATGTATCAAAAGAAGCTACCTACTGCAATGCATTAAAAACTGAAGAAAATAATTGAGTAGCAGTTTGAACATAGCTGAAAACAATTCTTTTAATGTAAACACTGTTCAATTTCATTCAATTTGTGTTATTTAGATAAGCTTTGAACTGTTGCTTACAGTTTTTAAATAGTATCATACAATACAGCAAGCAATACTTGAAGAGCAATATGAACAATTTCATTATGAAAAGTAAACCAACCCTGATTTTGTCCCGTAGCCATTGAAGTTGGAGAGCCACGGCCCATCACCATAGATACGAGCTCCACGGGCCGCCCGGACGCTCCGTGCTGGGTGGGGGTGACCAACCCCCGCGGTCAGACCGCCGAACTCCCTGTACAAATGACACCCAACGGTTACCAGACTGTGTTAGCTCCACTAGAGCCCGGCCCACACCGGGTTAACGTTAACTTTGCGGGCAAGGAAGTTCCGCGGTCCCCGTTCCCAGTCAATGTTGAACCCCGTCCTGATGTAGGGGCCGTCTATGTCAACGGGACTAGACACCCGTAAGTTCACTGCACGAATCAAACGAGATTACCAAGCTGAGCTTGGCCTCGTTGCTGTATACATGCATGAATGTACATCCCAGTTAGTTTCAGTTGGTAGTGCACATATACAGATAGAAATTGCATGTGTGGGGAAAAATAAACCTTTAGTGCAAGATATAAATTTCGAACCTTATTTTCCAGTCAATGGATAAAATGTCATCTTTTTTATTTTGCACTCGCCATTATTTTTGTATTAGATTAAACTGTCAAGTAAATACTTTTAACAGTCCACTTATTTCTGTGTGTCTTATACAAGGTGCATGATCACGTGGTTATGACAACAACAACAATGGCTCAGTGTTGAAAGCGCACCCACTCCAAAGTAAGTATTATTTGATATTTTCCTTAATAGGCAAGGAATTTTGATGAAATATGGTGCAGCAAACCCGTCTTCATGAGCTGCATTTGGTGGTCCCGGGAGTTCTTACATACTTACGTCGTTTTTGTGAAGAATCGATTTGTGTGTCAGTACACGGAAATTGATTCTTCGCAAAAACGACAGAATTATGGGCCAAAGTACCGAGACCACCAAATGCAGCTTAACAAGACGCGTTTGATTCACCATATTTCATAAAAATCTGTTACATAATAATGACAAAATAAAAGAATACGTACTTTGAATCGGAGGGCTTCTGGTACTTTCAATACCACGTGATCATACACCTTGTTATAACAGTTTGAATGATCTTAGATTTATCACTAGTTACCACCGATACTTTTGATCAGATCAGATTTATTTTGTAGAATACACATGTAGCCAAGGTCATATCACCATAAACATTGTAAAGTTAGAATCTAAGATTATTTTAGTTGTATTTTAGTTGCAGTGTAGTGCATGTTATAATTGTGTTAAACTAAACCATAGAACGAGCAAAGGTCTATCATGGAGAGGTTTCAAATATAAAACAACTTGTTAGACAACTAAATCTTCATCAATGCTTATTTTTCCTACTTGCTATAATACATGTAGTTGAAAAGTTAGCGATAAGAAATCTTAGAACGTCAGCTACCATCATTATATCTCATCACTACAGTGTACAACAGGTACATATGCAGTTATACTCGTTAAATACTCTTCAATCAATTGTTTGAACATTTCAGCAAGAATGCGGATTCTGGTTTGAATTTCATTCATTTCTCTACTTTGTATATATGGCTTAAAAACACAAGTACATAGCCCACCATAGCTTACTTAAAATAATGAAATAAAGAAGTATAAAGCAACCCTGATTTTGTCCCCCAGCCATTGAAGTTGGAGAGCCACGCCCCATCACTATAGATACGAGCTCCACAGGCCGCCCGGACGCTCCGTGCTGGGTGGGGGTGACCAACCCCCGTGGTCAGACCGCCAAACTCCCTGTACAAATGACACCCAATGGTTACCAGACTGTGTTAGCTCCACTAGAGCCCGGCCCACACCGGGTTAACGTTAGCTTTGCTGGATATGAAGTACCAAGGTCTCCATTTGCGGTATATGTCGAACCGCGACCCGACGCTGGAATGGTTCAAGTTTTTGGTTTGGATTCGCGTAAGTGGAGGAATGGATGGAATATATCGTCATTCTATGTAGCACTCCATGGATATTGTTACCAACATTCTGTTGTACACGTTTGTAGATAAAATATTATGTTTTAGTCACATTATATATTGTCATGCCTTTAACCCTTAGAATGCGGGAACCAAACTGCTGTTGTGTTATATTTGATCTTCTTTCTCAATAAAAGCACGGTTTGACAGCACTTTATAGAATCATTTCCATTTGGAAATGATTCTAAAGTGTTGTCAAAAATGTTTTTTATGAGAAAAATGGAAACCCTTAAGTCCGGGAACCATCTATTTATGTTGTCAGCATATTTTCCCACTCTACCTCGGCTCATAATCTTAATATTGTCGTCAAATGAGAATAATAATGGGTATGAAAATTACCGCAAGTGGACAACTAAATATTTTCCCTGACTTTAAGGTTTATTTTCTCAAACATTGAACCAATTTAATGCTGGGAGTACCAACTTGTGTGAATGGAAATTAGAGGATTTGACATTCATGAGTGATGATTTAATATGATAATTATTCGACAACTTTACTGATTTCGTAAACGAGACTGTGCCGAATGACATCAGTGTGCAAATTTAATAAATTTGATATTAAATCATCACAAATGTTAGATTCTATTTATTGTGCGAGTACTAATCACCTGGGGGCTGTTTCACTAAACTTTGTACGACTAAAATGTTCATATGTGCAAATCTAGGATCTTTTGGAAATTTCCATTGATGGATTTACATTTATTGAGCATAGGCTGCATGTGCAGCCTTTGCTCAATAAATGTAAATCCAACAATTGTTTACAAGAAAACCTTGCTAATGTGAAATTTACAGACTATCGTAATTTTGCAAATGTTTTTCATATCTTGCACAGAGTACGATACATGTTCATCTCTTAGCCCACATGAAATTGGTTAATGGTGTTACTGGTAATTTTAAAATTTAAATTTGAGCTCTTCTGATTGTTTTAACTTAACTACATGCCCTTGTAGTTGTCAGCATGTTTACTTGCTTTGCTTGTAATTAACCCATGCCATCAGGTTTGTTGTTGTTAAATAAATAACAGACGGTGATGTTTTAATTCTACTGATTTTTGTGTGTTTTTTTTCAGCCTTTTATTTTATAGTTGCATGGTAATATCATTGAGTTCAATGTTTGACATTTTATTACTTATTTCATTTTATCAACTACATTGTTTATAGTGTCAAGCTCACATGTACATGATAGACATGTCAACAAAAAAGTATGTGATATACATGTGTGTTACCGGTACTTGTAAGTGGACTTGAAAACTCGAGGCTGGTTGTACATGCAATTATTTTCAAGGTCATTTCTATATAGTATAATACAAATACAAAATTGCCAATGTTGTCCACAAATATCTATAGAAGTCATTATTTGTTGTTTTTTTTATTATACAGGGATGGTTTGTGGCCGAGAAGTTAGAAACTGTACTTTAATACCAGAGATAGTGGGTTCAAACCTCGTCTTAGGCATCACAAATACTGTCATTTTTATTTGCATCCCACTGGTCTTTCAAATGAGACTTGAAACCGATGTCCCATCCCTAAATAACCTTAGCTTTTGCTGGGACGTTAAACTATGTACTTGTTTTATTACATTTCATCCAGTAGTTTACACCAATGTAACGGGGTCACTGTAGTGTCACACTGATGTGTTTACTTCAACCAATCAGATCATTTTCTCTGACACACACTTTGGTTGACAGCCTTCACTATGACCTGTTTTTGGAGGGAATTTCCACAACACGTCCGGAGTGTGCGATTTGATCAGGAGCTACGCTTGTCGTACATCCCACGAGCCCAATTTCTCCCGTACAGCCACAAATAGTCATAATACATTGTGAGCTACATGTGTGAAACGCACTTGTTATCTTTACTGTGGTTGTTCTACTTTGTTTTTATTTAACCCTTACACCGTTATCTTAATTTTTTGTCGTCTGCTGTTTATTTTCCATTTTTATCATCAAAAACATGCTTTGACTGCACTTCAGAATCATTTCCATTGGAAATGATTCTAAAGTGCTGTCAAAACATGTTTTTGATGAAAAATAAGGCAAGAGATAAAAGCAACAGCAGACAACGCTTTTTGTGTGTAGCGGTCTAAGGGTTAACTATTTGACTTATAAGCGTGCCAATATTTTTATTATAACCGTTACTTACCTGCGATTTAAATTATTTTCATTTATTTTTGGTGAAATTTATTTGAGCCAAGTCAAAATCAGTGTTGACGAAAATGTTCCCATGTGATCTGAAAATATTGCAAGTTTTCACGACCGTTTACAAAAATGTCTGACATGTTTGAAATGAATGTCAGTGCACTGTGTAGTTGAAATGAATGTCAGTGCACTGTGTAGTTTAAATGAATGTCAGTGCACTGTGTAGTTGAAATAAAGTATTTTGATTTGGCTCAGCTCCCTTTGAAGTTCAGTGTTTCCTGAGCTAAAAGTCTTTACATGTCTTCTTTGTTGAATATTAATATTGTTGTATTATGCTACAGAAGTGTGATGCTTGGTTAATAGAACATGTAGATATATTTAAACTAATTTGTTTCCATAGCGATTCAAGTCGATGAAGCCCGCCCAATCAAAATTAACACAGCTTCGACCGGGAAACCCGACGCTCCTTGCCGAGTGACGACCTCCACCCCTCAAGGTCAAGTGACTGAACTGGTCACCAAGAAAACGTCCGACGGTTATCAGGCAATTTTCGCCCCTCTAGCTCCCGGCCCGCATAAGGTCAATGTGAACTTTGCGGGGCAGGAGGTTCCAAAGTCGCCATTTACCGTGGATGTTGAACCGAGGGCAGATGTATCGAAAGTAGATGTTCTAGGGTTGGAGAAGCGTAAGTATGGCGGAGGCATACAACATGTGTATATATATGTCTCTGTATTTTACCTTCCAGAATTGCTGATACCATTGCACTTGTGATACCACTGCATGTTTGCCATGCGACACATCAAGTTATTTACAGGGGCTTATACGGTCGCTTCAGAGCCTGTGAAATGTTTCAAGAACATGCTCTATTCTCATGCTGAAAATCATGCAATTTGATTGGCCAAGACTCATGGCCAATCAAACTGCTTGATTTCAAATATTAATTTAGAGAATGTGCAGAAAGTTTTATAAGAACATGCACAAGAATATTTTACAATTATCATTAGTCCTTAAAGGTACATGCCCAGTCAGTAGGCACAAAATGTTCTTTATAGCAATTAAATAAGTGTATAATTGTGTCACTATCCCACCAGTTCTAAAATTACGAGTGGTCGCTATACAGGTATAATCATTTAGTAATATTTATTTTACTGATAATGACTCGCGTTGGTATCAGGCTATTTTCATATGCAAATGAGGCATGGTATTTTTAGCTCACCTGAGCCGCCGAAATGTCAAAAGGTCGTTCTTTTATTAGATTTCAAAATTCTTCTTCACATGAACCGCTTGGCCCATGGTGGCCAAACTTAAAAGTTATGGTCTACGGGTGAAGCCTTTTCAGATTTGTTAAAATGGAGGTCATCGGTAATCCAAGATGGCCGCCGTCTAAAAATAGCATAAATTCTTAAAAAATCTTCTTCTCATGAACTGCTAGCCAGATTTCGACGAAACTTGGTAGGAATGATCGATGTACAATGCTCTTTCAAAGTTGTTAAAATGGTGACCCTGGGGTCAAAAATGGGGGTGGCCCGTAGGGTCAAATTGGGGTCAAATTTCATTTTTGACCGAATATGGTCATGTTATATATCAAATCGAAGGTATCAATGAGGCGATCACTCTGGTACATTTTGTGTCGAAATCGGATTGTTATGTCATCCAAGATGGCCGCCGAAATGTCAAAAGGTCTTTCTTTTATTAGAGATTTCAAAATTCTTTTTCACATGAACTGCTTGGCTCATGGTTGCCAAACTTAAAAGTTATGGTCCATGGGTGAAGCCTTTTCAGATTTGTTAAAATGGAGGTCATCGCTAATCCAAGATGGCCGCCGTCTAAAAATAGCATAAATTCTTAAAAAATCTTCTAGCCAGATTTCGACGAAACTTGGTAGGAATGATTGATTTACAATGCTCTTTCAAAGTTGTGAAAATGTGACCCCGGGGTCAAAAATGGGCGTGGCCCGTGGGGTCCCCTGGGGGTCAAATTTTATTTTTGACCGAATATGCTCATGTCATATATAAAATTGAAGGTATGATGAGGCGATTGCTCTGGTGCAATATTTGTCGGAATCGGATGATTATGTCATCCATGATGGCCACTAAAAGGTCCATTTATTCAAGATTTTTAACGTCTTTTTCTCAGGAACCACATGGCCGATGCTGGCCAAACTTTATAGGAAGTTAAGATCCTTGGGTGAAGCATTTTCAGATTTGGTAAAATCATCGCTTAATCCCAGATGACCGCCATCTAAAAATAGCACAATTTTTTTAAAACACATGAACTCAATGTCACATTCTCCTCTGGTGTTCATGGAGTCAGGTGAGCGAATTAGGGCCATCATGGCCCTCTTGTTTAATTATTTATACTAATTAAATGTGTCGCCTGACAAAATAATATTTTCGACAGATTATAAAATATGATAATTGCACATCAAAAAGTAAATACAGAATATAAATAATAATGTCCGTTAACATTTTAAGGAAACACGGTTATCACCCCTGATATCAATGTGGAAATTTACGTCTGATATAAAAATGTATAATAATGCCAATCAATACATGGGTAATAGTGAATTAATGTTTATTTTGCCAGAAAATATCTCAGATGATGTCTCTGATATAAAGAACAGTTTGTGCCTACTGAGTGGGCATGTACCTTTAACTTGAAAGCTCTGAAAGCAGATACACATATACATAGCAGAATTATGAAATGGTAGACCTTCGCCAAACAATGGCGAATCTCACTCATATTCACACCCTGGAGCCAAGTGGGTTGATGTGCTAAAAACAGTACCTGACACCAGCTCAGGATATTGTGGTTTCAGTTCTGAAAAGATATCTCTCCCAATTATATGCGATATGGATACATTCCTATTTGTGCATGTCATAGCTCATATACAGTAAACATTCAATGTTGTGTATATTGTTCATGAGTCACTGACAATTAGATCTGCCCCTGTTTAACTGATGTGTCACATCTATTCCGTCACATGATCTCTTCCTTGAATGTCACGATTTCATCTCGACGGTTTTGACTCGTATGTATTTGTACATGTATGTCTGCTGTTGTATATTCCCTGCTCTGGATGATATGTCTTGTATGTACCTGTAAAGTGTCATGATGCTAGGAATGAGATGGTTATCTTATGATGGCTCATTAGGGACATTTTCACATCTACCGCTATTCATTTCTACACACCCCCCCCCTTGCAAAAGTGCAGATCCTGATGAGATCTAGATCTACAGTTTGCTAACACTGCTAAAGAGTTCTGTAGTTTTGAAAGAGTTAAGAATCTTAAATTTCATTCCTTTGTTGTTAAGCGAGATAAGAGATGGAAATTAAGAATCGCAAATTCTATTCCTTCATTTCTGTGCCACATAGATTATGAAGAAATGTCCCTAATGAGCTGGTATGACTTTTTGCCTTCATGTATAATGTTGCTGCTGATGAGCATAAACCTGTATTGTTGCCAATGGTTGACAAAATGGACATTTTAAATTTATTTTCAAAGTTCAATTATATTTGCACCCAGTGTGACTAGACAAATGTGAAGTATGACCTTTGTGACGTGTGTAGACCCAGACCAAGAGTCTGCACTGTTCACCGTTCAGTGAGTGAGGCATCTATAACAGTGCGGATCCTTATCAGACTGCAGGATTACACCAGTAGATCAGAAGCTTCAGGCTGGCCGGCCACACATGTCATTCAGCCCCATGTCTCCAGTCACACTCGCGAGAGACACACCATGATCTTGTACCTTGTACGTTTACAAAATTTACAAAATTTACAAATAAGTTGACAAAATTGCACATGCACATTCTGTCAACTTTTGACTTTATTTATGAAAAATATTGTAAATTTTGTATAAAACGTATTTCATGAAATTACGCAGATGTCTGAAGGTACAAAATCCCAGGGCGTGTCTCATAGGCTGATCTGGTGTTATGGTGGGCACACTTATTGTAAGGTCTCTGTAAGTGTGTTATTGGTGGGCATTATTGTAAGGTCTCTGTATCTGGTGTTATGGTGGGCACACTTATTGTAAGGTCTCTGTAAGTGTGTTATGGTGGGCACACTTATTGTAAGGTCTCTGTAAGTGTGTTATGGTGGGCACACTTATTGTAAGGTCTCTGTAAGTGTGTTATGGTGGGCACACTTATTGTAAGGTCTCTGTAAGTGTGTTAGGTGGGCACACTTATTGAAGTCTGTAATGTTTATGGTGGGCACTTATGTAAGGTCTCTGTAATGTGTTATGGTGGGCACAGGGCTTATTGTAAGGTCTCTGTAAGTGTGTTATGGTGGGCACACTTATTGTAAGGTCTCTGTAAGTGTGTTATGGTGGGCACACTTATTGTAAGGTCTCTGTAAGTGTGTTATGGTGGGCACACTTATTGTAAGGTCTCTTGGTGGGTTGTAATATGTGACACTAATTGTAAGGTGTTAGTGGTGTTAGTGGTGGGCACACTTATTGTAAGGTCTCTGTAAGTGTGTTATGGTGGGCACACTTATTGTAAGGTCTCTGTAAGTGTTTTTTTTGTCAACCTGCGGCTTTATTTGTCACTTTTATGTGTTTGATCAATTATTGTCGGCCATCTTGGACACCGTCTTGAATTCTGGATTATGCTCAAATGGGATTCATGTGGTGTTATGATTTCTTCTGATGATATTCTGGACCTATACAGGGATTCTCCAGATTATCGGACAAAAATGGCAGTTTTTTTATGCTATTTTTCTTAAAATAGCAGCTGCGGGTATAAACTTTTCACAGAAAAATCGTCGGTTCTTGCTTTCTCAATGCATGTAAACTATTTAGCAAAATGTGCCATCTTTCTCACTTAAAATCATCAGTCGTCAGATTGCCCCAAAATTAACATTGACAATCAGTTATCGGGACAAACATATACTAGTCTTATAACTTCTATTCTCACATTGAAATCATTATTTTATCGCCTGTAAACCAGTGTAAACAGCATTGTGTAGTTCTGCAGAAAAAACAATCACCATTCGCTTCTTGGAAAACAACGTATTTATAGAATTTATTGTATTTATAGAACAACTCTGAAATGACATAATGGGCGCACTCGATTGCAAGCCCCATGCAAGACTTTTGACATTGTAAACAACTTGTGGACAGAGTTGAGGAATATTTTCAGCATATCTTACTAAAATGTTTACCATGACAATATATTCTTCACACTGGCATGGAAACAGCAAGCACCTGCGTGACTTATATGTATTTGTTGCAAATTTAGATCAAACAAATGCGTTTAATTAACAGGTATTTTCATTTGTCCGATAAACTGATTGTCCGGATAACTGGTATGACACTGGTACTGAAAAAAAATCAGCTTGGGCTTATTTTTTTTATCCGATCTTATTTTATTCATACAACTGTACACCTAAATTACACCTTCAAGAACATTGTTTGATTGTGAGTTGCGGCCGGTACATGGCCGGTACATGGCCGGGGATAGTGGCACAAAACAATTGGGGCTGCACAGAAAATCAGCTCACTGCAGTATTTGGCTTCTACTGCAGTGCTTCAGTTACATTATTGAAAATAGCGCGATTTGACTTGGGCACATACTAGGCTTTCACTCCAAATTTAGACAGGGTGGTTAGGATCACAAACAACTTCAATTACTTGCAATAGTGAAAGCAATGTGTACAAATATTACATTGGAATCGATATGATTTTGCTTATACATGTATTGAATATGTGTCATTCGTGTTGACTTGAAGATGTAGCATGTTTTGTCCATTTGACCTGTTCTATGACCTGTTCTATAATTATAACCTTTAACCCTCACTGCGTGGGAGACGGAAATTGTCGTCTGCTGCTTGTCATTTTTGATTAATTCCTAACAAAACAAAAAACCGGTTTTGACAGCAGATGAGAATCGTCTCCAGTGGAAACGATTCTCATGCACTGTCAAGCCATATTTTTGTCAAGAAACATTGAAAGGAGACATTTCCAGCAGACTACAAAATTTAATTCAGCGTAGTATTTAAAGGGTTAATGATTGCAATGTATTACATGTTTGTTTCAACAGAGCTGTTTGCAGTGATGTCACATGACTTGTGTAATTGGCTACACGTGTAAACTCTTGTATTTTCATGCCATTGTGTACGTCTTGTCTTGTCCTGTTCAAGGTTGTGATTTATGTACACTTTAATTAATTATTGTATGTTATCTTTGCATTGCTGTATTACATGTACAAGTATATGTATGAGGTCAGTGTCTTGAAAATATGCATTATCACATCAACAAATTTTATGATTTTTTTTTATTTTGTGTAATTCATATAAAGTGGAAATCTATTCATGTCATCTTCATTTTCACTAAATTTTCTCTATGGTAGGTGATTTTTGTGTTCTACCAAAGCATGTTTTGGTTGAAATCTGAAAGATAAAACTCTGACAACAGCATACAACATGCAAGTATTTGCTGCAAGTTTCCTAACAATTAAATGTCAATTAATTCTGCATTCATTTGCTTTTGCAACTATTCAGCAAAATTGCTAAGAATTTCTCTTTATTTAATTCCAAAAATGTAGGACATGTGTTAATGCTATTTTCATATTTTAATGCGCAATGTATGCATGTATACACATATGAGGAAGTTTCAATGTTTCTGTACATACATTTGTGTTACTCGTGTTTCTTGTCGTAGCCTCTTGCATGTTCAACCATGGGCAAACTTTGTGAGCACTGACTAATCTTAACATGTCGGTACATCCATGTATTGTGCTGCTCTAACATTTATGATATTTTACTTTTTCAGCAATAAAAATGCATTGTAAATTGCGTTTTATATAATTTAATGATATGTATGCAAGTCGTATATTAACAATTATCAGTATCATATTCAATAGATTGTTTAATATTTATTTTAAATTGTATTATTTATTTCTTGATTATATAACGAGTATCAGTGACTTTATTTTAAATTGGTAATCATATTCATAATTAATACATGTATATAAATATTCCTTCAGAATTATTACTTCTATAACTTCAACTCAAATATATAAGTTACAAAATATTTTACATACCGTACTTGTAAAGTGATATTCTAACTGTATTCCTGCCCGCTACCATGTTTAAGTAGTAACATCTATGTTTCTATTCCATGAATATAGCAATCAAGGTGGCTGAGCCACGCCCGGTCACCATAATGACGTCGATGACCGGCAAGCCAGATGCCCCATGCACGGTGCGCGTGACCAACCCGCGCGGAGAAACTGCAGAACTACCGACCCGCAAGATCCCGGAGGGCTACACCGCGACCTTGGCCCCGGCCGAGGAAGGCCCACACAAGGTCAATGTCCTGTTTGATGGAATTGAGGTGCCAAAGTCACCGTTCAACGTGATGGCCGAACCCGCAATTGACTTCAGCAAGGTGAAGGTCACAGGATTGGATGCTCGTAAGTACTATTGTAATATGTGATATGACTGGAGATCTTTGGCTTACAGGTTTTGCTATCAGTGTAGATCCAGATCAGTCTGTGCATCCGCACAGTCTGATCAGAATCTGCAATTTTTGCCATTCCATCAATGAAAGACCGGCCACTAAAGGAGGGGAACTCTATGAGATAGCAATCTTTCATTCCAATCCTTTTACACTGCTTGTATACCCAACATTGATTAAATTATAATTTAATAAAATAAGTTTGTACCAAACACCTGTCACTTTTCTAACGAGGAATATAGATTGTTTATCAGGCTACAGGAATGTACTATTTGATCTGGAGCTACTCTGGTCACAAATCCTGTAAGCGCCATTTCTCCAGTGACAGCCACATATATGGGACAACCAGTTGTGTCTGGGTCTCCCCTTTGCTTTATCACTAGTCCAGTAGCCAACCTTGCAACATTGCAAAGTATACTTATCTAGCAAAGTATACTTTGAGGGAGAAATTTTCAATTTAAGGATAAATTTATAATTTTTTATTATACTGAATTTATTACGTTATCACAGCCATTCAGTATAATAATTTTGCATACTTTTAATCATCAAATATATGCAGTGGTTAGTTCTATATGAAATAATGCATTTCGGGGAAAAATAAATGATTACTTCCTCAAAGTATACTTTGCTAGATAAGTATACTTTGTAATTTCCAGGGGCGGATCCAGGATTTCAGATTAGGGGGGCGGGACTTATTAATTGAAATAGTTTACTATATTTTCGAACTAGCACCGTTTGTTTGTTGACCGAGTAGAGCTCGGGAGACTGCTAGGTGGGTCTGGCGGTATGCCATCAGGATTTGTTTTTATATTATATCTACACCCCATTTTGCTGCATTCTGACACATTTTAGAGCAAAAATATCTTTACTCGCCGAATGTTAGAGGGGCGCTCGCCGGGTTTTCCCCTACGTGAATCCTTGATTTTGTTGAAATCGGCTACAGATATAAACTGATTCACAATTGGCTACAGATATAAACTGATTCACAATCGGCAGATATAAACTGATTCACAATCGGCTACAGATATAAACTGATTCACAATCGGCTACAGATATAAACTGATTCACAATCGGCTACAGATATAAACTGATTCACAATCGGCTACAGATAAACTGATTCACTCCTGTACCTGTACTCATTGCTAGAAGTATCACATGTGACTCAATGGCGTTTGGCTTTATGGGTCTACATTTGTCACATATGCCATTAGACTAACATACCATGTCTCTATATCATGTTTAACTTCTATTTTTCATTATCTGACTTTTATTACTACTTTACTTTGCTATACGTATCGGTAGTAAAGACATAGTGCTATGTCTAATATGCCATAAGCTCCATTTGTTAGAACATAGTTCGTACATGGTGATTTCAGTCTTGCAAGGAAACGGTGCATGAAAGCATGAATTATGTTTGAAAATAAATTAACTGTATTTGTATCTGATTTATGTCTAATAATTGCACTACGACCCTTCATAAAATGTGGTCCTTCAACCTTAAAAACAAACGGGCATTGAAAATTGTTGTCAGCTCTTGTTTCATATTTTTCATTTTCCCAATGGCAATGATTCTAAAGAGTGTTTCAAAGTATGTTTCTGATGTTTCTGGTAAGAAAAATGGACACTAAAAAATAAACAGCAGACAAAATTGAATTCAGCACTGTAAGTGTTAAATTGATTTATTTCTGTTCTATAAATTTATTTTCTGTCTATGTTCTATATTTCAGCTGTTGAAGTTGGTGAGATTCGCCCTGTTACCATAGATACGGTGGAATGCGGAGTTGTGGATGCGCCATGCCAGGTCACTGCCACCAACCCGGTCGGCCAAGTTAGAGAACTCCCGCTGCAGAAGACTCCCAAAGGATACGAGGCGCAGTTTGCTCCCTTGGAAGATGGCCCCCACATGGTTGCCGTGAAGTACGCTGGGAAGGAACTGCCCAAGTCTCCGTTTCCCGTGGAAGCCAAGCCCCAGGGTCCCGCTGCCGCAAAGGTCAAGGTCTATGGGCCCGGGCTGGAGAAGGGCACGGCGAAGGAGCCGTGTCACTTCACCATCGACACACGGGAGGTGACCCAACCCGGGGGACTGGGTGTCACGGTTGAGGGCCCCGCTGAGAGCAAGATTGAGTGCCGCGACAACCAGGACGGCACGTGTGATGTCACGTACCATCCGACTGTGCCCGGCGACTACAGCATTAACGTCACGTACGCAGAGGAGCATGTGACCCACTCGCCGTTCACTGCCAGCATCAAACCGAGCGGAGACATCGATGTCAGTAATGTCAAGGCTTACGGACCTGGTCTGGAGCCGGGTAAATATTGGAATGCCACACTGCAATGGAGTGAGCCTTGTTTACCTGATGCTGCAACATAGACACTAGTCTGACATGTTTCTTCCTGAAACAGCATGTGGAACCAGTACAGAATAAAAGCATGACGGGAATGATTTAAAAAGTGATTGAAGTGTTAATTTGCTTCCGCATGTTACTTGCTAATTAACTCTTTCAGCTAGATATCTATGCTTTTCCTGCTAACTTTATGACTCTTCCATTAATGAGAAAATACTGATTTTTTTAGAATTGAACAATAGTGACGGCTCATCTGAATCTACAGTGTTTGCAATCTGGAACCTCTCTAAACCGGACACCAAGACAACACCTGTAATCTTATTTTTTATGAGTTTCTTGGTCATTTATCTCCGGAGATAATGTCTGTTCGTGATCGCATAGCATACAACTATGGCTAAGAATGATGAAATGCCTGATTGACAATGAAACCTCTCTAAGCTGGACACCCTGGGGACCTGCCAGGGTGTCCGGTTTAGAGAGGTTTCATTGTATAATGGTCTGTAGGTTTGAAAGGCTTAATGATTCCGAGTAAATAATTGCATGTGAGTATCTTTTCGCAAACGATACATTTCGGTGATTCTGAAACATGTTAGTCCTACGTCATGTGATAGTCAATTGTTCAATTATTATTTTCCTATTCCTGTCTACATATGTAATATGTGAATCGGACAAATGTTTTCAGACTTCTTGATTTTTTTTGGTATTTTGTTCACAAAATTACACTTTGCCAACTATTTTTCGATGTTTGTGGAGAGTTATCAGAACTATTTTAAAAAAGATGGTTATACATTGTACATGTATTTGCAATCCTCATATTTCAAAAAATGATAAAATATTGTTTAATAAATTGATTAGATTAATACATTTGGGTGGCGATGAAAGATGTTAGCCCTACTGTGTGTAATAATCACTTTACCAGTGTTAGTTTAACCTTAGACCGCTACTCACAACAATTGTCGTCTGCTGTTGCTTTTATATCTTGCCTTATTTCTCAATGAAAACATGATTTGACAGCTGTCAAAGAATGTTGTTAATTATTCGAAAGTGCTGTCAAAGCATGTGTTTGATGATAAAAATGGAAAATAGAAAATAAACAGCAGACGACAAAAAATTAAGATAGCGGTGTAAGGGTTAACATGTTAGTGAGAAGGCAATGGCATGATTGTTTGTGTTCTACTTGAACAGATTTATAATCTTTACCGATATTCCACAGTATGTTCAATAAAAGTATTACTAAAAGCATGTGACTTGCCAATTGTTTGACTTTAATCTGTATTGTCAAATCTGTTATTTAGTTCAGCTTCCATTCTTATGTCCGTAGAATAACCCTTAGAGCGCTACACACAACAATTGTCGTCTGCTGTTGCTTTTATATCTTGCCTATTTCTCAATAAAAACATGGTTTGACAGCACCTCAGGATCATTTCCAATTGAAATGATTCGGAAGTGCTGTCAAAGCATGTTGTGAATTATTCTAACGTGCTGTCAAAGCATGTTTTTGATGATAAAAATGGAAAATAGAAAATAAACAGCAGACGTCAAAACAGTTAAGATAACGGTGTAAGGGTTAAGATTGTTTCTTTCCCTATGAACTGGTTTTGTAATTATAATTGTCTTTGCATGTTAACTAACAACCAACCCATAACATGTGTAGAAACATTTCTAAATATATTTTTTTTCTCATTTTTCATTGAATTTTTTTTGTGACCACTCATTTGAACCATCACCATGAGATGGTTCAAATGGTGGTCACTATATATATTTTTTTCCATCAGCAAAATGAAGAATCCCGAGCATGAGATGGGCTAATTTATATTACTCATCAGATAGTTTCCATCTTGTTTTCAGGCTTTCCGACGCTTAGTGTGGTGTTCTGAACCATATTTGGTTTTACTAAATATTGCCAGTACCGCATAATTATTAACTGCTAGATGTATTAAGATGTATGTAACAAATTTAGTCTTGAATGCTTGTGTTGATGTCATGCATGAGTTAGTCTATTAATATCTGCTCTTTTCAGCATGAATCATATTTTGATCAAGAAACATCAACGTTGTATAACATTTCTATGGATTTAGTTTCCATCATGTATAGTTCTGTTATTACGAGGGTCATCCAATAAATAGAGAAAACGAATTTGTAACTTGTAAGTTGATATATAGTGCATATATCTGAATGAAATTTGGCATAACGCTATAATTACAGTTTGTCAATGACGTCACATTATTTTACGTCACTACATTCTATGATGTCATCGTGATGTGACGTCATCATCACATGTCAAACGTCATGGGCGCAGTGATGAGCGACTAGAAAAATAATTTGGTAAAATCATGGTGTTTTCAGCGAGAAAACCAGCATAGAATTCTTTATACATTGGTACAATGCTGTGACACTTATGGTAGTGTATTTCATATGGTATAACAACTGATTTATTGGACTAAAATCAGAAACGCTTGCATTTCTAATGAACCCCTCTCTGGGAATAAAAATCGGCTTTTATATAAGTAACAGAAACCTATAACTTGATGTTGGTAGACGATATATATGTGAGCAGATAGCTAAGAGTTGGCATTAACCATGGATCAGCTCAAACAATTCATACTCGTAATTTAAGAATAAGAGATTGCTGGCCGCACACTTGTGTCTACTCTGTCAAAAATAACTTGAAAAGCTATGCAGTTGACGTCATTAGTGACGTCATATCTCTGGGACGTCATATGTCACCCTCTCCATTCTTTGGATTTAAATTCGTATGACTGAAACACATTTAACAATATCAATAAATCGGTATCTCACCTTGGGTAACACGACTTAAAGCTTAAATATGCCGTGGCCATGGGGATTCATGTGTCCCCTCCGGTTGCCTAGCAACCAGTATAGAAGAATTTCCGAAAATATGCAAATCAATTGTTAAACAAAGGTTGCATTGTATGATTATAGATAAGTGGCCAGGATTGTTCACTCTAAACTAACAACACTGACCAGTTTTCACTATATATTGGATGATTATAGATAAGTGGCCAGGATTGTTCACTCTAAGCTAACAACACTGACCAGTTTTCACTATATATTGGATGATTATAGATAAGTGGCCAGGATTGTTCACTCTAAACTAACAACACTGACGACCAGTTTTCACTATATATTGTATGATTATAGATAAGTGGCCAGGATTGTTCACTCTAAACTAACAACACTGACCAGTTTTCACTATATATTGGATGACCCTCGTAGTTGATTTAACCTATTCAGTCGTCTGCAACGTTTCACAAATTCACATTATAAATAGATATGTGAATATATACATGTATTGTATGCTATAATTGTCATGGTACATGTATGTGTAGACGTTCTTTTTAGTTTAGGATCTTTAGGTGTCTGTTGTTGATTTGTTTCCCGATATAGACACGGACTATTTTTCCTATGTTATTTTGCCTGTATATGACCTGATATATTGCTACCGTTAAATTAATATAAATCACCTATCGATCAACCAATAAACAAATTAATTAATCGTCCACTCAATACTGTGTTTCCACTCGCTTGAATCATCTTGCCGAGACGGTTCAAATGACCTGACACAACATATATGTTCATGAAGAAATGAACAGATAAGGAAATACAAAGAAATTAACAAATATGGAAATCCACGAAATAATAAATTCCGGGAAATTAGACAATTCTAGAAATTGACAAATATGGAAAAAAAATGGAAGTTCCGTCTGATCTATATTTAGTGTGGGATGGGTCATTTACAATTCAGGTGTTTTCCTGGACTCACCGACTGGTTTCACCGTCGACGCGAAGTCTGTGACGCCCAATGGCGAGGGCAAGGTTCGCGCCATTGTCACCAGCCCCACCGGACAGAGGATCGAGAGTCTGGTGAAGAACAATGAAGATGGCACGTACGATGTTCTGTACACGCCATACGAACAAGGTAACACTAGTCATACTAGTCTACTGTCTGTTTCACAAAACCTGCCAGTTGTTCACAAATTCTGCCCATTTCTTACACAAGTGGAAAAGGCGTGGCAGGGATGGGCCATTTTTAACCATTTGACTATCCCTGTATAGAACATACCGGTAATTGGAAAATGTTAAACAAAAATTTACCATCCCTGTTTGGAACATTATCAGGTTCAACCATGTCTAGCCGTGGGTAAACGTTTGCTTGCCATAGCACGAGGGAACTTCTTCCCTCGTTCTACAGCAAACGTTTATTCCAGCCGCATCCTCAACCCCAGCCACATCATCAAAATCTGAGAATCGACTAGTATGATGACTGCACATATTCATACGCAGTGATTAGGTCTTATGGACATGATATCAAAAATGTGTCACTGCACCGTGTTTCACGGCACATACGCACTGTTTTGATGGGATAAAAATAAATAGTCATCATGTACACTGCTTCAGGGCCGAACACGATTGATGTGACATATGAGGACATTCCGATCCCCGAGTCACCCGTACAGGTGAATGCCGCGCCCGGCTGTGACGCCAGCAGGGTTCGCGCCTATGGCCCAGGTATGTAGCTTTTCATTATTCAGGGATGGGTCGCGACCTAGGACATACGGCATTGGACTTACAAGAGTATTTCCATTCCACTGGTCTGTCGGATGAGACTTTGAACTGTGGTCCCATCTCCATATGACCATAGCGCTGTTGCTGAGAAATTAACCCATTCACTTTCGATTTTTATGCCACCAGGTTTCGAAGAAACGGGTGGCATATAGTGTTTGGACCGTCCGTCTGTCCGTCTGTCCGGCCGTCCGTCACACTTTTCATTAACCACTTTGTCACAGTTTCTCAAATATGCTGCAGGTGGCATCCGCGTTCGACAGACGCATTTCTTGTTATTCACGTAATAGTTTTTGAGGACACTGCGAGCGGCATTTTGGGAGCATCATATAATGGATGATTTAACAATGGACTTCTCCTTACTGGAATCCTGATATCCCTCGTTGTCTGGTACATGAGAGTTGAATCCAGTTATATACATTATATGAGTAGTAAGATTAATGCTGATCCTAAATATGGTGGTAACCTGGCACCAGATCAGGCTATTCTAATTTCAGTGCCAGATGAACAATATTTTAAGGACACCGCTTTTCCACTATGCTACACTAATGCTATGTGACTTTCATTGGTTTACTTTTGTTTGTTAACCCTTAGAATGCGGGAAACGTAAATTTTCTGATGTTTTATATTTTGTCTTCCTCCTCAATAAAAACATTGTTTGCCAACATTAAAGTGCTGCCAAACCATGTTTTTATTGAGAAAAATGGAGCCTAAAAACTAAACTGCAGACAACAATAGTTAATTAGCAGTGTAAGGATTAAACCAAATGTTTTAATACCACAATAAATGCAACAGCCAATGGTGTTAATATTCCTGTAATCACTGTGGTGGTTGGTTGGGAGCATGCGATCGGTAATTTAATGATCGGGATTCGTCCTTACCGGAGTCGCAACCGGAGACCTGGTTTGGCCCTCGTATACATCTTTGGCATTCTTGTATGTGAGACTTGAACCTGGTTTGACTCCTTATAAGAGTAATGTGATTAATAATCTTATTACTTTTAGGGGAAGGGGATGTAAATATTCCATTCTGATATTGGGATACTCACCTCTATTCAGCCATGGACCGACCTTAAATGACCTTAGCTGTTAATGGGCCTTTAAACCGATAAATAAAATAAAATCTATATTTTGTATTTTTTCTCAATAAAAACATGCTTTGGGAGGACTTTAGAATCATTTCCAATTTCCAATGGAAATGATTCTAAAGTGCTGCCAAACCATGTTTTCATTGAGAAAGATGGAAAGTAAAAACAGAACAGTAGACGACTGCAGTGTAATGGTTAAACCTAATGTTTCCATACCACAATATATGCAACAGCCAATGGTTTTATATTGCTGTAATCCCCCCATGCCCCCCTGCAGGCCTGGATGGTGGCATCACGGAGGTGAAGCAGACATTCACGGTGGACGTGAAGGGGGCGGGGCAGGGCGGACTAGCCCTGGCGATCGACGGCCCAGCGGAGACCCAGATTAACTGTAAGGACAACCGCGACGGCACATGCGAGGTCGAGTATGTGCCCGTCAAACCGGGCGACTATGACATCACGATCAAGTTCGCTGATCAGCATATACCAGGTACGTGAAATTAGTCTGTGCTTTCATTCAAATGCCCCCTCAGCAGTTTTCACATTTGCCCATGTTCATGTACCTGTCCCTTGTACCTGTTGCTGTCATAATTCAGTTCGCTAATGAATAAGTGTATACCAGGTACCATAATTATTCTAATAAACGCCCCTGGAATTATATTTACATTATAATTGCATAAACATAAGGGAGATAATTTCCCAGGAGGAGCCAAATAGTTAGTTGCTGTTGATACGTTGCTTGGTAGCTGGTTGACACCTTTGTCATAAAGTAAACCATTTAACCTTCCTCTACTGACACATTTACTGTGCAGGGGTACATTAATCTTTCAACCCTACAGGCATTTAGCAAACATTTACAAACATCTTAAGATTCAGATGAGCAGGCTCTTAATGAGCTGTCATCTGGATCAGCAGAGTTTAGATTAAACAATATTTATTTCAAATTGGATACATGTATACATCAACATACATGGACAGATATTGTGAATAAGGATTAGAAAACAAGCTCAATGTGGGCTTATGTGAATTATTCTCCTTAAAGGTACATGCCCACTCAGTAGGCACAAAATGTTCTATATGGGCTTTAAATAAGTGTATAACTGTATTACTATCCCACCAGTTCTAAACATTACAAGTGCCCGTTATACAGATATAATCATTTAGTAATATTTATTTTACTGATAGTGACGCGCGTCGATATCAGGCTATTTTTATATGCAAATGAGGCATGGTATGTTTTAGTTATTTATACTAATTAAATGCGTCACCTGAAAAAATAATATTTTCAACAGATTATAAAGTATGATAATTACACATCAAAAAATAAATACAGAGTATAAACAGTAATGTCCGTTAACATTTTAAGGTAACACGGTTATCGCCCCTGATATCAGTGTGGAAAGTTACGTCTGATATAAAATGTATAATAATGCCAATCAATATGTGGGGTAATGGTGAATGAATATTTATTTTGCCAGAAACTGTCTCAGATGATGTCTCTGATATAAAGAACATGTTGTGCCTACTGAGTGGGCATGTACCTTTAAGTAAGTCATCAGTAAATAGTGAAGTGGCAGGAACACCTTTAAACCTTACACCGCTATCTTCATTTTTATGCCACCGGTCTCGAAGAGCCGGGTGGCATATTGTTTTTGGACCGTCCGTCCGTCCGTCCGTCCGTCCGTCCGGGCCAACGTCCGGGGGTTTGAGAGCTTAGGGGCGGGGTTAGGAACAAAAGATTCCTTTGTAATATTCCGTAAGCTCATAAACTCTATTGTTGTTTAGGGGCTTTTTCATTGTTCTTCAAACAATGGAAATACCCCATAAACCCAAAATGTTGGAACGTCCGTCCGTCCGTCACACTTTTCGGTTAACCACTTTGTCACAGTTTCTCAAATATGCTGCAGGTGGCATCCGCGTTCGACAGACGCATTTCTTGTTTGTTTTATTTTCAATTTTCCATTTTTATCAGCAAAAACATGCTTTGACAGCACTTTAGAATCATTTACAACATGCTTTGACAGCACTTTAGAATCATTTCCATTGGAAAGTGCTGTCAAATGTTTTTATTGAGAAACAAGGCAAAATATAAAAGCAACAGCAGACGACAATTGTTGTGTGTAGCGTTCTAAGGGTTAAATAAATAAATTAAATAATTTCAAGAACATGCAGGAAATCAATGTATTTATTGAGAATCGGTACTTGGTAAATTTTGCGACAAGGTATAAAATACACTGGCCCATATATTTACTGGTGCATTATGGGTACTGGATTTACACGCAAACCCAGCTAGACATTCCACGGACATTGCCAACAATCGAGTTTTGGTACTTTAACCCTTAGACCGCTACTCACAACAATTGTCGTCTGCTGTTGCTTTTATATATTGCCTTATTTCTCAATAAAAACATGGTTTGACAGCACTTCAGAATCATTTCCAATGGAAATGATTCTGAAGTACTGTCAAAGCATGTTGTAAATTATTCTAAAGTGCTGTCAAAGCATGATTTTGATGATAAAAATGGAAAATAGAAAATAAACAGCAGACAACAAAACAATTAAGATAGCGGTCTAAGGGTTAACATTGCATCTGGAGAAGTCAAAACTTTTTTTTACCTTTGCTGCTGGGGAAATTATGAATCCGAAGCTTGACTGGTCACAGTCACTGGGGCTAGTCAGGCCATGAATTCCATAGGCCATATTTCTCCAGTCACAACCACAGATCAAGGGCTAGACTGGCTATAAATGTCGTATGCCACATTTCTCAAGTGACAGCTGTGGCTAGAGAAATGGGGCTTATGGGATTTATGACCATTGTAGCTCCTGATCAAATAGCACACTCTTGTAGCACAATATTGCTTGTTAGAAGAATGGCGGGTGCTTCATTGCTGGAATCTTGCGCAGTGCAGATCCTGATCAGACTGTGCGGATGCACAGGCTAATCTGGATCTGCACTGGTCGCATAACCCATAATCCCCATTGGTCAAGTGACAAGCACATATTTGTCTCTTCTGTATGATGTATAGACACTTTTGAGCTCAGTTGCACACCTGACAGATTTTCTCCACCATGTTTGACAGTTGCCCACTACCTTAACCCTTAGGATGCAGAAAACAAAAATTGTTGTCTGCTCTTGTTTCATATTTTCTCTTTTCTCAATGAAAACGTGGTTTAGCAATTTAGAAAAAAGTGCTGCCAAACTATGTTTTTTTATATAAAATATGGAAAATCAAAAAACAACCAGCATACAAACAATTTTTTTTTATCAATTTTTGGGTTAACCTTCAACTCTACATACCATATAATAGCAGTGTTTCAACTCTACATACCTATATACCTATATAGCAGTGTTTCAACTCTACATACCTATATACCTATATAGCAGTGTTTCAACTCTACATACCTATATACCTGTATAGCAGTGTTTCAACTCTACATACCTATATAGCAGTGTTTCAACTCTACATACCTATACCTAGCAGTGTCAACTAACCTACCTATAGCAGTTGTTTCAAACTCAACAATAACCTACATACCTATATAGCAGTGATTTCAACTCTACATACCTAATACCTATAAAGCAGTGTTTCAACTCTCATACCTATACTACCTGTATAGCAGTGTTTCAACTCTACATACCTATATACCAGTGTTTCAACTCCTTACATACCTATACTAAATATAGATGTTTCAACTCTACAACCTATATTCCTATATAGCAGTGTTTCAACTCTACATACCTATATACCTGTATAGCAGTGTCACATACCTATTAGCAGTGTTTCAATAACATACCTATATACCTATATAGCAGTGTTTCAATCTACATACCTATATAGCAGTGTTTAATCTATTACCTATATACCTATAGCGTGTTTCAATCTACATACCTATATACTATATGCTGTTTCAAATCTACATACTATATACCTGTATAGCAGTGTTTCAACTCTACATACCTATATAACAGTGTTTCAACTCTACATACCTATATACCTATATAGCAGTGTTTCAACTCTACATACCTATATACCTATATAGCAGTGTTTCAACTCTACATACCTATATAACAGTGTTTCAACTCTACATACCTATATACCTATATAGCAGTGTTTAACTCTCTACCTATATAGCAGTGTTTCAACTCTACATACCTATATAGCAGTGTTTCAACTCTACATACCTATATAGCAGTGTTTCAACTCTACATACCTATATACCTATATAGCAGTGTTTGCAAACAGAGTAGATCCAGAGAAAAAAACCCACCCCCTTTTCATAAATCGACAAGTCTGAAATTCATTTTGTCACGATTGGATTGGTCACAAAATTAAAATATCAAAATCCATTCCAGTTATTCAGCGGGAAATGGTTAATGTGCATAATCTGAGACAGAGATCTTAACAATACCAACCTTTCAATGGTTGGCTCAATGGTCTGTATCCAGGGGCCCGTTTCACTAAACTTCGTATGACTAAAATGTTTGTAAGTGCAAATTTAGGATCGTCTTGAAATTTCAATTGATGGATTCACATTTATTGAGCATAGGCTGCATGTAAATCCAATAATTGTTTACAAGAAAACAGTGTTAATGTGAAATTTACAGACTGTCATAATTTTGCACTTACAAATATTTTAGTCGTACAAAGTTTAGTGAAACAGGCCCCAGATCAGTGTATGTACACTAACATGCAGACCAGCTAAGTATAAGACATCTGCATCAGGTATGTGAATATATAACGAAAGCTGTCATACATATGACAGACCGACTATTAATATCTGGCATCATACTTGCTGCTGAATTTATAGAAAGTGTCATCTGAGCATGGTTTATCACTTAAGATTTAAGATACTATACCAATACTATACCAGTACTATACCAATACTATTAATACTATACCAATACTATACGTACTATACCAATACTAATACTATACCAATACTATACCAATACTATACGTACTATACCAATACTATACCAATACTATACATACTATACCAATACTATACCAATACTATACCAATACCAATACTATACGTACTATACCAATCCAATACTATACGTACTATACCAATACTATACGTACTATACCAATACTATACGTACTATACCAATACTATATGTACTATACCAATACTATATGTACTATACCAATAATATACGTACTATACCAATACTATATGTACTATACCAATACTATATGTACTATACCAATACTATACGTACTATACCAATACTATATGTACTATACCAATACTATACGTATATGTACTATACCAATACTATACGTACTATACCAATACTATATGTACTATATAAACCAATACTATATGTACTATACCAATACTATACGTACTATACCAATACTATACGTACTATACCAATACTATACATACTATACCAATACTATACGTACTATACCAATACTATACGTATACTACACCAATACTATACGTACTATACCAATACTATACGTACTATACCAATACTATACGTACTATACCAATACTATACGTACTATACCAATACTATACGTACTGTACCAATACTATACGTACTGTACCAATACTATACCAATACTATACGTACTATACCAATACTATACGTACTATACCAATACTATACCAATACTATACGTACTATACCAATACTATACGTATACTACACCAATACTATACGTACTATACCAATACTATACGTACTATACCAATACTATACGTACTACACCAATACTATACATACTATACCAATACTATACATACTATACCAATACTATACGTACTATACCAATACTATACGTACTATACCAATACTATACGTATACTATACCAATACTATACGTACTATACCAATACTATACGTACTATACCAATACTATACGTACTATACCAAATACTATACGTACTATACCAATACTATACGTACTATACCAATACTATACGTACTATACCAATACTATACCAATACTATACGTATACTACACCAATACTATACGTACTATACCAATGCTATACCAATACTATATGTATACTACACCAATACTATACGTACTATACCAATACTGTACGTACTATACCAATACTATACGTACTATACCAATACTATACGTAATATACCAATACTATACGTATACTACACCAATACTATACGTACTATACCAATACTATACGTACTATACCAATACTATACGTACTATATACGTACTATACCAATACTATACGTACTATACCAATACTATATGTACTATACCAATACTATACATACCATACCAATACTATACGTACTATACCAATACTATACGTACTATACCAATACTATAGTACCCAATACTATACGTACTATACCAATACTATACGTACTATACCAATACTATGTATAGTACTATACCAATACTATACGTACTATACCAACAATACTATACATACTATATCAATACTATACATACTATACCAATACTATACGTACTATACCAATACTATACGTACTATACCAATACTATATGTACTATACCAATACTATACGTACTGTACCAATACTATACATAACTATAACGTACTATACCAATACTATAACGTACTATACCAAACAATACGTACTATACCAATACTATACGTATACTATACCAATACTATACTACTATACCAATACTATACATATACTATCCAATACTATAACGTACTATAACCAATACTATACGTATACGTACTATACCAATACTATACGTACTATACCAATACTATACATATACTATACCAATACTATACATAAACTATACCAATACGATATGTTTTCTATACGATATATATAATAAAACGATAACGGTACGTTTGTTTGTACCGTACATACCAACCAATGTCGTATAGATATACCATTCAAATCGTACGTTTTATACGATTTTGTATACATGTGTAATAATTCTGGTACGTTTGTATCGTACAAACATACCAGATTATGGTATATTCATACCATATCCGTACGGATATATCGTATATACGAACAGATATCGTATGTTTGTATAATATTCGTATAGTATGTTTGTACTATACGATGATACGGTACAAACATACCAATATTATATGATCATACGATATGCTCATTAAATATACCAATACTATACGATTACGATATGTATACGATATTAGTATACACAAATAGGTAAGGAGAAATAGGTAAGGAGCAGAAAAGCGCTACTGTATATGTAAATTTAGTCTCTTTTTGGGGTGAATCAGTTTTGTGTTTGGATCCCTCCAGTCTCGTGATTGGACTGTGTCCGTCCGTGTGTCTGTCCATGTCCGTCTGTCTGAGCTTACAAATGGATACATATGTGGCTAGGAGAACAATAGGTTATGTAATATTATATTGTTCCGTGATTTTATGTGGCTAAAAATGGGTTTATGTGGCTACAGAACAATAGGGATGAACAAAGGAAAAGGTTAGGGTTAGCCACATAAGTATCCATTTATAGAAACGTCCGTGTGTCCATCCATGGGACCAGTTAAAAAGTTTGCTGGAGTTGCCACATTTTCTTGTTATTTCCGTAAAAATAGAACAATATGACGGGGGAAAAAAACAGCAAGACAGCCAGTAAAGTTGTCTATTGGTTTGATTTTCTAATATCCAAAATTGAAAAGGTGTTAGCTGAAGCTAAATTAGCCGTTTTGTTGTAAAGAAATGTGAAATAAACTTTTGTGGTCATGGAGTGTTTGTTTAATGGTACATTGACTACATTCTGGTGTGTCAAATTTCCATCTCAGCGACAGACAGCTGACATTGAGTGACACCCAATACCATAATTGACAAACATGTGACAAAATAGAAAACCTGGATTTAGCAAATGGTGTAGACCCAGATCAGACTGCACAGCTGTGCAGTCTGATCTGGGTCTTCACCATTTGCCTGGAATATGTTAGTGTTCAGCCGAGTGATAAATACCATCTGGTGTTCTGAGTCTATGCTGGCATTGGTTGTCAAATGGTGTACGCTCTGTCATGTGATGGTTTAATTGGACAAAATCTAGGTTTGTATAGTTTTACTTTTCCTCAATAGACCGACTTGCTTCGTGACAAATGTATGTACATGTAGGTCCTGAACCAACCAACCAACCAACCAACCAATCAATTGATCAATCAACCAGTGAAACAATTCTTCTAATCAGTTAACCAGTCTTCCTTCTCATAACACGTTGTCCAATGTATCAACAACAAATATTGGTATATTATATTTGGCATAAAGTCCCATTTCTCGTAACCAACATCCAATACACATTTCTGACCTCACATGTGAACTTGGCCTTTCCCAATTGTTCCCGTAGTCCATATAGTGCAATGTCAGCCTGTGTGGTATTCCCTGACCGACACTGTTCATATCAGATGGTCACTTCATTGGTCAGCTATGTGACAAGGCTTTATGATACCTGTCAGTTGCTTTGCATCTTCCCTATAGCTTCGTCAGATAACAGGTGTGCAAATGATACACCATCCTCTGACAACTAGTCCTGTTAATTGTTTGACAGTGATACTATAATCGTTATACAATAAATAATTTCTCCTTATATTAATGTTTTGACAAAGTGGAGCAAGAAACGAGAGCTTGACATGTATATTGGTCGTTTAGTAGTAAAACATGACATTCATTACTGCATACAGACACAACATGGGAATTTTTTACTGTAATTTCATTTGCTTGTTCCTTCGTATTACTTTTACGAGGTATGCCTGTCAAGTAATGACTTTTCTTCTGTGTTAAATGGCTCACTTAATGCACTGTGGTTTGATGCACATGTGGGATATGGACGTTATATACATTGTACATGTGAATTGGATAGTTGTTATTAAAAACAATAATTGAATTCTTCAACGTTTGCATAAGACATTATATTTCACGGATATATACTTGTATTGCATTTCTTGTAATATGATACAATGTACCTATTATAGAATTATGGTAAATAAATAGAGAAAGGGAAACTATTTATGAAACTCGGATATGAAAATTTTGTGATACCCTGTGAAAGAATTCTCTTCAGTGACTATACAATCATTGCCTGTGTAAATATCAATGATTGAATTACTTATACGTGTATTAAACTAAGTTTTTCGCTCATCTAATATTAAACTCTACTTCTTTGGCTAAACAAAATTTAAGAACGGGTTCCTTGCAACACATACATAAAGCACTTGTTCTTTTTATATGCAAATTTAACCCGTTCACCCCTAAGTAACTGGAATGATTTTTGATATGTTAATTTTGCAGCCAATCCAATCATACAAAATGATTTTCAGACTAGTCCATTTATGAAAAGGGTCTATGTTTTGTTCTCAAAAATATGAAAATTATGTTCAAAAAGTGCAGATCCTGATGAGACGGCTCGTTACGAGCCGTCTCATCTGGATCTGCGCTGTTTGCATAAACCGCTATAGCGGGCTATCGGGTTCAAAGCAGCGACTCCTTTGCTAAGCTAACTTAAAGCACTGGTTTCTTTTCAAAACAAACTTAAATCAGCAAATAAAATGAACAAACGTTTCAAGAAACTAAAAAATCGCCGGTGTTGCGAATGTGGCGGGCGATTTCCTACATTGCTCCATTGCTGTACAGGGAGCCCGTTCAACGTGAAGACGAAGAACCCGGTGAACCCCGCCAAGGTACAGTGCTATGGCCCGGGGCTCGACAGCAAGGAGGTGGAGGCGGGAAAACCCGCTACCTTCACCGTCGACACCACCGAGGCAGGAGAGGCCCCACTCGAGGTCACGTACACCGACCAATCAGGTACGGCACATGTTGGAAACCGTTACTGTCTGTATATGATTTTATGCTGTTCTTATAGTGCCCACTTTTGGTTGGCGCGATATAGTCCCTTGTCATGGATTATTTCCCCCTTTCCAATTTTGGCTTGAAACTCGTAAAACTTTAAACCCTAATAGCTACACATCCAAAACTTGGTATATACCAGTAGATTCCTTATGATGGGAAGATGTGCGGGACAGATGCGAGTAGATGAGTTTATTTAATTTTTTATTCGACCCCCTGGTCATGGATTATCTCCCCCTTTTTGACTTGGAAGGGGAAATTGTTTTTTCGCAATAAAATCAATATTGGAGAAAATTTCCCGAAATAAAAAGAAGGCTCATTCTTAAATTTTGCTATTATTTACTATTATAAAAAAATAAGTTTTTCCATTGTTTATATAGCCGTAAAATTTGGGCAGGTTTCGTGAAACAGACTGTAGTAAATCCTGTATCTTCATATTCTGTATACATCCCAACCATCAAGTGCAGGAGTGTGTAACGTAAAAGTTTTCATTGTCACACCGATCCATCCGCAGTTATGCCCCTTTTTCGACTGAAAATATTTTTTTTCTTTGTCCTGCAAACTACTTACAGTTTTTGGTTGATTCTCTTCATACTCTGTATACATCCCAACCACCAATTGCAGGAGTGTGTAACGTAAAAATGTTCGCTGTTCCATCCGCAGTTCTGCCCCTTTTTATACGCCCGTTTGAAAAAACGGGACGTATTATGTATTCATCTTGTGTGGGTGGGCACAGCAGGCAGGCACAGCTTGTCCACGCAATAACTAGAGTTCTACTTGACAGATTTTAACCAAATACGGTATACATGTTTATGACGGTAAGATGAAGAAGCCTATTGATTTTGAAAAATTTCTGATGACTTATCTCCCCTTGGCGGCCATTTTTATTTTTCGCATTCTGTATCCTTGTCCACACGATAACTCAAGTTCTACTTCACCGCTCGCAACCAAATTTGGTATACAAGTTTATCACAGCAAGATGAAGAACTCTTATTTATTTTCAAAATTTTCTGATGACTTATTTCCCCTTGGCGGCCATTTTTATTTTTCGCACTCTGTATCCTTGTCCACGCGATAACTCAAGTTCTACTTCACCGATCGTAATCAAATTCGGTATACATGTTTATCACGGCAAGATGAAGAAGCCTATTTATATTCAAAAATTTCCAAGTACTTATCTCCCCTTGGCGGCCATTTTTATTTTTCGCACTCTGTATCCTTGTCCACGCAATAACTCAAGTTCTACTTCACCGATCGTAACCAAATTCGGTATACATGTTTATCACGGCAATATGAAGAAGATTATTTATTTTCAAAAATTTCCAATTACTTATCTCCTCTTGGCAGCCATTTTTATTTTCACACTCTGTATCCTTGTCCATGCAATAACTCAAGTTCTCCTTCACCGATCGTAACCAAATTCGGTATACATGTTTATCATGGCAAGAAGAAGAAGCCTATTGATTGTGAACAAATTCCAATGACTATCTCCCCTTGGCGGCCATTTTTATTTTTCGCACTGTATCCTTGTCCACGCAATAACTCAAGTTCTACTTTATCGCTCGTAACCAAATTCGGTATACATGTTTTATCACGGCAAGACGAAGAAGTCTATTGATTTTTAAAAATTTCTGATGACTTATCGACCCTTGGCAGCCATTTTTAATTTTCACACTCTGTATCCTTGTCCACGCAATAACTCAATTAAGTTCTACTTCACCGATCGTAAACAAATTTGGTATACATGTTTATCACGGCGAGACTATTTATTTTGACAGATCGTGACCAAATTCAATATACATGTTCATCACGGCAAGAACCCTATTAATTGTCAGTGAGTTATCTCCCCTTGTTAACTGGCCTTGCCTCGATGGGCGTATATTGTGACCTTCGGCACTCTTGTTCAACTTAAAATATTTTTTCATGCTCCCCGCTTTGTTCATCGTCCAAGTTTTACCTGCATGCTTGGGATATCAACTTGAAACTTCATATACACATTGATCACCATCCATATCCCATGCTGCCCAGGAACCCAAGGTCAAGGTCAAATGACTTTAAACTATTTGTTAAAGTTTTATGTTAAAGTTTTTCACATTGCTATATCTCTGTGACCGCTTGCGATATCAACTTGAAACATCATATACACATTGATCACCAGTTATTGTGATTAATATGCATACTACACCAATACCCAGGGTCATGTACTTTGAATTTCAATCCGGGCGTCATCAGTTGAATTGTTGCTATTGTTGTGTTGTAAAGTCCTGTTATCAGGGAGCATTTGTCGGATTTACCGACCATCTAGTTTATTTGTGCGGCGAACTACTTCTACAGTTTGTGGTTGATTCTCTTCATACTCGGTATACATCCCAACCACCAAGTTTAGGAGTGCGTAACATAAAGATTTTCACTGTCCCACCGATCCATCCGCAGTTATCCCCCTTTTTCGATTCTGAAAATAATTTTTTCCTCCAATCACTCACTCAATTATTGCTGTTGTATTCATCAATGCTCAACAGCGGTGGCATTTTGTTTTACAAACAATTTTCTAGTATTTTACTGCATTAGGCGGGGAGGGGATGTGCTTGTGGCCAAGTGTCAATTTCTAGTTGTATTTATGTATTCCCCAGGTCTACAGAAGCCAGCGGAGGTGGTGCCGGTATCGGAGGGAAAGTTCAATGCCACATACTACCCCGTGGAGGAGGGCAAGTGTAAGGTGGAGGTGAAATATGCCAACCAGCATGTGCCAAACAGGTCCGTAGTTCACAGTGAGGTCATTCTATCTTCATAACTCGTATGGTTTATCGAGTGTTGCTATTGTTTTGTTATACAATTCCTCAGAATTATCAAGTGCCACTGTCAAGGTGTATGATCACGTGGTACTAACAACAACAACAAGTACTGAAACTTCCAGAATCCATCCGATTCAAAGTACATATTCTTTTTTATTGTCCTTATTACGTAATGGATTTTGATGACATATGGCACATCAAACACATCTTGTTAAGCTGCATTTGGTGATCTCTGTACTTTGGCCCAAACTTCTGTCACTTTTGCGAAGAATCGATTTCCGTTTCGGTAGACACGGAAATCAATTCTTCGCAAAAACGACATAAATCTGTGGCGAACTCCCTGGACGACCAAATGCAGCTCATGAAGACGCGTTTGCTGCGCCATATTTCATCAAACTCCATTTCATATTAAGGAAAATATCAAATAATACTTACTTTGGAGTGGGCAAGATTTCAACACTTTCAGTTACTGTTGTTGTTGTTATAACCACGTGATCATGCACCTTGACTGTTATCCCCTCACCGATAGGCAAGAGGGGATATTGTGTTAGTCCATGTACGAACATGTGTACATGCATTCGTGCGTGCGTACGTAAGTTAGTAAATGTTTCATGTTTTAATAACTTATGAACTGCTTCACCGATTTTGATAATATTTGGCCACAATGTGTGTCTAGGGATAGTACTTTGTTTTGCATACGACCCACGTCTGACCGCCCAATGTCAAGGTCACTAATGACTTCTGTTCACCTTGCTTGTAAGTTCTGTCAAACCTTGATGTTGATGAGAAAAATGGCAATTAAAAAATAAACAGCACTCAAGAACAATTAATTGAGCATATAAATGGTTAAGATTAGTTGACAAGCTACACGTTTGTACATACAGGTGATCATCAGATTTGAAAAACACAAGTGGCTGCTGGATAATGTTTGTTTTATCAGTAGTTTGTGGACGGTTGGTTGGCAGCATGCAAAGGGTATTTTTAACCATGGGTTTCATCCTTAACAGAATCTTGATATCCCTGGTTTGACCCTCAGGTACATTCTTGGCTTTTTGGTACGTGAGAGTTGAATCAGGTTATACCCATTATTAAAGTAATAAGATTAGTACTAATCATATTATTTTTGGGACTGGGGCTAAGTGAATTTGATGTGGTGAGGACCTGGCACCAGATAGGGTTATTGTAATTTAAGAGATACATTATATTTTTTCTGTAAATAATCAGTTCTGATTTTGGGATTTACAATATGGCATTCGACCCTGTTAACCCCTAAAACGACCTTTGCTCTCGAAAGGCCATTAAACAACATTAAGCAAATCAAATGTATCAATAGTTTACATCCTACATTGCAGCCCATTCAACATGAGCGTGGAGCCTGGAGTGGATGCGGACAAGGTGAAGATCACCGGCGACGGCATCCAGCCCGAGGTGCTGGCCAGCATGCCGTGTCAGTTTGTCATCGACTGTCGCGAGGCCGGCATCGCTGAACTCGACGTCGTCATCCAGGTAACTACAGTAGAACCTGCATGTAGACGGGCATCCGACTCGTCACTGGGAGATTGAAGGTTCGAGCCTCCACTCGGGCTGATATGGCCGGTTGGTGAGCCGCCAGCTAGTTAACCCTTTCACCACTAAGTGACTGGAATGAACCACTCCCATATTATTTTTCCAACTATTCCATTCGTCAAAAAGAGGTATTGTTTTTAGAAATTAGAAAATATCCACAAATGGTGCAGATCCTGATGAGACGGCTTGTTACTAGCCGGCTCATCTGGATCTACACTATTTGCAAACATTATGATAGAGGTCTGCAGTGTCGAAAGGGTTAAGTAAATGGTTAACGATTACCTGCCTGCCTGCCTGCCTGCCTGCCTGCCTGCCTGCCTGCCTTGGCCTGGTATAGGGGAAGGAATTGGGTACTGGTGTACAGATATTATAGTGGGTGGCAGGTGGGAGAATGTGATGGGTAATTTAACGATCGGGGATCATCCTTACCGGAATCCTGACTGGAGACCTGGTTTGGCCCTCACATACATCTTTGGCATTTTATATGCGACAGTTGAATCTGGTTATACCCCTTATGTGAGTATTACGATTATTCGTAATCCTATTTTAGGGGAAAGGGCCATGTGACTTTGGTGTGGTATGGACCTGGCACCAGGTCAGGTTATTTTAATTTCAGGGCTGAATATATTTTTTCTCGATGTAAATATTCTATTGATTTTGAAATTTTTCCCCCAATGCAGCAAGTTAAAACGGGATCGAACCCGTTTGCCAGGCCTTACATGACCTTAGCTGTTGATAGGCCGTTAAACACCAATAAACAAACAGATATTACAATGTCTCATAAGTCAAAACTGGCTGGCCTTTTCAATAGGGGTGACATTGTAATAAACAACACTTTACCTTTATAACGTGTACACCATGGCGACCGTATTGTGTCTAATTTAGCTGGCTTTCACTGTAATTTATTTACTTTTTGTCATGGCTGTTAATGATTAAAAATGACAGAAATTGTTCACAGAGTGCTCAGTTACTGTGGAACCTCTCTAAATCGGACAATCTGGGACCTCCCAGAGAGGTTCCACTGTGCTACACAGTGACAACCTGTATCTTGCATCAAACCTTCCATATCTGTTTACATACTGTTTCTTACAAGCCCAGTATTCCAACGTTTTGGCCTAATATTAAAGGCCTCTATCAAGGAATTAGTGGAGTGCTATGGTGTCACCAATTCAATAGTATTTCCCTCCCACTCGAATTTCAGATGAGACTCAAAACATCTCTTATATGACCATAGCTGTTGCTGGGATTTTAAAACTTAATTTGTTCAGTCCTTGGCATGAAATAATGAAAGTATTTCCAACCACAACTCAGCCTCTGAAATCCCATCCTATTTATAGCCTTACACGAGAAAGTTTATCAGCACTCCAGATAAAGAATTAGTAATTGAGTATTGTCACTCCATCATTTCTGAATTAATAGGGTATTTAAAAATTTTATTTGGCTAAAATAAAATCGTACTACTGTTTACACATCAGCAATTATTGAATAGTTTGCTTCTAAATGAAAACATGTCTTGGTATTTCATTAGAAATTCATGTGTTTTCATGGAAAAATAAGAAAAATATGCTATATTTGTGGTCTGTTTATTGTATTCTGCAGCATGATAAAGGTACCACAATATTTTCATTGCTTTTTGATACTCGCTACTTCTGATTTCAATTGGGTTTTTGGCAATTTTAATTGGGTATTTAAGCAAATACATGTACGCACCTTATCTGGAGCTCTGTTCATATCAAAATACATAAGCTGATCTTCTTTATTTCCACGTTTCCACCTGTCTCAATATCTCCATGTATAGTAGGTTGGCGCTATTCGTAGCCACAGTAGCCATTTACTAATAGTTCAGAAATGGACATTTCAGCTACTAACAATCTAAGAAATTATTTGAAAAAGTTCTATGATTTTACAAATATTGAAGCAAATTTAAAATTGTAATGCCTTTTTTTGCTATATCAGTTGATTTTGGCTACTAATTTCAAAATCCTATCACCTATCTAGAATATGATCTTGTTGAATGGACATAAACACATATTAAACCAATCGACAGCGCCCGGACGGCACGTACATCCGGCCGAGCATCCAGGACAACAATGATGGCACGTTCACGGTGCAGTACACACCCGAGGACCTGGGTCCCTACAAGATCAACGTCACATATGGCGAAAAGCCCGTCAAGAGGGCACCCTTCCGCACTGTTGCCGTGCCTACCGGCGACGCCACCAAGTGCCGGATCACAGGTACGATCGTCTCCCCTTGGGTCCTTTGAATGAGACTTGAAACAGAGGCCCCCATCAATAAGTGTCCGATCACGGGTACAATCAGTTCCCCCATCCAGAACATCAAGTTTACTGATTAACATGTCCCTGGCAAGGAGTTATTCGTGTCGGACTGCAGTAATCGTCATATGTCTGTACTGTGGAACCTCTTGATACTGGACACCCGGGGGGTCCCCAGCATGTCCGGTTTTGAGGGGTTCTACTGTAACAGATATAGGCATGTGCTCTGTGAACATGTTTCCGGTATGGAGATGTTTGTATCGGACTAATGGTTATGTTTTACTGTGGAATCTCCTAGACAAGAACAATACTTTTATAGTATTTCCATCCCATCGGATGAGACTTGAAACTGAGGTCCCGTCTCTATATGACCTTCGCTGTTGTAAGGATGTTAATCATTCACTTTCACTTTGTCTCCCCTTAGGGATGGATTGTGGCCTAGGGGTAGAACACCTAACTTCCAGTCCGAAAGTTGTGGGTTCAAATCTCGCCTTAGGATAAAAAAATTCTGTATTTTCATCTGATTAGTCTTTCTGATTAGTCTTCTTAATTTATGACCACTTTACCATTCATCTGTATTGTTTTGCAGAGGGGTATGAGCACACAATACATGTGTAAAAGAAAACACATTGTATACAATCATTCAACTTGATCGAAAGATAATAATTATTGTACCTTTACCATTCATCTTGTTTTCCACAGAGGGTTATGAGCACACAATACTCGTGGAAAGGAAAACTGTCATCTCCATTGATGCATCGGACGCAGGCCCTGGCAAGGTGACATGCCGTATCCGCAGTCAGGACGGCACGGAGATCGACATCGACATCTGTGAGAACGTGGACGGATCGTTCAGCATCATGTTCACGCCCTCGTACCCCGGCGATTACAAGATCTGCATCAAATTTGGCGGAGAGACGATCCCAGACGGCGAATACATTGTACAGGTGAGTGAATTTTGGAATGTGTTGTTTTATCCGTTCAATAGGAAATGGCCGAGGATTGATGAAATATTTCATAAAATCGTTTCATGCAACAGAAATGGTTCGAACTTGCTACCCTTGGTATACACGCGTGAATGTGCACGATCTATAACTAACATCTTTGTTTACTTTGCTTTGTTACTCATATTTGTCTGCCTTGTCTTGAAGCTAATCGGCATCTTTGATTCTTGATATCAGTGGTGATGATATTCACTTTGAGTATTTGCTCGAAATTTTATCTTGAAATAAAAAAAAATCTTTTATTGACCACGACTGATGTGATCCTAGGCTAAACAAATTACAATGCTTGATGTCATAATAAACTAATTACAACACTTGATGCCATATTTAATAAACAAATTACAACACTTGATGTCGAAATAAACAATTTACAATGCTTGATATCGTAATAAACAAATTATGTTTGATGTCATAATAAACAAATTACAATGCTTTATGTCATAATAAACACATTTTAATGCTTGATGTCATATAATAGGGAAAAGTACCTTCTGGGCATGCACTATGAATTGAATAGTAGGTTAGTGCCTTGAATGGCAACGCAACTGCTTCGCCCATCCCGTTTCCGTGCCGCGCCAGATATTTTTTCCCATTCACGGCACTAACCTACTATTCTATTTATTCCGTCAACACTGCAAATAGCTTTAAAATGCTAAACAAAATAACCTCAGCCGCATTTTTCACTAAAATCGGAGATATCGAACGGGATAAAAATTCAATCTCAAGATCAAACAATTTGATTGGCAAACCCTAGGCTCAGCCATTAACCCTTTCAAGACTACATACATATATTATAATGTTTGCAAACAGTGTAGATTCTGATAAAATAGCATAGTCTTGTAATATAAGTTATTGTGATTTACACAGTCAATATGGTGTCATATTGCCCGTCTCGATCTATATTCACCCGAGGCACAGCCGAGGGGGAATATAGTGTCAGACGGGCAATATGACGCCATTTTGACTTTGTAGAATCACAATAAGTATTTGCCATACCGCAGATTCTATATATTTCTCCATAATTTAGTATTATAAGTGTGTTGGTACATGTTTAACGTCGTAGAAATATGGTGCCAAATGGCACGACGTCGTGACGTTATTGCATGACGTCATCCATAAACGAGTAGAAATTTGTTAATAACTTGGCAATTTTTTGACCGATTTTCAAAATATAACTTGTTTGCCTCACCCTCCGCCTTTTTTTATTCTAGCTATACAGGCTTGACAGGCACTATGGGCTCATATTACCCGTCAAGCCGACCAATCAAAACGCGAGAATCTTATCTGCAGTGTGACAATGATTTATAGTAAGTACCATGTTAAATAGTTTGGCCCTCAGGTACGTTTTTATCTTTCTCGATAAAAACCTGTTTTGGCAGCGCATGAGAATCGTCTACACTGGAGAAGATTCTCATGTGCTGTCAAAACAAGTTTTTTGTTCAGAGTTAAGGCAAAAATGAAAAACAGCAGACGAGGCTAGTGTAGTGAGGGTTAAACCACATTTTATTAGTTTATCTGTCATATTCATTGCTGTCTGTGTCAAAGGCTGAGAGAGGTGAAACTAGTCGATAGCTTGTCCATGCAAATAATTATGGCTCAGATGGCAACTCAATGCACAGTATAGTATACACCAAGAAGAACAGGGTCGGATATATTTTATACAAAATATCATATCTACGAAGCTATTATATTTGAGACAAATGATGATATTCTATAAAGTCGGTCGTTAATGTGAACAACTTAAATCTTCGCACAAATGTCAAGGATCTAGACTGTCTGTCTACACATGCCATAATGCCCAGTCTTAAAGAGCTAGTTGGGCTACACATGCCATCAGCCCCTTTCTTCTGACACAATCACTGATGAGAATCTCACTAGTATTTGCCGCCATTTCAAGGGGATTGTCGATAATTTGGATGAATCTGTAACTCGAGATAAATCAAATTACTTACTTAATAATCATTTTGATTTCAATTCGGTAGCAATTTAAGATAATGGTACAACTCGGATAAAAATAGAACCTAGGAATGTAAGATGTTACTATTTTTTGAAAGTCAGCGTATTTCTGTTTGGTAAATTGAGTCCCATTAGCGCATTTGTCATGTTATACAATATATCACGGTATCAATGTATCTAGCTGGCTACAAATACCATAAACACAATTTCTCCAGTAACAGCCACTAGGCTGGTCACAAATATCATCTATAGACACCATTTCTCCAGTCGAAATCACAGATCAGGAGCTAGACTGGCCAGAAATAGCATCTATAGACACCATTTCTCCAGTCAAAATCACAGATCAGGAGCTAGACTGGCCACAAATAGCATCTATAGACACCATTTGTCCGGCCACAACCTCGTATTCGGTGTAGTATAGAAGGGGTTCACTGTATGTACCTGCTCTACCCGGGGTACACACGCCCTGCTCTGCCTGGGGTACACACGCCCTGCTCTGCCCGGGGTACACACGCCCTGCTCTGCCCGGGGTACACATGCCCTGCTCTGCCCGGGGTACACACCTGTACTAGCTGACCTACAATAGTGTGCAATCCTGACAGAATTTGGCTCCATAAAACTGCTGTTTAGGATCATGGCTCCAGATAAGGAATTAGTAATTGAGTATTTTCACTCCATCATTTCTGAAGCAATTGGGTATTTAAAAATTTGAATTGGGTAAAATAAAATCACATCATTGTCTACACATCAATAGACAGCAATTATTGAATAGTTTGCTTCGAAATGAAAACATGTCTTGGTATTTCATTAGAATTGGAGACAATTCTAATGAAATAACAAGATGTGTTTTCATGGAAAATAAGAAAAATATGCTATATTTTTGGTCTGTTTATTGTTTTCTGCAGCATGATAAAGGTACCACAAAATTGTTATTGCTTTTTGATACTCGCTACTTCTGATTTCAATTGGGTTTTGGCAATTTTAATTGGGTATTTAAGCAAATACGCAGCTTATCTGTAGCTATGTAGGATGATGAGGTGATCACTTTAACAGAGTGGTAATGATTTTATACATTGCTGTAGTCACGCACCATGTACCTGAAGCTCTTGTATACGCAATTTTTTCATTCCAGTCAATAAATATTTGGGAAAACATCTCGTGCGTATTTGTGTCTGTGACTGGAGAAATGGGGCTTATGATCTTTGTGACCAGTGTGGCCCCAGATCAGACAGCGTGTGATCAGGGTCTGCACTGTTTGCTATTCAGTTTGTGAAACATATGTCACCGTTGTAACAAACAGTATTGGTCAAGTTAATGAAGCTATAGTAACATATGTCACCGTTGTAACAAACAGTATTGGTCAAGTTAATGAAGCTATAGTAACATATGTGCATGCTTTTTATCCTGGTTTCCCACCAAATGCACAGAGAATTATGTGGTTTCAAACAAAATTTAAATTTCGATACTGCATCTCATATATATGTGGCTATGACTGGAGAAATGGGGATTATGGGTTTTGCGACCAGTGTAGATCCAGATCAGCCTGTGCTGTGCATGCGCACAGTCTGATCAGGATCTGCACTGTACAATGGTTCTAACAATCATGTAGATCATTATCAGGTTACAGGAGTGTGCTGTTTGTTCAGGACACTGGTCACAAATATCATGAGCCCCATTTCTCCAGTTACCGCCACATTACAGAGGTCAACATGTGGAAAATAACTGGACATATTTCATGAATATCTTCATCTACATGTACCAAATGTTTGTATAAATTTTCGCCGAAATGTTGTTTTTAAAGAAAATATCAATCACTTCACCTAAACACTTAAAAGGCGAGAAAAGAAACTTTCTCCTGTTTATTTCATATTTGTTTTATTCCTTAGCAAAAAAAACATATTTTGGCAGTGTATGAGAAACATTACCATTAGAAAGTAAAAAATACACAGCAGACTACTGTCTGTTTTTGAAACCTGCCCAATTTTTACAGCTATATAAATGATGCAAAAACTTTTGATAATGTTAAATTTTATCAAAATTTAAAAAATGAGCCTTCTTTTTATTACGAAATGTTTGTTTTGCCCATGTTAAATACCCATAGACATCATGCAGAGTTAACATGGGCAATTTTTTCTAATTTCGGAAATAGTGGACCGATTTCAAAATTTAACATTTTGTGTTCTTAGTTAAATCTAAGCTATCTAGCCAGGTTTCAGAGCCAATTTCCAAATTTTGTTTTTTGACTCCTGCCCCAGCTCCCACCTCCTTTTCCCCCATGTTAAATTCCCATAGACAAATAAACATTTTTGTAAAAAAATCAATATTTGACCAAATTTCACGAAATAAAAAGAAAGCTCATTCTTAAATTTTTATCAGATTTAATATTATTGAAAAAAGTATTGTTTTTGCATTGTTTATATGGCTGTAAAATTTGGGCGGGTTTCGTGAAACAGATAGTAAATGTCATTGGGCAGTTATGAATAGATTGCTTCACCTGTTGGAAACAGCTTGGTGTCTGTTTGCAGACAAAACATTTACAAGGTCAGATCACGATCTCCTCTGTTTGATCAGTGTATACCCCAAGCCTGTACGCAGGGGGGGTGCGACGGGTGCGTACGCACCCCCCTAAATTCGCCAAGGTCCGCTATTTTTCAAACAGTAATCTCAACAAATCTTGAAATGCGATACAGGTAATTTGCATGAAAATGTCACAATTTTTACCACCGTTGAAATTCGAATTTAAATGACTTAAAATGCAGAAGAGTGCATTTCAGGCCATCTAGGTTTAAAAAATTTCAGGGGGAGCATGCCCCCGGACCCGCCTAGCATACTCGCTCCACTACGTGGGGCTCACCCCTGACGCACCCCCCAATAGAAAATCCTGCGTACGGGCCTGTACCCCGCCACTGACTGAATTATAAACAGCATAGACTGTCTTTGATCTAGAATTGTAGCCGATTTATCCAAAATTGCTAAGTATACTTATCTAGCAAGTATACTTTGAGGGAGAAATCATTTATTTTTCCCGAAATGCATTATTTCATATAGAACTAACGACTGCATATATTTGATGATTTAAAGTATTGCAATTCCGCAACCAACTCTTTGGACCGCGGTCACATGATTGCAGTCCGATTGCGGTCCAATTGCGGTCCAATTGCAATTAATGGGAACGCGAATTGCAATCCTGCGCTCCAGGAATTGCAATTCGCCTGGTAAGAGAACCGCAGGCCACTCTGTACTGCATGTAGATTTGTAGCACATACAGTCAAATCATGTTTTTGTGGAGAAAAATGGAAAATAGAAAATAAACAGCAGACAACAAACTTAATTCCGCATTGCAAGGGCTAAAAATCTGTTACTCCATGATTATATTCACTACATGTAGATACGAAGCACATGCCTCTCCATGGGCCGTTCTTTATTGGTAGAATATTGGAATCTTAATGGCTATCTACGTACAAGGTGAGAAGCCGCCCAGGTATTACACTTACATCACTCCACGTGGATCGTAATCTCGCGATTTATGAAACAGAACAATCTCCATGGGGTGGGTGAACTTGGCAGCACTTCCTTGCGTAATTTTATAACTACGTTACAAAACACAGGAAATCATAAGAAATCATTAGTTACTTTCCTTCAAATTTAATGGTGCATTTGACAGAATACGTATGATATTTATAAAAATTCGACATCTGTCCATTAACCATTATTCTCATGTGTTAATTAGCAATTACCAAAAACACGATGTACAAATTGTTTCATATTGTTGGAATACCATTTATATAGAAACCGTAATAACCCTAAATATTTGGACACCATGTATTTGGGGAAACACATACAAATATATGGTTTCCCTACAAGACGGAGCATGTAAATATTTAGGGTTAGTATGGCAGTACTGGTTTCATCACAATAATGATGTATTTGGATACAATTTTTCCCAAAGCAAATTGTGTGCGCATATTTATGGTTATTATATATTGTGTAGTATAAACCAGTACAACCCCAGGGGCGGATCTGGAGGGGATTCCGGTGTTGTAACCAACCCCCCCCCCCCGCCCCATTCAGCCACAGAGTTTACATAGATCACAACAGTTTACCACCAGTTGGACACTGAATTTAAATGCAGTAAAACACAGGAATCTGCATTTTGAGGAGCTCAAAAATAGGAAAAACCCCTAGTTGCGAATGGTAACTCTTGCAATTACTCCCGTAACGTCCATAGCTACGGACGGTACGGAAGTAGATTGCAAGAGTTACCTTCGCAACTAGACGACCCACCCACCCCGTTCCCCAAATGCTGGATCCGCCCCTGAACCCTACTAAACCCTAAGCATTGGGACACTCTTTGTTGTGGGTAACCAGACATTTATATGTGTTTCCTGAACTAACTTGTGTCCGAATATGTAAACTGTAGGGTTATTACAGTACATATGGTATTTTTTTTATAAAAAATCCACGGGCATTCATATAACCATTGTGCTTGTGTGTTATAGCAATTACCTGTACCGCGATCTAATCAATGAACCTTTATTTAGCACCCTCGTCAAGTGGGATCAAGTTTGTACTCGATGTTCATAAAAGTTTTTAGGCTATAATTGCCACATGTGGCTCTCCGAATATCTTTATCGTTTGGTGAGTATTTGAATTGGGACCAGTATTGGAGATTTTTCTCTCATCCACATTAGTGGAATGAGAGACATAGCCGTCACAACTGGAGGTGTACAAAATTTGGACTTACGTCAAAAATTGTCAACGTCGATGATAACAATGTTGGATGTATGTCCAAATTTTGTATATCTCCTGATCTGTTAAACCTATCTTTAACAAACTTCATCAATTGCTTCCTCACATTGATGGCATTATCCGCCCAGTATCATACTGGATGAGACACTTGCCGATGGTCGTCTTGTTTACCGTCTAATATCGCTTATGGGACTTTTACAAAAAGAGTTACGAACGTCTTTTGTAAATGAGGTAGACAGTTGATAAACAGTTCAGAAAACGCTCAATTAAACCTCAACTCTTTCAACACCACAGGCATATATAGTTCTTTTGGCAACCAGTGTAGATCCAGATGAGCTGTCTCATCAGGATCTGCACTTTTTGCAAGTAATTTTCATATTTTTGACAGCAAAAACATTACCTTTCATAAATGGACTACCGTAGTCTGAAAATCACTTTGTGACGATTGGATTGGCTGCAAAATTAACATATCAAAATCCATTCCTACTTTTTAGCCAGGTTTTTTGAAAAAAAATCCAGGCTATTGGATTGGCGAAAGCCGGGCAGGCGGGCAGGCGGGCAGGCGGGCGGCGGGCGGCGTCCACAATCAATGTTAAGTTTTCGTGTTTGAGTCCATTTCTTTGTTACTGTACCACCTAGGACCACCAAACTTTCACAGCTTCATAATCAAGGGGTGCCCACCACATATCACTATCCAACATGTTACCTTTTTCTGAACTTGACCCATTTTTTCCGCACAGTCGACTTAGCCATTTTCAATGTTAAGTTTTCGCGTTTACAATGTTAAGTTTTCGTGTTTAAGTCCATTTCTTTGGTACTGTACCACCTAGGACCACCAACCTTTCACAGCTTCATAACCAAGGGGTACCTACCACATACAACTATCCAACATGTGACCATTTTTTTTTTTTTGACTTAGCCATTTTCAACGGTAACTTTTTAACATACGTCTGGTTAAAGTTTTTTGGTTAAAAGTTTTTCGTTATACTATATATCTGCAACTGCTTCGCCCATTACCTTGAAACTTCACATGGGTGTTTATCATCATCCATATTTTCATTCTACCCCCCAACCGTGTGGCCCCTGTGCCCAATGTCAAGGTCAATTTACTTTGAATTTTGTTGTTAAATTTTTTGTGTGTACTGTATCTCTGCAACTGCTTCACCCATTACCTTGATACTTCACATGGGTGTTTATCATCTTTGTCGCGCCCGCTTGCGGAAAGCGCGATATCGTCGGCATTTTGGCATACATCCGTCTGTCCGTCCGTCCGTACGTCCGTGTGTCCGGTTAAAGTTTTTTGGTTAAAGTTTTTCCATCTACTACATCTATTTTTTTAGTGTCCATGCCTCACCCCAAGGCGCGATATGCAGGCCACAGCCATCTAGTCTACAAAAAGTGGGTATACTTATGTTATCCAAGTGTCTATGTCTATGCCCCCCCCACCCCTACCTGCATCACAACAGGTAACATATGGGATTCGACCCCATTAAGCTGGCCTAAAATGTCCTTAGATGTTGACAGGCTGTTAAACAACATTAAATCAAACCTGTATATGTGGCTGTGACTGGAGAAATGAGGTTTATGTGTTTTACGACCAGTGTAGAGCTGTTGTGACCGGAGAAATGAGGTTTATGTGTTTTACGACCAGTGTAGAGCTGTTGTGACTGGAGAAATGAGGCATGTGTTTTACCACCAGTGTAGAGCTGTTGTGGGGATGATAAATACTTTCACCATTGTAACAACCTCGGTATCACCATTGTAACAACCTCGGTATCACCATTGTAACAACCTCGGTACCACCATTGTAACAACCTCGGTACCACCATTGTAACAACCTCGGTATCACCATTGTAACAACCTCGGTACCACCATTGTAACAACCTCGGTACCACCATTGTAACAACTCGGTACCACCATTGTAACAACCTCGGTACCACCATTGTAACAACCTCGGTACCACCATTGTAACAACCTCGGTACGTTTACTTTTGATAAAGTTTCATTCACTTTATTTACCTCTAATGATAATGTCTGTTAATGACTGCAAAATGAAATCATGCATTGAACTGCTCCTATATGAGTCGGGACTCTAGATAAGGAATTAGTAATTGAGTATTGTCACTCCATCTTTTCTGAAATAATTGGGTATTTAAAAATTTTAATTGGGTTCAATAAAATCATACTACTGTTTACACATCAACAGACGGCTATTATTGAATAGTTTGCTTCAAAGTGAAAACATGTCACGAAAAATAAGAAAAATATGCTATATTTGTGGTCTGTTTATTGCGGTCTGTTTTCTGCAGCATGATAAAGTGCTCCAGATAAGGTACCACAAACTTTTTAATGCTTTTTGATACTCGCTACTTCTGATTTCAATTGGGTTTTTGGCAATTTTAATTGGGTATTTAAGCATATATGCAGCTTATCTGGAGCTCTGATGAGTAATAGTGTAACCTATCTAAACCAGACCCCCATTGACTTTGCAGGGTCTCTAGTTTAACCCTTTCAACACTACATACTTGTATAGTGGTATTGGCAAACAGTGTAGATCCAGAAGAGTCGTGCCGTCTCGTCAGGATCTACACTTTTTGCAAGTGTTTTCATATTTTTTAGAGCAAAGTCACTTCATTTTCATAAATGGACTATTCTGAAAATCATTTTATGATGATTGGATTGGTTACAAAATCAACATATCAAAATTTAATTCCAGTTACTTAAGGGTGAAAGGGTTAAAGAGACTTCACCGTACCAAAATCAGCACGTCTTTACCGTATGGTTGTGTAACTTATACATTTTATCACACTTTTGAAAGTAAAACATTTATGTGTTTCCAATAGTGATAAAACACATTGCTTGAACATCTGGAGGCTGTTTGAAAGTAAAACATTTATGTGTTTCCAATAGTGATAAAACACATTGCTTGAACATCTGGAGGCTGTTTGAAAGTAAAACATTTATGCATTTCCAATAGTGATAAAACACATTGCTTGAACATCTGGAGGCTGTTTGAAAGTAAAACATTTATGCATTTCCAATAGTGATAAAACACATTGCTTGAACATCTGGAGGCTGTTTGAAATTTTATTTCATAAGTAAAAGTAATTTCATTAATCATGAATTAAATTTGATATTTTGATATCAAGATACTGGAGTCTGATGTAAAATGTCATGCTGTCTTGGGAGAAAGTTTATGAAACTTGCGCCATTTCACACACAAGCTGAATTAATAACAGTTGTAGTACAGTAAAAATTAACATGAACCCAGACATTTAGTATAACAAGCAAATTTTGCCTCAAATAAGTTGATATTGATGTGTTATAACTAAGAAATTCCCACAAAATCCCACTTGGGGAAAAATATAGAGATGGCGATATAAGTAAACGTCATATGTTCTCAATGACATAAATAACTTCCGGTGAAATATCAGTACTTCCGCTATCTTTGTATATTCATAGGCACACCTGCAAAAACTGCTAGGCTGCAAATGTCAGTACACATTTCTTACTGTATACAGTGTTAACAAACTGACTAATTTCCTTGGTAATTACATAGGCACACCTGCAAAAAACAGCTAGGCTGCAAATGTCAGTACACATTTCTTACTGTATACAGTGTTAACAAACTGACTAATTTCCTTGGTAATTACATAGTCTCGGTAGTTACAAGAATATGAATACTCTATTATATACCCCACCAAGCAAATTAGGCAGATTGTATTACTATGTAATTACCGAGCCCCGCAGGGGACGTAGAATTTTTTTATTATTTTTATTAATTCGTTCCCTCAATTTAACAATTCATTCCCACGAATTAACAATTTGTTCCCATAGGAACGAATTGTTATATCGTTGGAACTAATTGTTAATTCGAGGGAACGAATTGTGAAATTGAGGGAACGAATTGTCATTTCGTGGGAATAAATTGTTAATTTGAGGGAACAAATTGTTATATCGTGCGAACGAATTGTGAAATTGAGGGAACAAATTGTCATTTCGTGGGAATGAATTGCTAATTCAAGGGAACAAATTGTTAAATTAAGGGAACAAATTGTTATTTTGTGGGAACAAATTTAAAAAAGAATCCATGTGCCCTGCGGGGCTCCATAGTATACAGTGTAAACAAACTGCCTAATTTGCTTGGTGGGGTATATAATAGAGTATTCATATTCTTGTAACAAATATGACAATATCTTCATCTTGTGGTAGGAAATATGGACGTTCCACACCACTTGATGAGCACATATGTCATATTTACGGGTGTAACGACTCAATATGATATGTATCATGATACTAGTATCATGATACCTCGCGATACTAGTACCTCATTCACAAATACAGAGTCACGATACGATCCATCTCACGATACTAGTACCTCATTCACAAATACAGAGTCACGATACGATACATCTCGCGATACTAGTACCTCATTCACAAATACAGAGTCACGATACGATCCATTTCGCGATACTAGTACCTCATTCACAAATACAGAGTCACGATACATCTCGCGATACTAGTACCTGATTCACAAATACAGAGTCACGATGCGAAATACAGAGTCACGATGCGATACATCTCGCGATACTAGTACCTCATTCACAAATACAGTCACGATGCAATACATCTCGCAATACTAGTACCTCATTCACAAATACAGAGTCACGATATGATACATCTCGCGATACTAGTACCTCATTCACAAATACAGAGTCACGATACGATACATCTCGCGATACTAGTACCTCATTCACAAATACAGAGTCACGATACGATACATCTCGCGATACTAGTACCTCATTCACAAATACAGAGTCACGATACGATACATCTCGCGATACTAGTACATCATTCACAAATACAGAGTCACGATACGATACATCTCGCGATACTAGTACCTCATTCACAAACACCGAGTCACGATACGATACATCTCGCGATACTAGTACCTCATTCACAAACACAGAGTCACGATGCGATACATCTCGTGATACTAGTACCTCATTCACAAACACAGAGTCACGATGCGATACATCTCGCGATGCTAGTACCTCATTCACAAATACAGAGTCACGATGCGATACATCTCGCGATACTAGTACCTCATTCACAAATACAGAGTCACGATGCGATACATCTCGCGATACTAGTACCTCATTCACAAATACAGAGTCACGATGCGATACATCTCGCGATACTAGTACCTCATTCACAAATACAGAGTCACGATGCGATACATCTCGCGATACTAGTACCTCATTCACAAATACAGTCACGATGCGATACATCTCGCGATACTAGTACCTCATTCACAAATACAGAGTCACGATGCGATACATCTCGCGACACTAGTACCTCATTCACAAATACAGAGTCACGATGCGATACATCTCGCGACACTAGTACCTCATTCACAAATACAGAGTCACGATACGATACATCTCGCGACACTAGTACCTCATTCACAAACACAGAGTCACGATACGATACATCTCGCGATACTAGTACCTCATGCACAAACACAGAGTCACGATACGATACATCTCGCGATACTAGTACCTCATTCACAAAATACACTTTCAATGGTCCAGATACAGATATACATGTTCTCAATTTAACCCTTTATTGTCGTCTGCTGTTGCTTTTATATCTTGCCTTATTTCTCAATAAAAAACATGGTTTGACAGCACTTCAGAATCATTTCCAATGGAAATGATTCTGAAGTGCTGTCAAAGCATGTTGTAAATTATTCTAACGTGCTCTCAAAGCATGTTTTTGATGATTAAAATGGAAAATAGAAAATAAACAGCAGACGACAAAAAAATTAAGATAGCAGTCTAAATGTTAATGCACGAAACCGAACCCCAAAATGATTCCAGACCGCTGTACTGGTTTGTGTATTCTGCCTGATAATTTAATGTTAGTATTTGTAAAATGTACCCGACAATAATGGCTATTTGTAGCGTAATTTGTGATTCCAAACCATTGAATTGTGCATTGCATCGTCAGCAAAATATCGCGCTGCATCAAATATTCGATGAATCGTTACAACCCCAGTCATATTCGTTGAAAAAATATATATATCCTCTATTTAGAAATTAAAATGTTTGAATCTGTGTCAAATATAAACAATTGTGGAATTCATCCATTATCATGTGCCAGTAGTAGCTACCCATGCACAGCCATTGAGAATACTCCAAATTATGTTTCGGAATTGGAATCATTTGATTTTCATTATTATACTTTGTTATGTTATGCATTGCCATTGTTGACTTAATTAATCTTGTCTGTCTATGCCTGGTTTGTAAAAACGTCCGAAATGCAGCAAACTGTGAATGAAAAACATGCATTATTTGTGTAAAATCACCATGCTGTAATGAATCATAGATGCCAGAAGCCTATTTCACCAACATTGCAAAGTATACTTTTCTAGCAAAGTATACTTTGAGCGAGTAATCATTTATTTTTCTCGAAATTCATTATTTCGTACTAACGACTGCATATATTTGATGATTAAAAGTATGCAGCATTATTATACTGAATTTATTACATTATCACAGCCAAAATGGCTGTGATAATGTAATAAATTCAGTATAATAAAAATGAATAAATTTATCATGAAATTGAAAATTTCTCTCTCAAAGTATACTATAATGAATCATAGATGTCAGAACCCCAAAAATCATGTGTGGCTGGCTGGCTTGGATAACATCTTGGAAAAATCATTCTGATTTCATGGATATTACTGTTGCAGTTATCACAATTTGCATCATCTGGTTTCAATTTTCTCAATTTTCTCAGTGAAGGTATACGGTGTTAACATTTAGTTGAACCTTATGGTTAAAGGTGGGTGCCCTCAAATTATGTAATAATACATCTTTACGGAAATTAAGTGGGTACCTAATCATGGAGCTATTCCACATGTATTTGCACAGTATTAACTCTTTGCATGCTGGGAAACTTGTGGGCTATAAATAGTTCAAAACTAGCGGACAAAAATTCATCATATTTTCTTTTATTTCTCCTTGTAAATATCATGAATATGTCTTGGAATTTCATTAGAATTGAGTCATGAGGACTCAATTGTAATGAAATTCCAAGACATATTTACAGAGAGAAATAAAACATATACCGGTAGTCCTAATTTGTTCGGCGGATATTTTTGCCGCTAGCGTACAAAGAAGCATGCAAAGAGTTAAATAATATTTATACCTCCACCGAGTTGTGGGGGGGGGGTATACTGCTGGAGTCAGGTTGTCCGTCCGTCCGTCCGGCATCCGTTCGTCCGTCCGTCACTAAACTTAACATCAGAGAAATATTGTTATAACTTCTATTTCCTTCATCTAAAATGCTTAATATTTCACACATGCATTTCTGTAAGGCTCTACTACCATGCTGTGCCAAATCCACGACCGTCCAACCCCCGCTGATCCCAAAGTCAAGGTCAAATACTTAGTCTCTTTTACAAAACTTAACATCAGAGAAATATTGTTATAACTTCTGTTTCCTTCATCTAAAATGCTTAATATTTCACACATGCATTCCTGTAAGGCTCTACTACCATGCTTTGCCAAATCCACGACCGTCCAACTCCCGCTGATCCCAAGGTCAAGGTCAAATACTTGGTCGCTTTACAAAACTTGACATCAGAGAAATAAGTTATAACTGTTATTTCCTTTTTTTTTAATTCTTAATATTTCACTTGTGCATTCCTCTAAGGTTGTACTATCATGCTGTGACAAACCTATGACCGTCCAACCCCCGCTGATCCCAAGGTCAAGGTGACATACTTAGTCTCTTTACAAAACTTAACATCAGAGAAATATGTTATAACTTCTATTTCCTTCATTGAAAATTCTTAATATTTCACTCGTGCATTCCTCTAAGGTTGTACTATCATGCTGTGACAAATCTACGACTGTCCAACCCCCGCTGATCCCAAGGTCAAGGTGACATACTTAGTCTCTTTACAAAACTTAACATCAGAGAATAAGTTATAACTTCTACTTCTTTCATCGAAAATTCTTAATATATCATGCATGCATTCCTCTAAGGCTGGACTATCATGCTGTGACAAATCCCCGCTGATCTCGTGGTCAAGGTCACATTCTTAGTCTCTTTACGAAACTTACCATCAGAGAAATTGGTTATAACTTCTATTTCCTTGTTCGGATTCACATTTCACACACACATTGCTCCAATGAACCTCTACCACCGTGTGCCAAATTCATGTTCATGCCCATAGTCAAGGTCACAAGCCCACACACTTGGAATTTTGTTTACCTATTTAGGGGTACATGGGCCTATGCAGGGGGTATTCCGTAAGCCTCACTTACTGACCAATCTAGTTAAATTTTGTGTCGATAGTGGTGATCACCTGTGTCGCATGTGAAGAAATGATTAGTTTTAGGTTTCGCCCTGTCTGTCTGTCTGTACGTTTGTCCATCTGTCTGTCTGTATGTTCATTTATTATTTGAAAGTTTTTGTATGAGTTTCTCAAATCACCTGTAATTTCTGTTTGCCTTTCAGCTAATATCTTCATATTGTATACATACATTAGTTAGTAACTATATTTCATTCCACATTAATACAATTACCCTCGCTACTGATCGTACGTCTGTCCGTCCGTCCTCCGTCCGTCTGTCTGTTTATTTATTTGAAAGTTTTTTAAGAGTTTCTCAAATAGGGACCCTAAGTGCGTCGACGGACCACATTTTCTAGTTTAAATAAATAATGTATATAAGCTTAATTCCGACTGCTGTCAATATCTTATCAAATATAATTATTGTACACCAGAAAATGCATTGTACGAATAAATATTGATTTCCGTTGAATAAATGTTGATTTTTGTTGATACTTTAAGAAAACGTGGTTATCTCCCCTGACCTCAAATAGGGCAAAATAATTGCAATAAGTATAGCAGGTAATAAATATGAATTGCTATTCGTGTATATTAAGGACATATCTAATGGTTGAAACAATAAAAGATAACCCCTACAATACAGCCTGATGTACGGCCCCCAGTTTTATATATCTGCCATTTGAACAGAATCAGTACAGTTCATGCGAATGATGTTACATAAAAATGGCTTCAAAGAGAAGTTCATTGTATGTAGCCTGGAGTGGTAACTATGAGAAGCCACGTACCATCACTTACTTCTATTTCTTGAAAACTCAATTAAACACTGCTTCTCATAAAATGTGAGGCAAAACAAATGTTATACTGTGGAAAGTGTTACAGATATACATGGACCAGGTAGATTCCACACAATATATAGTGGATCTTACTGGAGTGATGATTTAATTTATTAACTAGTTTGATGATGTCATAAACATTGAGGGTATGCCGAGTGTCTTATGTAATTAGTCCATAATTTTAATAAATGTAATATTAAATCAAGACATGTTAGATTAGTTCGAGTTTGCATCTGATCCACCTAAGTATAAATGTCAGTACCAGGTGGTTTCTAGGGCAGTCAATAATGAATGAATTCTGAATCTCCAGCATAGCACATTCAAATTAACCCTGATAATGTGGGAAACGTAAATTGTCGTCTGCTGATATTTTATATTTTGTCTTTCTCATTAAAATCATGGTTTGGCAGCTCTTTAGAATCATTTCCACTGGAAATGATTCTAAAGTGCTGTCAAACCATGTTATGGAGGAGAAAAGTGGAAAATAAACAGCAGACAACAAAAGTTAATTCAGCCGTGTAACTGTTAAACTGAAACATAAACATCTCCATGGATTTATTCGTCAGTATCGGCACCGTGTGAATATTGTCTTCATATGATGAGAATTAAAATGTACAGAAGAAACAAATTCAATACAAACAAACACACATTTCGTGAACAGTACACATCAGACAAATAAATTATATTTTGTGTGTTTTTCAATCACGATTACACGATGTATTGACCTTCTTTTGTTGGGTTCCATGTGGTATTATCTGGAAGAAACTGTTTTTTTGGATCTGCTGTTACTTTGTCTCCCATGGTGCCGATTGATACAACGTTATTGATAGCAATTCTGTTGGAAACACTCGGAGTATTTTCAGCACCAATCAATTTGAGGTTTGGATGCAGCTTCCAGGCACTGTCTTTATGGTTTCATAAAGTTCCATCATATCTAAAGTAGACAAACGAACGATTCTAAAACACTTATGAAACTGCGATCGGTTCACAGTCAAGTTGTTCAACAGGATGTTCACCTTTAGAATGCTCAACTGAGATTTTTGGGCAACCATATTTTACATTGTTTCCAAGGTTTCACAAGAAAACATGTGCTTTTCAACACATCAGATTTAACTCTGTTGGAACCACAACAATACAAACAATGTATATTGTTGTGCAAAATGATAATTTCACTGTTTTCCATTTGTTATCTTTTGTTTCGTTTGGGAACCTTTAACCCTTAACCGCTATCTTAATTTGTTGTCGTCTGCTGTTTATTTTCTACTTTCCATTTTTATCATCAAAAACATGCTTTGACAGCATTTTAGAATAATTTTCAACATGCTTTGATAGCACTTCAAAATCATTTCCATTGGAAATAAGGCAATATATAAAAGCAACAGCAGACGACAATTGTTGTGAGTAGCGGCCCCGGTTTATGGGTTAACTAATCTTTACTTACACATTTGAGGACATTTGAGATCATAATCATGTGTTAATTCACATCATATTGTTTGCTCATCACAACTTTTCAATTGAGTGGTAACACCAAATATTTTCATTGAGAAATAAAGACTATAGAAATGAGCATTGGTTAATTTTGATACCTGTGACTCACCTGGGGTTCTTTTCACTAAACTTTGTATGACTAAAATGTTTGTAAGTGCAAAATTATGATCGTCTGTAAATTTCACATTATAATGTTTTCTTGTAAGCAATTATTGGATTTACATTTATTGAGCCTAGGCTGCATATGCAACCTATGCTCAATAAATGTAAATCCATCAATTGTGGGTGGCAGGTGGGAGCACGCGATGGGTAATTTAACGATGGGGGTTCATCCTTACCGGAATCCCGACTGGAGATCTGGTTTGGCCCTCACATACGTCTTTGGCATTTTGTATGTGACAGTTGAATCTGGTTATACCCCTTATGTGAGTATTACGATATTCGTAATCCTATTTTAGGGGAAGGGGCCAAGTGACTTGGTGTGGTATGGACCTGGCACCAGATCAGGTTATTCTAATTTCAGGGCTGAATATATTTGTTCTCAATGTAAATAATCTGTTCTGATTTTGGGATTTTCCCCCCAATGCAACAGGTTAAAATGGGATCGAACCCGTTTGTCCGGCCTTACATGACCTAAGCTGTTGATAGGCCGTTAAACACTAATAAACAAACAAACAAAAATCCATCAATTGAATTTTCCAGACGATCCTAAATTTACACTTAACAAACATTTTAGTGGTACAAAGTTTAGTGAAACGGCCCCCTGGAACACGTAGAATTGGTTAACCAAATGCAGCAGATTCCGAAAATATATAGGCAGGAAATCTTGTGCAATTTTAATTAAGTAAGTTGGAAAATGCATAATGTTGATCATTAGAAGCGCTCTTAATGCTGTACTGGTTTTCCCAGTTATGAAACATGTGTATTGAATTAAACAAGCTCAGTAGAGATTTACAATGTAATGAAAGTTAGTTATTTTGCACTGAAAATGAGTATAGAACCGGCAATCGTTCATTTGTGTTGATACATTCAGTATTGAAGCATATATATATACAGTCAAACCTGTGAATAAAGACCAGCCATGGGAAGTGAAAAATCTGGCCTTTGTTCACAGGTGGTCTTTATTCACAGGGTCATTCATATAGTAATTGTGCCATTGGGACAACACAATTGTGGCCTTTACAGCCAGGTGATTGCTATTCGGAGGTGACCTTTAACACAGGTACTGTATTTGCCAACAAAAATTAGGAAGAAATGGCTTTTGTAATTTGAAAATAAACTACAGCTAATTTAATCTGTTCCTGGGCAAGCATTACAACCATATTTTTTTCTGAATTTATTTACTGATTTATTGATGGAACTACCACTCAAAAACTTGACCCTTAAAATGCTGGAAATGAAAATTGTCGTCTGCTGTTGTTTTATATTTTGTCTTTTTTTTTTGTCAATAAAACATGGTTTGACAGCAGTTTAGAATCATTTCCATTGGAATTATTCTAAAGTGCTGTCAACCCATGGTGTTGATGATAAAAATGGAAAATAGGAAATAAACAACAGACGACAATTTTTAATTTAGCACTGTAAGGGTTAAACAGAAATATATATTGCGAAGTTCTATGTCATTTGACCTTAACGTTGAGCACCGAGGCCGCATGGGTGGGCTATAGAATGGAAATATGCATAATGACAAATAAATATATGAGGTTTCAAGCTAATCCATCTTACAGTAGGTAGCCAACATCTTTAACGCAAATATCAGACAGACGGACAAACAGACGGACAAACAGACGAACATGGTGGTGTCTTAGACTATAGGTACCCTGAAATCACTTTCAGGGTGCCTGACATATTACATTAGATGAGGATATTATTGATTTGATGAACAGAGAATTTGAACAAGATTATAAAGTTTCAGAAACATTTTAAAATCTGATTGACACACGGAACCACTCTAAACTGGACACCCAGAACACCCTACTGCTAAAACCCATCAGGTGGATTTTACGTTATCAGGGAGTAGCCTGTGTTTAACCCTTATGGACCGCTACACACAACAATTGTCATCTGCTGTTGCTTTTATATCTTGCCTTATTTCTCAATAAAAACATGGTTTGACAGCACTTCAGAATCATTTCCAATGGAAATGATTCTGAAGTGCTGTCAAAGCATGTTGTAAATTATTCTAAAGTGCTGTGAATTAAAGCATGTTTTTGATGATAAAAATGGAAAATAGAAAATAAACAGCAGACGACAAAAAAAGTAAGATAGCGGTCTAAGGGTTAATTGCAAAATACACAAGCATGTATGCAAGTGCTCTTTTGCCAGTATGGCAGTGAAACCTCTGTAAACTGGACACCCTGGGAACTTGCCGCCGGTTTAGAGAAGTTCCACTGTATATCCTCTCGCTAACAGAATGAATAACTGTTTATGCACTTTCTACATATTATGACAGTGGAACCCCTCTAAACCAGACTCCCTGGGGACCTCCCTAGGGACCTCCCATGGTGTCTGGTTTAGAGGGGTTCCATTATATATCTTCTCCCATGTATAGTAAGTGGAAACATTCCCGTGACACAATACCAGTCTCTGCAAACTTCCAAATGTTGGCCAGACTGGTTAGCAAGTTCAGAGTTAATACCGAGGAAAACTATAATACATCGGGTTTCTTATGATTGGTTGGGCTATTGAGATTTACCGAGCTATCTTATCATTCCGTTTAAAATGGAGGGGAGGCAGGAAACCTACCTCTGACTGACGGCACCAATAATTATTCTGTCGTTGTTCTAATCTTCCACTTTTTTTGTGTAGACTACACTGAATATACATAAGAGACCAGAGGCACTGGTGAACACGCCTAATTGGGATATTTAAATGTTCTTAGGTGCTTCATTAACTAATGTCATTGCTTCATTAAAGATAGTGAGAAATTATTATCATTCTATTGTTTTAGAGTGTAGTGAGGTGTTCTTTTTATTATAGTTCATTCTTATTTTCGAACATTCAAACAACACGTTTTGGAAAGTTATATTAGAGGTGAAGATCACACGGAATATGGGATGGATTATGATTGTGAGCAACAGCTTTGACTTGGACAGTAGTTAAGAAGAAACAGAATAAGGTATTTTATATTTGCCTTCTTCCACGTGTATGTTATGTTTTCTTAGGGATAGGTTGGTAGTCTAATTGTAGAGCATTGGACTTCTATACTGGAGGTAGTGGGTTCAGTCCCCGCCCAAGGCAGGAAAATACTAAAATGTTTGTAAGTGCAAAACTATGATAGTCAGTAAAGTTCACATTAACAATGTTTTCTTGTAAACAATTATTGGATTTACATTTATTGAGCATAGGCTGCATATGCAACCTATGCTCAATAAATATAAATCCATCAATGGAAATGTACAGACGATCCTAAATTTGCACTTACAAACATTTAGTTTCATACAAAGTTTAGTGAAACGGGCTGCTGGTCTTTCCGATGATACTTGAAACCGAAGCCCCGTCTCTATGATCTTAGCTGTTGCTGGGATGGTAAACCCTTTCACCATTCACCTTTTCATATACAGTGGAACCTCTGTTTAATTTGGCTATATGGGTTCGGAAATGCATGTGTGTGCCCCATTTCTTCAGTCGCTGTCACATATGGCAAAGCCCAATTAAATCAACCAATCATGACCAAATATTTATAATTAACCCTTTCAGCACTACAGATCTGTATAGTGGTATTAGCAAACAGTATAGATCCAGATGAGCCGGTTTGTGACGGCTTGTGATGAGCCGACTCCTCAGTATCTGCACTAGTAATGTTCATATTTTTGAGAACAAAAACATCCTCTTTTCATAAATGGACTACCGGTAGTCTGAAAATAGTTTTGTGACAATTGGATTGGTTGCAAAATTAACATATCAAAATCCATTCCAGTTACTTAAGGGTGAAAGGGTAAAGGTTAGACTCAGCTGTATACAGACTTCACCTTATTATGAAAACACAGTAGAGCTTCTCTAAATCGGAAACCCAGAAAAATGTGCTTAATTATCCCATCGCCGATAGGCAAGACAGGATATAGCGTCAGTCCATGTACATATGTGCGTACGTGGGTACGTGTGTACGTGTGTACGTGTGTACGTGCGTACTTGCGTTAGTATTATAACACCTTCATTTTTCAATAGCTTATGAACCACTTCACCAATTTTGATAACATTTCAATTGTGTGTCTAGGGATGTTGCTTTGTTGTGCATGCGACCCACGTCCGACCGTCAAGGTCACTGAGGAATTCTGTTCACCTTGTTTGTAAGGCAAAAATGTTATTTTTTTATTATCAAGGCTGCCAGCGATGAGATTAGCTTAGTGATAACGATGCCCTTGTTTTACGGGTTTCATGGACGGTTATCTCTAATACACCAGCGCCGGCACAAATCTTGCCAATCATAGTTGTCAATTGTTTTCTTTTAAATGCTTGAATGTTATGCTTGAAATCAAGCAGCTTGATTGGCTGAGCCTAGCTCAGTCTCAGCCTATCAAACTGATTTTTGCGTGCCGAGATTGCTTTCTCGGAAGTATATGTCATGACCACCATGTGAACCGTCTCGACGAGACTGTTCAAATGAGTGGTCACAACATATACCTTGGATGAGAAACAAAATAAAATGTGGATTTTTCTCTTTTTTTTGGTACTCTTACAAGGGTTTTCCACATGTAATGGTTTAATGGTTTAATGGTTTAACTGGTGTACATTTCTAGTAATTAGCGGTAACCAAGTTAATTGACAGTAACTAGTTACCTGTCTGTACTTGTCCATCCAGATAAATGTTTGAAGACAGACACATGTAAGGAAGGTCATGGGCAGGTGGTGTAAAAAGATAGCCATTTCTATGTTCTCATGTATTCGCTCCACTATCAATCTATACAATGGATGTTAAACTCCAATCAGTCCGACAAGTGTCACTGATACACATTCAGCAGGTCTGCAATTAGGACGAGTTGTAAGCATAATCTATAACTGGAGGGGGTGAGGGGAGGGGGGGAGGTGGGGGGTTCGATTAACTTTGCACATCTACACACCACAAGGAAGGCACACACCACGTTTGAAGTCCTTACCTACAACAGTTAAAAAGTTTTACTTCTTACAAGGCGAAATTGCCAAATTCTAAGTCGGAAAGGGGGAGATAATCCATGACCAGGGGTCAATATATAAATCGAAATTCACTTTGCACATCTACATACCATAAGGAAGGCACACACAAAGTTTGACGTTCCTACCTATTACGGTAAAAAAGTTTTAGATTTTCCACAAACAAAATAGCGTATCCTCAGCATGAAATGGGTTAAACGCTTTGAAGCTGATTGCGTAAGCCGAGTATGTAATACAAAGCCAGCATGTTGTCCTGTATGCAAATGGCAGACTGGTTACCCTCGCTACGCTGGAGACCAAAATTGTAGTCTGCTGTTTTTCATTTTTGCCTTAATTCTTAACATAAAACATGTTTTGGCAGCATATGAGGATCGTCTCCAGTGGAGAGGATTCTCATCGAGATGGTTCAAATGAGTGGTAACAATGTACACTTTCATTAAGAAATTAATTTTTTTTATAAGAATTGGTTTAATATTTTGATCCCTGTGTATCTGTCTCGAACACGAAATCAATTAAACCCATCTATTCTGAAGTAAATTTCAAATATTTTCTTTATCTCACACCTGAAGTATATAATGTGACCATTTGAACCATCTCATCAATAGACGGTTCAAATGAGTGGTGACTCCATTTACTTTCATTGAGAAATAAGAAAACTAGAAATGCACCTACCAGGGTATTCTGATTGTAATGTGTTAATTTGGATCATCCCAGTCCCCAGGTATTCCATACCACTCAAAATCACTGGTTCTATGTATGACCTTGCTGTTATAGGAACATAAAATCCCAATCCATCATTTTCTGTACAATGGGCAGAGAGCTGGCATAATCGAGCTTATTGCATTTCTGAATAATACGGAAGATGAGGTGGTTTAGTCCGGGAACAGTTGGGCTAGTCTTGTTCCAGGGAGAGGGGGATGGGGTGTAGATGCTGCCATTGTCAAGGTGCATGATCACATGGTTATAACAACAACAGTGGCTGAAAGTGTTGAAATCTTGCCCACTATTATTTGATATTTTCCTTAAATATGAAACGGATTTTGATGAAATATGGCGCAGCAAAAGCGTCTTCATGAGCCGCATTTGGTCGTCCAGGGAGTTCGGCACAGACTTATGTCGTTTTTGCTCAGAATCGATTTCCGTTTCTACCGACACGGAAATCGATTCTTCGCAAAAACGACAGAAGTTTGGACCAAAGTACAGAGACCACCAAATGCAGCTTAATAAGACGCTTTTGATGCGCCGTATTTCATAAAAATCTGTTACGTAATAAGGACAATACAAAAGAATATGTACTTTGAATCGGATGGATTCTGGAAGTTTCAGTACTTGTTGTTGTTGTTAGTACCACATGATCATACACCTTGATTGTTCCCTGTAGAATTTTCATCGACTGAAGAGTAAACAGTGTAGACCTTGATCAATGCACAGTCTGGTCTGGGGCTGCACTAGTTGCAAACAAAGATTTGTCCCTATTCACTGTGGAACATCACTGCTGTTATAGGACCAGAAATTTGCACTCGAACATTCCTAGGATCATCATTGAGAACAGAAAAGTAAAATGAAAACGTTAATTGGTTGTTGTAAGTGTCTGTCTGAGAGGATGGGCAATTCCATCAAACTGAGATGGATTTATTTCTCCTTAAAGGCACTGTGCCTCAGATATGGACAAAAACTGGTAAAATAGTGAAGTAAAAGGTAATTTCATTGTAGATTTGTATGGTACTCATGAAAGAAATTATACCAATAAGTCGTGTGAAAAAATTAAAGACTGATAAACAATTGTATCTGTTTGTGGTTAGGTTAAGCCCACACATTTTGGCAGGACATTTTGGCAGGAAATTTCACCTTCATTTTCACTCCTCCTTACTACTGTTGGGCCTCTTTACAATATATTTACCTCCCAGTTTACAATATATTTACCTCCCAGTTTACAATATATTTACCTCCCAGTTTACAATATATTTACCTCCCATACAATATATACCTCCCTTACTTTATTGCCTCCCTTTACAATATATTTACCTCATACACTATATTTACCTCCCAGTTTACAATATTTTACCTCCCTTTTCCAAAATATTTTACCAACCACTTCCCATTACAATATAATTTACCTCCCATTTACAATATATTTACCTCCCCAGTAACAATAAATTTAACCATCCCATAGCAAATATAATTTACCTCCCAGTTTTACAATATAATTTACCCCCAGTTTACAATATATTTACCTCCCAAACAATATATTTACCTCCCCCCCAGTTTACAATATATTACCTCCCATACAACCTCCCAGTTTACAATATATTTACCTCCCGTTACAATATAATATATTTACCCAATAATATATTTACCAACTCCCATAACAATATATTTACCCCCTACATATTTACCCATTTACATATTTACCCCCAGTTTTACAATATATACCTACAAAAAATATATTACCTCCCAGTTTACAATATATTTACCTCCCAGTATACAATATATTAACCCGCCCTTTACCTCCCCGATTTACAATATATTTACCTCTCATACAATATATTTTACCTCCCAGTTTACAATATATTTACCTCCCATTTTACAATATATTTACCTCCCAGTTTACAATATTATTTACTCCCAGTAACAATATATTTACCTCCCAGTTTACAAAATAATTTACCTCCCAGTTTTAACGAATAATTTACCCCCCAGAATTTACAATTTATTATTTTACCTCCCCAGTTTTAACAATAATTTACCTCCCATAACAAATATATTACCTCCCATACAATATATTTACCTCCCAGTTTACAATATATTTACCTCCCCGTTTACAATATATTTACCTCCCATACAATATATTTACCTCCCAGTTTACAATATATTTACCTCCCAGTTTACAATATATTTACCTCCCAGTTTACCTCCCAGTTTACAATATATTTACCTCCCAGTTTACAATATATTTACCTCCCATTTAGGTTGGTGTCATTTGGTGACCTGAGTTAATCCGGGTTGTTTTGAATGAACTAAATTAATACGTGTTCTGTGTCGTGTATTCCAGTAGACATCATCTATGAACAGTTTGAAAACTTGTACAAAATAGCTTCGGCATAAATTTCCAACACCAGTTATCTTTTATTGTTTACCCAACTCTGATCGTGTGACATGTCAGGTTGTTGTGTTGTCGAGTTCAAAGAGGTGCCGCGGTGTTAATTTGGAGATTAAATTTCATGCGGTTGGCACTTAATTAGTCGTACCGATAATTCAAAGATTAATACACACAATTTCAGACATCATTCGCGTACAGCTTACCAAACTGCTTGATTTTCTGAATCTGACCGCAATTCTGACAAATCAGGGCTTATTGCATCAGTCGAAGACCAATTTGCCGATTATCGTCATGATTTACAATGTTCGACATTCACGGGACAAGGTGAATCAAATTACTAGCTAGGCCGTTTATATACCCATGGTGAACATATCTCCGTACGCACAACTATTGTTGATTTACTTATAGCTGGGGGATTATGATTGACACAGCAAGGTCAGCCCACTGTAATATGTATACCGTTTCGTTCGCCGACAAACTCGTTGATTTGCAAGTTTATCAAAGGACAAAATTGATTTAGCAGTTCCGTTTCTGGGTTAAAATTTGCAATGAAAACATATTCTTTCTAAAATTGATAAATTGGTCGCGAAAGCTAATTGCGCACGTCGTCATACCGCGAACGATGATCGTCGAGAATATGGCCAGGTACGATAATCGCGAAATTTAGTAGCCATGAATTTAGTTGGTTTACAGTACTTCCAAATGGAAGCTAGGGGTCGGTTTAGTTGGTTTACAGTACTTCCAAATGGAAGCTAGGGGTCGGTTTAGTTGGTTTACAGTACTTCCAAATGGAAGCTAGGGGTCGCTTGTATAAGGGTGCTAACTCCTTGATCCCTTCAATTGTATTTCGATCACACTGGCTGTTTGGACGAGACTAGAAAATGAGATCCGGTCTCTAAATGTATTACCTGAGCATTTACTTCAACTGGAGAACATTGTTTCATGTTTCATCAGCATGACATCTAACAGTAGCGAGCCTGCCATATATTTGGTACTACTTTCCATAGTGGGAAATGGGGCTATGGGTTTTATGACCAGTATAGATCCTGGTCAGCCTGTGCATCCGCACAGTCTGATCAGGATCTGCACTGTTCGCAATTTCATTAATGATGCTTCTAGCAAGCAATGTAGACCATTATCAGGCTACGACAGTGTGCTATTTGATCAAGAGCTACACTGGTCACAAATCCCATAAGCCACATTTCTCCAGTCACAGCCACATATTTATATATCTCTGTGCCAAATTCCTCTACAGACTCGTAATTATTCCAGAGTACAGCAGTATCTAAGTGTAATTTGTGCATTCCGCAAATTCGATTGAACAATTATAGTACCATTTTACACACCCAATTGGACGTGAAATATCGCTGGAAGTAAATCTCCGAAGTGTGATTGAATTATTATATTGCTATTATACACCCAATTGAACGTGATATATTACCAGAAATATTTTAAATTGGTTTTCTTTCTGTTTTATAACATAAACCAATAGATTTTACACATTTTATTGTTTTACTCTCTGCAATTATATTTTATGCCGCGGTCTCGATAGAGCCGGAGGCATATAGTGTTTGGACTGTGTGTCTGTCTGCCCGTGTGTTCGCCAGAGTTTCAAAATTATAACTTCTACCTGTGGACAAATGCCACACATCCATGCTGCCCTTAACATGACCTTGACCTTTTGACCATGACAACTTTGAACTTTTTCCCAATTTACAAAGTTCGCCAGAGTTTCTCAATTCTGTCATAACTTCTATATACCTTGAAGGATAGCCCCGTGCAGGCACCGGGGCGGGATCAACTGATCCTGAGAATAGTGCTGCAGTAGCCATTGCTTGTCGTAAAAGGCGACTAAACTGGCTTAACGATTGGGTTCATACTTTCCGGAACCCACTATACCGGATTTGGCCCTCATGTACATTTTTGGCTTTCTTGTATGTGAGAGTTGAGTCAGGCTATGCCCCATATATAAAAGTAAGATTAGCACTAATCCTATTACTTTTAGGGGATGGGATAAATGATGCTGGTGTGGCGAGGGCCTGGCACCAGATCAGGTTGTTCTAATTTCAGGACTGAATATATATTTTGATTGTAAATATTGAGTTCTGAAGTTGGGATTTACCCCCCTTGGACAGGTGGACACGGGACACGACCCCGTTGACCCGTCTGCGTGTAGACTCCCTGAGGCTTGTACCTCTATGTCAGAAAAGCGGACGTTAAACCCTATTCACTCACTCACTCACTCACTCCTTGAAGGATCACTTAAATATTTCAACAGAGCATACTTGTGGACAAATGCCACACATCAATGCTGCCCTTAATTCACACATTAATAAGTTCGCTGGAGCTTCTCATTTCCGTCATAACTTCTATTTCCCTTCATGGATTACTTTAATATTTGAATACATCATACTTGTGGACATCAACAAGATACTATTTCATTGCTCGACAATGATATGGCAATCAGTGTAGACCCTGATCAGCCTGCACCAATGTGCAGGCTGATCTGGGTCTACACTGATTGCTGATACCATGTGCTAATAATGTTCTCCATGATTCCATCTGATTCAAGTGCCACATTCCAATGTTTCTCTTATCTAGTGTGCAGCCATGTGCAAATGATGGCACTAAAATAGCAGCTATCGTTTTGTCTACAACCAAGGGTGGCATGTGCAGGAATGATAAATTTGAAATAAATTGGTCGGAAATGAACTAAACCTGTCATTTACTGTTCTATTTTGAGAATGCAGTCTGCAGTCATTATGCCCTGCTCCATTCCCCCCCCCACCCAGACAAATTTTGATGCATGCAGTCAAGCTTGTCCAAGATTTACGGTTTGGTTTCTTGAACTGTAAATTTCAGACATTGTGCCATGCATTGCCAATATTGACAAATACAATAACCTCACCCAGATATTCCTGCCCAGGGACAATATTTTCCACTTGGTTTACTTACCCTCACGCTAATTGTTGTTCATGAAAGCCCACCATGAGTGACTTAATTTTGGAGTGCCAGATCCCCACGTAAATGCAAACACCTTTATTTATTAAAGGTACATATGCCCACTCAGTAGGCACATGTTCTTTATATCGGAGACATCAACTGCGACATTTTCTAGCAAAATAAACATTCATTCACCATTAGCCCACGCATTGATTAGCATTATTATACATTTTATATCAGATGTAAAATTTCCACACTGATATAAGGAGCGATAACCATGTTTCCTTAAAATGTTAACGGACAGTACTATTTATTCTCAGTATTTATTTTTTGATGTGCAATGATCATACTTTATAATCTGTCTATAATATTTGTTTTTCAGGTGACGCATTTACTTAGTATAAATAACTAAAAAATACCATGCCTCATTTGCATATGAAAATAGCCTGATACCACCGCACGTCACTATCAGTAAAATACATATTACTAAATGGTTATATTTGTATAGCGGGCACTTGTAATGTTTAGAACTGATGGAATAGTGACACAATTATACACTAATTTAATTCCTATAAAGAACATGTTGTGCCTACTGAGTGGGCATGTACCTTTAACCATTTCAACACCACAGGTCTGTATAGTGATATTGGCAAACAGTGTAGATCCAGATGAGCCGGCTCGTAACGTGTCGTCTCATCAGGATCTGCACTTTTTGCAAGTAATTTTCACATTTTTGAGAACAAAACACCCCCTTTCATAAATGGACTGCCCGGTAGTCTGAAAATAATTTTATGACGGTTGGATTGGTTGCAAAATTAACATATCAAATTCCATTCCAGTTACTTAGGGATGAAAAGGATAATAAATTGTTGTTGAGGAGGCGAGAACATTCTGGAAAATATTTCTGTGACACCAACATGCAATTTGCATTACTGACTCTGATGTCCAAATCTCTTGATACTTGTCTAACATCACCGAGCCTAATTCACATTAAAATGACAAGAAAATGCTATTGTTACACAGTTCTTAAAGATTGCATATTAATACCAAATGAGTTGTACTCACAAAAATACAGGTTCCAGCTAAGTTACTAAAGAATTGACCGTGCAAAAGCTAGAAAGCCCATGCCTACGGAGAGATTTTGGTATTTTTCGCACATTCCAATACGATTTGTGATGTCTGGAAGTGGACTGAAACTTATAACAGCCCTGTATATTGGGTCTGATCGCGCAGATTTCCACCGACAAATTCTGACACTAAGCAGTAGGCAGAGACAGTGAACAAGCATTAGCCGACGTTGCCGACTTCCCCTGCCAATGATCTGACAGACTCCGCGAGTCCGCTGGATAAGTCGCGGAATTTCACATGAAACATTCATATCAACAGTTTGCTAACCATTTTGCCAACATTTGTAAACTCTGTGGGATGGGAGGTAGCCTAGAGGATATGACATTGGACTTCAACACAGGAGGTTGTGAGTTCAATTCTCACCCTGAGCGTGAACAATACTTACATAGTATTTCCATCCCACTGGTCTGTCGGATGAGACTTGAAACTGTGGTTCCATCTCTATATGACCGTAGCTGTTACTGGCATTTTAAACCATTCACTATCACTTTTGTAAACACTGTAAATGCTGAACAACAATATGCTAACTATTGTGCCAATATTATTAGACTCTGTAGATCCTAATCAAGGTGTATGATCATGTGGTTACAACAACAACAACAAGTACTGAAACTTCTAGAAGCATTCTGATTTAAAGTACATATTCTTTTATTTTGTCCTTATTATGTAACAGATTTTTATGAAATATGGCGCATCAAACATGTCTTGTTAAGCTGCATTTGGTGGTCTCGGTACGTTGGCCCAAACTTCTGTAGTTTTTGCGAAGAATCAATTTCCGTGTCTACTCTTCTCAAAAACGACACAAGTATGTGCCAAACTCCCGGGACCACCAACTGCAGCTCATGAAGACGTGTTTGCTGTGCTGTATTTCATCAAAATATGTTGCCTATTAAGGAAAATATCAAATAATACTTACTTTGGAGTGGGTGCGCTTTCAACACTTTCAGCCATTATTGTTGTTGTTGTAACCACGTGATCATGCACCTTGCTAATGGGTAGGCTCATCAGCATCGTCAGTGTTTGTCAGTATGTTACATATTTAACCCTTAGAATGCGTGAAAAGAAAATTGTCGTCTGTTGTTTCATAGTTGTGTCTTTTTTCATCAATATAAACATGATGTGACAGCACTTTAGAATCATAACATGTTTTTATGCTAGAAATGAAATATGGAAAATAAACAGCAGACGTCAAATTTAATTCAGCATTGTAAGGGTTTAAATAAAAACACAAATTTCCTGGTTGTAATTGTATATCAGTTGTCCAAATAAAATGGCATTTTCCATGCCGGAAAAGGTTTAAACATTTATAAAATTGGATATTCACTCAAACATCACTGAAGTTTAGAATACTAATCAACTCATTGTACAAATCTTTACCGGAGGAACTTCTTGGAAACATGTTATTCTGGAGATAAAAATACAAGAGAAATCACATACAGATATGATAAGTCTTATCTGGAGCTTTTTTCTGGATTGTATCTGACAGTCATGACCATCTAACAGTCAGGATTACCTTGAAAATACCCACAATGGAATCCACCTGATTCATAGGAAGATTTCTTTCCAAAAGCACATTCCTCCGTCCCTCATTGCACACCATCACCCGTGATTGGCACGTACTGCTTCCTGGTTTTGATTCCGTGGACCATCAGAAATTGAATAAATCAAGTTTTACTATTGGTTGCAATCATGTTGTACTTTAAAATTGGACCTATCATGATGCCCCGGTCTGGAATGAAGGTATGTAAGAAAATAATGTGTTTGTTATTGTGTCGCAGAGATGTAGTGGCTGCGGGTTCAGCCCCTGGTCCTCGATATTCTGCTCTTTGTCCATTCTGATTCTTTGTCAACCAGTTTCATCAGAGGATGAATTGTTACTGTGTCACCCCTATTGAAAGGGCCAGTCATTTGTGACTTACGGACACCATCATACTAGCAGTACTAACCAATGCTATCCTTAAGACCAGGCACCAGGTAGGAAGGCAATTGGTACCATTTAAATTTAACTAGCCGGTGGCTCACCAACTAGTCGTATCAATCTGAGTGGATGGACGCTTGACCCTTCAACCTCCCAGTTACTAGGCAACTGCCTTATCCACAAGGCCACAGTGACTGGTATGACACGATAACGACAAACAGCAAACCCATGTCATTCTGAGGATACACAATTTAAGAAAATTTAAAATATTCTCTTTGTTTCTTATCAAATGTATTATCTTGTGACCTCCATTTGAAATGATTGAAATGAGGGTCAACATGAGTTGTCACACCAAATAACAAATACTTCCATTGACAAATAAGGACTATAAACAGTAGTTCACATGTTCAGAAAATAAAGGGATAAAATCCAAACAACTTGAAGTGGTATACCGCGTAATGACCCTAATTATTTGAACACTAAATAGGGCTTTCTCAAAACAAATTGTATCCAAATACGTTGTTATTGTGCTAAACCAGTACCACCGTACTATAACCCTGAATATTGGGATACTCTACGTTATTACGTTTAGCCATCTATTTATATGTGTTTCCCAAAATCAATTGTGTCTGAATATTTAGGGTTATTACGATATCTATACATGTGTTGCACCACAGTAAAAAACGGGCTAATTATTGAGTTTTTTTATTAGTTTTTGACTGATTTATAGCTAGCAGACTTGCGGCTGTGACTGGAGAAATGGGGCTTATCGGTTATGCGACCAATAACTGCAGTTGAGCCTGCACATTCGCAAAGTCTTATCAGGCCTTACACTGTTTGAAATTCAGTCAGTAAATTATCTGTCCAACTTATAACCGACCGACTAGAAATTCCACAAGTCCCATTTCTCCAGTCAGGGTCACATACCATAAAGATTCTAATAGAAGCCGGGCACTACTGGCTCCGAAGTCCTGAGTGGGCGTTTAACTCTTTGCATGCTAGCGGTGAAAAAATACCATCCAACAAATTGTGAGCATGTTTCTTATTTCTCTCTGTAAATATGTCTTGGAATTTCATTAGAATTGCGTCCTTCCTCTGGACACAATTCTAATGTAATTCCAAGACATATATTCATGATATTTACTGACAGAAATAAGAGAAAATATAAAGAATTATCGTCTACTACTTTTTAACTATTTATAGCCCACATATTTCTCAGCATGCAAAGAGTTAATAGAGGCAAATGTTATACAGCAATGGGTATATGTACTCTCAAGAACATAACAAAAAAAACCCATAACAAACGGACATTACCTTCAATGTCTGCCGAACCTTGACATTTCGGCCTATATCTGTGCGTGACGGACAGACAGACTTTTACATCCCTCTGTATATAGTTGAATTTTGCATCCGTGTATGACGGCGAAACTAGAATTTTTGTTTGTCGATTTTCAAGTAATTTGCCTTTGAAAAACTTGAAATTAAAGAAATCTAGTTGGATATTTAGCTCAGATTTTGTTCCAAGTGCACACTGGACGTTTATTAGAGGCAATTATTTGGCGAAAATTGGCGAAAATATAAATCATTTTCAACTTCAAAACTGGGGGGTGGGCATTTATTAGAGCATGGGCCTTTATTAGAACCATTACGGTATATTACAGTTTGCTTCAGTTATTCTTTATTTCATAGCAAAATATAGAACATATTCTTGCACAGTTTTTAGCGTACATCAAAAGAATTAACTACCGGAAATGCACTATCGTCAAATTCACTCCATTCAACTGGGAAATCTGACATTAAACATCTCTGTGTTTTACTTGCTCATGTTTCCATCTCAATCAACTCTTGGCTGCAGACTATAACATAAATAGGACCACCTGAGAATACTTCCAGTCTGTACTGCCGTTGCATTCCCCGTAATTGCCTGTCAGGCAAACATCTCTCTTTCCTTCCTGAAACATTGAAATGAATACAGTTTAGCCCTTTCAACATCACATGCCTGTATAGTGGTATTGGCAAAAAGCGTAGAACCAGATGAGCCGGCTTGTGACGAGCCGTCTCATCAGGATCTGCATGTTTTGTCAGTAATTTTCATATTTTTGAGAACAAAAACATCCCCTTTTCATAACTGGACTAGTCTGATAATCATTTTGTGATGATTGGTTAATTTATCAAAATCCATTCCAGTTAATACTTAGGGATGAAAGGATTAGTTTCAGTTTCTTTTCACGTCATATTTCACACATGCATTCATCTGGCAGTTCTCCATCATACCCTACAAGAATGGTAACTCATGATATGGCATCTGTTTGAATTATCTCCCTTGGTCACCCAGCTCTCTGATTTCTTTGGCTGGCAGTGAATGCATATCTGTGCTAACAGTCCACGTTTTCAAGATTCCAACTTTGACCTAATGTATTATGTCATAACGTAGGAGTAGGTGTAGAGATGGCTATCTATAATTGGAATAAGCATCTGGGTGTTTGTGCCATCATCAGACAAGCAGACCTTAGAGCACTTGTGATCAGTGTCCGTCTGCTACCTTTACTGCATTGATTGCTATTTATATAATGTCTATAACTTTGGTTATTATACCTCTGGCATACATATATAGTTTTCTTCTTTGTGTATCGTCATTCGTTTGTTCATTCCATGGTTCGTTCGTTCATTCACCAGTCTCTAATTCTGTTTGGTCTGAATATAACACTTACATTTATGTTTTTGAGTACCTATTATCTCTGTGGCCAACTCCAAGTCTGATTCACTTGAAACATCATGTGCCAGGGCATCTGCTGATGCTGATCCTGATCCCTTTCAGTATCCCATGGCCCGCCCATGAGCCCAAGGTCAATGCTAAATTACTGTGACATTGACAGCAAAGTGTACTTTTGTTGGTCCATGCAGCAGCGAGAGTATCCAGGAACCCCTGATCTGAACTGCCATTGTTATTCATCCTTACACCGCTATTTTAATTTTTTGTTGTCTGCTGTTTATTTTCTATTTTCCATTTTGATCATCAAAAACATGCTTTGACAGCACTTTAGAATAATTGACAACGTGCTTTGACAGCACTTTAGAATCATTTCCATTGGAAATGATTCTGAAGTGCTGTCAAACCATGTTTTTATTGCGAAATAAAGCAAGCTATAAAAGCAACCGCAGACGACAATCATTGTGTGTAGCGGTCGAAGGGTTGATGAATATATCCCAAATAAAACTTCTTCAATTTATGTTGAACTACAGCACAACATCAATAAACTGTATGTCAGTTACCTGCAATAAACTGTATGTCAGTTACCTGCAATAAACTGTATGTCAGTTACCTGCAATAAACTGTATGTCAAGTTACCTGCAATACCAGGATGGTGTTCTATGAAGTCGGAAATACTTTCATTAATTGGTACAAATGGAGAAATACAATATGTTGATTAATCAGTACAAATGGAGAAATATATTGGAAAGAGGAGGCAACTGTTTGAGCCAATCAATATGTTGATTAATCGGTACAAATGGAGAAATATATTGGAAACATATTGGAAACGGGAGGCAACAGTTTGAGCCAATCCATTGTTGATTAATCAGTACAAATGGAGAAGTGGGTGGTTGGTCGGGCAAACGCGATGGTGTAAATTAACGGTGGGGTTCCTCCTTATAGGAATCACGATTTGCCTGGTTTGACCCTCAGGTACGTTCTTATCTTTGGCTCTTTTGTTGAATTGGGTCATTGCCCATTATAAAAGTAGTAAGATTATTACTGATCCTACTGCTTTTGGGAGGGGGCTAAGTGATTCTGGTGTGTCGTGGTCCTGGCATCAGTTCAGGATTATTCTGATTTCAGGGCTGGATATATAGTTTTTTAATTGTAAATATTCAGTTCTGATTTTGGGATTTTCTCCCCATTTTGGGGAAATATATTGGGAAGGAGAGATAAAAAACATTTGAGCCAGTCAATGAGCCAGCCATGTGATTTCGTACCTAATATAATGTGATTTTTCATGAAAAATATTTACATAAACTGGGATATTTTCTATAAATGACATCAACAGTTGACGAAATGTAGTGAGCAATCTATTCCGCATTTCCAGTCTAAATATTTTTGTCAACCTTCGACATAATTTACAGACAATATTGTAAATATTTTTCACGACATATTGCACATCTTCTAAGGTACAAAATCACATGGCTTGTCTCAAATGTGACTTTGTAGCACTTTAAATAAATTGACCTACTTTCTTGGAATCTGGACCAACGTTGTAATGGTTTGCTGAGCATATACATTTTATATGTTATAGATGGTCTGCTAAAACACTTACGGGGATATTTATCATAATCATATCCCACCTCTGTTACCAGATTATCTGATTACACGTACTTCCTGTCTGTTAGCCTGTCCATCTTGTTTGATAAATTACTTTTCACACAGGTTGACCAAATGTATACAGTTTTAAGTTTGTGGTAGATTTTCAGGCCAAGAAATGTGAATAATACATTTGGATATGTGTTCTAAACTAACCTTTACACTTTCAACACCACAGGCCTGTATAGTGGTATTGGCAAAAAGTGTAGATCCAGATGAGCCGAGCCGGCTCGTCACGAGCCGTCTCATCAGAATTTGCACTTTTTGCAAGTAATTTTCATAATTTTCAGGAAATCATTTTGTGACAATTGGGTGAAAGCAAACTCTATTTCCCATTTGCTATGAAATTTTCCGTGATCTTTCGACATCATTTACATAAAATATCACAGTTTCTGTAAATATATTCATGAAAAATCACACATATTCATGGCGTGTTGTATATATGTTACGACATTTTAAGTTCAGTTGATTTTTTTGTGAAATGGTCTTATTTACCTCATTTATCCATCAAGATGTATTTTTCGACCACACATTTGCACTACCTTAACCCTTAGACCGCTACACACAACAATTGTCGTCTGCTGTTGCTTTTATAGATTGCCTTATTTCTCAATAAAAACATGGTTTGACAGCACTTCAGAATCATTTCCAATGGAAATGATTCTGAAGTGCTGTCAAAGCATGTTGTAAATTATTCTGAAGTGCTGTCAAAGCATGATTTTGATGACAAAAATAGAAAATAAACAGAAGTTGACAACAAAATTAAGATAGCGGTCTAATGGTTAATGGGTTCAAGTCAAATGATATTTTCTTGGAGAAATAAGAACATTGAGAAATGATGATATGGTGTAATCTGTGATGTTTTCGGCTTATTTGTTGTTAACTAGCTATAAACTAGATTCTGGGGGCAGATATACAGAACTGCTTACTTAAGCTGATATCACAAGATATCAGATAGTCGGTATCTAATACATCTATCAATCTCTTGTATGTCTACTAGAAGAGAGAAAATACATCTATCAATCTCTTGTGTAATGTCTACTAGAAGACAGGAAATGTCCAACTCAGTGACTGACGTATCCATGTTTCCAACCAGCACCTACATATCATCGCACTCCCAGAAACACATAAATGGGGCTGTCACTGAACAAATGGGGCTTATCTCTTTTTTTACGATCAGTGTAGATCTAGATCAGCCTGAGCATCCGCACAGTCTGATGCATCCGCACAGTATGATCAGAATCTGCACTGTTAGCCATTATGAAACACCATCATGCTTCTGACGCAATATTATAAGTTATTGTGATTTACTCTCCACCGTCGATATGGTGACATATTGCCCGTCTGAAGCTATATTCACCCGAGGCACAGCCGAAGGGGAATATAGTTTCAGACGGGCAATATGACACCATATTGACTTTGTAGAATCACAATAATGTATTTGTCATACCGCAGATTCTTTATATTTCTCCAGAATTTACTTTTATAAGTGTATTAATGGTACACGTTTAACGTCATAGAAATATGTCGCCAAACGACACGACATCATGACGTTACAAATATTGCCTGACGTCATCCCGACATAAATAAGTAGACATTCTTCAATAACTTGACAATTTCAGGACTGATTTTCAAAATCTAACTTTTGTTGTCATTACTAGTGCAATATGGCTATGTTTCGGAGGTCATTTGCAAAATCTTTCGTTTTAAACTCTGACTTGACCAATCACCATTTTGAGTCGAGCCATATTGATGAGCTTGACAGATAATATGGGCTATATTACCCATCAAGCTGACCAATCAAAATGCGAGAATCTTTTCTGCAGTATGACAACTATCATTATCGGTCTACGGGAGTGTGCTCATTGATTAGGAGCTACACTGGTCGCCAATTCCATAAGTCCCATTTCTCCAGTTACAGCCACAAATGCATGTCGTTTTGATAGGTTTCACTGTGAGTTATGACCTGCCAGGGTGTCCGGCGTAGAGAGATTCCACTGTACATGTAGTTGATGCCATAGTTTAGTGCATGCTTTATTGTCATATTTTACATGTACACGTATTTGTGTTTTAGTTAACTCTTTGCATGCTAGCGGTGAAAATATCCGCCAAACAAATTACGAGTATGTTTCTTATTTCTCTCTGTAAATATGTCTTGGAATTTCATTAGAATTGAGTCCGGAGGAGGACTCAATTCTAATGTTCCAAGACATATTCATGATATTTACAAGGAGAAATAAAAGAAAATATGATGATTTTTGTCCAGTATTTTTTAACTATTTATAACCCACAAGTTTCCCAGCATGCAAAGAGTTAAACATGTTTTTGAAGCATGTTAGGACCACTATTAGGTGAAACGTACAACGCACAATTCCAATGTTAGCAAATACGATACGTCCAGACGAGGGGCTTGTCAAACTCATGTCTGCTTTGCATAGAAGATGATTCTCTTATTCTGGCAAACCTTCTTTGTTACAGATTAAGACAATTCATAACAAATATTTTCCCACCTCTAAATAACAATGAACTCTTCGAACTTCGAGCTTGCTTGCTGACCGCATGTTCTGCATGAGTTACCCGTGTTTTCGCATGTTCTTGTTGTTGTTGTAGGCTGTGAATAGCGACGAATATGAAGAGTACCTGCAAAAGAAGGTAAACATGTTTGCACAAGTATACATACAGTGAAGATTTGTTAACCCTTAGAATGTGGGAACCGAAAATAGTCGGCTGCTGTTAATTCATATTTTGTCTTTTCTCTCAGTAAAACATGGTTTGGCAGCATTTTAGAATCATTTCCATTGGAAATGATTCTAAAGTGATGCCAAACCAAGTTTTTGATGAGAAAAATGGAAAATAAAAAATATTCAGCAGACGACACAAATTAATTCAGTATTGTAAGGGTTAAAGGTTCCCAAACACAACAAAAGAAAAGAATGGAAAGGCCACTGAAAACGATCACAGTTGAACAAAAACACGCCGAAGAAATTCACAGTCACACATAGAGTGAAATCACTCTAAACTGGACACGCTGGGAGGGACCCAGGTTGTCTGGTTTAGAGATGTTCCACTGTAAATCAGGCATTTAACCATTCTACGACATACTTATATCTTTTGCAATTATTAAAATAAATTAACCCTTAGACCGCTATCTTAATTCTTTTGTCGTCAGCAGTTTATTTTCAATTTTCCATTTTTATCATCAAAAACATGCTTTGACAGCACTTTAGAATAATTTACAACATGCTTTGACAGCACTTGGAAATGATTCTGAAGTGCTGTCAAACCATGTTTTTATTGAGAAATAATGCAAGATATAAAAGCAACAGCAGACGACAATTGTTGTGAGTAGCGGTCTAAGGGTTAATTATATAAGATGAAAATGATAGGCAATCTTTGTGGAACCTGCAACAAATCCAGCCTGTAGTCAGGGAGCAATCAAACTGTTAGGAAATCTAGCTACCAGATGATAACAGGTACCAACCATATCATGTTTCCACTGCTGTCTCTATATCAGATATGACATTATTGTTGAATGTTTCAAATATGAACCACTGAAATAAAGTGATTTGCGCTGCACTGTTGCATCTCTTCTTACCTGCCCTAAACTGTGTGCACCAAATGCTTGCTGCTAATGAAATAAGCTCGTATAACGCTTTCAACACCACATTTTCTTATATTTAGAACAAAAATACCCCCTTTTTCATAAATGGACTAGTCTGTGAAAATCATTTTGTGACGATTGGATTGGTTGCAAAATTAACATATCCAAATCCATTCCTGTTACTTACAGTACACTCAATTTTTTGCGTGCGCGACCCACCCATCCCCGCGATCTTCCTCAGCGCGGACATGTCACTGTGATTCGCGGAGACGATTATTCGCGGTGATCGTCACCGCGACCGTTGAAAATGGTCACCGTGACTGAAACCAGCGAGACCCTTAGGGTGATTCGCGGTGATTCGCGGAGATTCCCGGTGACGGTCACCGTGTATCACGGTGACGTCTGCATGCGCTACAGGTAAATATGCAGGCAATGTTTTCCTACCAATGTACGGTATTGCATGTTATTTTTCACGTCACCTTTTGTATCGTAAGTAATTGCGGCGTTTTGCGACAAAATTACTCAGCAAAATGCGACGAATCACTGTGTTATTACTTTGTCCATCGACACAATGACTCAGCAAATGAACCACTGTGTTGCTACTTTGTACACACAAACTCCAGATTTGAAGTCAGGTGTTCTATCCACTAGGCAACAACCCATCACTTTTAAAAGAAGTAAGGAAATGCCCCTAACGAGCGACCATACATACTTAGAATAACAGCTGACTAACGTCGGTAAACTGAAATATCGTACGCGACAATTGGCATTTACGTTCCAACAAGATTTTCACGGTGTGTAATCGATCGTATTTCCTCTTCACCATATGGAACCCGACTCGAGAAACACGAATTGCATCGTTTATTATGCCCCCCCCCCCCACCCACCATATGGTGAGGGGGCATATAGTGTTACCGGCGTCCGTACGTACGTCCGTCCGTCCCAAAATCTTAACGTTCGGGTAAATGGCATATAATTTCTTGCTCGGATCTGCTTCACATTTCACACACACATTGCTCCAATGGTCCTCTACCGCCCTGTGACAAATCCACATTCGTCCCGCCCCTGCTAAGCCCAGGGTCAATGTCACAGACTTGGTGCATTCGAAACCTTAATGCCACATTTCTAGTTTTTGAATGTGTCAATTGTTTGCCCGTTCTAACAGTTTCCCCAATGACTATGGGCTAGATTCGACATTTCATTCCATGTTGCATCGCCGGTTTTCGGTGATAATACTGTCAACAATTAACAATACGGACGGACGCACGGACGGACACCCGGACGTCATTGTGAGAAGTGCACTATGTCTCACTTTCCGCAGGCGGGCTTGACAATAATGCTAATATTCGTACAAAATATAAATGGTTTTGTCATAGGAGACTATTCTCATGTGTGTTGCCTTTACATGTGTTATTATTAAGAAGTAAATATTTTTTAATGAGACGATTCTCATGTGTTGACAAACCTATTTTATTAAGAAATCAACAAATGTGAAAATAAAACATGAATACATTTGTATTTCTTCACAAATAATCGACTTAGGAGACGATTCTCATGTGCTGCCAAATCTTGCTTTATCAAGAAATCAAACAAATGTGAAAATGCACTATGTCAAGCTAATGCGTAATTATCAATTTATCGGCGATGCGATGGACGTGAGCGACTACATAGCGTTGTTTTGATATGTTTGTTTCTGCCGAATTCTAAATGTCGGTCACCAGGTCACACTTTGCACGTGAAACTGGATTACCGACAGATGATTGTAAACACCATCAGGTGTGCAGCTAGACAGAAAATGGTATGTCGCAAGTGTGCTAGTTTGGGATAGGTGGGCACGGCGGCATATTTCTTTATACGCTGTTTGAAAACGGAACTATTATGTATCCACGCTGTATGGGCGGTGGACGACCCTTGGACACATCTTGTTCTCACGACACTGAGGCCCACTGCATGTCAAGGGCAGCGACATTATCTGGAGTTCCAGTACGTACATGTATGCGCAAAACTCAATTTCAACACATCGTGAAAAAGCCGAGGCAAAAACGCGACACCGCATTCACAAAAACGCGCGATCACGAGGCGAAAACGCGATATTGAATACAATAGAATATCATGTTTTCGCCTCGCGATTTTGCAGTCTCGCGATTTGGTCTCGCGTTTTCGCGATCTTGTATATAGGTCGACGATGCGATACAGCAACCAATAACACGTATCGAAATATGTTTTCTTTTCAATAAACATGTATTGGCAGTACATGAGAATCGTCTCGTAAGACGATTATTATGTTTTTGTTGTCAAGAACTACTGATGTTTGTTCACATTTGTTCTATTTCTTAATAAAAACATGTTTTGGCTGCACATAAGAATCGTCTCCTAAAACAATGTGTACGTGTCCTGTTAGGGACATGTGACAACCTCGCGTGTTCGCGGTTTCTCGCATAGGTTGCGATCATGAAGTGTGATCGCGAGATTTCGAGTGCACAACTTATTCCCCCCCCCCCCCCGGCTACATACGGGCATGCCGCAACCTGTCGACTGTCAGCTGATGAACATTGGACATGTCGCTATTGTGTATTATTATGAGTTGGCTGACGGACGAGTTGGTCGAAGGCCGAATGCACACGTACACACACACGTGCGCGCACTTAATTCATGGTTTCTCGTACAAAAAAAAAGTATTATTTGGAAAATGTACATGCATACATGTATATATGTACAGGTAAATACGCAATCGCGGTGATCCCCCGTGAACGATCACGGCAAATCACCGTGATAACGCTAGGGCAGTGCATCGCAGTGACCGGGAATGCTGTCACCGCGACCCCACTGTCTGAAACAGCGATCGCGGGGGACAGGCAGGTTATGCCCGCGGTGATCGACCACTGTAAATACGTTTTGTCCGCGGTGACACAGTGACAAAAGACCACACGAAAATGAGTGTACTGTAGGAGTGAAAGGGTTAATTTGCATGTGTGTGACTAACATCCTCACTCATTCACAGGCTTCGACTTCGATTAAATGTGTGATTCCTGCAATATTCATTGCTGCTTTCAATTTTGGCATCTGCTGTTTATTTGCTAGTTTTCATTTTCCTCATCAAAACCATACTTTAACAGCGCATTAGAATCATTTCCATTGGACATGGTTCTGAAGTGCTGCCTAACCATGTTTTTATTGAGAAAGAATACAAAATAAGGAACAACACCAGTCATCAACTAGTATAATACCATGAAATTGGGTTTATGTGTTTTGTGGCCAGTGTAGATCCAGATCAGCCTGTGCATCTGCACAGTCTGTCAGGATCTGCACTGTTCACCATTCCATCAATCAATGAAACCCCATCTTGCTTCTAACAAGCAATATAGATTGTTATCAGGCTACAAGAGTGCGCTATTTGATCAGGAATTACACTGGTCACAAATCCCATCAGCCCCATTTCTCCAGTCACAGCCATATGAGACACACCATGTGATTTTGTACCTTCGGACATCTGCATAATTTCATGAAATACGTTCACAAAATTTACAATATTTTCCGTAAATGGCGTCAAAAGTTGACAAAACTTTCAGGGTACATGCGGAATTACATGTACTCTAACAATTTTGTCAACTTTTGACTTTATTTATGAAAAACATATTGTAAATTTTGTAGACGTATGTAATTAAATTACGCAGTTGTCCAAAGGTACAAAATCACATGGTGTGTCTCGTGTGTTTGCCCAGAATAAATTGTGTCCGAATATTTTGGGTTATTACAGTATGAGTGGTTATCGTGGATATTTACATCTTCAGGCCGGAGAGGACTTCATCTCGCCCGACACTGTAGACGCTGTGCACGCTGCTGCTCCAGGAAGCGGACTGTTCAACCCCATCGACTTCAAGATCCCCGTTGGCCCCGTCTTCAACTTCGTCACAGGTAATTGATGGTCTACACACGGGTGGTAGACTCAAGACTTGTGACATCAAAAAATGCCATTGACAAATCTCCCTTTACCCAACACACCTGTAGCCGATTTCAAAGTTTACTTATCTTTACACAACACACCTGTAGCCGATTTCACAGTATACTTATCTTTACCCAACACACTACCGTTTCAAAGTATCTTATTTAACCCAACACACCTGTAGCCGATTTCAAAGTTTACTATCTTTACCCAACACACCTGTACCGATTTCAAAGTACTTATTTCAGTTTATACTTATCTTTTACAACACACCCTGTAGCCGATTTCCAAAGTACTTATCTTTACCCAACACACCTGTAGCCGATTTCAAAGTATACTTATCTTTACCCAACACACCTGTAGCCGATTTCAAAGTATACTTATCTTTACACAACACACCTGTAGCCGATTTCAAAGTATACTTATCTTTACACAACACACCTGTAGCTGATTTCAAAGTATACTTATCTTTACACAACACACCTGTAGCTGATTTCAAAGTATACTTATCTTTACACAACACACCTGTAGCCATTTCATTTGTATACTATCTTTAACACACGTAGCGTTTCAAAGTATACTTATCTTTACCCAACACACCTGTAGCCAATTTGATTTCAAAGTATAAATATCTTTACTTTCAACAACACTGTAGCCGATTTCAAAGTATACTTATCTTTACCCACAAACACACCTGTAGCCGATTTCAAAGTTTATAACTATCTTTACCACAACACACCTGTAGCCGATTTCAAAGTATACTTATCTTTACCCAACACACCTGTAGCCGATTTCAAAGTATACTTATCTTTACACAACACACCTGTACCGATTTCGATTTCAGTTTTAAATTTACTATCTTTACACACCTGTAGCTGATTTCAAAGTATACTTATCTTTACACAACACACCGTGTTTAGCCGATTTCAAAGTATACTTATCTTTACACACACCTGTAGTTTGATTTCAGTTTATACTTATCTTTACCCAACACACCTGTCAGCCTGATTTCAAAGTATACTTATTTCTTTACACACACACCTGTAGCCAATTTCAGTATACTTATCTTTACAACACACCTTTGTAAGCCGATTTCATTTAGTATACCTTATCTTTACACACATACACACCTGTTTTTAGCCAATTTCCAGGTTTAAATACCTTATCTTTTACCCAACACACCTGTAGCCGATTTCCAAAGTTTACTTATTTCTTTACCCCAACCCGTTTACCTGTAGCCGATTTCAAAGTTTAACCTTATTTCTTTAATTCCCAACTTTCCACCTTTGTTTACCAGATTTCAAAGTTTACCTTATTTTCTTTACCACAACAACACCTGTAGCGATTTTCAAAGTTTAATAACTTATCTTTTTACCCTTTCAACACACCTGTAGCCGATTTCAAAGTTATTACTTTATCCTTTACACGAAACACACCCTGTAGCCGAATTTCCACAGGTATACTTATTTTCTTTACCAACACACCTGTAGCCCGATTTCACAAGTTTATACTTTAATCCTTTACCAACACACCTGTAGCCGATTTCAAAGTTTACTTATCTTTACACAACACACCTGTAGCCGATTTCAAAGTATACTTATCTTTACCCAACACACCTGTAGCCGATCTTTCAAGTTTATTAATTTCTTTAACCCAACCCACACTGTGTAGCGATTTCAAGTTTACTTATCTTTACACAACACACCCTGTAGACCGATTTCACAGTTTATACTTATCTTTACCCAAACACACCTGTGAACCGATTTCAAAGTACTTATTTCTATACTTTACCCCAACACACCTGTAGCGGATTTCACCAGATTTAATTTAATTAATCTTTAACCCAACACACGTTTAGCCGAATTTTCAGTTTACTTATCTTTACACCCAACACACCTGTAGCCGATTTCCAGTTTAATTTACTTATCTTTTACCCAACACACCTGTTTAGCCAAATTTCAAAGTAAATTTACTTATCTTTACCCATCACACTGTAGCCGATTTCAAAGTTTACCCCTTAATCTTTTACACAAACACTGTATAGCGATTTCAAAGTTTAACTTATCTTTACCCAACACCACCTGTTTAAGGCCGAATTTCAAAGTTTACTTATTCTTTACCCAACAACTTTAGCGATTTCCCAAAGTTTCTTATCTTTACCAAACCTGTAGCGATTTCAAAGTTTACCTTAATTCTTTACCAAACACTGTAAAAGCGATTTCAAAGTTTACTTTATCTTTACCCAACAACACACCTGTAGCCGCTTTCAAATTATACTTATCTTTACCAAAACCACACTGTAAAGCGAATTTCAAATTATACTTATCTTTACCAACAAACCACCTGTAGCCGATTTCAAGTATACTTATCTTTACAACCTCTGTAGCCGATTTCACAGTTATACTTATCTTTACCCAACACACCTGAGTTTAGCCGATTTCCAAGTTTACTTATCTTTACACAAAACAACACCTGTAAGCCGATTTCAAAGTTTACTTATCTTTACCCAAAACACCTGTAGCCGATTTCACAAAGTTATTATCTTTACACAAACACCTGTAGCCAATTTACGGATACATATCTTTACCCAACACCCTGTAGCCGATTTCAAAGTTATATTATCTTTACCAACCCAACCACCTGTAGCCAATTTCACCAGTATAATTTTCTTTTACCAAACTGTAGCGAATTTCAAGTTTATTATCTTTACCCAACAACACCTGTAGCAATTTCCAGTATACTTATTTTTACAACAACTGTAAAGCCGATTTCAAAGTTTACTTATCTTTAAACCCCAAACACAAACCTGTAGCAATTTCAAGTATACTTTCTTTACCCAAACACAAACGTAGCCGAATTTCAAAGTATATTATCTTTACCCAAACACACCTGGTAGCCGAATTTCAAACGTATACTTATCTTTACCCAACAACCTGTAGCCGTTTAAAAGGTATACCTTATCTTTACCAACACACCTGTAGCCGATTTCAAGTTTACTTATCTTTACCCAACACACCCTGTAGGCCAATTTCACAAAGTATACTTTATCTTTACCCAAACAACCTGTTGCCTATTTCCAAGTATACCGATTTCTGTTACAAACAACTGTAGCTGATTTCAAAGTTTATTACTTTATCTTTACCCAAAACACAAAAAACCTGTAGCCGGATTTCAAAGTATTATGATCTTTACCCAAACACTGTGCCAATTTCACCCAGTATAACTGTTTATTTACCCAACCACCTGTAGCCGAATTGCAAAAGTATAACTTTTATTTTACCCCAACAACCACCATGTAGCCGATTTCATAGTTTACTTATCTTTACCCAACACACCTCCTGTTTAGCATTTATTTCCAACAGTTTACTTATCTTTACAACACACCTGAGCCCGATTTAAAGCCCGTTTTCAAAGTTACTTATCTTTTACCTTACACTTACTCCTGTAGCCATTTCAAAGTATACTTATCTTTTACCCAACACACCTGTAGCCGATTTCAAATGTTATACTATCTTTGACCCCAACACATCCTGTAGCCGATTTCACAGTATACTTATCTTTTACCCAACACATCCTGTAGCCGATTTCAAAGTATACTTATCTTTACCCAACACACCTGTAGCCGATTTGTCCAAAGATTTACTTATCTTTACCAACACACCTGTAGCCAATTTCACAGTACTTATCCTTTTTACCTAAACCATCACCTCAGCTGGATTTCAAAGTATACTTATCTTTACACAACACACCTGTAGCTGATTTCAAAGTATACTTATCTTTACCCAACACACCTGTAGCCGATTTCAAAGTATACTTATCTTTACCCAACACACCTGTAGCCAATTTCACAGTATACTTATCTTTACCCAACACACCTGTAGCCAATTTCAAAGTATACTTATCTTTACCCAACACACCTGTAGCCGATTTCAAAGTTTACTTATACTTACTACACACCACACCTGTAGCCGATTTCAAAGTATACTTATCTTTACCCAACACACCTGTAGCCGATTTCAAAGTATACTTATCTTTACCCAACACACCTGTAGCCAATTTCAAAGTTTACTTATCTTTACACAACACACCTGTAGCCAATTTCAAAGTATACTTATCTTTACCCAACACACCTGTAGCCGATTTCAAAGTATACTTATCTTTACCCAACACACCTGTAGCCGATTTCAAAGTATTACTTATCTTTACACAACACACCTGTAGCCAATTTCAAAGTATACTTATCTTTACCCAACACACCTGTAGCCGATTTCAAAGTATACTTCTCTTTACACAACACACCTGTAGCCGATTTCAAAGTTTACTTATCTTTACCCAACACACCTGTAGCCAATTTCAAAGTTTATTACTCTTTAACCCAACACCTGTAGCAATTTCAAAGATATCTTTATCTTTACAACACACCTGTAGCCGATTTCAAAGTTTACTTATCTTTACACAACACACCTGTAGCCGATTTCAAAGTTTACTTATCTTTACACAACACACCTGTAGCCGATTTCACAGTATACTTATCTTTACACAGGGAGAAAGTTTCAATCTAATGATAAATTTATTATTTTTTATTGTACTGAATTTATTACATTATCACAGCCATTTTGCCTGTGATAATGTAATTATACCCCCCGCAAGAGTTGTGGGGGGGTATACTGGAGTCCGGTTGTCCGTGCGTCCGTGCGTCCGTAAACTTAACATCAGAGAAATATTGTTATAACTTCTATTTCCTTCATCTAAAATGCTTAATATTTCACACATGCATGCCTGTAAGGCTCTACTACCATGCTGTGCCAAATCCACGACCATCCAACCCCCACTGATCCCAAGGTCAAGGTCAAATACATGGTCTCTTTACAAAACTTAACATCAGAGAAATATGTTATAACTTCATCTAAAATTCTTAATATTTCATGCATGCATTCCTCTAAGGCTCTACTATCATGCTGTGACATATCCCCGCTGATCGCAAGGTCAAGATCACATACTTAGTCTCTTTACAAAACTTAACATCAGAGAAATCGGTTATAACTTCTATTTCCTTGCTCGGATCTGCTTCACATTCACGTTCGTGCCGCCCCCGCTAAGCCCAGAGTGAAGGTCACAAGCCCACACTTGGACAATTTTACATATTTAGGGGTACCTGGGCCCACGTGGGGGGTATTCCGTAAGCCTCGCTAACTGACCAATCTAGTTAATTCAGGATAATAATTCTGCATACATTTAATCATCAAATATTATGCAGTCGTTAGTTCTATATGAAATAATGCATTTCGGGAAAACTAAATGATTACTCCCACAAAGAATACTGAGCTAGATAAGTATAGTTTGCAATGTGGTGAAATGGGCTGCTTGTGTCGTACTGTACACTGCTACATGTTTTTGTCTTAGATAGTAGGGTACAGTACGACACCAGGTGGGTGGGGTGATGGTTTTTTTTGTTTAATTTTTTATGCCCATTGAAAAAAATCACATTAGCCCACCCACCTAGTGTCATAGTGTATGCTACTGTCCAAGGTAATAATGGGATTTTTTTCACTGCACATTTTTTATGCCACATGTCTGTGACTACCACCTATGAGTCTAGATATTGTTAATGCCTCTCATGCTAGACATGCCAATACATTTCCAGTCTTCACCCTTAGTGGGCAGGAAACGTAAATTGTCGTCTGCTGTTATTTTAGATTGTAACCCTAACCCTTTCATCCCTAAGTAACTGGAATGGATTTTGATATGTTAATTTTGCAACCATTTCAACCGTCACAAGTGGGTGGCATGTGAGAACATGCGATGAATAATTTAACAATCGGGATTCTTGTTTACCGAAATCCTGACCGGAGACCTGGTTTGGCCCTCACGTACATCGTTGGCATTCTTGTATGTGACAGTTGAACCAGGTTATACCCCTTATATTCGTAATCCTACTTTTGGGGGAAGAGCCAAGTGACTTTGGTGTGGTATTGACTGACAGTCACCTGGCACCAGGTCAGGTTATTCTAAACTCGGGGCTGAATAGATTTTGTTTTTATATAAATATTACGTTCTGATTTTGGGATTTTCCCCCCCAAATGCAGCAGGTTAAATCCGGGATCAAACTCGTTGGCCCGGCCGTAAATGACCTTAGCTGTTGATAGGGGACATGGAAATAATTGTTACTATTGCGTGTGCACTCAATGTAGTAAAGGGGCCTGCCTGTCACCAGATCAGGACATTGTCTTTCAGTGCTGAATTATATCTTCATTGCAATTTTACTGCTGAATGTACAATGCTGACCCCATTCAGGTGCAGCCCTGTCTGTGTATGACCTTGCTGGTTAACGGACATAAAACCCAATGAATGAATGAATCAAGCTGCTTGTTTTCCATGACCAGCGTACGTCACGATGCCGTCAGGCAAGAAGGCGTACCCGAAGATAGATGACAACAAGGATGGCTCGATCACAGTGCGATACCAGCCAACCGAAATCGGCCTCCACGAGTTGACCGTCTGTTACAACCAGCAGCCAATCGAAGGTACATCCTATAGTATTGTCCACTTAATAGGCCCCACCACGATAGTGGAGGGGGGCATTTAGTGTTACCCTTGTCCGTCCATCCCGTCCCCTCCGTCCTGTCCATCCGTCTGTCCTTCCGTCCGTCACCAACCTTGTAACTTGTAAAACTTTTAAACAGTACTATCTACAGACCTGAAACTTGGTATGTAGCTTCTTTATGATGAGTAGATGTGCTTAGTTTATTTTGATGTTTGATTTGACCCCCGGGTCATAGATTATCTCCACCTTTTCCACTTAGAATTTTCCAATTTTGGCTTGTAACTCGGAAAACTTTTAAACCGTACTAGCTACAGACCTGAAACTTTGTATGTAGCTTCCTTATGATGAGTAGATGTGCAAAGTTTATGTTGGGTTTTGATTCAACCCACGAGTCCTGGATTATCTCCCCCTTTTCGACTTAGAATTTCCAAATTTTGCCTTGTCACTCGTAAAACTTTTAAACCGTAATGGCTACAGACCTGACACTTGGTATGTAGCTTTCTTACGATGAGTAGATGTGCAAAGTTTATTTCTATTTTCGATTCGACCCCCGGATTTCACCTTTTGTCTTGTTTAGTATCAAAGCAATATGTGGGGCATCTGTGTTCTATGAACATATTTTCTAGTATTGATCATGATTTTCCTATAGATCAGTTCCAAACTGGGAAAATCATGTCAGAGTAACTTCTTTTACAATTACTGTATGCGGAGCGTGTCAGTTTGACGTCACTTTGCTGACAAACTTGAAATTAGAAATGGAAGAATTTGTCAGTTGGATGTCACAGTGCTTATAGTGTATGGACTGTGTCCGTCTATGTGTGTTAACAAGTCTGCCAAAGTTTATCCAATCTGCCTCTGGGTGCATTTCTGTTCCAACAGGCCACCTTTTCTTGCTATAGTAAGCAATGTGACATTGACGGACAAACTTCTTGGCCTCAGGTGTCGTTGGGACATCTTGCACCTGGTCAGGATATTGCTATTACAGTTGTGAAAGGATATTGTGTGTGTCAGTGCTGTATTTAAAATTATCCCCCTATAACAAGGTGTTGAAAGCGTGCTAACTCCAAAATAAGTATTATTTGATATTTTGCTTAATAGGCAATGGATTTTGATGAAATATGGCACAGCAAACGCATCTTCATGAGCTACATTTGGTAGTCCCGGGAGTCCGGCAATACTTATGTAGTTTTTGCGAAGAATCGATTTCCGTGTCGGTAGACACGGAGATCGATTCTTCGCAAAAACAACAGAAGTTTGGGCCAAATTACCAAGACCACCAAATGCAGCTTAACAAGGCGCGTATGATGCGCTTTATTTTATCAAAATTCATTACATCATAAGGACAAATATAGAGAATAGTAGGTTAGTGCCATGAATGGGAAAAAATATCTGGCAAGCCTTAGGAAACTGGATGGGCGAGGCTCTGTGCCGCGCTAACCTACTATTCTATTTATCCCGTCAACACTACAAATAGCTTTAAAATGCAAAAAAAGAATAACCCTAGCCTCATCCTCAAAATCGGAGAATACGTAATACAAAAAGAATACGCACTTTGAATCGGAGGGATTCTACAAATTTCAGTACTTGTTGTTATTTTTGTAACCACGTGATCATACATCTTGTAGAACATGTATTGCTGTTTGCATAGGACTACTGTTTCAAATGTTAAGAAAAAATAAATCGAGCAATTCAATCTTTATTTTGTTGATAAGCAACAACTACTTGCGAAGGGCAAATGTTTTTCTCTGCATAAGTAAGGGAATACCATATGCTGTAACAAAATTATTTGCATAAGTAAGGGAATACCATATGCTGTAACAAAATTATTTATCCCCAGAATGCAACGGGTTATAAACTAATCCAAAAGCTTTCCCATAACGGTATTATCGATATCTTGTTTACACGGTTATAAGTGGTTTTCTCTGTTGCCAAAGCACAGTAAGTGTTCTGATGCAACTTCACAAGAAGGCAAAGTTACATGTGCTTCAGATAGAATGCATGTGTCTATCCCAGATATACATGAAACTAGCTATGTGATTTTGTACCTAAGAAGATATACAATATCTCATGAAAAATATTTAAATTGATTCTAAATTGTTGTCAAAACATGTCAAAATATGGAAACTAAACAATAAGTATCAGAAGACATAATTGAGTTCCGCATTGTAAGGGTTACACCTGTATGGTGCCCCTCATTGTGTATCATGTGAGCCCATGTCCAAGATCAATTTAACCCTTAGACCGCTACTCACAACAATTGTCGTCTGCTGTTGCTTTTATATCTTGCCTTATTTCTCAATTAAAACATGGTTTGACAGCACTTCAGAATCATTTCCAATGGAAATGATTCTGAAGTGCTGTCAAGGCATGTTGTAAATTATTCTAAAGTGCTGTGAAAGCATGTTTTTGATGATAAAAATGGAAAATAGAAAATAAACAGCAGACGACTAGAAAATTAAGCTAACGGTCTAAGGGTTAAAACAATTAATTAGAAATCGGAGTTAAAACTTTGGTTGTTGGTACCGGGTGTTAATGGATGTGAGCCTGAGTTTGACGGAGGAATAAGCTAACACTTCATGTAAATGCAAATTGCTTACTTGACCTTTCTGCTGATCTTGACCCGGGAGTGTTGATTGGCTACGTTGAATCAGTTGGGAATTAATTCGTTCATGGGCGTGAATTGCTATGCTAGCATTGCTGAATTGAAGTGAACAACTGTTTCAGACAATTTGGCACAATAATTGCTCCGTTAGCAAATTTTGTGAGCTCACGAGAAACTAATGTTCCTAGTCTACATACTTTGGTATAGCCTTGTGATCAACGTACATGTATTCAAATAAGTTTGATACTAGTAGAAAGTGCATGCTGAATGTCGTCTTCTACTGTTATTTTTTTTTTAGTGCAAAATAAATTTGATCCAAAAAACATGTTATGGCAGCATATGCGAATCTCCTCCTGTGGAGACAATTCTCATGTGCTGCCATTACATGATTGTAAAAATAAATACAAAGTTATCTAGTAAATTGTAAATTGTAAATATAAGTAAAGTATATACGAAATGCAGACGACCTCTGTGGCTTCAGGCAGTTGGCGGTTGTGAAATCTGCTTCATCCAAATGCTTGTCTGATCAGGACTAATGGGAGGCATGATTGGTGTGGATTGGGGAGGCTTGTCCATCTGAATCTGACGGACTTGATTGCAGGGACGGGAGGTTGTGGTGATTGAGATTGATAATGGCTGGAACAGGACTTATATATGGCTGTGACTGGAGAAATGGGGCTTATGGGAATTGTGACCAGTGTCCCTGCTGGTCAAATAGCACACTCCTGCAATCTATATTGGTTCATTTATGGAATAGCGAACAGTGCAGATCCTGATCAGACTGCAGATGCAAATTTCGTCAAAAAAACGTTATTACAGTACATGTACTACTATATCTCCAATTTGTTCCTTACTCGTCGATGGTGCTTTTCTGGAGCACTATTGTGCAGCACAAGGGAGTGAAATCATTCATATAGCAGCTGTGTGCTTTCAGTGGTTATCTCCCCTGATAAAGAGATTATCAATGGTGTTTGTAATGCAACACTGAAATGGATCAGCCCTCTTCAGATTGTCAGATTTTCCCCTATATATTCTCGTGGTTTCAGTATAATGCAATATTGTAGCAAGTGCATACTGGGTATCACGAGAATTCACATTATTTCAAATCTCATAATTATGTAACTGTGTCTGGAGAAATGGGGCTTACAGGATTTGTGACCAGTGTAGCTCCTGATCAAATAGCACACTTCAGTAGTCTGATAACGATCTATATAGCTCGTTAGAAGCATGACTGGAGTTTCATTGATGGAATGGCGAACAGTGCAGACCCTGATCAGACTGCGGATGCACAGGCTGATCTGGATCTACACTGGTCGCAAATACCCATAAGCCCCATTTCTCAAGTTACAGTCACATGTAAGGATCCCTGAATCTACACTGGTCAAAAGTGTTGTTAGGTGCCTTTTGAGCACCAACATCTCCTTTACATTCCAGATTAGATGTTTGTATGGCAAGTAATGGATGTTTATGTAATCTAAGTATTTATCAGCATCTCTCTTCACGTGGACCACTGGCTGAGACAACGTAGCTAGCTAGCTATGAAATTCTCAACAATCGGAGATATAGAGGATCTAACATGAGTGTTCATTTAATATGATATTTATTAACCCTTAGACCGCTATCTTATTTTTTTTGTCGTCTGCTTTTTATTTTCTATTTTTCATTTTTATCATCAAAAACATGGTTTGACCGCACTTTAGAATAATATACAACATGCTTTGACAGCACTTCAGAATCATTTTCATTGGAAATAATTCTGAAGTGCTGTCAAACCATGTTTTTATTGAGAAATAAGGCAAGATATAAAAGAAACATCAGACGACAATTGTTGTGAGTAGCAATCTAAGGGTTAATCAAGTTTATTGATTTTCTTAAGAAACAAGGCTATGCCAAGTTTCTTATGATATCAGTCAACGAGTTTAATAAATATCGTATTAAATCAACACAAATGTTAGACTATATTCATTGCATAAGCACATCATCATCATTTGAAGCTGTATTGATTACCTAACATGTTTTCTGTAGCGGGCTCATTTGCATATTTATTACACAAATGTATTATGATGCCGGGCGGATCACATGTACATAGAAAAGCACTTTCAAGAGATTTTATTAATTTACATACCTCATAAGTGCACACTTCCTGCACTTATCATATATAAATAAATATCATAAATATCATTACCTGCAGCTGCAGCACGTTACTGTCTGATTTCTAGCCAAGTTTGATCGAGATACTGGTAGAACAATAAGCATTATTGCCCACACGCGTGTCGGTATACAGAAGTAATAGATAGTCTATAGACAATGATCCAGTCATGCGATAATACACTCTCAATGTCTTCCCCACACGGGGGCAGGGTGCAGAGGGTGGTGCGGTAGGTGGACAGACAGACAACACCCAAGAATATGACACGGAAGCGAGTGAACAGAAAAAACCACTGTGGATCACACATCATTATCCCCTCACCGACAGGCAAGAGGGCATATAGTGTTAGTGCATGTATGTACGTGCGTGCGTGCGTATGTATGTACAATGAACATTAGTAACACCTTTCATTCTTCAATAACTTGTGAATTGCTTCACCGATTTTTATAATATTTGGCCACAATGTGTGTCTAGGGTATGTGCTTTGTTTTGCATACGACCCACGTCCGACCACCCAAGGTTAAGGTCACTGAGGAGTTATGTTCACTTTGTTGGAAAGGCAAATGCGTAAAAGGGGAATAGCCTCGTAATACCGATGCCCTTGTCTTTTTCTATGGCTCCAGTAAAACACACAGATAAAAACATCATAATTTTTCACAGAACATTTCACATACTGGTAAGCCCTTTTCTCCAGGACAAATATGTCACAAAATAGTTTTCATAAGCCGTTTTCTATGGTTCCAGGAAAACACAAGAACAAAAACACCATAAATATGCACAGCGTATTTTATATAGGACGTTTTATATGCCTCAAGAATTAAACGCTAGATCAAAAGCAATATAGATCTGTTCAGAATATTTTATATCCAGGCTGTTTTCTTTTGACTCCAATAAACACACAGAGGCACGTTCCTCCCTGCTATGGCCAAGCACACTTGCTCCTGTTCAAAAGAAATCAGCTAGACATCTCATGTTCTCTTCCACTGGTAAGGTCAAGGTTGTCTCCAACTGCCTGCTGGCAGGTGATATCAGCTTTGTTTGTATTGGAGGCTGTGGCTGGAGAAATGGGACATATGGGGTTTGCGACCAGTGTAGATCCAGATCAGCCTGTGCATCCGCACAGTCTGATCAGGATCTGCACTGTTCGCCATTTCATCACTGAAACAGCCGTCATGCTTCTAACATGGGATATAGATTGTTTATCAGGCTACAGGAGTGTGCGATTTCATCTGGAGCTACACTGGTCACAAATACCATAAGCCCCATTTCTCCAGTGACAGCCACGTTTACATTGTAAGATAGGATCATGTGTAGGCAGCATGTGTCTGCCACAGCACTCGCAGGTTGGAACGTCTGCCAACGGTGCATGTTTCACATCTCACCGCGTCTTTCGTGTTACCCGTTCCTCGCAATGCACTCTTCCTGGGTTATATAGACCATTATTTGTTGGGTAGATGCCCAAAGTGTTTATTTTTGTTGACTCAGTGCACAAATGACTAGTCCATCTGCGATTGTTAATGGCAATGTAAATTTGGTGATATGCACATTGAATCTAAGTGCTGTATAATTATTGAATACATGGTTAGTGCCGTCGTATATAAAAGATATTCGGTTGAGCCTTGGACAGGTCTATAAAGCTGTCGTGGCATTTGATGGCACTATCCATGCATGTATTCGTCATGTTTTGACGTCTTTCGCTAGTCAAGGGTCACATGTGCATCTAGCAACGTCATTCAATAGAAAATGGCTTCATCCACGGGAGGTCGAATGGTTTTATGTCTAATTAAATTACCAATTTATTTACGAAGAGCTGATTTTAGACATCACATGTGTCATAATAGGCATTAAAATTGTAATGAACATGTCTCTGTTGTTTGTTACTTCACAGATACTGTAAAAAATAAACGAAATCCAGCTGAATCAACAGAAATTTTCAGTTTTACATCGGCCACCATATTGAATTTGATGTTGCGACTGACCAATCACAGGCCACGCTATGTGGTCAAAGTTAAAAAAATAAAGGCAAAAACTGCACTTCATTTAATTATATTACGCTACTTCAGATTATTAGGTTACTTCAGATATAAACAGCATTTATTCAACCCGCTTTTTATGCTACATGGATCAATGGTTGCGGTATAAATAATTATAAATTCAGTTTGCCCCTGAACACATTTTTGTCAATTGGTTTCTTCATTCCATCGTGCAATAATTACAGCAGTGTGTGGAGTTTCATACTGATTGGAATCTTCTACCTTATCTCCCTGTGCAGAGCATCCCAGAGTGAGCAGAAACATCAGTTTTGGCCTCACCTTCACATTCCAATCATTGTTTTGGCCGTGACTGGGGAAATGGGACTTATGTGATTTTGACCAGTGTAGCTCCTTATCAAATAGCACACTTCTGTAACCCGATAATGGTCTATATTGCTTGTTAGAAGCATGATGGGTGTTTCATTGACGGAATAGCGAACAGTGCAGATCCTGATCAGACTGTGCGTATGCACAGGCTGATCAGGATCTACACTGGTCGCAAAACTCATAAGCCCCATTTCTCCAGTCACAGTAACATTTCAATACCAGTTGCGAAATATGAATCATTGCATTGAAGGTAAAACATCACATCTAAACAATGTGAATAAACCAGCGCCTGTTTACAACAACAAATGAGCCATTATACTCTTGACATTTAATGATTTTCCCATAATATAGTTTGTTAAAATTTATAGTTTTATACTTTTTTTTGTAGCTTCATAAATATAGAAACCTCTGAGCAGGTGCACACAATATGAGCTGAGCTCAGACTCGATCTATAAACATCTAGATTCACAGGCTCAGATGTTTTAATCGGTTCAACCCTAAGTAACAGCATGGATTTTCCGGACTTAAAATGATGTAATTTTGTAAACAAATTAGAGCATTTTCACAAACAGTGTAGATCCTGATGAGACGGCTGGTTATCAGTCGGCTCATCTGGATTGACACTTGTCGCAAACGTTCACATTATTGTGTGTAAAGGGCTAATGTATTTACTGTTCTACTATTTATTACTGTGTAATGTAATATCTGGTGTCAAAGCTGGCAAACATTCCTTCTCTCCCCCACCTGGCTGGTATTGGCTTTGTTTTGCCAGTTAATGCAAAAGTAATGTATCGTTGATGGAAATAACAGGTAATCCGTAGATCAGAGAATGGTAGTTCCTGGGATATCTATATGTGGCTGTAGCGGGAGAAACGGGGCTTATGGGTTTTGCGACCAGTGCAGATCCAGATCAGCCTGTGCATCCGCAGTCTGATCAGGATTTGCACTGTTCGCCATTCCATCGATGACACACCCGGCATGTAAGCTTCTCACAAGCAATACAAAATTGGTATAATGCTACTGGAGTGTGTTATTTGATCAGGAGTTACACTGGTCAAGATTCCCATAAGCCCCATTTCTCCATTCCCATTCCATACTCCACGGGTGGGGTTCGAGTTAATGAACAATTGGGAAACTCTATCACAATAACAGGTATGAAATTTCTGCGTGAAGTTGATACTGAAACATAGTGTGGGAGATAGAGGCTGCCATGGATTTAGTTTATTTGACTGATTTGGGACTGTACCTGTATGTGGGGAGGGAACCACACATTCAGCACTGAAATATTGCAAAATAACTTCCACTGCCGAATGACAATATCCTGATCTGGTGCCAGGCACTGCTACTACACCGGGGTGAATATACACAGGGGTGAATATAGTGAAGGTTTCATCAGTATGGCCTTCAGACTAGTAGCTAGGTAAAAACCAGTAAAAGTTTCCACCCATCCACCAACCCATCCTTCGATCCTGGAAAAATCTGAAAATAAATATGGAAGAGGCAGTTGCTGAGAGATGGAACGGCCCTAATATTCTTGGATTTCAGCATTGTGATATATTTAGTCCATCTGTTAGCTGAGATCCAGTCTACATCGATGATATACCTGGAATACCATTTCCAAATCAGAAATTGATAAGTCTTGCACTAACATAGCCGCCACATGAGAAAATGAGAAATAGTAACATTAGGAACAGCTAAATCTACATTAGACATTCATACATGTACATGTATCAGGTTCACTTCGTTCCTATATTAATTAGTTTAATGGTAGTGGTTTAATTTTATGAAAATATGAGACCAGTGCAACATATATATAACTGCCACGTGTGGTTAAACACAAACTTGGCTGTCCTTAAGAAGTTAGATGTATAAGCAGTTGTTCAAGTAGGAAAACATACCCAGTGGAACCTCTCCAAACTGGACACCCTGGGAGGTCCACCTCCCAGGGTGTCCGGTTTGGAGATGTTCCACTGTAAATCAGACATGTTACCTCTTCATGACACATTCTAGTGTTTTGCAATCATGAAATGTCATTGCAATCAGAGATACATAACAGCGAAACACATCTTGTAGTTGTAGAGGACCGTTTGTATAGGTTCAACTGTAATATTAAACAAAAACATCAGCTCTATCCACATATTTTCTACCTAAATTCGGGTTGGCATTGCCTTGTGCCGAGTTGTGTGATTTCCTAATGGTTCCTTATATCTGCATGATCAGATATGATCAGCGGTAGGCAATACATGTGATTTTGGGAAGCTACCAGTTGCTATCTCTTCAAGAAATACTATTTTCCCGTCGTTATTTGTAGTACCTGTCCGGAATTAGGATTTAAGAGTTTGCGGCCAGTATAGGCTAGATTAGAGTGTGGATTTGCAACACAGTCTGATCAGGGCCTACATTGGTCATCACCGAGATTAAGAAACAATCAGTCCCCTCTGATATATAGGTAGTTAATAGCATGGCAAAAATGGGGCTTGGAGAATTCATGGCCAGTGTATCACCAGATCAGCATGTGCATTCTGATCTGGGCATACACTGGTCACTACATATATTGAGTTGAGAACCCATTATTGATATTATTAACAAGCAATTTTTATCCATATCAGGACTTGTGTGCGTCCTATTTGATCTAGAGCTACACTGGTCAGAAACCGAGTACTTCCATTTCGACACGACCCGTCGTATACATTCAGACTCCTGATACCATTCGCAGATACTGATGTTCATTTGCTTTATCGTTAGTACTTTCCTGCTCATCGACACTTTCTCTCACTTTCACGAATACACCTTGTGAATCATCGGAAAGGCTTTTGAGTGTGTTTGTTCTCAGTTTGACGATTCTCTTTATCGCCTTCCCCCGATCTCCAGAATTTTCCTGATAGAATTTCGGTCCCTGGAATGTTCAAGGTCTAATATTGCTCATTGCTCATAGCTTTGGATGTATTCTAAAATGTTCATGATTCTCCCAGCTTTGATAAAATCGTGAGTTCTTACTGAGCCACGGTGTTGTTAATATGAGAGCAGTCTACTTGATGAAACAGGTGTTGTATTGATAGGATTAATTGAATCTTCGAGGGGATAGTTTATGTTTTTATTTCGTACACATTGAACTCGAGGGATTAGCTAAAAGGATCCATTAATTAGCTTATATAATCGTGTTAATTGGATTACTTGGTTGTGCTGTTGGAGTATTTCGGTGGTGATCGTAGTTGGAATAACGGCAGTGATCTTGAAGAATAATAATGTTCATGCTACATATTGGTAAAAATTTAGGTAAGTTAATTTTATTTATTTATTTATTTATTTATTTAAAGAAAGACATGCTGCTTATTACTAAGAATAAATAATATTTGGTGCAATGATATCAGTCAATGATATTTTCGGTTGTTCTTTATACACATAGATGCTGGTAATACAACTTTAGGATCAAAATATTGTGTTATGATGGCATTTCATTTTCATGTAATTGTTAATGCAAAACAGTAACTGATCACTCTATGAATGAACTATTATAACGAATCAAAGCAACCAATCAATAAATAACCAAGAAAGAAAAGACAGTTAATTTACCAAATGACCAGCCAATCCGTAAATCAGTCGACCAACAAACTCAGTTCATCCTGCAAAATGATTCCCCTACAAACCAATCAATCCACTGCACCGTAAACACCCTAAATATTCAGACACAAGTTATTCGGGGAAGCACACATTAATATATGATTTCTCACAGCAAGGAGTGTCTAAATAATTATGTTTAATATGGTTATGCTTGTTTATCACAATAACACTCTATTTTCTACAATTTTATTTTGGAAACCTGTATATTATTATAGTTTAAATGTATATTTTATTTGTATATTATTTACAAGTAATGCATCAATCATAGTAAATACATAATTATACAAATGGGATTGGATTGAAAGCAAGCTTATATAAATCCTCTCCCTGGATTTATTATAGGGTTTCCAAAAACAAATGGTGTCCGAATATTTAGGGTTATTACAGTATCAATAAATCAATCAATCATTAAACTACGTTGGTTGCCATGCAGTCAGTTCAGTATCAACTAATCCACCAACCATGTAACTCGTTCAACACCACAGGCCTGTGTAGTCGTATTGGCAAAACGTGTAGATCCAGATGAGACGGCTCGTGACGAGCCGTCTCATCAGGATCTGCACTTTTTGCAAGTAATTTCCATATTTTTGAGAACAAAAACACACCATTTTCATAAATGGACTAGTCTGAAAATAATTTTGTGACTGTTGGATTGATTGCACAATTAACGTACCAAAATCCATTGCAGTAATAAATCAAATCCACAAATGTAATACCCACATTTATTGAGAATTACTTGACCAGCATGCTTCTCTACAGCGTAATTTCGCCTGTCAAGTTCCAATAGGGAGACAGCAGGAAGCAGTGATACGCCAAATCCCAATAAGCCGCAAAATATACATGCATTTTACTGTAGATCTTAAAATACATCAAAGCTTCTAAAAATACTTTCACCTGCTGCTAGCCTCATCTTGACTCTTATCTTGATATGTATCAAACATTATTCCAGTGCTGACTGAGAAAACAGGACCTAATGATATTTGCAAAAACTAACGTCCCTGATCGTCCTACTTAATTCCATAATTGCTAACCATTACAGCATTTCTTTTTTCTGGTGGTAATTTTTGACTTTCTTGTTACTTGAGAGTTGAATCTGGTTATACCCATGATAACAGTCGTAATATTAGTACTAATCCTTTTACTTTGAGGAGTGGGGCTAAGTGACCGGTGTGGTGAGGACTTGACACCAAATTAGGTTATTCTAATATCAGGGCTAAAATGGGCTAAGATTACCTTAGCAATAAGACACCATTAAATGAATCAAATTTATTGTTGTAACAACCATATTTCACTGGGTAAAATACAGGCCGTGACTATTCTGTACATTTTCATCACTACATCAGGATTGAACAATATTCTTGACGACTATGACTGCCCGAGTGACTGGATGGCCAACAACACAACCCAAGATCTGGGGTCCGTTTCACTAAACTTCGTAAGACTAAAATGTTCGTAAGTGCAAAATTACGATAGTCTGTAAATTTCACATTAACAATGTTTTCTTGTAAACAATTGATGGATTTACATTTATTGAGCATAGGCTGCATATGCAGCCTATGCTCAATAAATGAAAATCCATCAATTGGAATTTCCAGACGATCATAAATTTGCACTTACAAACATTTTAGTTGTACGAAGTTAAGTGAAACGGCCCCCTGGTCTTTCCGATGATACTTGAAACCGAAGCCCCGTCTGTCTATGATCTTAGTTGTTGCTGATCTTGGGCTGCTCCCATACATTGTAACATCTAGCTGGTGGCTCATATGCCTGTGCTCAGGGAAATAGGGTTTGTGACACTTTTAACTCTTAACTTCTGTTACACAGCGGTTACTGCAGAAATGGGGATTATTCTCTTTGCAACCAGTGTAGTCTTCCAACTAGGCATCTCGCCTGTGCCAAGTGATAAGGGTGCCTGGCACCAGATCAGGATATTGTTTTAGCTAGAAATCTAATTGCAGTGCTGTAAATGCAGTGCTGCGCCTATTCAGGTGCATTGTCACCTGCTTATGACATTGCTTTAGAATGAACGTATAAACTCCTACTTGATCAATCAGTCAATCAATCAGTCAATCAATTGGCCAACCAAACAACCAACCAATCCATCTATTCCAGGGAGCCCGTTCCAGTTCCACGTGGATGCGGTCAACTCCGGGTTCGTCACGGCGTACGGCCCAGGCCTGAGTCACGGGGTCGCCAACGAGCCGACGGAGTTCACCATCGTCACGAAGGATGCTGGCGCAGGTAAGGCCACAATTTCTGTTGAAGAAAAGTAATTTGTAGATCGTCATCCCCAGCCACCCCTAAAATAAATTACTAAATTAAAATTTTATTTTAAAAATTAATTTTTTTTTTTGTTGATCTTTTAGATGGTTCAACTGAGTGGCAACAACGATATAACAAATAGGATTAATAAAGGTGACATTATTATGAACATTGCAGACAGTGTGTCAATTATGGGCCTTCAATTACCAGAGCTATAGCTCTGGCGATTGAAGGCCTATCAAAGACAGATACAATTTAAGGAAAATGAGATTACATTGCTCAAATATCTCTATGCAGACTTTACAGCATGGTTATATCATGGCTTAGGTTCAGCAAAGGTGACATTTTTATCCATGTTATAGGTGGCCTAGCCCTGGCGATTGAAGGCCCATCGAAGACCGAGATCAAGTGTAAGGACAACGACGATGGCACGTGCACGGTCAGCTACGTCCCCACGGCGCCGGGAGAGTACAACATCACCGTGAAGTTCGCCGACAAACACATCTCCGGCTCCCCATTCACTTCCAAGATCACACGTAAGTCGCAGTGGATTCAGTTGGTGCAGTGGAACCTCTCTAAGCCAGGCACCATGAGAGGTCTCGGTGTGTCGGTGTAGAGAGCTTCCACTGTAAATAACATATATATGCACTCCAGGGAATGTCCAAGTGATTTGTACTCATGAAGCAATATTATGGTTAGAGATACGTTACAACGATTCCGCTGCAAATTGAACACACTGGGATGTCTGGTTTAGAGAGGTTCTACTGTATTTCATTTCCACTGGTCTTTTGGATATGACTTGAAACAGAGGTCACATTTGGCTTTAGCTATTGAGGGGATGTTAAACTGTTTTGCTTTAACCTCTTTTCCACCAATGATCATTTTAAACTTGCACGTGTGCTTAGTTTATACAGTCTTATAATTGCTTCCGATGACTGTTTGAAGGCGTTACCTTCTTGGAATTCCTCCCAGAAAATATAATTAATTTGCTATCTTTAGTTCCAGTCATAACTGGTAACTTGCTTATTACAATAAAAGCCAAACAGACGTTCATCGTTTGTGCCACCAGCTCAATAGGAATTTTCAGTTTATATACTTGTAATGGTTATCATCCTACACATTCGCGCAGTTAAATCATGGTCTACTTTGTTTACTGGAATGACTTTGGCCATTGGCTGATGAAAGTGACCAGTGTAGTCCCAGATCAGACCTCACATCTGCACAGGAACTTGATCAGAAACTACACTGTTTGCCATTAAGTCTAAATGAATGGATAGAAATCTGACTGCGAGTGTTCACCAATCACACACCCTGTTTATAAACTTTTCTGAGCATGTTTCCCAAATTCAATATCAGGAAGTTTGATTGATCGAAGCTGAGCTGAGCACAGCTCAGCTTCGACCAATCAAACTTCCTGATTTTGAGCATATGAACGGAGTACATGCTGAGAAGGATCTACAATTACTACTTCATCAGGTCCATTCTGCCAGACAGGAGAATATTTGAAACTGCAATTCGGCATAAACTTTCCAAGTGCTTCTGGCTTGATCCCAGCTCTTAGGTAACATAACACAGTCTGTCTAACAGTTTCTGTTCTAGCAAGACACACATATTTCTATTTTAACAGATCAGACTCAGTGCAGGGCTCCAGATAAGGAATTAGTAATTGAGTATTGTCACTCCATCATTTCTGAAGTAATTAGGTATTTCAAATTTTAATTGGGTAAAATAAAATCACACTACTGTTTACACATTAACAGACAGCAATTATTGAATAGTTTGCTTCGAAATGAAAACATATTTTGGCATTTCATTAGAATTGTCACTTTGGAGACAAAGTCTAATGAAATACCAAGATGTGTTTTCATGGAAAATAAGAAAAAATGCTATATTTGTGGTCTGTTTTTTGTTTTCTGCAGCATGATAAAGGTACCATAAATTTTGTATTGTTTTTTGATACTTGCTACTACTGATTTTAATTGTTTGTTTTTTTGCAATTTTAATTGGGTATTTAAGCAAATACGCAGCTTATCTGGAGCTCTGTGACTGCTTATGTAATATTGCTGGAACTCTGCCATTCAGTGGGTGCTCTATCTTGCAGTTAAGTGTAAAGATGGTACAACTTCAGTGGGAGTGAAACTCCTGCTTGTCTTAAGAGATGACTAAAACAGGTTTGAGTTAAGTGGTAAATGTAGGGTGTGAAAAGGGCACCTGGCACCGTGTCAGGATCGTGTGCATTCAGCATGATCTACATTTACATTTTTTTTCACCACTGATTCTATCCAGTCTTGTATCAGTTTATGACTTAAACTAATGTTATGCCACAATCAATGGATCGATCGATCAATCGATCAATCAATCAATCAATCAATCAATCAATCAATCAATCAATCAATCAATCAATCAATCAATCAATCAATCAATCAATCAATCAATCAATCAATCAATCAATCAATCAAGCAAGCAAGCAAGCAAGCAAGCAAGCAAGCAAGCAAGCAATCAATCAATCCACCAATCAAGCAATCAATCAATCCACCAATCAAGCAATCAATCAGACAAACTAAATTAATAGCCTGTGTCTGTTAACCTATTTAATTCGAAATGCACTGTCAGGCATACAAAATATTTTCATTTCTTATTTCTCATGATGGTATATGTTGTGACCACTCGTTCGATGAGATGGTTCAAATGGTTGTCACAACATAAGACTTTTGATGAGAAATGTTGGTGAAAAATGGTGGTCACAACAAAGAGAAATAAAGAAATGATGTGAAATTTTGCACGAGTACAATGATCATTTGATGTATGGTCAACATGTAGTGTTGGCCGGGTAAAACCAACTGAATACAGTGAAACAGCTCTAAACCGGACACAAGCCAATATAATTATTATGTGATCTCATTGTGAGAGGTTTCTTGGTAACACATCTCAGATATTAACCCTTAGACCGCTACTCACAACAATTGTCGCCTGCTGTTGCTTTTATATCTTGCCTTAATTCTCAATAAAAACATGGTTTGACAGCACTTCAGAATCATTTCAAATGGAAATGATTCTAAAGTGCTGTCAAAGCATGTTTTTGATGATAAAAATGGAAAATTGAAAATAAACTGCTGACGACAAAAGAATTAAGATAGCGGTCTAAGGGTTAATTCATTTTAATAATTGCAAAAGATATAAGTATGTCGTAGAATGGTTAAATGCCTGATTTACAGTGGAACATCTCTAAACCAGACAACCTGGGTCCCTCCCAGCGTGTCCAGTTTAGAGTGATTTCACTCTATGTGTGACTGTGAATTTCTTCGGAGTGTTTTTGTTCAACTGTGACTGTACCTGGGTTAGGAAATTGGCAGCAAGTGCAGATAGACACTGATTAACTAATCAACCAGCAAGTGCAGTTAGACACTGATTGACTAATTACTGTGCCAATAATAACAGAAATACTGAAATTACCCTTGTCCTTTCAGCAATATCAGCGTCATATTGTGAAAAACTGTCCATTTCAGAATTGAAATATTTCGCATGTTTTTTTGTACCAAAGAACATGGGCAATTTTTTCTTTATAGAAACTGTGATATTGTCTGTAAATGACGTCAAAAGATGACAATTTTTTTTTATAGCAGATGGCTTCTTCATACGTACTATTAGTACGTTTTAGTTGGAATGGTGCTGGTAATAAGTTTAGACGAGCGGTATACATTAGACACTGTAAACCCATTACCGGTATCTTTCAAAAGCCACCTGTTTTCCCAAGTTTGTCTGTGCTATAATCTGCTGCTGCACGTATATTGCACACAGCAGATTGCCTATAGATACATCTGTCGAAACAGTTGCAGATGTACAAAGTGCCGATGCATTGAATAAGTTTGACTTATTTGCCAGTTAGCGCATTTGTCGGAGGCATTCCTCTACATTAGCCTGGCACAGCTACATGTGCAGGTAAGATGTCTACACATGTAGCTGCAAGCTGATCAGTACCTGTGATTGTTTATAGGCTTTTGCAGGAATAATGATTTTGTATATATTTATTAAATGATTTCGTAAGAAACGAGGCTATATATATTTGTTCACTATATTCATATTGTATAATCACTGGGCCAGGTGGGGCATAAACATATTGTATTGCAGGCAGTGTAACATCTCCTAACTGGACACCCTGGGAGGTCCAGGGTGTCCGGTTTGGAGAGGTCTCACTGTTATATCTACATGTCCCTGCCTAAAATGACCTTGTATTTGTAAACATTCCCTCTACAGATATCAGTGGTGTTATCAGTAAGTGACAAATCGAGCCCACTCGGTTTCAGCCCCATCGTGGATACCTGTGAATCCGTGTGTTATCCAATCATATCACCACCATGCCATTTCCTCCCAATGTCTGTCCTTCCTTACAAACATGTCATTTCTGGAAGCAAAACCAATGTTTCCCGATATTCTGTTTTCAATGCAAGCAATTTATGTTTTGGATTTTAATTCAATTTAAAGAACCGTAAAAACTATTTTTGAGACACTTTTGTAACATCAATATCTAGATATGCAAGGCGTACAAACATGCATTTTTCTATCAATGATAATAGTATGTTCGCTATTCGTAATACAGTAAGTTTTTTTTCTACGTTCATGTATAGCATGTAGCCTTCAGTAACACATGTCCACAATTCTGCCTGTGTTTGTCCAAATATCCATTTGTCCTTTTCGCTGTTACAGTATTCTGCCCTTTAACGTCGCTGTATCATCATTATTGTGGCCAGAACATGATCCAAATTTGTTTTTGCTGTTACCACCCTCTGTTACCTTTACTACAAACAGACATATTTGTATTTTTAGTACACATATCGGGTTGTGTAGGGTGTGGTTGTAAACAATCGGTGGCAAAGGTGACCTTTATCCAGGTGTACCAGGGGGCTGTTTCATTAAACTTCGTACAACTAAAATGTTTGTAAGTGAAAAATTATGATAGTCTGTAAATTTCACATCAACAATGTTTCTTGTAACCATTTATTGGACTTACATTTTTAATGAGCATAGGCCTACAGGTATGTTCCAGATGATCCTAAATTTGCATTTAATATCATTTTAGTCGTAAGAAGTTTAGTAAATCGGCGGCCCCCAGATACATACTCGAAAAACGAATATTCTAATGTTGGGCAACACATTTCATTAGCACTAGGTGGGAACAGGAAAAAATTTAACCTTGTGCCTGTGATTATAACATGTGCTGAGCAAATTATAGGTACTAGTATTCACAATCGGGCAGTTTGATTAGCTGAGGACGAGCACATTGAATCTTGCTGACTTCCATCATGAGAACCGCATATGTGATCAGAATGGTTTATAATCATTGCCGATGGACGGTCGAACATTCCGCACACATAGCCAGTCTCGTAAATGCTCGTAGCTGTTTACATAATATTTCAGTGAATCAAATTTAATCAGTGTAGACTCTCATCAGACTCCACAGATGGCGAATCTGAGCTGGTTGAAAATGTTGGTAATCAATGACTGCGAGTGGTCAGTGGATCTACTGACTGACTGCAAATGTAAATGCTTGGATTTAACGACGTCACTGGCTCGATGACCTTGCATATCATCTCTCAAGGCCTAGTTCTTATTAGAATAGTCCACTCTGGTTCTTTAACGTGCCCAGGCTCTCCCTCACATCTGATACACGGGACCGCCTTTTAAAGTCCCCATCCGAAAGGACTAGTAGAGCAGGAAATACAAAGTATATCAGAAATACTGATGTCCTGGAACTGAACCCTGAATCGAACCCATGTCGCCAGCATGGCAGCCCGACGGAGTCACCCCTCGGCCATGGTCTGCCCAATCTGACTGACTGCTGACCTCATCCGTCAATTTATATCAAGAGTTGGCTCATTTCTTACCTGTAGATCAGTTTGATGGGGGAAATTGGCAGATGCTGATTCTATGGCATTCCTACAAAATCAACTTTCATAAGGCCCTAAATTATACAGAAACCACGCTAATATGTTCAATATTAATTGAAAGCACATGTAACTAGGCACTAACATTCAGATTCAAAGACATGTTTATGAATATGTGGGATTTTTCGGTGATAACTTTGTAACGGTAACAGGTGTCGGTTTGAAGAGATGTGGTTTTATGTTTCTGTGTCTCCTCATCGTTTTGCCTGTCTGGTAACTGGGTGGGGGTTCAGCTATTTGGAGCGTTTCACTAAACTTTGTACGACTAAAATGTTCGTAAGTGCAAAATTATGAAGATAGTCTGTAAATTTCACATTAACAATGTTTTCTTGTAAATAATTACTAGACTTACATTTATGGAGCATAGGCTAAATGTAAATCCATCTATTGATATTTCCAGACGATCATAAATTTGCCCTTACGAACACAGTTTAGTGAAACGGCCCCCAGAGACTGTGATCATAACATTTTATGAATATGTACATGGCTCTCATGCAAGAAATCAGGACAGTTCATTTGTTGAGCCCGAGTTGCTAATTTTGAGGACATGCTCAGGAAGTTTCATAATCATCTGTGGCCAATTTCACTAAACTTTGTAATACTAAGAAGTTTCTAAGTGCAAAACTCAAATGCACAGCAACGTTCGGATTAGCAGTCGATTTTGGTGGATTTATTCAGATTTATTGGAGAATGGTAGTGCTAAAGAACCTTGTTAATGTGTGAAGTGAATTTATGGAAATATAAGAACATTTTTTGTTGTACAAAATTCAGTGAAACAGGCCCCTGCCCTGGAGCTAACACTACTGGTTGTCATAAACACGGGCTGAGATAGGAAATGGTTTAAATGGAAGTTTTGTTGGGCGTGGCAAAGGCAGCTGACACCAGGTGAAGATTTCATCTCGGTTTTGTGATTTCCATCAATGTAGGCACGGATTGATAATGTTCAGTTCCGTGTCTGTGCATGACCTCGCATTCAACCTCTTTCAAACTATATTCCATTATACTCTGTGAATGCCCAAATTTTGTAAGATCGACCCAACTTTGTGGTACATATTTGAAAATCATCTCGTAATGTGCATGGATTAGCTCAGTAGGTAGAACGTCGGACTGCGGATCAGGAGACCCCTGGTTCAATTCCCACCTCGACATGCTCCGAATGGCGATTTGGCGTGTCCTTGGGCAAGACAACTTCGTGCTAGCCTTCGTGCATTGAGCCAGTGCTAGCCTTCGTGCATTGAGCCAGTGCTAGCCTTCGTGCATTGAGCCAGTGCCGTCATTACATCAAAGCATTTACATTTACATTTACATTTACATTTACATTTACATTTACATTTACATTTACATTTACATTTACATTTACATTTACATTTACATTTACATTTACATGCGCATGATGCTTTTATTGATGTTTGATTAAATTGGTTGTGCCTGTAGCCTATTTCATCAACATTGCAAAGTATACTTTAGTAGCAAAGTATACTTTGAGGGAGAAATTTCCATTTTTTTTTTAAATTTATTAATTTTTATTATACGGAATTTATTACATTATCACAGCCATTTAATGGCTGTGATAATGTAATAAATTCAGTATAATAATTCTGCATACTTTTAATCATGAAATATATGCATTTGTTAGTTCTATGTGAAATTATGTATTTCAGGAAAAATAAATGATTACTCCCTCAAAGTATACTTTGGTAGTAAAGTATACTTTGCAATGTTGATGAAATAGGCTACAGGAGTGATTAACCCTTTCTACACCACATACCTGTATAATGGTATGGGCAAACAGTGTAGATCCAGATGAGCCGGCTCGTCGCAAGCCGTCTCATCAGGATCTGCACTTTTTGCAAGTAATTTTCATATTTTTGAGAGCAAAAACACCCCTTTTTCATAAATGGACTAGTTTGAAAATCATTTTGTGACAATTGGATTGGTTCCAAAATCAACGTATCAAAATCCATTCCAGATACTTAGGGGAGAAAGGGTTAAACACATGTTCCTGATATTGTAAAAATGTACATATTCCTACGAGTACCGAGTACCGTGCCCATTACTACATGTATGTGAAAATAACATACTTGTTTTGCTGAAAATATGGAGTAAGGCTGCTACTAGAGAGGAGGCTACTAATTGAATAAATTTGGTGTACTCAAAAAGTTATACAATAACCAGTTACAACACTCTTTTAGGGGTATATCAATTTTTTTTTTTATTATTATTTCTTCATGAAAGTATATGTTGTAACCCCTCATTTGAACCATCTCGTGGAGATGGTTCAAATGAGTGGTCACAGTATATACTTCCGATTGGTGATAAAGAAAATATTTCAAATTTTCTCTGCAAAATGGGATAACATGCCAAGAAATGCGCCCATTTCAGCTGGAGAACAGCGACAGCGGGCACAGCTCGGCCGTAGCAGCGAAGTGTCCCTGAAGGTGACCGAGACTGACATCACGAACCTCACCGCGTCCATCCGCAGTCCGGCCGGCCACGAGGAGCCCTGCATGCTCAAGAGGCTACCAAACGGACATCTAGGTACGTGTAGCTTACAAAGCTCCAGATACGCGTTGTGTCTACTGTCTGTTCCAGATAAGCTTTGTCTCTAAAAGTATTGTATACCAATTGTAGTTCGGTTATGGTCTAGAGGTTAGAACACCTGACTTACAATCCGGAGGTTGTGGGCTCAAACCTTGCCTTATGCATCAAACATTTTTTTCATAGTACAGTAAAGTTCCATGTTACGATCACCCCGCTAATGAGACCGCCCCGCTATTACGACCACTTTTTTAAAGAACCGTTCTTTTTTACTATATAATTACATGGTCGCAGGTTCTGATTCTACTACCACCCCGCTATTCCGTAATACGACCACCTTTGGCAGTCCCGATGTGTCAAAATGTGTTGTTTTTAGGCCCGTCATAACGACCACCTTTGGCGGTCCTGTCAAAATTTGTTTGTTGTCTTTACGCTCGCCAATTCGACTACACCCGTGGATAAAATTAGCGTGAAAGTTTTACGACAATACACAGACCGATAAACAAACGCGAAACGTGACAATTTCGACAGATTAGTGCATTTAATTGTTATTGTATCCCCCGGACTCCGTCGGGGGATACTATGGATTTGACAGCGCGCCGCGTCCGCGTCCGCGTCCGCGTCCGCGTCCGCGTCCGCGTCCGCCGCAGACACTTCTTGTCCGGAGCATAACTCGAACACCCTTTGGAATATTTTCATGAAACTTCACACATGCATAGACCACGACCCGAAGGTGTGTCGCGCACAAGAATGACAACTCTTGCATAGCTAATTTTTGAGTTATCTCCATTTTTTGTTTCTCGCACTGATTTCGTGTCCGGAGCATAACTCCACCACCCTTTGGAATATTTTCATGAAACTTCACACATGCATAGACCACGACCCGAAGGTGTGTCGCGCACAAGAATGACAACTCTTGCATAGCTAATTTTTTAGTTATCTCCCTTTTTTGTTTCGCGCACTGATTGACCATAACTCGACCACCCTTTGGAATATTTTTATGAAACTAACACATTGAATTAGACCACGAACCGAAGGTGTGTCGTGCACAAGAATGACAACTCTTGCATAGCTAATTTTTGAGTTATCTCCCTTTTTTGTTTTCGCTCACTGATTTCCTGTCCGGAGCATAACTCGACCACCCTTTGGAATATTTTCATGAAACTTCACACATGCATAGACCACGACCCGGAGGTGTGTCGCGCACAAGAATGACAACTCTTCCATAGCTAATTTTTCAGTTATCTCCCTTTTTTGTTTTGCGCACTCTACAAACTGGACAATAATGCATGAAGACCTGTTTTCTCGTCTGCTCTGTACACCTTTTCTCGTGTGCTCTGTACACCTTACCTGTAGAGAGAACAATAGAAACTGGGAGAACCATGTGCTAGCATGGGCTAGCATGTGCAGATGTCCAGTGCTTGACCACTGCTGACCAGTAGCCCATTTCATCAACATTGCAAAGTATACTTTAGTAGCAAAGTATACTTTGAGGGAGAAATTTTCAATTTTATGATAAATTTATTAATTTTTATTATACTGAATTTATTACATTATCACAGCCATTATGGCTGTGATAATGTAATAAATTCAGTATAATAATTCTGCATACTTTTAATCATGAAATACATGCATTTGTTAGTTCTATATGAAATAATGCATTTCAGGAAAAATAAATTATTTCTCCCTCAAAGTATACTTTGCTAGTAAAGTATACTTTGCAATGTTGATGAAATAGGCTACAGGTAATTTATACAGGTAAATTACTACATTGGGTACTGTGTTGAAAATATTGTGGCATTATGTGGACCTGTGCAGATATATGTAGATAAATATAGGACTATTAAAAAAAAATCTGGTCTCCAATAGCAAGCATTATTATTTTTAAACTTTTGTTTTTTTTTTTCATTTTTTTTTTTCATTTTTTTTTTCAAGTTATTTTTGTCTAGTAGCATAAGGTCGTAAGTGCTATATACAGACTATTCATATGTGCATGTGCTAGCATGTGCAACTGACCACTGACCACTTACAGGTAATTTATACAGGTAAATGATTATATTACATTTCCGTAAACTGTGTTGAAAATATTGTGGCATTATGTGGACCTGTGCAGATATATGTAGATAAATATAGGACTATTAAAAAAAATTCTGGGCTCCTGTAGCAAGCATTATTATTTTTAATTTTTAAACTTTTTTTCCATTTTTTTTTTTCATTTTTTTTTTCAAATTCTTTTTCAATTTTTGTCTAGTAGCATAAGGTCGTAAGTGCTATATACAGACTATTATCATATAATAAAACAATTATTGACTAGTGAGCCATAGAATATAATCTGATATTCTATGGTTCACTAGTCAATAATTGTATAATATGTTCGGGCCAGTGAAAATTGCTTTCGGGCCCAGGCTCGAGGTCAAGGCGGGACAAGGCGAGGCATCTGATTCCGCGGAATTCTTGTTTACTTATCTCCCTTTGTTGTTTCATGCTCTGATTTTGTATCCAGAGCATAACTCGAACACCCTTTGGAATTTTTTTATGCCCCACCACGATAGTGGAGGGGGCATTTAGTGTTACCCTTGTCCGTCCGTCCGTCCGTCCGTCCGTCCGTCCGTCCGGGCAGACATTCAGGTACTTATGTGGCTAGCCCCACAGGGTTATGGACTTGTTAAAGGATAGGGTTGGTTACAATTAGCCACCTAAGATATCGTTTTATGTGGCTAAAAGTGGTTTTATGTGGCTAATATTTAACATGCGATAAGCCACATAGTTACCTGAAAGTAAGAACGTCCGTCCGTCCGTCCGTCCGTCCGGGCAGACATTCAGGTACTTATGTGGCTAGCCCCACAGGGTTATGGACTTGTTAAAGGATAGGGTTGGTTACAATTAGCCACCTAAGATATCGTTTTATGTGGCTAAAAATCATTTTATGTGGCTAATATTTAACATGTGATAAGCCACATAGTTACCTGAATGTAAGAACGTCCGTCCGTCCGTCCGTCCGTCCGTCCGTCCGCACACACGAATGGGTACTTGTTGTAAGCGTACGGGGATCTTATTGGGTAGGGTTAGGATAGTGTTGGGTACTCTTGTTGGGTATTTTTATACAGTAAAAACCCAACAAGTATTCATTCGTAGGAACGTGCGTCCCGTCCTCCCGTCCGTCCGTCCGTCCGTCACAAAACTTTAACACTCGGGTAAATGTCTCATAATTTCTTCATCCTTCGACCGATCTGCTTCATATTTCATATACGTATTGCTCTAATGGTCCTCTACCGCCCTGTGCCAAATCCACGTTCGTTCTGCCCCCGTCAAGCCCAGGGTCAAGGTCACATACTTAGTGCTTCAAAAACATTAAAGCTTGGGTAAATATCTTATACTTTCTGTTTTCTTTCATGGATCATCTTCATATTTCATATACGCATTGCTCTAATGGTCCTCTACCGCCCTGTGCCAAATCCACGTTCGTCCTGCCCCACCAATCCCAGGGTCAAGGTCACATACTTGGTGCTTCAAAAACTTTAACGCTCAGGTAAATATCTTATAATTTTTATTTCCATTCACGGATCAACTTCATATTTCATATACGCGTTGCTCTAATGGTCGTCTACCGCCCTGTGCCAAATTCACGTTCGTCCTGCCCCGCCAAGCCCAGGGTCAAGGTCACATACTTAGTGCTTCAAAAACTTTAACGCTCGGGTAAATATCTTATAATTTCTGTTTTCTTTCATGGATCATCTTCATATTTCATATACGCATTGCTCTAATGGTCCTCTACCGCCCTGTGCCAAATCCACGTTCGTCCTGCCCCCGCCAATCCCACGGTCAAGGTCACATACTTGGTGCTTCAAAAACTTTAATGCTCAGGTAAATATCTTATAATTTTTCTTTCCATTCACGGATCAACTTCATATTTCATATATGCGTTGCTCTAATGGTCCTCTACCGCCCTGTGCCAAATCCACGTTCGTCCCGCCCCCACCAAGCCCAGGGTTAACATCATATACTTAGTGCTTCAAAAACTTTAACGCTCAGGTAAATATCTTATAATTTCTGTTTTCTTTCACGGATCAGCTTCATATTTCATATATGCATTGCTCTAATGGTCCTCTACCGCCCTGTGCCAAATCCACGTTTGTCCTGCCCCCGCCAAGCCCAGGGTCAAGGTCACATACTTGGTGCTTCAAAAACTTTAACGCTCAGGTAAAAGAAAAAAAATTTTGACTTGCAATTTGGCCTCATTTATTATCAAAGCGATATGTGGGACATCTGTGTTCTATGAACACATTTTCTAGTTTATTAAATTTCACACATGCATAGAAGACGACCCAAAGGTGTGTCGCACGTAAGAATGACAACTCTTGCGTCGTTAATTTCTTAGTTATCTCCCTTTGTTGTTTCGTGCACTGATTTCGTGTCTGGAGCATAACTCGAACACCCTTTGGAATATTTTCATGAAACTTCACACATGCATAGACCACGACCCTAAAGGTGTGTCCCGCAAGAATGACAACTCTTGCATCACTAATTCTTTAGTTATCTCCCTTTGTTTTTCCGTCACTGATTTTGTCTCCGGAGCATAACTCGAACACCCTTTTTTCAAACTACTTGTGTATCTGGGGAGGGGGATACACATGCGCTTGTCGACAAGCGTCCATTTCTAGTTTTAAAGAAGCGTGTGCCGATATTGCACTGGCTAATTAAGATTAAGAAGTGTTTGATGTTGGTGATTGAAATTTGTCCAATCGATTAGCGTGCGATTAAAGTCGACCGGTGTCAATTATTCTTCGCCAATTATCGGGTTATTTGTGTGGGTAAGTACTCGGACAATAAGAAAATTGTCAAATAATGTGCGACGGTCATGGGGAAAACAGGGTTACTGACATTTGTGAGCGGTCTTCAGGGGATCTGCTAATGCAAACCGATCTGCATACTGCATACCATTTTTTTGTGAGAATCATAACAACCATATAACTGATCAGCGACCAGCACAGCCCCTGATTATATGGATTATATGGCACATAATTATGTCCAAGCTGATATTGGTCTACACTGGTTGCATATATTGTTTTCAATTGTTTTCAATTGTTGTCATATGAGCCAATTATATTTGTTGTTTACATTTGAGTAAATTATCATTTGGTGTAAACAAATTTTCATGCTACAATATTGCATTTCTGATAAACATCAACAGCAATCATGGAAAAAATGTAAATGTACATATATAATACATATACGGTATTAAATTATACACTATATTGTGTCCACATTTTATTCCATGACCATATTAAGGACCAGTAGCCCATGGCCATATTAAGATGTAGTCTTTTACTGAGGTCCACTAATAAGACCGACTCACTAATAAGACCACTTTTCTTCAGTCCCACAAGTGGTCTTAATAGAGGAACTTTACTGTATTACCATCCCACTGCAGGGGCGTAGCTAGCCAATTTGAATCTGCAGGCCCGGTTGACGACTTCGAGCACCGTTGGTGCGAGTATGCTAGGGGGGTCTGGGGGCATGCCCCCCCCCATAACAAAAATCGAAACTAGAAGGTAAATGATGCACTCTGGCACATTATTTTTTCCATTTTCTCGAAAATTCTGCAGGCCCGGGCCTGCAGTGCCTTAATGCAGCTACGTGCCTACACTGGTCTGTTGGATGAGACTTGAAACTGATGTCACGTCCCTAAATGCCCTTAGCTGTTGTTGGGACGTTAAACCCATTCACTTTCAGTGATTTTGTCTCTATAAAAGAGTTTTATACCTATTGATTTCATTTCAATGTGTATTTTAATTGTATGCCCCGGTAGAGCAGGGAGACATGTAGTGTTTCTCTGTGTGTCTGTACATGTGTCTGTGGGCTCAGTTCAGATGTTAGCCAGAGTTTTTCCAATCTCCCACGGGGGGCATAAGGGTGCCACATTTTCTTGTAAATGGATTACTGAATGTAGGGACAAAATGAGCAAAAAAGTTGAAAATTCACTTACCTGAACTATGCAAATAGTTCAAATACATGCATTTTATTAGAAAATGTTTGCTTCTTAGTTTAGAACCCAATGAGCATTTTTACATTGCAGTTTTTTACCATCAGTATGTTGCACTCCCACTTTCGAAAACCAATTCGTATTCAGGTAAAATAAATGTGCGAAATACATCAATACATAGAGCATACCAGGCTAGTGGTTTTTGATATGAAGTTTATCAGGCAAGGCTAGGAAACACCGCGCCGAGTGATAAACTTGATAGCAAAAGACAGTAACCTGGTATTCTATTTGTCAGGTAACATTATTTTATGCTCAAAAAATGACCACAGATAACGTTGTTATCTATGGACAGAAAGCGGACATGTTTACGTTGCATCATTACACTGACGTCATTCGGTTACATCACGTGACGTCATCCGACCAATGGAACGTCAGTTTTCACTTCCTTGTAACCCAGATGTTTGTCTCAGGTCAATGCCCGATACTGCAATATGTTATCAGTCGGTACGTATTCGGTCAATACAGGGCAGGTTACCTGATAAAAGCCTGTATGTGTATAATTATATCCACAGGAATCTCGTTCACTCCACGTGAGGTCGGGGAACACTTGGTGAATGTGTTCCGAGATGGCAAGCACATCGCGGACAGCCCGTTCAAGATCTATGTCGGTGAGAGCGAACTGGGGAATGCCACCAAGGTCCGCGTCTACGGGAAAGGTCTCGAGGAGGGCAACTCTAACGAGGTCAATGAGTTTATCGTCGACACACGCGAAGCAGGTACGTGGGGTGGACAAAACGGGAATATGATATGTGGCTCTGACTTGAGAAATAGGGCTAATCAGGCTTGTGGTAGCTCTTGATCAATTAGCACACACTCCTGTAGCCTGATAATGATCTAAATTGTTTGTTAGAAGCATGACGGGTGTATCATTGATGGAGTGGCGAACAGTGTAGATCCAGAACAGACTGTGCGGAAGCCTGATCTGGATTTGCACTGATGGCAAACCCATAAGCCCCATTTCTCCACTCAAAGCCCAATAACTGCCTTTTTCTTCAAAATTGGTGATTTCCCAACAAAACTTGTTGCATCGGCATTTAAGACAAAACCCAATTTTATTTGGCTAAATGGGAATAAAAATGGCAGACATTTTTTCCCAGAATATTAGAATCATCTTGTGTTCTGACAAATTTGCTTTTATGGTGAAAAATGGAAAATAAAAAAGGCCTTTTTAGCTCACCTGAGCGAAGCTCATGTGAGCTATTGTTACCGCAATGTGTCCGTCGTCGTCCGTCGTCGTCCGTCATCGTCCGTGAACATTTTCAAACGTCTTCTGCTCGGTAACCATTGGGCCTATAGTCACTAAACTTCATGGTTATGGTCCTTAGGTAGAGGGATTACAAAATTGTTAAAATGACGTCATTACATAATCCAAGATGGCCGCCGTCTAAAAATAGCACAAATTCTTCAAAAATCTTCTTCTCAAGAACCGCCAACCGGATTTCAACAAAACTTGGTAGGAATGATCGATGTACAATGCTCTTTCAAAATTGTTAAAATGGTGACCCCGGGGTCAAAAATGGGCGTGGCCCGTGGGGTTAAATTGGTGTCAAATTTTATTTTTGACCGAATATGGTCATGTCATATATCAAATTGAAGGTATCAATGAGGCGATCACTCTGGTGCAATATTTGTTGGAATCGGATGATTATGTCATCCAAGGTGGCCGCCAAAAGGTCCATTTATTCGAGATTTTGAACGTCTTTTTCTCAGGAACCACATGGCCGATGCTGGCCAAACTTCATAGTAAGTTCAGATCCTTGGGTGAAGCATTTTCAGATTTGGTAAAAAGAGAGTCATCGCTTAATCCAAGATTACCACCATCTAAAAATAGCACAATTTTTTTAAAACACATATGAACTCAATGTCACATTCTCCTCTGGTGTTCATGTGAGCGAATTAGGGCCATCATGGCCCTCTTGTTTCTTGTGTGACTAGTTTTCAAACTTCAATTTACAATAAATGGCGCCTTGTAATCATACACTAAAATATGATTGATGTGGGTACGCTATGCAAGACTGTTTTCAACAGATGAGCAATCAACCAACCAATCAATCATTCAATCAATCAATCAATCAATCAATCAATCAATCAATCAATCAATCAATCAGTTAATCCTGTATTCTGCAGGATACGGAGGGTTGAGCCTGTCGATTGAAGGACCAAGCAAGGCCGACATCGAATGCCACGACAATGAGGATGGAACCTGCCGCGTCACCTACAAACCCACCGAGCCCGGAACCTACATCATTAACATCAAGTTCGCTGATGAACATGTCCCTGGTAAGGACTTGTTTGCTCTGTGGAACCTCTTGATACTGGACACCCGGGGGGTCCCCAGCATGTCCCAGTTTTAAGCGGTTCCACTGTAACAGATATAGGCATGTGCTCTGTGAACATATTTCAGGTAAGGAAATGTTTGTATCGGACTAATGGTTATGTTTGTACTGTGAAATCTCCTAGACAAGAACAATACTTTCATAGTATTTCCATCCCATCGGTCTTTTGGATGAGGCTGGAAACTGAGGACTCATCTTTAAATGATCTTAACTGTTGCTTTCACTTTCCCAGTTTGTATTGAACTAATGGTCATATGTTTGACCATAGTTGTTGAACACCATTAAATAAATAAATAAATATATTGTCTACAGGAAGTCCGTACAAGGTGAAGATCGGTGGCGAGCCATCTGAGCGAATCACGGAGCGGATCATGCGGCATCGCGAGGCAGCTGACGTCACACACGTCGGCAGTCAGTGCGAACTGAGCCTCAAGATTCCAGGTTAGTAGTAGGGTCCATTACGTTGTCATGGTGCTATCAGGGGCTCGTTTCACTAAACTTTGTACAACTAAAATGTTCGTAAGTGCAAATTTAGGATCGTCTGAAAATTTCAATTGATGGATTTACATTTATTGAGCATAGGCTGCATATGCTTAATAAATGTAAATCCAATAATTGTTTACAAGAAAACATTGTTAATGCAAAATTTACAAACTATCATACTTTTGCACTTACGAACATTTTAGTTGTGCAAAGTTTAGTGAAACGGGCCCCAGGTGCGTAGCCAGGCATCAATTTATGTGCGGGGGAAAAAGATGATACTGAGTGGACCTTTATATACGATGTAGATTACAGCCCAATTATTCGCCAGAATGGTCCTCTAGTATGTGATAACGAAGCAGTAAAATACCCAGGATGTGCCAAATCATGTGAATTAGTTGTAATGGTGAAGTATTCACTGCCAGAATTTACATCTATGCTGTTTTAGTATAGGTTATAGCAACTTGACCATAATGCTTGAGGAATGTGTCTTACTGTTGACACAAAGCTATTATGTCGATTTTCAATTCCATTCATGGAAATATGACTGACTGTTCAAATGAATATCACCGACATATGGCAATGTAAGGGAAATAATACCAGAGTAGCCTCGTATATGGAGGGATGCTATGCAATCTGCCCATCTCCCCATATTGGTTCCGTAATCACGGTAATTACCATCACCGTTACAGACCGTTACACACTGTCAGATATTTGGCTGTGACTGGAGAAATGGGGCTTATTGGTTTTTCGACCCATGTAGATCTTGATCAGCCTGTGCATCCGGACAGTCTGATCAAGATCTGCACTATTCGCCATTCCATCAATGAAACGCCCGTATTGCTTCTTAAAAAAGAAATATTGGTCATTATCAGGCATCAGGAATGTGTTATTATCAGACATCAGGAGTGTGTTATTATCAGACATCAGGAGTGTGTTATTATCAGACATCAGGAGTGTGTTATTATCAGACATCAGGAGTGTGTTATTAGGAGTGTGTTATTATCAGGCATCAGGAGTGTGTTATTATCAGACATCAGGAGTGTGTTATTATCAGGCATCAGGAGTGTGTTATTATCAGACATCAGGAGTGTGTTATTATCAGGCATCAGGAGTGTGTTATTATCAGACATCAGGAGTGTGTTATTATGCATCAGGAGTGTTATTATCAGGCTCAGGAGTGTGTTATTATCAGACATCAGGAGTGTGTTATTATCAGACATCAGGAGTGTGTTATTATCAGACATCAGGAGTGTGTTATTATCAGACATCAGGAGTGTGTTATTATCAGGCATCAGGAGTGTGTTATTATCAGACATCAGGAGTGTGTTATTATCAGACATCAGGAGTGTGTTATTATCAGGCATCAGGAGTGTGTTATTATCAGACATCAGGAGTGTGTTATTATCAGACATCAGGAGTGTGTTATTTGATCAAGATCTACACTGGTCAAAATCACATAAACCCCATTTCTCCAGTCACAGTCACATACAAGATATTTCCTCAAACAGTTCAAGTACAGTGTAGCATTTCCATTCAACATTAAAATGTCATTGGGAAATCTATACATTTGGAGATTATTGAAAATATAATGCTACTTCCAGGTGTGGAATAATTCCAAGTCACACGGTTGTATGTGAATTTTGAAGTGATTGTACAGTGCAACCTCTCGACAACAGCCACCCATGGGAAGACGCAAAACTGGCTGTTGTAGAGAGGTGGCTGTTATAGGGAGGTTAATGCTGAATTAAATTTTGTCGTCCGCTGTTTATTTATTTTCTTCGATGATTCTCATAAAAAAACGTGCTTTGGCAACATTTTATAATCATTTGCAATGGAAATGATTCTAAAATGCTGCCAAAACATGTTTTTATTGAGAAAGAAGGCAAAGCAACATCAGACGACAATTTTCGTGCTCAGCAGTCCAAGGGTTAGATACAGAGGAAATCATCCATTTGGTATATAAAATAGCGGCTGTTATAGAGAGGGTGTTCTTGTAGAGAGGTGACCGTTCGGGGAGGTTCGACTGTATACATTTTTGTAGCCTATCGGATAAGACTCAAACATGTTTTTATAACTTTTGTTCATTCTCAGCCCAGTCTCAAATGTTTTGATATTTAGATGCTGACTAATCCAATTGTATTGGAGAGAAATTCTAAATCTAGTAAATACAAGTAAAATACTAAAAATATGAGCCTACGTTAGTTTGAAGAAGTTAAAAAACACAGTCAGAAGTAGCTACTTAAACATACATGTACATGTATGTTTGTATACCGTACCTGTGATTATTTTGTTGCTCCTGTCTGCATAGTCTTGAATGTGGATTTTTGAAACATTTTAGTAAATTCCTGATTTGAATAGTCTATACTGATACATGTCAGGTACCATTAACATTTGTTCATTTCAACCATAATTTGTAAAAGGGTATTATAATTTTGTGTTATAGAAGGGGTTAGTGTAAGAAAGGGAGGGAGTTAGTTCACATATATATTCCACTGATACCCTTCAATGTTCAATACTCGCCTGTATGCATGCCACATATTCACGTTTCATTTACTTGCATTAAAAAAGTCATACATTGGAAAGAATTGAACTGTAAGTAACTGCAAATTGATCTGTATCTATTTGAATGTGGTGGACGTCTGGTATTCTCTTTCTTTTAAATGTAGATTGATTTCTTGTGTACAATCATACACTGACACTCAGCTAATTGGAAGGGTCAGTGGAAGAAGGGGGCTAACTCCCTCATGGAGTTAGCCCCCTTCTTCCACTGACTCCTTCAGTATGTGATCTTTCTGAAAATGTTGGCACATCTAACATTATGTGTCCTTATATTTGTATTTCCAGCCATTTGGTCTGATACTGTGTGTGTTAAACATGTAATGCTAATTTAATGATGGCTCATTCTGCAATTCAAACATGTCTTACTTGTGTGTTAGTTAAACAGTTAACTCTATAATTAATGTTTTGAATTGCAAAATGAGCGAACAGGTAGTTCACTCATTTTGCAATTCAAAACATTAATGTTTTACTTATACAGTATGTTAGTCAAAAATTAAACACTTGTTTTACATGTTGGTTCATTTTGCTATTCAAACAATGTGTTTGCTTGTGCGGTTGCTAAGGTTGTAAGTATAAGGCTCATTATTCACTAATCTAAAACATGGTTGGTGACTGGTGTTCAGCAACCTGTCTTAATGGAATAGTATTCAGTTCTGATCAGTTTTCTATGGTCTGACAATCAATTCTTTCAATTATGAGAAACGCATCAAAAATGTTTTCTGGAAAGCAAACCATCACATGCACCATGGTAGAATTAACGATATTATGTTCTCTTTTGTGTTCTCATTGGTTTGTTTAATTGTTCTATTTTTAGCATCATTCCTTATGAGAATGATGGGGTATTCAGTGTCCCAAATGAAGCCAGGTTGGTAGGACCTTGACATTTAGTTTGCTCCCATTACCTCTTTGTTGCATAGCAACACATTCCTTGATACCAGAATTACCCGAAGTGTTTTATCCATATGGATTGTAAATTTACTATAAATACACGCCATGTTATTTTGTACCTTCGGAAATCTGCGTAATTCATAAAATATGTATCAAAATTTAAAATATTTTCCTTAAATGGCATCAAAAGTTGACAAAATTATATTCTGCATGTACTCTGAATGAAAATTTTGTCAACTTTTGACTTTATTTATGAAAAATATTGTATATTTTGTATTTATGTATTTAATGAAATTATGCAGATGTCCGAAGGTACAAAATCACATGGTGCGTCTCATATAAGACCATGTCTTATATGTGTTTGAATGTAACATGATAGTAAATTGACAATGCCAGTGATTGTACCAGAACCTTCCGAACTGTACATGGTTTTACAAGCCTCCGCCCTTTATACTGGCCCATGCATGATGAAATTCTGCTCTATTTACCTGTCTGTCCAAATAAAAGGAAACAATTTCTCTGCCATTCTACAGCATGTGTCCAACATAGTATTCCCATATGAATCCAAAAGTGTGTTTCTATACCAAATACTTTTCACCCGATACACCCAGCTGTGTGACTACAAAACATTCAAAGTATGTACTCGGAAAATATCTCAAAATCAAGTTATTTGGCTGAGTATAAGACAAACTCATTCTCAGGCAAACAAATCCTGCTGAGTATAAGACAAACTAATTCTCAGGCAAACAAATCCTGCTGAGTATAAGACAAACTCATTCTCCGGCAAACAAATTCTGCTGATTTTGAGAACAACATTTGAATACATGCTTAGAATGTTTCTGTGACCTGTTTGTAAATCATTGTGTGTGTTTTGTCCAGTGATGTATGTAACCATATTTATGAGACAAACGACAACAAAATTGTGTTTATTATTACATTTTGACCAATGTAGTTCCTGTTAGCTGCAGCCTGAGAACTTACGAAATACTGACAATAGCTGCGAAGATATCTGGGACAATTTTCTGTCGCATGTCGCAAATAATGTTTATTGAATGTGGCAATATGTCTTGTATTTAGTGGAGTAAAATTGGACATTTTGGATTATTAAAATAAATATTCGCATTCCACTCTCTATAAACGTATGTCTTATGTCCCATGATCATAATAGATACTGGTTGCAACGAGATTTTAATCACCAGGATTTGTATTTATACAGACATTATACAGTTTAATAGTTATATGTTAATTTTAAAAGAAAATATTATTAATTTTAATTCAATGATTGTATATTTATTTTTACTCGGGATACACATATCACCTCAGGCCCAGGCCCCATTATTGCTATCTGTTTTACCATTAATGATTACAGACCTCGATCTATATAGCATTGTTTGTAAACAGTGTAGATCCAGATGAGCCAGCTTTTGACGAGTCGTCGCATATGGATTTACACTTTTTACAAGCAATTTTCATATTTTTCGGGGGGAAAAAACAAACCTTTTTATAAATGGATGAGTCTGAAAATCATTTTGTGATGATTGGATTTGTTGGAAAATCAACATTTCACTGTCCATTCCAGTTCCAGTGAAAGAGTCAAAACTTCTGGGCAGTTTGTAATCAAAATCATTACATTTTGCATCTTGAATTACACTTCCTATCTGTAATGACCTATTTGTTGAACATAATCAATCAATCAATCAATCAATCAATAAATAAAATATAACTGTATACTTATTGAAACATTTAATGATTAATTTAGATATTGGCAAAAGCATCACAATATTTTATTAATTGAGACAAAATGCTGTGCTTTGATTGGTCGATAATCTAGGGGAAACAATAAATTAATCTTGATAGACAGTTAAACTACAATCAGTATAATTTGCCATTCCAGGCACAAGTCCATTCGACATGACTGCCTCTGTAACGAGTCCGTCCGGAGTTACGGAACTTTGCGATGTTGTCAGCCTCGACGACTGCCACTACAGCATCAAGTTTGTACCCCAGGAGATGGGAGTACACACAGTTAGTGTGAAACACAAAGACATGCATATACCAGGTACGTTGTCCACATACCACGCAACACCACTCAACACCACGCAACACCACGCAACACCACACAATTCCATGGATGTCGGCGTCACCTATATGAAAGTCACTGTTGTGAGGATGTAAAATGCATTCAGTTTGCACATAATCTTCGTAACTCTATATGCAGAGCAAAAGACGCCAACATGGTATTCTATTGATCAGGTAACGTCTTATTCTAGAGGATGAGCAAATATGACCTGGTTCTCATTGACAATGACATGTACTTTATGTCATTCGGTAATGTCATGTGACTTCATTCAGCCAATGAAATCTCGTATTTGAATTTGTTGTATCCTGGATATGCATATCTGGTCCATGCAGGATACAACATCTGTCAGTGTGTATTAGACCAATGCACAGCTTGTTACCTGATAAATTGCCGTGACAATGCTGAATGTAAATGATTAATCCCATTATACAGGTGTATTATCATATGCGAATGTAACTGAATTTAAACCTGCATTCAATAACTCATCATAGCAATTGAAGTGGTCATGGGAAGAAGGGGGCTAAGTCTATTAGGGACCATTAGGGACTTAGCCCCCTTCTCTCCCTGACCACTTCATTACATGGTTATGTATCAGACCAACGCAAAGCTCGTTACTTGATAAATTGCTGTTGCATTGCTGAATGTAAATCCGGCCATTCAGGTGTATTACTGTATGCAAATGTAAGTGAACCTAAACCTACATTAAATAACTCATAGCAATTGAAGTGGTCAGGGAAAGAAGGGGGCTAAGTCAATTAGGGACCATTAGGGACTTAGCCGCCTTCTGCCCCGGACCCCTTCATTACCTGGTTTGTGTTTGTGTGTTGCAGGCAGTCCGTTTGAGTTCACGGTGGGGCCGATTGCGGGCGGAGGGGCCCACAAGGTCCACGCTGCCGGGCTCGGTCTTGTCCGTGGAGAGGTCGACCAGAAATGTAAGTGGGGCGTCTATGGTAGTCAATCAATCAGTCAATATATCAGTCAATATATCAGTCAATATATCAATCAATCAGGTTTTCAATCACTCAATCAGTATATCAATCAGCTATCAGCTATCAATTGGTCAATCAATCAATTGGTCAATCAATCAACCAATCAATCAATCAATCAATAACTCAATCAATCAATCGATCAAATCATCATATTCATTAATTGGTATCTGCAACTGGGGCCGCTACTATAATCTGATTATTCCCTTTAATAGAGACTCAATCAATCAATCGGTCAACTAGTGAATCAATCAATCAATATATCAATCAATCAATGTGAAATTAGCTAGTTTGTTGAGTCTACTATTATCTATCAAGGAGAAATGTTGAAATGATTTTCAATCGTGTGAGAAATGTGGCTAATGGCATTTTTTGTATGTCTTGACTATTATAAAAGTAGTAAGATTATTACTGATCCTACTGCTTTTGGGAGGGGCCTAGTGATTCTGGTGTGGCGAGGACCTGGCATCAGATCAGGATTATTCTGATTTCAAGGCTGAATATATAGTTTTGTTATTGTAAATATTCAGTTCTGATTTTGGGATTTTCCCCCCATTTGTACATGTACTTGTACATGTACTTGAACATGTACATGTACTTGTACAGGTAATATATGGGATTTAGTACTAAACCCATTGACCCGGCCTTAAATCACCTTAGCTGTTGATAGGCCGTTAAACCTCAACAAACAAACAAACAAACAAACAAACAAACAAACAAACAAACAAAGTCTTGACTAGCTCATGGCCTGCCATCACACTCATTCAACTAATTATGGACGTTACGCTGTTTGTCAGAAACATGACAGGGGCTTCAGTGACTGAATGGTGAACAGTACAGACATGGATCAGATGTGCAGGCTGGTCTGGGTATGCACTGATCACAAAGGCCATAAGCCCCATTTATCCAGTTACAGCCACAAATGTGTTTGAGTGTCCATTATGAGCCAGTTGATCTGTGTCTCCACTGTGCACAAATATCACTCTGGCATGTAGAGTTTAAAAAGCATAAACTCTTTCAATACTACATACCTCTTTAACAGTGTTTGCAAACAGTGTAGGTCCAGATGAGCCGGCTCGTAACGAGCCATCTCCTCAGGATCTGCACTTTTGAAAGACATTTTCATATTTTTTTTAGAGAAAAAAGCAAACCCTTCTTATAAATGGACTAGTCTGAAAATCATTTTATGATGATTGGATTGGTCCTTAAATTAACACATCACAGTCCATTCTAGTTATTTAGGGGTGAAAGAATTATTAATGGACATGAGCTCCCTATAGACCACAAAATATATTGTCGATGGTAAAACATATGAAAACTATTTGTTATGCTATCCTATGTTTCCAGGCGAGTTCAATATCTACACCCGCGAGGCTGGTGCCGGTGGATTATCTATCGCTATCGAAGGTCCATCCAAGGCCGACGTTGGCTTCGAAGACAGGAAAGACGGCTCATGTGGCGTCAACTACACTGTCAGCGAACCTGGTATGTTCATTTATCGTCTCACCCACTTGGGGAAAAGGAAACTTGCATGCCACAGTTGATCACGATTTGGCCGCATTTATGAGGAGATAACACACAAACTTTAGCGAGTGGATTATCGATCGTACATATGGACGAACTCGATTTACTCGTCAGTGTCCTCGTGCCCAAACATTGCCCATGTGCTGTGTGAATGAAAGAAAATTCGAAAATGTATCAATGAAGTGATAATAAAAGAAATCACAAGTTGATTGACCTGGCGTAACTGAGTGAATACACAGTGTGTCTTATAAATACGAAAATCGTGTCGATCAAATCCCATTTCGCAACGTCGAAACAAAAGAGAAATATTGCGAAGGACCCTGCCTAATAAGAGGTGGGGTGGGTAACTGGATCAGTTATTGCGAGGAAGAAATGTGGTGTGAAGCCAAGACCAAGACTTGATTTGACTGGGGCCAAATTTGTTTGTGGCTGACGACTCTAGGTCCGACGTGATTGGGGGACGAAATGCATATCTGGTATGATACGATTGAGGAATAAAATCATCAGAAGATATTTATATGTAGAAATTATTCTTTGATGTGTATTGGTTATGTGTTGCAAAAGACATATTGTGTACTTTCCCGTATACTGTATCATGCATATGTGATATATTTAGTAACAACGCATGGGTGTATGGTGAAGAGAAAGTGCGTGATTTATGAAAACCTGGAAGTAAAGTATAGTCAGTATTTTTGAAGCGATTCTGTTCGAGAATGGTCGCCAAATTTGGCGAATTTTTATCTCGAAGTTTGGATATGTCGATACATTTTGCTCAGTCTGGTCAACTTCGAGATAGCGAGAATTAGCTGTATTTATATTTCAATCTGTTAAATGGTCTTTTGGATGAGACTGGAAAGAGGTCCCGTCCTTATATGGCCTTAGCTGTTTGGTGGGACGTTATTCACTTTCACCTTTTCAATCTGCTAAAAAAAGCATTCAATCCAACAATCCATTTTCTATTTCAGGCGAGTATATAGTATCTATCAAATTCAATGACGAGCACATACCAGACTCGCCATTTAGAGTTCCCATCTCACCCAGTATCGGCGACGCCAGGAAGATTTCCGTCAGTGCCCTTCAAAACAAAGGCCTTCAGGTATATAATACTATTATTGTCTTTTGAGGAGGTGTACATGAGATTTTCGGACCTCAGAAAAGTCATGTTCACCGACGCCGAAGGTCAGTAAATCTTGTGTACACTTCAGAAATAAATTGTATGTTTCAAAACAATTGTTAAATAAAATTTAGTTATAAACATTTGGTTGGCGTCAGATTTATGCATACATTTTTAGGAGGTGAACAATAGGTTTGTTTACATGAATAAACACATCTCGGACCTGTCTTCCGAGATTGCTTATTTGTGTAAACAAACCGTTCAAAGGTCTACATTCAATTTGTAGATAATCACGTGGCCGTGTTTCGACCAATGAGAATGACTGAAATACTTAGTCATATAATAATACCCCTTGTCAAGTTTTCAAGCTCGTACAAGGAAAAATATATTGAAATACAATTTGATTCCACTACATAATTAGTTATTTATTATAACCCAACCGGTTTCACAGATACTGTCAAACCGGTTGGGTTATAATAAACAACTAATCACGTAGTGGAATCGGACTTAATTTTTCAATATTGATATAATTCTTTCTGCCATAGCTGATTACATTCGGAGCATGCTATTTGGAAAAGTATAATTACTTTCCTTAATTAGTTCTCCTTGAAAATATGATGACCAAATGAACGATCGACAAATGAATTGTTCAGATCATATTCTTTTGAGGGTAAAAATGACAATAATAGAAAATTAGATCCCATCCTACTGTGTCGTAAGATTCGGCCTGTATCCACTTTTAATAGCAGCTTCGTAAGAAAATGTGTACATTGCCATTGCTGTCTTCATTGTAAGTCCATACCAGTTCTATCGTGTTTAACCTTTTCAAACCTAAGTAACTGGAATGGACTGTGATATGCTAATTTTCCGGCCAATCCAATCGTCCCTAAATGATTTTCAGACTGGTCCATTTATGAAAAGGGGGTGTTTTTGTTCTAAAAAATATGAAAATTACTTGCATCAAGTGTAGATCATGATGAGACGGTTTGTTACGAGCCAGCTCATCTGGATCTGCACTGTTTGCAAACACCGCTAAAGCGAGATTTCGGGTTCAAAGGGTTAAGTTTCGATAAATACATTAGATATGTATGTAACGTTGCACAACCTTGATATTGGTCACCATGTTTTTGACGTGATCAATCTCCATTGATATTATGACTAATATTAATTTTGGTAAATTATAATGTGTATTAAATATTAAATGCAGGGGCGGATCTAGAAGGGGGGGCGGGTTTGGTTCCGGGGTTCCAACCCCCCCCCCCCCCCCCCCCGTTCAAGCCACAGAGTTTACATAGATCACAGTTTACCACCAGTTGGAGTCTGAATTTAAATGCCGTAAAACACAGGAAAGTGCATTTCGAAGAGCTCAAAAATAGGACAACCCCCTAGTTGCGAATGGTAACTCTTGCAATTACTAGCTAGCTAGCTACGGACGGTACGGGAGTAGATTGCAAGAGTTACCTTCGCAACTAGACAACCCCCCTGTTCCCAAAATGCTGGATCCGCCCCTGAAATGTGCTTCCCTTTGGAGGTTATTGGAAATTACTATAATATTTTAACCGTCTGCTATTTTAGATCGGCAAGCCATGTGCGTTTATGGTAAACTTCAATGGTGCCCCTAAGGGTAAGATCACTGCACGTGTAGTGACGCCATCTGCCACTGAGGATGAAGCCCTTATACAGGAAATAGACGACGGTGAGTAACACTTTATGGACCCTTTTGGCCGATGGCTGAGAAAATGGGCCTTGTGTCATATGTGGTCATGTGATCAGCGATTAACACTTTCACCCCTAAATAACTGGAATTTATTTTGATAAGTTAATTTTGCAACCAATCCGATCGTAACAAAATGATTTTCAGACTAGTCCATTTATGAAAAGGGTATATTTTTGCTGTCAAAAATATGAAAATTACTGAAAAGTGCTGATCCTGATGAGACAATACTGCTATACAGGTCTGTGTTGAAAGGGTTAATCAAATTGTTATTTTATGCTGAAGAATTATTTAACTTAAGTTTGTGAAGGAATGGTGACCAGCGTACACCCTGATCTGGGGCTATGCTGGCCACTCATGTCGTAAGGTACCATTTCTCAACTTGGGGCACATTCAAGACTGGGACTGTAGAAATGGGGATTACGGCATTTGTGTCCAGTCTAGATCTACTAGTTTACTCTGACAGCCATATAAGAGTCTATATTTTTCATTGGAAGCATGATCAGGGCTTATACTGGTTGGTCAGTACCTATGAGGGATGTTCAAAAAGTTTGCTGACAAGAAATGTCCATTAAATGAGCAAAATGATAAATTATTAAAATATTTAAATTTTTTTTAAATATATTTCACCTGATTACTTGAAATTGAAGTTAAATTATTTAAATTTTTGAACGAAAATTTTGCCATTGAGTCTTTCACGTAGTTACTTGAACTTGAAGATAAATTGTTTAAATGTTTAAACAAAATATTTCCATTTGATCACTTGAACTTGAAGTAAAATTCCAAAATCTTTGGACATTGAGGATTTTTATGCCCCCATTTTAAAATAACGTTCTGTCTCCTTGCAGGTGAGTATGCGATTCGGTTTATTCCACGTGAGAATGGCCCCCATCTAGTGTACGTGTCCTTCGATGGCTGTCAGATCCCCGACAGTCCATTCCGCATCCAGGTGGGCACCATACACGCTGATCCCGGCATGGTTACGGCTTACGGCGACGGACTTCGCACCGGCAAAACTGGTACGTTAACCATTTCACATGTAAATATATAACATGGTTTGTTCCACGTTAATGTTGGACATTTCATTCATTTGAAAAGGGGTATTTTTTTTTTTTAAATACTGAAATTATATTCTTAAATTCTTGAAATTAGGATATTAATTTTCAAAATCTTGAAAACAATGTCAAATACTGCTGATCAAGAATTGTGTTGAAAGGGTGAATGGTGTGCTGTAAGCCAACTTATAATGTTCTGGATAATGTGCCCCCCTAAACACATCCACTTTCTATACCTGCAGGCTCACAGTGCAAGTTCATTGTGAACACATGTAACGCGGGGGCGGGCGCCCTGGCCGTGACAGTGGAGGGGCCGTCCAAGGTGAAGCTCGAGTGTAAGGAGGTGGACGACGGCTATGAGTTCACATACAATCCCACCGCCCCCGGCGACTACCTGATCACCATCCGATACGCCGGCACCAACATTGCCGCCAGTCCCTTCAAGGCCAAGATTGAAGGTACGGGGAGAATGATTTACTTTCCCTGCAAGGATGGGTTTTGGCAGAGGGTCAACACTGGACTTCAATATCAGAGGTTGTGGGTTCTGGCAGAGGGTCAACACTGGACTTCAATATCAGAGGTTGTGGGTTTTAGCAGAGGGTCAACACTGGACTTCAATATCAGAGGTTGTGGGTTTTGGCAGAGGGTCAACACTGGACTTCAATATCAGAGGTTGTGGGTTTTGGCAGAGGGTCAACACTGTGACTTCAATATCAGAGTTGTGGGTTTTGGCAGAGGGTCAACACTGGACTTCAATATCAGAGGTTGTGGGTTTTGGCAGAGGGTCAACACTGGACTTCAATATCAGAGGTTGTGGGTTCTGACAGAGGGTCAACACTGGACTTCAATATCAGAGGTTGTGGGTTCTGACAGAGGGTCAACACTGGACTTCAATATCAGAGGTTGTGGGTTCTGACAGAGGGTCAACACTGGACTTCAATATCAGAGGTTGTGGGTTTTGGCAGAGGGTCAACACTGGACTTCAATATCAAAGGTTGTGGGTTCTGACAGAGGGTCAACACTGGACTTCAATATCAGAAGTTGTGGGTTCTGACAGAGGGTCAACACTGGACTTCAATATCAGAGGTTGTGGGTTCAAACCTTGCCTTAGGCGTCAAAAATACCTTCATTGTATTTTTATCCTACTGGTCTTTCGGATGAGATTTGTTTTGAGCCAGCTCATCTGGATCTACACTGTTTTCTAACACAGCTAAATAATGTATGTAGTGTTGAAAGGGTTAATATTTCAAAGTTATGTATTACCATAGCTCCAGTTAAGATGCGTAATTTGATCAACTTTGGGGGAATTTTGTTATTTCTTCACCAAAAATGGCAAGTAGGGAGTGCTTTAGAATTGTCTCATTGAGACGATTCTAAAGAACTCCCTACTTGCCATTTTGGGTGAAGAACTAAGAAAAATACCTCGAATATGTGGTCAAATTACGCATCTTAACTGGAGCTCTGTATTACTGATAGTGAAATCTGTGCAATAGATGCCAAATGTTGGAAGTTATGTGTGCAGATTTTCTTCCTGAAATGTAGGAAAATGTTTTATGCATTTTCTGTAAAATTAACATAATTCTATCATCAACAATAAGGGTCAATTAGACAGGAGTGAAATATTGAAATAAACGTTTAATTCATAATTTATTAATTCACCAGGTCCCGGAAAATCATCAGGATTCCACGAGCAAGCGTCGGTTGTTGTGGAAACGGTTACCAAGACGAGCGTAACGAGCAAGTTTGCATCATTGCAATCTGCTGACTCGGACGCGTCTAAGGTGACGTGCGAGGGCAACGGTCTGAAAAAGGGATACAGAAACAAACAGTGCGCATTTACTGTGGATACATCGCAAGCTGGTAAATACAAGCCTTTGATTATATGTGACCCTGATTGGAGAAATGGGGCTTTTGGGATTTGTCAGCAGTATAGCTCCTGATCAAATATCACTCTCCTGTAGCCTGATAATGATCTATACTGTTTGTTAGATGCATGGTGGGTCTTCCAATGATGGAATGACACAAATTGCAAATTCTGGAGCTACACTGGTCGCAAAACACATCAGTTTTACACAAAAATAATCAGTTTTACAGCATGTTTTTTTCAAGACAACTTATTCAGCAATTGAAAAGCAAAATAATAATAAAACAATTTAATTATCATTACTATCTATACCATACATAGTGGGCTTGTTCCTAGTTCCACAAACGAATGACTGCCTATCATGACTGCCTATCATGACTGCCTATCGTCTATACATCGTTTTGGCATCGTTTTCATTTTTATAATTATGCCCCCTATGCAATAGAGTGGCATATTGTGTTGCTCTTGAGGTTCCGTACATCCGTCCGTCCGTGTAAATTTATGTTGAAAAGTCGAAGAATTTGTAAGAGTTTCTTCTCCAGTTAGAGTCCAGTATATCACGAGGGCATGTCTATGTTTTACAAACATAATGGCTACATGTGTAGTTAGAAAATGATGTTTCTGTTGGTTTAAATGTGACATGTTTAAGGCAACAAAAACATTGTTTTCTAAGTAAAAACAATGAAAACGAGTCAAAACTATGCGTTGAAAGAAACAACACACTTTTGAATAGTTAAAAGCTGGGTATTTAAACGAAAATACCATTTTCACATACGAACAATATAAACGATAATTGTTTCTATGCATGTTACGTTGTACATAGCTATCATTTGTAGTGTGTTTTCCATTAATTTTCTTATGTTTCATTTGGGAACCTTCAACAAAACTTCGCTGTATGTTACAGGTCGAAACATGCTCTTCATTGGAATGATGGGCCCAAAAGGTCCGTGTGAGGAGTTGACAGTGAAACACATGCCCGCCGCCCCCTACAAGATCACGTACATCGTGAAGGAGCGCGGGGAGTACATGCTGGCCGTGAAATGGGGCGAGGATCATATCCCAGGCTCCCCCTTCATTGTGAAAGTGGACTAGTCCGACTCACTTCCTGTATGGAGAGCAGCGTCATTATCATCATGGAATTCATCACGAGGGGTTTTGTAGAGACTACAAACATGATATTGACATTAGCTTAAAAGGCGGGAAAACCAATAGTCGTCTGCTGTTTTTTCCACTTTTAAGTTATTTCTGAACAAACCTGTTTTAGCTGCATTTGAGAATCATCTCAAATGATACGATTTTCATTTGCTGTTAAAACAAGTTTGCATCAATAAAAATGGAAAATAAGAACAGCAGACGATAAAATTTAATCCAGCGGACAAAAGTTGGATTATACGCTTGATTTGTAGTGCTACAGATATGAACAGTTCTAATACGATTCATAGGAACGGTTCGAACTGAGAGGAACATGGGGAATGTTGACTGTACAAATGGGAACTATGCAGCGATAAGTGAGGTACAATGGGATGTGTGTACCTTTCAATCCTGACCATATGCAATTGTGTAAAATGCATATAAATGTTTCTTGGTGCTATGGGTGTTGGGATATATTGGAATTTTACGATCCTGCAATCACGATTTCATGATTCGACTTTGATCAAAAGTAGATGATTTTTAAATTCTGAATCAAAAGCTGCAGAAAAATTCTATAAATTAGATAAAAAAATCATGCGTTAGAATCATGATAAAAAAATGTGACTGCACTTCTGTGCGTGTGTTGAAATGCAGATATTGACTGTTGACTATAAATGATCTATGCAATTTTTGTAGATGCCTTATGATATATTTTCGTACACAAGAAACTGAATCTCTAATGTTAATGCAAAATTGTTGTGGATTTTGTTTGTCATTGTGCATTTATGTCGACTGAGGCGAGTGCAATGATTATCAAATTGGGAACGATCTGACAAAACCGGGTTTGTTCATTTATGTTTGCCCCGTGTAGATCCTGATCGTCTGTAGTCTGATTATGCTTCAAATTGTTCAATGTTTCATTGACCTAATCCTTAGAATGCGGGAAACAAAAACTGTTTATCTGCTGTTGTTTTATATTTTATATTATTTCTCATTAAAACATAGTTTAACAGTACATGTACTAGAAATGATTCTAAAGTGCTTTCAAATCGTGTTTTTGATGAGAAAAATGGAAAATATAAAATAAACAGCAGTGTAAGGTGTAATAACAAACAATGTGGATGCATAGTATGATCAGGGTCTACACTGGTCTCAAAGAAATAAGTGGTTTTGAAAGATGGTTTGTCCAAAGGATTCGTCTATGTGAATTTAAACATAAAGAATTGGGCAAATCATGCAATATTCATTGGGTTAAACAACATTTGCCAATCCATGCTACATTTCATGTCTGTTTGATAGCAGGAAATGGAAATCAAGTTTTTTCTCCATTATGGTTCACATTTCTTTTACTTCCTTATAATTCCTTTGTCTTTAAACACACACTACTGTCTGTTTCACGAAACCTGCCCAAATTTTATGGCCATATAAACAATGCAAAAACAATATTTTTTTCCGATAATATTAAATTTCTTCAAAATTTATGAATTTAATATTAAAATTTAATATTATCCAAAAGAATATGGTTTTTGCATTGTTTATATGGCCGTAAAAATTGGGTAGGTTTCGTGAAACAGACAGTAGTGTGTTGCATTTGAGATGCTGTCATCTGTTTCTGTTTTTGTACTTTTGTAATTCCGTAATTCAGTAAAGAATATACGGTTTAATATCTGTTTACGATATTGTTAATGTTTGTGAGGGTTACATGTATATATGAGTAAAATATTTAATTTCTCCTAATTTAAAATAATCTCCATTACATGAAATGTTGCATACTGTATAGTAAATGTATTATAGCAAAGTTTAATTAACACAAACTCCATAAAGCTTGCTTTTGCAGATTAACCCTAGAGCTTTCTTGCCATTTAGAGTCCATTGTATGATTAGACTATTTTCAATGTACGAAATAAGCATGTTTTACTATGATGCCATGTATTTGTGCACTAATAAAAAATGACATTCATGTAACGCCATAATGGTGTGTTATTGAGATTTTCGTGCCAAAAAAATCATTTTCTCCCGTAAATGACATAAAAAGTTGGAAACAATTTTAGAGCACATGTTGTCACCTTTAACATCATTTCATAAATAAAGATATAGGATATATCCGAAAATCTCAAAACAGGCCCCAATTACAATTGTCGAAATTTCATTTCGCCATCGAAATTTCATTTCGCCACTGCCAACTGAAAACAATGGGCCATATTACATTTGCCATTCCCCCTTGTTTGATATTGTTCAATGGCTGACATCGTCGCTGGATACAGATTAATTGTCTAAATACTCTTGCCAGTGTGTGGTGTAACGTTAATTTGTGTGGAGAAATACTCAAACATTGGACTATATCATGTGACTGTTGAGTTTGACTGTGCTTGTAATGCATACGACATGTACCGTGTTCATTTTCATACAGATATGTTTTTTTGTAACGTTATTGAATGCATTTAATTTGAACGATATTGTGGTGAAGTTAATTTGCATTGTAACGTTTAATGTATGATCGTAAATTTAAATTGGATATACATACTGTATTGTGCATGTCAAAACTGCTTGTGAATATTGGTGTATGTTTGAAAGTGGGTCGGATACTTATGTGACCAGTATTTCACTTGATTATTCTGTCCATTCAAAGTCTGAAACATTCCTGATGATTTTATACCGACAATTAAATCATAGGCAGATGAAAGAGGCATTACAGCACTTGTGACCGTCATATACCCTGATCAGGGTATATGTTGTTCGTCATTTTATTTCTTAACAATAGATCAGGGGGCCATTTCACTAAACTTCGTACAACTAAAATGTTCGTAAGTGCAAAATTATGATTTCACATTATCAATGTTTTCTTGTAAGCAATTACTGTATTTACATTTATTGAGCATAGGCTCAATAAATGTAAATCCATCAATTGAAATTTCCAGACGATCCTAAATTTGCTCTTACGAACATTTTAATCGTACAAAGTTTAGTGAAACGGGCCCCTGTTTATTGCAATCGCAAATGGGAATATGTCTTGGAATGACTGATGGAACATATAGTATTTTGCAGTGTCTTTGACCATTTTCTACCCAAACAATGTAGATCAATATCAGGCTGATCAGGAGCTGCACTGGTCATGCAGGTATCAGACCCTCATTTTCTCATAGCGTGGCACATATGCGTGTATATTGGTTGTAGATACCGAGCCGTTTTATAGAAACAAATTGTGGCATTATCTCCAATCGCTGCTTCTGTAACCATAGCAACTGAATGTATCCATGGCAACATTTCATGTAATGGTGAATTGGCGTGTTTCTACGTAATATGTACATGCAGGAATGTTTTACTATTTACTTGTCCGGTTTGAAGCAACAATATGGCATATTGTAGGCAAGAACGGTACTGTTGTGGTGATAATAAATAAAAACGCTGATAAGTGTTGCTTTGAACATTAGTTTTATTGTGTGTATAAAAGGTCAAGGTCGCACCAATTGTGGACGTAACAGATCTTACAACTGCCAGACACAAACCTACCAGCAGCATACTAGTTTATGTATTTTGAATCAGTCACAGCTAAGTTGTAATTGACAAGACAACTGGCAAGTCTTTACAACTTGCAAGTGTTTACATACAACTTTTGTGTGTATATACCTTGCGAGTGTATAGAAATTCCCCATAACCTATATTAGAACCCTCCTAGCTTGTGCTTTATGTTTCTACAGCGTTACTGCCACCAAAATAGGTGTATCAAAACTGCGTTGTAACAGCTTCTCATAGGAAAACGTTATATTTGTCAATAAATAACAAATTCATTACCATCGATGTTTGTTTTTTGTGTAAAACCCATATACAGTATACATGAACAAGGATGACCCACCAGGTACATTGCCCAGTTACAAGGGACAGTCAAAGACAGCTGTTGGCCAAGTTAAATGTGAACATTTGAAAAAGTCAACTTTCTTGCTATTAATGACAAATCTGTATTTTGATTGTTATTTTTATGCCCCACCCTGATGGTGGTGGAGGGGGCATTTAGTATTACCCTTCGTCTGTTCCGTCCATCGTGGGTGGTTGGTCGTGCGAACGCAACCGTGACAGTGTAAATTAAAGGTACATGCCCACTCAGTAGTCACAAAATGTGCTTTCTATCGGACATCATCTGGGCCATTTTGTGGCAAAATCAACATTTATTATTCCCCATCACATCACGTATTGATTGGCATTATTATACATTTTATATCGGACTTAAATTTCCACCCTGATATCAGGGGCGATAACTGTGTGTCCTTAAAATGTTAACGAACATTACTATTTATTCTCTGTATTTAGTTTCTGATGTACTTTATAATCTGCCGAAAATATTATTTGTTCAGGTGACGCATTTAATTAGTATAAATAATTTAAAAAATAAAAATAAATAAAAAATTCCCCATTACATCACGTATTGATTGGCATTATTATACATTTTATATCAGACTTAAATTTCCACCCTGATATCAGGGGCGATAACTGTGTCTTTAAAATGTTAACGAACATTACTATTTATTCTCTGTATTTAGTTTCTGATGTACTTTATAATCTGCCAAAAATATTATTTGTTCAGGTGACGCATTTAATTAGTATAAATAATTTAAAAAATAGCATGCCTCATTTGCATATAAATATAGCCTGATACAACCGGGCGTCACTATCGGTAAAATAAATATTACTAAATGATTATATATGTAGGCACTCGTAATGTTTAGAACTGGTGGAATAGTGACACAATTATACACTTATTTAATTCCTATAAAGAACATGTGCCTACTGAGTGGGCATGTAGCTTTAACGGTAGGGGTTCCTGATAGGAATCACGATTTGCCTGGTTTGGCCGTTGGGTAAGTTTATATCTCTGGCTCTTTTATTACCTGGGAGTTTAATTGAGTTATTATCAATTATAAAAGTAGTAAGATCATTACTGATCCTACTGCTTTTTGGAGGGGGCCAAGTGATTCTGGTGTGGCGAGGACCTGGCATCAGATCAGGATTATTCTGATTTCAGGGATGAATATATAGTTTTTTTTATTGCAGATATTCAGTTCTGATTTTGGGATCCGCCCACCCCCCCCCCCCCATCCCCCCCCCCCCCCCCCCCATTTGTACAGGTAATATATGGGATTTAGTACTAAACCCATTGACCCGGCCTTAAATGACCTTAGCTACTGATAAGCCGTTAAATCCCAACAAACAAACCTTCCGTCCGTCCATCACCAGCCTTGTAATTTTATTTTTGTTCAACCGTAATAGCTACAGACCTGAAACTGTTGGCGGTAGCTTCCTTATGATGAGTAGATGCGCCAAATTTATTTCGATTTTTTATTCGACCCCGGGTCATGGATTATCTCCCCATTTTCGACTTAGAAATCGACAATTTTGCATTGTTCATTTGACACTGAGCCATGGATTATCTCCCCCTATAGGACTTAGAATTTTACCTTGTTTACTATCAAAGTGGTATGTGGGGCATCCGTGTTCTGTGAACACATTTTATAGTTTTAATCAAATTAAGTTTTGGAAGTTGCAATTCTGTTATGATCATGTAGTGCACAATGAACCCTGCAGACCATAAAGCCAACTTGTACAAATGTTGTAGATCCTGTAGACGGCTCGTGACGATCCGCTTCGTCAGGATCTGCAGCATTTGTGGGGTACATTGGTGTACAAACGGATGTCTATGTACGTGCGTCCGAGGTTAAAGTTTTTTGGTTGAAGTTTTTCGGTATACATGTACTTTCAAAGCCTCGGCATGGGTGTTTATCATGATCAATATAGAGAATCGTGCCGCGCCAGATATTTGTTTTCCCATTCACGGCACTAACCTACTATTCTATTTATCCCGTCAACACCTACACATGGCTTTAAAATGCCAGCCCAGCCACCGCACATATTCATACGCAGTGATTAGGTCGTATTGGCAGGATATCACGGCACATACGCACTGTGTTGACCAGATAAAGTGTAATTCTACGCCCACCCGTGCGGCCACTGTGCCCAATGTCAAGGTCAAATTACTTTGAAATTTACCGTAAACCCGGCGTCCATACATCCCCGTCTGTACGTCCCGAAACCGTGTACTACTATGAGTAAATCTGCCAATGAGTGGTGGGTGGTTTGTCGGGCGAACTCGACGGCGTAAATTAACGGTAGAGGCTCCCCCTTATAGGAATCAGGATTTGCCTGGTTTGGCCCTCAGGTACGTTTTTTATCTTTGGCTCTTTTGTTACATGGGAATTTAATTGGGTTATTGCCCATTATAAAATTAGTAAGATTATTACTGATCCTGCTGCGATCCCTGGTATAGAAGATGTTCGAACCAATTCCCGCCCTTAAATATAATCCGAATCGAATACTGATCCTGCTGCTTTTGGGAGGGGACCAAGTGATTCTGGTGTGGCGAGGACCTGGCATCAGATCAGGCTTATTCTGATTTCAGGGCTGAATACATAGTTTTTTTTATTGTAAATATTCAGTTCTGATGTTGGGATTTTCCCCCATTTTGTACATGTACTTGAACACGATTACCACAAATGGACAAATATCATTTTGGAATACGGGCACAATATTTAATTATAATTGCACGTAGGCCGCACCTCTAAGTCCATAGGTGGTACAATAACTGTACTGTCCAACAAACATTAACTTGTGATTAAAATCGAGTCATGTTCATTTAGCAGACAATATTACAATTATAATTATCTCACACAATTATTCCCAAAATAGAACATTATAATGTTTTCAATATCAAAACAAAGATCATGCAAACCACTGCATTGTGATATTGAAGATGATGACTCACTGAGACATATTGATTAACAGCATCACAGTTACGTGCTGATGGAGTCATCATTGCGTGTCGATATGGCTTGTTCCTCGTTTTGAGCATGCTAGTCAAGGTTTTTTTTACGTGTTAGCTTAGTGCTTCGTTCGACGACAGGGCTCCCTAATATGAACTGTGCATGATATGCGGAAGCCGTCGCGGCAACTTCATGTATTGAAGGGAAGAAGACAATTTTCACCGGACGTAGTATGTGTGGTAATTATATGACCACCCATTATTGCATACTGCCTAATAGAATGACACATGTTTATGCAAAATTATATCAGATAAGGAAATAAATTAGGTTTCTTACTTCACTATTTTCCTGTCAAATTGTGACCTAAATTCATCATGTGAATTAAAATCCAGACAATTCTGGATACAGCATAGCTCTGACATAGCGGCAACAAGCTATCTATATAGAGTTTAAACAACGTTACTAGTAATGCACACTGCTAAAAGGATCCTAACACTGTTATTTCAACTAATCCCCACCACTGAATCACCATATGTCGACGAGAGCTACATACACGTATATCCCGATGCGACGTTGAATATTATGATGTGACATTCATCATTCATCATAATCCTGTGCTATTCTCACCAAGAAACCACACTATACACAAACACATACCAGTGTCTGACATTCACTTCTAGGAGGTGTAACAATATGTATATAATTATATACAACACGTAAACATTTCTGTATATAAGGGAATTTGTTAGAAATAGTGAATTTGTTGTATTTTACAGTGGCTGGTCAACAACAAGTACAGTACATTTATTTGCAGAATATATAGAGCAGCTATATCTTCATCATGCCAATAAAGACAGCAAAACAAAAACACAACCAATGAGACATAGCGAACCATAACACCGGGTAAAGCGGTATACAACCCCCCCCCCCCCCCACACCAAAACAAAACGCAATCGTATATAAAACAGACAAATAAAACGTTTAGTAACGTTGATACTACGATGTATTACAGTTGTCATAGTTGTATTGTTATCTGCACAGATGTTTGGAGAATCTGCAGCATTCTTATTGAAGAAGATCAATTCTGCTTATTAATTAGTCCACACTGAAATATAAGAGACCGCATATGTTTCTTCATTGCTGATTTTGATACAGAAATATTTCATACTTTGCGTTATTCCATTCTACGCTTTCAACAAATCTTATTTCTGACTTAAGCCAAAAGAAATCGTCAGAAATGTCGGTGATAGTTTGTCCCTCTTGGAATACTATATATGTAGTCGCCTTCATCTAGTTCATAATCCATATTATAGACCGAGATATATCTTAAGGATCAGATCAGAGATGCTGGCCATTGAGTGTCCGTGATGTGTGCCAATTATGCACGTGATGTGTGCTGTCATGTTACAATTTGTATAAACAGGAAAGTATTGTCCTACTGTTTCTTTCATGATACCATGGTGAAATGAAAAAGTTCTGTCAAATGGTCATGTTGCGCGACTTGATTATCAGCCTATCCAAAGCATACATGCATTGCTTTCTTCCCATGGAATACTAGTCCCTACTAGACACTCAGAAACTTACAAATACTGTCTCGTATCACAATGTTTGTATCTATTTTATCAATACGCACTATCTAATTATATTGTCTATTAGATACGTTTGGTGTGTGGTAGGTTGCGAGCACGCGAAGGCTAATGTAACGATCAGTGTTTCTCTTCACCGGAATGCCGACATGGTCTATACCTCATTTACATGTTCGGTCTTCCAGTACATGAGGGGGGAATCCTGTCATACCCCATTAAAAGGCAATACAATCAATGCTAATATGATTGCTTTTTGCGATGGTGTGGTATGGACCTGACATCAGGTCCGGTCATTCTAATTTTACGGCTGAGGTATACATTTTCTTGATGTAAATAGATAGTTCTGATTATGCATGGTATTTACCAATAGTACATAGGTTAAATACGGGATGGACCCCGTTTGTCCGGCCTTAAACGACTTTAGCTGTTGATATGCCGTTATATACAACAACACTCAATCATTAGATACTTTGCAAGATATATCAAAGGTTTATGATTTGGGAGGGTGGAGATGGCATATATTGAAACATGGTGCTGAACGTTAGTAAGTTCCCATTTAGAAGGATTGCCATGCTGAAATTAGTGGCAACACATGGTGTGTCAGCTATTTCGGCATACATATATTATTATATGTTTATCAAGAGTGTAAATGCCAGCCATTTTTTATTTTAAAATTATGATTAACTCAACTCTGAATTGCCACATACCATGTAACAATTAGAGAGGAAACCTCATACAATTTATATTTTGACCTTATCTGACTACATAAACATGTTTTTCAGTTTTTCAATATGGCAGATCTTGAATTTGAAGGCCTGAACCAGAATATACGCATTTCAATGAGAATGTACTACCGAAAACTACAGAAAACTGTAAAACGACATCTTAATTTTAGTTTTTGATCGTCTAGTTACAGAGATATTTCATTTTATACTTTTCAAAATTGAGTTGGCGGCCATTTTGAATGTGGGCTTCCCGAAATGTAGCTCCAATTATCCCAGTATGTTCTGTTAGTTTAATAATTAAAAGAAAATGGACAATATTAGTCACAAATTCCATGAAAATGACATGCTAATGGGAAATCCCTTCATTGTCAGCAATAGGCTAACTCAGAATGAATTGAATACAACATACTGTTTGGCGGCCATCTTGGATTTACGAACAGTAAAATGGTATCAATATATTTGTAAACAATTTCTCTACCGCAGAATATACTTATTAGTATCGCTATTAAAATGGCTTCGATACCTACAAAGATATGACGTACAACATGATATTTTCTTGTTTCTTAGGCAAATCGGCGGCCATCTTGAATTTCAGACATGTTTTGTTCTCATTAATTCGGCATTTCCAGAATACCTATTTATATAGCTACCAAAAAGTTCATCAGCAGAAGGCTATCGATGCTGTTATAAATCATATATACGTGCATTTATATACCATGTCAATGAGACATTTTGGGTCAATATGACCTCTAAATGACCTAAAAAATGACCCCTAAAGGTAAAATCTGCGGGTGTACCCACCCCTATCTAACAGCTTACATACCATAGAAGCATGGATACCCATTTGTAGCAAAAACTGTCATCAAAACTTTATTGGAGGCCTTTTATTGGCCTTGGCGGGCCGTCTATAATATGAATGGGATTCAGAAGAAAGTAAGTTGCTTATTCGAACCTGTCCCCCGATGGGTAGTAAGTCTACGTAACGTAGAGTCAACATGGATGGATTGAGTGAATCATTCAATGAAGTGTCTATGCGGCGAGTGTACTTGATCGTATTAGACCCTCCACGGGCCTCCCTGCCATCGGCGTTAGTCGTAGTAAGGTATGGTCTGGGATTACGGAAGATCGTAACACAGGCCTTGGTGACAGTTAATACATTCCCAGATGTACTCATGCGGTCGCTAAGGTCATGTAACTTCCTTAGCTGGTCCACTCATTCGAATAATAATTACATCATGTGCATGTGTGCACTTAATCCAACTGTCGGCTTGTGGGACGTCCGATGCTACGCCATATAGGCGAATAGTATTAGACATAAAATCGCCAAAGATCGGAAAGAAATAAGCTAAAGCTGATTTTTTCAGTATAGGTCCAGAATATCATTAGGAGAAACATATCAAAACTCCCCATAGTGGGTGAGCCAGACCCATGCAGACAGTGTTATCATAAAGGTATGTAATTCTAGATATTATTTCCGCATGATAGCAATCTGTAAGTCTTCGTTTAAAGATGTTATGCCCCTATAAGTGGACACCCCCCCCCCCCCTAACAGCAATATTCCCTGCTAAAAAAATGAGCAGGTTTGAGACATTTCAAGTAACAACAATGCAAATTCGCATTAACACACCGAAAAAGCACTGAAAACGTGACAGCCAGTAATTATAATTTACATGAAATCGACATTGACCATTTTCATCCAAAATGGCCGCCAAAATCCAAGGTGGTGGTCAAAACCCACGTACATTTCCCCACCACACTAAACATGTACGAACTACATCGATTAGTCGCAAAACAGCAGTCCGTTTATGGTTGAACTATGTTCTAAGAGTAACATATAAGATGATTAACATGTTTATAAATACGTAGCAATTGGGAATGTATGTAAAACATCCAATATGGCCCCAAATATCATAGTTGCCCATCCAGACCATTTCTGTGAGTTTTAAAAATCCTGTAGCATCAAAGTAAATTTGCATTTACACATTATAAAACTGTATGAAAACATAATAATAAATGGTTGCAATTTATAGAACATCGGAACTTGCAGTTTCATTTAATATTAACATTTCAAGGACATGGTGTACACGTCATAAAGCTGTGCTAGTAGTTTAATGAATCTCGGTCATGCTACCAGTTTCGATCTCAACCTTATCATCAATATGATATGCACTTGTAGTTATATCACATGACCCTTTCAACACTACCTGATCATATGCACAGGTGGAAGACTCGGGCCTATGACACCAATAAAAATACCTATTAAAAATCCCATTACCCCACCCACCTGATATCGTACTGTACATTACGTTAATAGAAGGTTAGCAAGAGTACGGTTAATATGGGAAAACCCCCTTTGTTTCTGACTCGCACAAACACAATAAACATCGATTCGTTTTATGACTTGTGTCTATGGCAATCGAAAAAGGTCTTAGGTGCGTGAATATACTCACTTCAAATCGCTGTTTCCAGCCGTTATCGCGTTATTCGCATTTTGTATACCTCATCCAAAGCGAAATTTGCATGTACGGAGGCCGTCCGGCGTGGATTATCGGTCATATTTGGCCGATAGCTGATCGCCAGCTCAAACTAATGTCGTGCACCATGACCATATACATTAGAAACTCTAACCATACAAAGTTCGTCCAATTGTGATCGTTCATCGATCTAAAAAAACACTTATGAATATGATGCAATATGCATATGTACGTAACACATTGTTGTATACATGAATGCAGATCAATCTGAGTGTGTCTACATATTCAAGGTGTATGATCATGTGGTACTAACAAAAACAACAAGTACTGAAACTTCCAGAATCTATCTGATTCAAAGTACGTATTCTTTTATATTTTCCTTATTACGTAACGGATTTTTATGAAATACGGCGCATCAAACGCGTCTTTTAGGCTGCATTTGGTGGTCTTTGTATTTTCGCCCAAACTTCTGTCGTTTTTGCGAAGAATCGATTTCCGTGTCTACCGACATAAGTCTGTGCCGGACTCCCTGGACCACCAAATGCAGCTCATGAAGACGCGTTTGCTGCGCCATATTTCATCAAAATCCGTTGCATATTAAGGAAACTATCAAATAATACTTACTTTGGAGTGGGCGACGTTGTTGTTGTTGTAACCACGTGATCATGCACCTTGATATTGGATTACCGAGGTACATGTCCACGCAGTAGGCACAACATGTTCTTTATAGGAATTAAATAAGTGTATAATTATGTCACTATTCCACCAGTTCTAAAAATTACGAGAGCCCGCTATACAAATATAATCATTTATTAATTATCAAGTTACTGTTAGCGACGCGCGGCGGTAACAGTCTATTTTTATAATGTGCGGGGACGACGACTTTCACATCAGGGCTTGCGGTGCGCATGCGCAGTATACTACGTGCGCCAGTAGGCTTCCCAATATGTAAACAAGAATATCAACATGTCGAAACGTCCAGGACGGAAATTGTATGAAACAGCGTCGGCCTGAGGGAGGCAGTACAGAGAGAGAGAGTGGTTAATATTGGCGACCAGATCACCAAATGGAAAGAGTTACGTGGAGATTTAGATTTGGACTCGAATAGAGATTTTTCTTCTCAACTTCAGTAGTATATAAGAGTCACAATGATACCATCACCTCTGGAAGGCACCGGCTACGCGCGGCACCTTCCACCGCATGATGGTATCATTTGTGACTCTTATATACTACTAACGCGAGACCATATATTTATGACATGAGAAGATACACCCTATTAGAGATAAAAATCCCTATGTTATACTCAGTATATATATACAACAATCTGTCATACTTTTATTACGAATAAAATAACAACTGACACCCTATTAAAGATAAGAAATCCATAAGTTATACTCAGTATATTTACAGCAATCTGTCACAAATATAAACTGACACCCTATTAAAGACAAGTTATCCATAAGTTATACTCAGTATATATATATAACAATCTGTCATACTTTTATTACGAATAAAATAACAACTGACACCCTATTAAAGATAAGAAATCTATAAGTTATACTCAGTATATTACAGCAATCTGTCACAAATATAAACTGACACCCTATTAAAGACAAGTTATCCATAAGTAATACTAAGTATATTACAACAATCTGTCATACATTTATTACAAATAAAATATAAACTTACACTCTATTGAAGATAAAAATCTATTGGTTATACTCAGTATAATGCCTACCATAAAGCAAATGAGAGAGCAAGGTAAGAGTTGGGGAATTTCCCTAAGAGGTTTGAGACTCAAGAAAGATATAGCAGATAGGATAAGTGACGCGCGAGCCGTCGTCCACGAGGAGAGGCTGCGGCGTGCGGTTTCGACCGGACGACTGCCCGCCGACCTCGAAAAACGCTCCGAGAAATTGGAGAACGAGACGACGGCCAGTCTGCGCGCCACCGCTTACGCGCAGCGTGTAAAAGAAGATCACAGCGCACGTAGAAAACCCCTATACAAGGCGTACTACAATAAGATTTATCAAGGGTTGGTGGGGAGACCTCCCAAGAAGAGGAGAGATATCGCCAGAGCTTTGGTGGAGGAGGGTCCCAGGATTCTCTCCGAAGAAGCCGAAGTTAGGGAAACTGTTGATAGGGGTAGGAGGAAGATAGTATGGACTTTCGAGAGGGTGGTAGACGGGGAGATCGCTAATCGCATAATGAATAAAATTCACCCAGAGATGACCACGGCATGTTATCTGAGGTATTCGTGCTCTTATCGTATTAGGAACATCGAGACCGACAAAACGATGATCTATCACAAACAATCAAAGGGCAGTCCGTGGATAAACGAGATTTCCAAAGCGGAGAGTTGGATATCCGATAGAGAGAAAGGTCGAATGGACATCGACAAAGTTGATAGACCAAACACAAAATGGACCATCGTTCGTTGGATATCGGTCGAGGTGAAGATGATCATCGACGCACAACAACTTCTCATGGGAGCGGGAAAACTCCCAGACTGGTTAAGACAGAAAAAGGGAATGTATTCCGTCGACACGTACGACGACTACTTGTGTCTGTTTAGGTGCATAGCCATCCAACGTGGAGGGAGACCAGACCGCTGTTGTGAGAAGGCGCGAGCTCTGGCTCGCGAATACCTCGGGCATGATAACGGACCGGGTAGCCGGGGAATCCCCCTGGACGATATTAAGAAGGTCGAAGAGCATTTCAAGCTGGGTATTCGCGTTTACGAGCCCACCGCCGATGGAGTGTGGTACCTCATGAAGGTTCCGGCAAATTACGACGTGGTTGGGCGGAAGACAATGACGATAGGAATGTTTGGAGGTCACTCTTTCCTCATAACGAACCTCCGCAAGATGACGAACGAGTACGGGTGCACCGGATGTCAACAACGGTTCACAAAGTCGTGTAACATGCACAGGCACGCGACCACCTGCATGGGTGGGAAGACCGTGGTGATATGTCCAGGTAAGAGGGTAGAGAGACCACAGTCGGCCTACGAGAAGGCGTTCTATCCTAAGGGGTCAGCGAGTGTGAGGTCGATTCAATGGTTGAGCAGAGAAGAGGAGAGGGTGGGAAAGCACATACATCACGCCAACTGCGGTCACGGTGGTAAGAGGTGGGTGGCCGGTGATCCGGTCGACGGTTACTGTCACGAGACCGAGACCGTGTTTCAGTTTCACGGATGCTACTGGCACGGGTGTCCGAGGCATTGCATGAGAGGTAACGCGATATCGCTGTACAAGAGGACGAAAATTCAAGACGCCAAGATAAGGAAGGCGGGTTACGAGCTGGTAGTGATGTGGGAGTGCGAGTGGTTGAATGAGGTGAATACCTACTATCCACAATCGCCACACGAGGAGGAGACGATTCTGTACCCTCACCAGATAGTCTACGACTTCGAGGCGTATCTCGACAAGTCAAAAACCAAGCGACCCACCAAAGACCTGACCTTCGAGGTCGAGCACGTTCCTATATCTGTGTCGTTGGGGGATACGATGCATGAAAGGATCACACACCTATGCGAACGAGATCCCGACACGCTAGTCGAGAAGTTCGTGACCGAGCTGCAGATGAGAGGCAAGGCAATCAGGGAGGGGGTTAAGAAGAAGTATCTGCCGGCCGACATAGATATGTTATCGAAGTCTCAGCAAGCAAAGATTATCTCTTGGATTGACCAAGTCCCGGTGGTGGGGTTCAACTGTAGCAGGTACGACCTGAACCTCATCAAGCAGTACTTTGTAGAGAAGTTGGCGGCCACCGTGAATAAGGTGATGGTTGGAAAGAGAGCCAGCACGACGATGTTTCTGTTTACCCCGGAGTTTAGATTTCTCGACATCATCCAGTATCTGGGACCCGGTACCACGTACGACCGGTGGGTTAAGGCGTACGACTGTAAAACGGTAAAGTCTCACTTTCCGTACGAGTGGTTCGATAGCGCGGACAAGCTCGACCATCCGGGGCTGCCAGACTATCCCGAGTGGTACTCGAAGTTGAAGGGTGTACGGCATACGCTACTGTCGTTGTCCGAGTGGAAAGAGTGTAAGATGGTATTCCGAGAAAAGGGGATGAAGACGTTCAAGGAATGGTTGCAACACTACAACGACTTGGATGTAGGACCGTTCCTGGAGGCTCTGACTAAAATAACGGAGTTCTACAGGGGAAGAGGCGTGGACATACTCAAGGATGCTGTGTCTCTGCCCGGTGTTTCCCTTCAGTATCTACTCCGCGGGTCGATCGATGGGAAAGCGGACACGCCCGAGCTGTAGTCACCGAAGTCTGAAACTTACGAGATGATGAAGCAGGGATTGGTCGGTGGTCCGTCCATAGTATTCTCCAGATACGCCGAGGTTGGAAGGTCAACGATCAGGGGTCAGGTGGGGAGTCGGGAGGAGAAGATGTGCAAGGCGGTGCTGGGGTACGACGCTAATGCGCTGTATCTGTCTACTCTGTCGAAGGACATGCCGTGTGGTGAGGAGCAGATATGGACCTGTGACGACCCGGAAAGACAGTCGTATATAGACTGTTTCGTGAGGAAGGTCAGGAGTGAAAAGTGGTTCGGATTTGCGGAGTTGGATATAGAGGTCCCGGAAAGGTTGAGAGACAAGTTCTCGGAAATGTCACCGCTGTTCGTTAATCGAGAAGTCGATGAGAACGAGGTTCCACAGCACATGAAGGACTACCTGGCCGGGACCGGGAGGAAAAGAGTCGAAGGACAGAGAAAGCTCGTGGGGGCAATGTCCGCCAAGAAGATGATCATATACTCCCCGCTGCTAAAGTGGTATCTGGAGCACGGTCTGATCGTCAAGGCGGTGCATAGGGTGATTGACTACACGCCCGGTAAACCGTTTCAATGGTTCGTTAAAGAGGTCACCGCTGCCAGACGGACGGGGGACGTCGACAAGAGCAAGGCGGTGTTGGCGGAGATATTCAAACTGGTTGGCAACGCGTGTTGTGGCAAGCTGATAGAGGCACAAGAGAGACACCTGAACACCACATATACGAAGGATGAGAAGACTGTCGACCGGGCACTGAGGTCGGCGTGGTTCGAAGACCTGGAGGAGATTGGGGAGGCTTACGAGATATCGAGCAGGAAGACTCGAGTGGTGATCAACAGACCGTTTCAGTGTGGCATATCGGTCTACCAGTTGGCCAAGCTCCGGATGCTGGAGTTCTACTACGATTTCTTGGACAAGTACGTGGATCGCGGAGATTTCGAACTGATACAGATGGACACTGACAGCATGTACTTCGCGCTGTCGGAGAAGACGCTGGCGGCGGTGGGACGTGTGGAGCAACAGAACTCCGGGACTGTTCAAGCTGGAATTCGAAGGGGATAGAGCCATCGCTCTGTGTAGCAAGTGTTACTACGTGAGTGGTGATGGAAAATCTAAGCCCTCGGCCAAGGGGATGTCGAAGAGATCTAACGATCTGACTTGGGGAAGGTATAAGAGTGCTCTCGAAGGGGGTAGGGATATGGCGGAGAACAGGGGATTCCGAATGATTAACGGGGTGATGAAGACGTACAAGCAGGAAAAGTTGGGGTTGTCGGCGTACTACGACAAGAGGAGAGTGATGGAAGACGGGTTACACACCGAGCCTGTAGGATAGGTAAAAAAAAAAAAAGAACTCTGAAAAAAGGAAAGAATACTAAAGACTCTGACGATCCGGGGGTAGCTGGGTGTCAGAAGGCACCATAAGAAGTTCTTCGCGAACAAACCCTCGAGATGGCCCATCATCCAAATAGTAGAGCACGGGCTCATCGGGTTTGGTAATAGATCGATCTAGATGATATACATTGAGAGACCACACGGGATCAGTCGCGCGGCGGCTGCCACCTTCGAGCTCTCCCGGTTGATAGAGGTACCTGACGTCAATATCCGATGGAAGCCGTTGCTCCTCTAAACCAACGGGTCGCCCGCGCGAGACGGCAGAGGGCTTGCTCGTCACCCTTTTAAACTTGATAGCATCTACAGGCTTCTTACCTATCAATCTGGTCACCTCTCTGTTCAGTGCGGAAACCACGGCGGGCAGTCTGGCCACCCACTCGGTCGATCGCGAATGAGGGTCTACAAGTTCTTTAGCGTATTGGTGTCCGAACAGTCTCTCAGCCAGGGTTCGATTGAAGCGCTCCACGATCCCCTGGTCCCGGTGGATGTTGACGCGGCCGCGTCTGACAGAAACGTCGTGCTTAGACAATAGATGAGAGACCGCGCCCATGAACTCGCGGCCGGGATCGACCTGGAGAAGATTCGGCCATTTGAGAGGACTCCTCTTATATATTCGGGAGAGAGCCTCGGCCACCTCCTTAGACTCTTTAGTGGCCCGGCTCAGCCCCCTTATAACGACTCGCTACGTCAACGATTGTCAGTGCGTACTTGTACGTCTTGCGACCGACGCGAACTTGGTTCGGCACCGGCACGTCGAATTTCGGGCGCGGAATATTGTGAGGCGCGGGTAAATAGATCTGCCAGATGGCCTGCTTCTTGAGCCATTCCTTGACAGCGTTTTCTGAAACCTTGGTCGCCGCCACGAGGTTCTTGATGGCAGCGAGTCCCTTCCAGTAGCCGCGGGGGCTGTAGTACGTGTTCGCCAGCTTGTGCACTAGGCGAACCGATAGTTTGGTATCAAGTTTGCGCGTGTTCATCGTATGCGATGTATTCTAATATATCGGACAATCTCCAACATGCCCTCGCCAGATCGTCCGGTAACTGCATCGATAATAATAAACCTTTGTTGGAAGTACAATCGCGATTGGAGGTTAAGTTCTGAAGGAACTTAGGAAAATCCAATCCCCCAGGATTGGTGGAGGAATATAACATCCGCTTTGCGAAAAGTGTGGCCGCTTTTTCGTCCTCGCGCCACGTCTCGAGAGAATCTCGGGCCAGACGAATCATAACCCCTGTGCCAGCTATGCGGTGTTTAAGGGCAGTGTAGCCTACATCAATCATAGCAAAATAAAGTTCGTCAACTGACATCGTTCTATATATATATATATATTTATAAACAAAATTATTTAAAATAATTAATTTAAAATCTCGATTGGATATAGTAGCCGACGAGACCCACCACACCCATTCCCATGACGATGAACGCGATCTCGCGGTCTTTTTGGGGCTCTGACGGTACATAGAAATCTGAAAGTTGGGGCTCACGATCCAGCGGCGCGAGCCTTTTATGCGGATATGCCAGCGCGTACTCGCGGTTGGCTTCTCTGAAAAGTTTGTGCGGCGTGATTTTCGCGGCGAAGCTCTTCATTGACCCAGTCCAGATGGGCGGTTCGTTTTTTCGACCATGCTTCCTTTGCGCTATTGAGTTGTTCTACAGTTAAATCGTGACGCTTACGCTCCTCATCCACGTTCGAGCTTCTCATTTTAGAGAATATAAAGTTGCTACCGCTGAACGCCAATGCGTTTACAAGCGCACCACCTACTATTACTGCGATTGAAGCCATTTATTTCCATATATTAACGGGTAGAATTCCAGCTTTAACTAGATAATCTCGGGTCCAAACTGCGGCCGCTACATCTAAGGTCGCGAGCCCTATGTCTCTCACAGTAAAGTCCAATTTGGGAGCTGACCCTCCTAGGGCCATCTTTGATAGTCGAGCATACCCGATACTGAAACCCGATATCACCACGGCGTGATAAAGCACATTCACTAACATTTTACCATCTTGTTCAGCCATTATAATTATTGCATATAAAAGGGGTCGCGATCAATGTTTAAATGGGGCGCATCCAATCGCGATTGGAGTTGGGGGTTGTACGACATAAAAACCCAAAAAGGCAGGCAGCTGGGAGGGCGGCGGCTGCCACCCGAAAAGTTAAACAAAATAAAATACTCGCCGAGCTTCGAGGGGCTAAACAGTCGTTGCAATCGGGGACGGAGACAGCAAAACATCTGAAGACAGAGTTGAGTACAACAACACCCCCAATTCACGAATTGGAAGCACACTCAACACCCAATCGAGGTTGGGCGAATCCGATTGAACCCCAATTCGTGAATTGGAGTTGGGTTGTTGGTAGTGGTCTGGCAGTTGTTGGTGCCCTGTGCGTGTGGAAATACCCTCTATTACACCAATCCTTATCGAAAAAACAACAGCCAGTGTTCAGAAGAAAGTTACGAAACACCAATCGGATTGGGTTGGAGGATCAATCGGAGTTGGAAGTGCTACAATCGGGTTCGATTGAGTTGTAGCAATCCCCAACGCTGTTGGAGATTGCTGTTCCGTCACTCTCGCGGGTGTGTCTTGTGTCATCATTTATGATATTAATATTAGGGCTTATAGTTCGTGGGCATATATGTCCAAATTGACAGTGTTTACTCGTGGTCAACGCGGTTGTCAGCGGAGCTAAGTACATTCCAAACTTGTGATAAATTGAGCAGCAGGCTGTTCTAAGAGTGTGACCTATAAAAGGGTCAGTCTCTAGATCGTCAATCAATCCCGCGGTGTTTGGTATAGGGAGAAGTATACTAACGGCGGTTGCGTACAAATGAATAGCCGCCGATCCAAGAGTTTTTGTCATCTCCGCACCTAACCTAGATTCGTATCGCCCATACATTTTATCGATCTCCGCATCTGACATCTTATCCACCTGAAAAACTGAGAGACGCCTACCGAGATAATGCTCCGATTGTCCCCCAGCAACCAGCGCAGCTAGCCGCTCTCGTCGCGCCGCATTTTCATTTTCATTCGGAGTCGTTGCACTCGACCCAATACCAACCGCCGTTGGAGTTGGAGTTGATCCCGATTGCTCTGTCGGAGTTGATGTTTCATTATCTTTCAGGATGTTGGCAGTCGGAGTTGAGGTTTCTTCTATTAGCTGATCGAGAAGTTCGTCGCAGTTCATTATTGCTAATTTTCTTAAAATTAATTTAACTATTCTAACAAGTCTCATCACTTTAACATATTGCCAAGCGCACCACACGATACTAATGATCACCATTATGATCGCAACAAAGCTCGCAGCGGAGCACCAAATTGTTAACATTGTTAACCATTGTTCAGCATTTGTTCAACATTTGTTAAGCATTTGTTCAGCATTGTTCAGCATTTGTTCAGCATTGTTCAGCAATTGCTAAGTATTGTTAAGCATTTACTCGGCAATTACTAACGAGCGTTAAGTAATTGCTAATTAATTATAAAATTAATTGATAACTTCGTAAGCAGTTGGTTGATCAGTCTTTAGCAAAAGCTTGGCGTGCTTAGTTTCCAAAAGCATCTGTCGAACCTCCAGGCGCTCATCGCGCGTTGGGATAACGTCATTCTCTCGAAGACAGTCATGCAGTGAAAGAGGGCGACCCATTTCGTTTGCTCACGCAGATCCTTGAGGACGGCGTTGTACTTTTGAGTGGATATCCATACGCTTTGCCTAGCATGGCGGCCAGAAAATGCGAGCTCGGAGAGCATGTCCTTCTTTTTGGTCATCGCCGCCTTGGCCGAGCAATCGTCAATCACGTATAGGGTGGGCTCACCCTGGAATCTTTGGTATAAACTATGCAGCCAATCGTGAAGCCTATCACCGGGGTCAATAACGTATACCTCAGGGTCGGTCCATATCCACGGGCGCCGCTGATAAGTATCGTTGTGCCGCACAGTGGGACACAGGATCACAATGTGACGAAAGGCATCGCGGTAGGAGCCCTCGAGCAAGTCTAGGATGAAAACCGTTTTTCCACATCCTGTCTGCCCACATATTATGTCAGAGTGGGCATCTCCAATCGTGAATTGGTATTGATTGCTAATTTTCTTATTTTTTTCAAATTTATTAATTAATAAATCGTTAGATGATTTTTTTATTAAATCAGTAGAGTGCTGAGACGTATCGACCATCTTCGATGTTGAGTTGTGCGTCTGTAATTATATATAAGTACACGTTCAATGTGCCAGCTCCATCCGCCTCTTTGGTTATCTGGATCGTCACACCCTCACTAGCGTTCTCAACTTGGCGTCCGCTGCCGTGTATTTGGTCGTCATCGCTGGCTCGCATGTCTAACCATAACGCATATTTGGTATTCAGGAACTCCGCGAGGGAGACGGCCGAGAGATGCAGGTCTTTGGCAACTGCTGCAACCTCCGGAGAGCGCTTAGAGCCGGCAGCAAACTGCTTTCTTACTTCGTCCCACTGCTGGTGCGCGCGAAGACCCGCGCTGTAGAGTTGATTGGGTACTCCCTCGATCGTCACCTCTACCTTCGTGATTTTGGGTTTATAGAATTTGTCGGTTTTTCTAGCACCGAACGCAAACCGAGCATCCTCGAACAACATCAGTATACCTTTCATCGAGCGGGCGGGTTCGTTGACATTAATATTCCACAATGTGTCGCCTTTGTCTTTCGTCATCTTGCGATGGCGAAGAACTCGGTCGTAAAGTATGGCAACGCGCCCGGCTTACTGGGTTCTGATCAATCGCGCGAGTTCGGGCATCGTGACCATGTCGTACTCCAGCGAAACATTATCGATCGTATACGTCGATAACATGCCGGTGGCTATGAGAACTCGGCCGTAGTCATTGAACGTTAGTTCGTATTCGAGGCGGTCAGCCAAAGCGCTCTGATAGTAGGGCATGTGACTCTCCAGCAACTCAAAGTCGAGCGGGATGTAGAAGCGGTTGCCGTAAGCGCCCACGACCGCGTTGTCGCTCGCGTTATTATCTGCCTTGTTACCAGCCCCGATTCTTAGTTTGGTTACGTTCTTATTTTTGCTGGTGTCAATACCCTGATAGACAGCGTTTTCGCGCTCTTGGGCCGTCTTCCATAGGTCCTGGTAACAATGTTAGACGTCGCTGTCATCGATCGACATCACCTCATTACCAGAAATCTTTATCATGGTCTTCTTGACTATGGCGCGACCCAGGTTCTGAACGACGGTTTGGTTCTCGTCAGTCGATGTCAGCGAAATAGTGAAAGCGAGGCGAACAGACCCCGGCACAATGACGTCGTTAGCTCCGAGGTTGGGGAAGCGGACCAAGAGCTGCTGGTTCTGGTCGATCGTCGATGGGTTGTTCGTAATAACGACACTCTGTCTCACGCGTTTTGCCCCGAGGGGCTCACGCAGTCTGCGGTATGGATTGAGTTTGCGACCGTATTGACTCGAAGACATAATTTAGTGAAACTATATTAAACCTGTATGGTTTTGTCTTTAATACATAATTAATTTTAAGAAAATTATAAATATGGCTGATTACGATATTGACATGGATGAAATCGGCAGAGACGATTTCCGCGATGATGATGACATCGATGATGACATCGATAACTATGACGAAACGACCTTCATAGAGACGCCAGCACCCCAAAATACACCTTTGTTTGTTCCAGGCGAACCACGAAATACACCTTTGGTTGATCCAGGCGCATCTTTGTTTGTTCCAGACGCACCAGGAACTTCATCTGCTGGTGTCCCTATGTTGGAGGCCTCACCCGAGACTCCGGCATGGGCGGGCGGTGCCGAGATTCCTGCGGTGATCTCTAAGGATGAGCTGGCGCCTCTCACGGAAACGGAGTCTCGGGTGAAACGGTGGGAGAGTGAGGTGTCTAAAAACGGCATCAAGGCCACGTTGGAATTCCGCAGCACTAAAAGAGGAGACTTGTGGGTTAAATGGAGCAAGAGCTGGAAGTTGCTGACGCACAAAAACGACCCGACCCGGTTCCTCAGCCCCTCTTCCTTGAACGGATATGGAGTACTCTTCGCTCGAGCTCTCGGAGTGATCGATGATCGGGCGCAGGTATCTCAAAAAATGGTAAAAACCCTACAGTCTACCGACGAAACGCTGGCGAAGACGGCCGCCTCTATAGAAACGAGCGAGCTCCGCGATGTCCCTCGTATAGCCACCGACGGTATTCACATAATTGAAACCACGGTCAACGAATTAAACGGCACTAAGTATGACCCACCATTACCTCTTCGCGAACTGCTGGGACTCGATAAGGCTCTGCAAACAACTCGGGGCGAACTGGTCAATAACCTCTCCAAACTCACGGCGCTGGACAAACATATCGCGCTAGTATATAGAAAACTTGGGGAAATCCGTGGCGATAGAGATTCTACCGAGAGGATTAACAAACTCCTGCGGTCGTTGCGGGATGAAAGAGAAGCTCGCTTGGAGGCTGCCTCGACTAACCGTGAGACGCTTTCCGGCCAATTAAGTCGGAGCCGCGAAACAATCTCGAGGGTCCTGCACGAGGACACAACACTCGGTGAGCGTCTTCGCACCCTGTTCAGAGAGAAGGGCGTCACGATAGTAACCATCATCGCAGCTTTCAGCATGATTATATCGACCCTAATTCTATCTATATCGTCTCTATTTGTAGCTGTCAATGCTGGTGCTGCACCAGCACCCGCACCAGCACCCGCACCAGCACCCGCGCCATCCGGCGGGGCCAAGGAGTGGGTAAAAAAACAACTAAAAGCCCTCGCCAGTCTCCTGGCTAAATTAGCAGGAAAGTTGGCTGCCGCACTGCCTGGTTTGATAGGAGGTCTCCTCTCCTTCTTGTTATCTATATTATCAAAAACGGTCGGATGGCTCGCCGAGAATGCTTGGGCTTTAATCGTGGCAATCGCCGGTCTCCTACTATTCTTCGCCAGAGAGTTCCTAAAACCAAATCACAAATAGTCCGATCGCCACGAGGGCAACGACGAGCCCTAATTTCTCCTCCTCGTGTGTTGTGCTTCTAATCTCGATTGGTGTTTCAACATTGTTGATGATTGGATTTGGGGAACTCGATGGTGCTTCCAATTTACGAATTGGGGGTACTGGGTTCGATTGTGTTGAGGGAGGTGTATCCATTTTGTGTTTTGTGCGTTTTATTAAATCGGTTCCACTTACAACCTCAACACTGTTGAACCCGATCATGTTGGGGGTGCGCTTAATGATATCCGTGTTCACGTTACCGTTGTGGCCGATTTTTTGATTGGCGGTGGCGATTACGATCTGATTATTGTAACCGTCAACCGGGTCGTCTCGTAGTATCATATTGCTCGGCGCCATATAAAGACCTATTCCAAATACATAGTCTATTGGAGTGCTGGCATTCTGCAAAACGTCTTGATAATTCTGGATCGCCTTCTCCAGGTCCACCCTAGCTGAGATGGCGTCCTCTACAAGTGCTAAGAATTGTTTGTGTGCATCAAACGCTGTTCCCGTGCCCAGTATAGAACTGCGAGTTTGCTTCTGTGCGCCGAGGATGGCCCAGACGTACGTGCGAATGGAGTCGTTGATGCGAGTAACCCCGGCCTGCGTGAACCCTAGACCCTTATCTAACATAAATGTACCCCACGTGTTCTGAACCTCAGCAGCCTGCTGTATGTAATCGACGTGAGCCCGTTTCGGAGGTAACATTTTACAAGAAAACACGCCACAGTGTTGACCTCCAGACACTTCTGGCCCGAAAGTCATAGTCGCGGGGTCAAAATTCCCGGCGTTCCGACTGACGATGTGGTCACCGGAGTGATCGTGTCTAATATCAGTCTGCGTCCAATTCCCGGACTGGCCCCGAATGAGAACGTCCCCGAGGCTGTGCTGGTAGGAAATGCTTTCTGTCTCCAGTCCGCGTCTTTTGAAACGTTAAATTCGTTACACAGTCTTTCAAACGCCATACGGTCGTATGCGTTGGAAATGGGATCCCAGGCGTCGTCTTGAGGTAGTGAAATACCTAGTTCTTTGAGAATCCTCCTAATAGTATAATACGCGTGAAAGTTGTAGACACTTCGGAGCATGACATTCTTGGATGTCAGATGGTCTTTATGTGAAACTCCACACCCGGCTGTTGCGCACCATACAGCGAAATTTATTTTGTTCTGCCAAAACTGCGCCTCCATCGTAGTAATCTTGGGCAGTCTATATTGTTCAAAGATGTTAAGGAAATTGGTGGCAAAGCCACTGTCCGGTCTAACCGTTACGGTTGGGTGTACAAGGCGGTTAACAACGTCTTTTTGCTTGTATTTACCACCGACCGCGTACTTTGCATTAGAATTAAAGCTAAATGCTTTGGTATCCATTGAAAGATATTATTATGTTTGCTACTATCACTAATGTTCAAAAAGTGAGTTGTGAACTTCAAAAGTCAATCGACAACTGCTGCGGAAAACGCCGGGTAGGCCTTAGATCAATCACGTTCACGGTCGGGTGGAAAAACGTTGAAACGGGCGATACTATCAAGCCTCAGAGCCTACACCTACAAGGGGCTCCGGTAGTAATGCAGAAGTGCTTAGACGCCTTCTGGAAGCAAGTACCTTATTACGTCCTGGCCTTTGGGGTTCGAGAGATGTCCAAGCTTTAATCGCGACGCGTCTTCCTCGTTTGGCCACTCTCTCAATCTCAAAAGCCACGGGGCTTGCGACATTGTCTGTTGATAAAGAAGTACAGATGTCCCCGGGGTTGGCCTCAATGTTAGGATTAAACCATTCACCCCCTTACGACGAGGGTTTTAAGAAGTTTAAAATTGGCATTTACGTGGGTGATAATCCGGTGGACTTCACCTCCACAAAAACTGTCGGGGTGCACCTGGATCGGGTGAACACATTATACAACACGGTAGACGGCACTCCCAGCACATTACTGAAAACCGTGCCCGCCAGCGACTGTTTCTTTGGGGAGACTGTGACCTTAGACTTCCCACACCCCGAGATGAAAGTTTTGGAATCGGGACACATCCACGAGTTGAAGATTTCTATTCTTGATGATAAAGGGCGAGAGTTGAAGAACGATTACCCGATTTCGGTCGTTCTCGAAATTTCAAATTAATTAATTTTAAGAAAAATTATTTAGAATTAAACGCATGTTCGTAATTTATATATATATATTATCAACATTATTGAAATGAGTATATACGGACCAGGTAGTTCTTCCGATTGGGTGACAAATTCAAAGAATTTGGAACCGAGAGAAGGGGGATTCATCCCGACAGAGGGCGACTTTTTAGCTACCCAAAAAACAAAGGCCTTGATCAATAGAACTATATCGGTGGCCACGGACGAGATTCACAAGAGTCTACTATCACAACTTAGAGAATATGCCCTGGCTGTGAATACACAAAGTAGTGAAGAAACGCATACGGAACTAAACGAACTAGGTGAAAAAATAACCAAATTTCGAAAAGAGGCCCGGTTGGGGATTTATAAAGTCCGAGAAGACCACCAGGCGGACCTTACGGAGGCTTATAATGCGTTGCGCTTAGAGGACTCTCTCATCGGTGAAGCGACACTTACCGAACTAGACGGGAAAATAACCAAATTTCAAAAAGAGAGCAGGTCGGATATTGATAAAGTCCGAGAAGACCACCAGGCGGCCCTTACGGAGGGTTACGATACGTTGCGCTTAGAGGACTCTCTCATCAGAGATGCGGCACTTACCGAACTAGACAAAAAAATAACCAAATTTCGAAAAGAGGCCACATCGGGTATTGAGAAAGCCCGAGAAGACCACCAGGCGGACCTTACGGAGGCTTATGAGGTGTTGCGCTCAGAGGACTCTCTCATCAGAGAAGCGGCGGTTGCCGAACTAGACAAAAAAATAACCAAATTTCGAAAAGAGACCCGGTCGGGTATTGATAAAGTCCGAGAAGACCACCAGGTGAACCTTGCGGAGGCCATTGCGGAGGCTTATGATGCGTTGCGCTTAGAGGACTCTCTCAGCAAAGAAGCGACACTTACTGAACTAGACAGGAAAATAGCCGAATTTCTGAAAGAGACCAGGTCGGGGGTTGAGGGGGTCCGAGAAGACCACAAGGAGGCCATTGCGGAGGCTTATGGGGCGTTGCGCTCAGAGGACTCTCTCAACAGAGAAGCGGCACTTACCGAACTAGATGGAAAAATAACCGAATTTCGAAAGGAGGCCCGGTTGGTGATTGAGGGGGTCCGAACGGGTATTGAGAAAGCCCGAGAAGACCACCAGGCGGACCTTACGGAGGCTTATAGGGTGTTGCGCTCAGAGGACTCTCTCATCAGAGAAGCGGCGGTTGCTGAACTAGACGGAAAAATAACCGAATTTCAAAAAGATTTGGAAAAAGTCGGTGTGTTGAGAAAGCCCGAGAAGACCACCAGGCAGCCCTTGCGAAGGCTTATGAGGTGTTGCGCTCAGAGGACTCTCTTATCAGAGAAGCGGTGGTTGCTGAACTAGACGGGAAAATAACCGAATTTCAAAAAGAGGCCCGGTCGGGTGTTGAGAAAGCCCTAGAAGGCCACCAGGCGACCATTACAGAGGCTTATGATGCGTTGCACTTAGAGGACTCTCTCAGCAGAGAAGCAGCACTTACCGAACTAGACGGAAAGATAACCGAAGTTTCCGATAAACTGAAACATGATCGTAGAGCTGCGACCAAAGCTCTTGAGGAGGCCTCTTATAAGATTCGTACTGAGGCATATACCTCAAACAGTGCGCTTGCTGGAATAGTGCGAACAATGAAAACGCTAAAACGTGCCATAACAGTTTGGGTTGAGAAGCGGGGCCCATTGGTTGAGGGGCACTATGAATATTCGTTCGGTGCCAAAGCGAGTAATAAATGTGGGGGATACGCTATGACAGCTGCAGGTGAAGTTATCCGAATGGTGGTCTGCTCGGTTAATGCTAGTGGTAAACCTGTGGGCGAGTTCGCGATAAATATTGTAGTAGATGGGGAAGTCACTAAAATCGCTGGAGATAGTTCGACGGTGGTTTCGTTCTCCGGTTATGATCGAATTAGACTTTCCCAAGGTAGTGTTATTAACTTTGTTACGAAAATCGGTGACGCAGAGAGTTCTTCCACTATTGTCTCATTGTTAATTGAACTTACTTTGTAAATACTAATATATTGAAAATTATGAACGAATCACCGCTTCCAATTGTCAATACCACTCCATCAACACTGTGTACAATTAACGAAAGAAGTTCAGATTTTAGGTTGAATAATATCGTCGCTATGCAGGATATTTTAGTTAGAGAAAATAGAAATAGAAAAAGACACGCTAAAAAATATAGCGCGCGGGCGAATATAGCTGAAGCATCTAGTACTATGTGCACATTGGAATTCGTAAAGTTATAGGCTGGTACTGGAATATTGAGTTTGCATTTGAGCACTTTATTAAATTCTTCTGCATTTTGGGCGGGTGGGGGAATATTTTTAGGAATTTGTTGAAGGGCCACCACACTGAAGCCACGTTTGTCAGCCGTTGGTAGATTCTCTTTCCCGCTTTGGGTTGTACATGTCAATATGGCCGAATGGATAATCGAAAATGTACCGAAATTAATTAGGAAATATTTGCATTCCCCGCCGCGCTGGCCATTGTTTACAAAAGCGCGTAGGGTTACATAAATATGTCCAGTTGTAAAACACAGGCTGGTAAAACGGAGATTTTATATGCTGTGATTTTTCATATTTTATAGGCTCTGATTTCAATTGACCAATCAGATGCGTGCTTTCTAGTTTCGGTGCATTAGAATATATAATTAATTATATCGGTGCAGTAAACAATTTATTAATTAATTTTAGGAAAATTATTAACAAATTAAAAAGAAAAAAAAGAAGAACAAAAGTTTTAGGTCCACCGAGGCTCGAACCCGCGCCAGCAAACCCCTGACTTTGTTGGTGAAAATAGTTGTGTTTTATTTGTTTTCTTATATTAATTAATTATTATGTTTTCTATGTAATTATAGGGGATGTTCAGCTTTAAGTTATTAATAATTTTATAATTAATTTAAAGAAAATTATAAAATTATTAATAAAATAATGAACCATCCCGTAAATTCGTTAACCTCTCTAAGTGTTTATAAATAACCTGTGTACACACGGCCTGTGTAAATCGATACTTGTACAACACAAGGTAATGTTTATCATAACAGACTTCGTGATCGTGTGGGTTAAGGCGATAATGTATAGAGACGAGGGTCGTGGGTTCGATCCTCGACGGGAGCTAAATCTTTTTATTTCTATCGCAATAAATGTGGTCGCTATGGTAAACAACTGCATGACAACGGCGTTCCTATCCGACCGCTCGAGGTTGATAAAATTGATAAATTCAGATTGCCAGTTTACATACCATCGATAAGGAAAAATTCACTCAAAGTATGACAACGGCGTTCCTATAATACCGCTCGAGGTTGATGAAAAATAATTCCAGATAGCCCGTTTACATACCTTCGATAAGGAAAATATACTCGGCTATAAATTAATTAGTAGTTGTTTTTTTTTCTGTTCAATAATAATTTTTCAATATCTTTATAAGCAATATCGTAGAAATGTACATTCGTAAACGAATCGTTGGGTTTTAACAATTTTATATAATACACCTTAGTTTCATATCCGATACGCATTATCAGTCTTAATGTTTGTATTTGCCTCTTGTATAGTTGACATAATTGCCGGTATAATATTGTAAATGCAACGTTTTTATCGGAGCGTAATAAATTACGCTGGTATTTCATGTATTCGATATCGCCTAGTGTTCTCATTTTATAGAATTTATATACAGGATCATAACCCCCGTAAGCTTCGTAAACTTCTTCAACAATGTCATTACAAACTTTCAATTCCAATTGAATTGTATTATCCATTTTCTCTAATAATATTGATAGTTGTTTTTTTCTGTTCAATTTTCCAATTTTTATAAAATTAGTTTGATAATGTTTTTTTACAGTGTTTTAATGCTGTAGAAACACCGTGACTTATTAGATCGATTCTGTCTTTCTAACTGACTTTCCTATTTGAATTATTACTAAACGATAATACTTGCGAGCACGTAATCCCTTGTTAACCATTCGATGAGTAGCCTGAGTGCCACCGCATGGTGGACATAGCAATGACTCGGCTTTGGTCCCTACCCCACAATGCCGACATGGGCGAGGCGAAACGGAACCTCTTCGCATCCATGCACGGTGATGTTTGCAATATTCGTAAATACCGGTGCGATGACACCTCTCGTGACTACCTGTCTTCAACCACGCACACTTAACTAGAACCATTATGTTATTATATATACTGAGTATAACATAGGGATTTTTATCTCTAATAGGGTGTATCTTCTCATGTCATAAATATATGGTCTCGCGGTAGTAGTATATAAGAGTCACAAATGATACCACCATGCGGTGGAAGGTGCCGCGCGTAGCCGGTGCCTTCCAGAGGTGATGGTATCATTGTGACTCTTATATACTACTACTTCCGATACTTCACTGTGCATGTCAAAGATGTGATATGATTGACCGTGTCACGTGACGCGTATTGGTAAAAATAGCACGAGGTCGGAAAATACTCTTTCTAGTCGCGGCATATAAAATGCGATTTAACACCAATTAACACGCGCCATAATTAAAAAATAACTCGTTAGTGGGTAGACATATGGCTCATATAAGGCATGACAGAAAATGAAAAGTTGTAGTAAAGTGTAACCTGCTGCGTGGGCATGTACCTTTAAGGGTTGTCACATTCAAATGAAGGTTAGCGTGACATAGACAGCAAACATACAGGTGGCCGAGTACAGCCGACAAACCCAACCCATATTTTCTTTTAATTTGAATAAGCGTGATGTCAGATCAACGGTTTTCCGGAGAAAAACAATATTTGCCAATGCGTCTTACATATTACATTCAATTACATTATATGGCGCCATTATCGACTGTGTACTAGTTTTAATGTATTTAAAGGTACATGCCCACTCAGTAGGCACAAATTATTCTTTATAGGAATTAAATAAGTGTATAATTGTGTCACCATTCCACTAGTTCTACAACATTAGGAGTGTCCGCTATACAGATATAATCATTTATTAATATTTATTTTACTCATAGTGACTCGCGGTGGTATTAGGCTATTTTCATATGCAAATGAGGCATGATATTTTTTAATTATTTATACTAATTAAATGCGTCACCTGAAAAATAATATTTCGACAGATTATAAAGTATGATCATTACACATCAACAAATAAATACAGAGAATAAATAGTAATGTTCGTTAACATTTTAAGGAAACACTATTATCGCCCCTGATATCAGTGTGGAAATTTACATCTGATATAAATTGTATAGTAATGCCAATCAGTACGTGGGGTTATATGGTGAAATGTGTTTATTTTGCCTGAAAATTTCATATCTACAGAATATACAAAACTATATATAAAGAACAGTGTGTGCCTACTGAGTGGGCATGTACCTTTAATGTTGAACGTATTGTCCTCCCCATTTGCAGGTGTATTCATATCTGTATTTGCTAAACTGTAGCCCAATGAACCAACCAGTTAATCAATACAGAAATGACATACATGGACAGTAAATGTTACTGTCTGTTTCATATATTTCTGTGGTTTTCTACAATTATAAATTATTAAAACGCACAGTAAACAGGACGTCAAAAAGAATAAATCCGCATACCGAATCCGCCGTACACGCGTACACGTTTATACCTGCTGGTACATGCACTTGCCGGTTTGTCTTTGTCGCTTTTCACTTTCATGTATTACCAAAAAAATCAAGCTCACCCGTCTATACATTCATTATTCAATGCCAAACATGCTTCTAGTTTGTCAACTTGCAAACTGTTGTAAATGTTGGCCTAATCTATATGTGTACCGGTAGATACGTATATACTATAACGCTTTTACGTCACGTCTCATTTGCTCAAACGACCTGAATAGTGGTGTTGTATAAAATATAATATATTAATGAATATTGCAGATATCATGATCAAATAAAAAGCATTCAATTCATCATACAAATACCATTGTCATAGTAACAAAATGTTAATTTGACCAAGAATTTCCCGAAGACAGGTTGTCTCGTGACGCGGCTCATATGATATATCACAATCGCTAAATAAATGTGTCATTTGTGAAGAGTTCGGTAAATTCCGGGGATTCTCATGGTAAATGTTTGGTCTGATCTGGAACAATACAAACACTATGTATACCCCTGACATACGAAGTATGTCGATGGGTATATAGCTTTCGTAATTCCGTCCGTCCGTTTGTCCGTCCACTCATCCGCGTTAAAGTTTTTTGATATCCATTATCTCTGTAACGGTTAGTCGGTTTGACTTCAAACTTCATATATTTGCTTATCAGCATCCATATTTTCATGTCCAATGTCAAGGTCAAATTATACATGTGTGTCCGTACCATTTGCGATTTCGGGTACCCATTATATCTGCAACATTAAGTCGGATTGACTTCATATACTTCCTTATCATCATCCATATTTTCATTCCATACCACACCCATGCGGCCTTCATGTCCTCGGTCAAGGTCAAATTACTTATAAATTTGCGTTAAAGTGTTTTAAATACATATATTTGATTTAAAGTTTTTATTTGTTGGTTCAGGCGGTGGCCAGGGGTATACGTCAGCCCCTGCTCACTTTCTCTAGTTTCAATTTAGATTTGTAATACGTTTTCTTTGACCAAATTCATAAATCAATATCTCAAATTAAAGCTATGAAGGTAACCTTTAATGTAATATGCCTAAAATCACTAGATGTTAATAAATGTATCGGTTATTAAGGCTTTCATGAGTTCTGAGGATTCTGAACACCATTTTTGGTGAGAAAATTGAACTGCGAAAATTCATTTCTTTTTTTCAGCGGACGAATTTGGTTCGTCGGACATATTATCCAAATTGGTGGGTCTACAATATTAAAGCTAATATAATTGCCTTTAATTTGATACATCATAATCCATGTCTTATATCACATAACTTATGACCGCATTTGTGAGTTATGTTTTTTCCTTGTTTTATCTTATACATATTTCGGGGATTAAACTCACAATAAACGCAATACAATCAATACTTGATGGAATTTCATCATGTACAAACTTTTTTGTTATTGATCAAAAAGCACCTACATTTTAATATTTTTTAGATTTAAAGGTACATGCCCACGCAGCAGGTTACACTGTACTATTATTTTTAATTTTCTGTCATGCCTTATATGAGCCATTTGTCTACCCACTAACGAGTTATTTTTAATTACGGCGCGTGTTAATTGGTGTTAAATCGCATTGTATATGCCGCGACCAGAAAGGGTATTTTCCGACCTCGTGCTATTTTTACCAATACGCGTCACGTGACACGGTCAATCATGTCACATCTTTGACATGCGCAGTGAAGTATCGGAAGTTGAGAAGAAAAATCTCTGTTCGAGTCCAAATCTAAATCTCCACGTAACTCTTTCCATTTGGTGATCTGGTTGCCAATATTAACCACTCTCTCTCTGTACTGCCTGTCCCTCAGACATTTCGATATTCTTGTTTACATATTGGGAAGCCTACTGGCGCGCGTAGTATACTGCGCATGCGCACCGCAAGCCGTGACGTGAAAGTCGTCGTCCCCGCACATTATCAAAATAGACTGTTACCGCCGCACGTCGCTAACAGTAAATTGATAATTAATAAATGATTATATTTGTATAGCGGGCACTCGTAAATTTTAGAACTGGTGGAATAGTGATATAATTATACACTTATTTAATTCTTATAAAGAACATTTTGTGTCTACTGCGTGGGCATGTACCTTTAATGTGTTTAATGGCCAAAAGTTCATCGGAAACAAGACGTAGAACAGACAGTAGAGTTCTACTTGACTGATCATAACCAAATTTGGTACTCATGTTTGTCATGGCTAAGAGTTATCTCCTCTTGTTGACTGGCCATGCCTCGACATGCCTCGATATTGTGACTTTCGGTACTCTTGTACGGATCGATGTACGGATCGAAATGGCAAAACCATACTTCGCCAACTCGCATATGTTATTATTCAACAGTGTCGGCATAATGTGTATTAATTGTATCGGGTTTTCTTTGCTTAAAAATGGATTTGATATATAATAAAAAAACGTGTTGCAACTCGTTTAGAAATATACATCTTGTTATGCTTCCGGCCTAGAATGACCTTATCTGTTGACAGACTGTTGAACTATTACTGAAATAAAAAATAAATAAATACATACTTTAAAAAGTGTACGAGTTCTTTTGTCGCTGAGCAATAGACATGATGAGTTTTAACCCTAACATTTTGTCGTCTGCTGTTTATCATTTAGTTTCCATTTGTTTTCTCATTAAAACAATGGAAATGATTATCAAGTGCTGTTAAGCCGTAATTTTGTTGAGAAAAAAGAAAATATATATAAACAACAGCAAACAACAATGTTCGTTTCCTGGCATGATTAGGGTTAACATGTGAGAGCTACATTACACTAGACGTGAAGCTATTAAATAAGCATACAAAATAAACAAATAAATACTTACTGTTAAGCATGTATGGTTTGTTTTGTCATTGAGTATGTATGGTTTGTTTTGTCATTGAGTATGTATGGTGGTATTTGTAATTGTTTTGTCATTGAGTATGTATGGTGGTATTTGTAATTGTTTTGTCATTGAGTATGTATGGTGGTATTTGTAATTGTTTTGTCATTGAGTATGTATGGTGGTATTTGTAATGTATTAAAGTGATGAGTTTTAAAGGTAAATGCCCACCCAGTAGGCACAAAATGTTCTGTATATCAGACATCATCTGAGATATTGTCTGGCAAAATAAACATTCATTCACCATTACCCCACGTATTGATTGACATTATTATACAGTTTATATCCGACGTACATGTCCACACTGATATCAGGGGCGATAACCGTGTTTCCTTAAAATGATAACGGACATTACTATTTATTCTCTGTATTTATTTTTTGATGTACAATGATCATACTTTATAATTTGTCGAATGTATTATTTTTTCAGGTGACACATTTAATTAGTATAAATAATTAAAAAATATCATGCCTCATTTGCATATGAAAATAGCCTGATACAACCGCGCGTCACTATCAGTAAAATAAATATTACTAAATGATTATATACGTACAGAGGAAACTCGTAATTTTAGAACTGGTGAAATAGTGACACAATTATACACTTATTTAATTCCTATAAAGAACATTGTGTGCCTACTGGGTGGGCATGCACCTTTAACACGTGATAGTTAAATTACACAGGGGATATGGTAATGTAGTAAGATAAGTGGTGGAGATGTAATAGTTTAATGTTTCAAACAGTATTCATTTTAATAAAGTATGTGTATCAGGTAAACACACATACAACTGAACAAACTGCTACTTTAGATTTGTAAAGTATACAGGAGACAAGCCATGCCATGTGCTTTTGTACTTAAGAAGATATGCGGTTATTCAAGAAAACTATTTACAGAAACTGATATGTTCTGTAAATGTTGTAAATATTTTTCATGATATTTCGCACATGCGCTGTAGTTACCCCTCCTATTGTATCGCTGTAGTTACCCCTCCTATTGTATCGCTGTAGTTACCCCTCCTATTGTATCGCTGTAGTTACCCCTCCTATTGTATCGCCGTATCTCGCCGATATTCATTTCGAAAAACAGTAACATTTTCCGCAGATGAAACTGGAAATTAAGAAAAGATTCAGGGGCCCGTTTCACTAAACTTCGTACGACTAAAATGTTCGTAAGTGCAAATTTAGGATCGTCTGGAAATTTCAATATATGGATTTACATTTATTGAGCATAGGCTGCATATACAGCCTATGCTCAATAAATGTGAATCCAATAATTGTTTGCAAAAAAACAACAAAGTTAATGTTAAATTTACAGACTATCATAATTTTGCACTTACGAACATTTTAGTCGTACGAAGTTTAGCGAAACGGCCCCCAGAGCTCTTGTGGAATACGCGTCTCCCTACATTACATACAGGTCTCTCTACCCTTACATTACATACAGGTCTCCCTACATTACATACAGGTCTCCCTACATTACATACAGGTGCACCATTAATTACCTTATTGAGTTGACGTAAACCCCTAGTCAATCACTCAAACAATCGTTCCCCTGTGCTCGAATACATTGCATGTCCGGGAATGTTAAGTGTTTACTGGAAAACAATGCAAATAAGACATATTCGGAAACAACACTTCAAAGCTGGCGTGAATATCACGATTTATATTTTTTACAGTGTACGGCCATTTTGTACTCGTATTTTGTTTCACATTGCATACCTATATTCTCAGATATCCGTTCTGGATAGAACATCAATCCCATGTCTCGGCGTAAATCATGTAAGTACTGTTTAACCCTTTCACCCCTATGTAACTGGAATGGATTTTGATATGTTAATTTTGCAACCAATCCAACCGTCGGAAAATGATTTTCAGATTAGTCCATTTATGATAAGGGGGTGTTTTGTTCTTACTAAAAAATGTGAACATTACTTGCAAAAGGTGCAGATCCTGATGAGACGGCTCGTCACGAGCCGGCTCATCTGGATCTACACTGTTTGCCAATACCACTATACCACAGAAGGAAGACTCGGACCTAGGACCAAATACTAAAGGCTGTAAGGTATAGTGTATGTAAATGGGTGGGTGGGGTAACATTTTCCAAATGAGCCAAGTATTGGGTCCTAGGTCCGAGTCTTCCACCTGTGCACTATACAGGCATGTGTTGTTGAAAGTGTTAACAAGTACTTGGCCTCCATACGCAGAAAGTGATGAAACAAATTAGTAAACAATCTACTTTAATTGTAGATTTGCATCGTATTTCTGAACCCAAATGTACACACGACAAGCCTGAACAAACCATGGGGTTAGTAAAAACAAACATGTTTACGATAGTTACTGAAAATTATGGAAGCGTCCTGGTGCCAATGCTAAACTATTTTTTATCTCCTAATGAGTAACTCATAACCTTCACGACCCTAACTAGCGTTAAAACGACTTAGTCCCTGAAAAGTCCCTGACTCAGGGGTGGGTGGGTTAGGCTAACCCTTCCGGGGGGGGGGGGGGGGCCGAGGTGGTGAGGTGGGGGGGGGGGGGGGGGGGGGGGGGGGGGGGGTGGGGGGGGGGGGGGGGGGGGCAAATTGACCTAAGATAACGTCCAACGCTCTCAGAATCATCGAAAACCCAAAGTTGGTGAAGATGCTGGAGGCGAAAATACAAAAACTAACCCAATTCGTACTTAAACTAGTATTTCAGTGGGTATTTTCGCTGGGTTTACGGATTAGCCTAAAACCCTGATCCCTTTTAAAAACCCTAAAATAACCCAGGAAACCCCAATTTTCGTGAAAAACCAAAGATGTCAGATCCTCTGGTAGTAAATACATACTACTATATACTCTACCTAAACCCAGTATATTTCCTATAGTGAAAAATGTTTGGTCATTAGTTTGTAATTTTATTTGGGTTTTTACATATGTTTTTCAGTGTTAAAGATAACAATCTATGCACTTATCCCTGCAGACTTATCAAAAGTTCAAAAGTTCAAAAGTTATTAGCGAAAAGCTAATAGTCACATTGACCCGGAGGTGGATAATTCCGAAAGTAATGCAGGGATTTCGATAAAAAAAGCATTTTCCCATGTAATTTTCATCAATGAACACGATAAAACACGTTTCGATGAAACCCAGACAACTTTTTCTTTTTGTAAAAAAATCACCAAGGTACCCACCCCCCTTAGTGATTTTTTTGGATTTTTTTTGTTCTCTGGCTTTTGACTGCACCTGTATTAGATTGTTCCCTGATGAAAATTAAATGGGAAAAATGCTTTTTTATTGCTAACCCAGGCTTAGTTTAAACGTTATTAAAAGAAACCCAATTGAAGTCCTGTTATGGCGTCATAGTCCCTGGGTTTCACTGGACTTTCCACAGGGACTAAAACGCCGTGTTCGTGGACTAAACCGCCAAGTCCCGAATAAAGCGCCATGTCGGGACTATTCAAGGACTTTAAAGGACTAAAGCGCCTTATTTTCGGGACTAAAACGCCCATTAACGCCAACCCTAACCCTAACCCTAACTTTCGTGTCGACAAATTGGGACGTAAATCCAAATGTGGAATATCTCCTTATACATTAGTCGGATCATTATGAAAATTCAACAGCTTTCTTACGTTGATGGCTATCCACCCGTGACCATGTAGGTGACCATGACCTTGGTGGCATTGACCTTCGTGAGATCCATTTTGGACGTTAGTCCAAATGTTGAATACCTCCTGATCAGTTATTCAGATTATTACCAGACTTCATCAATAACTTCCTCATATTGCGACCTTGACCTTCGTCACCTTCGCCCGTCGTGGTTGAGAGATTCAACGGCAATCGCATCAATTTCCCTTACTGGTACGTGTATAACGAATATGAAGAAACTATGTCATTTAGTTTGGTGATTTATACGGAGCCCCGCAGGGGACATGGATTGTTTTTTACTAATTCGTTCCCACGAAATAACAATTCGTTCCCTCACTTTAACATTTCCTTCCCTCAAATTAACAATTCGTTCCCACGATATAACAATTCGTTCCCAGTAATTAACAATTCGTTCCCGAATTGTTAAATTTAGGGAACGGATTGTTTTTTCATGGGAACGAATTGTGTTTTCGTGGGAACGAATTAATAAAAAAAAAAAATTATACGTCCTCTATAATTATACTTCAATTTTACTTCCCAACTATGTTGAGATATATGTATAACATACATTAGCTTATTAATGTATACTATACAACACATTGAGTTGCTATGTCGGCCATCTTAGTTTGTACAAGCCATCAGCCAGTTTTACCTCTTCTTTGACACATACCACAAATAATACAACTTGGTGCAATATTTTATAAATATGTTTAAACAACAACGTCTTATGGGTTGTTTCCATCACACGTTTATACAAAGCCTGCTTTCTGAAGAGTTTGTTGACATGTTGTTAAAATCCAGTAAAGGTCGTGTAACGTGACGATAAATACACATTGCTGTCAATATACACCTGTATTACCACCCATGCATATTTTGTGTCAAATCTTGTGACATGTAAGCAGACATGTACTACAGTTTGTAGTGTCACTGGTGTCTTACTCGCCTACTGTGCGTGTAAATATGGCTTTGTCTATGGATAACGTGTACACTAACATTAAAATGTGCATCAGATAGAAAAGTTTACACGTTGAATGAATTTTTTTTGAGATTGATGGCGAAAAATGCTCAGATATCTCCTCTTTTGCATAGTCTTCTGGCATAATATGTATAGCACGCTGTTTTCATATTTGCACCATTTTATTAGTGTTGCTGTCGTATTATTTGCTGTAGCTGTCAAACGGCCGTATAGGTGAACCTGTACGATGGCTTGTAAATACAAAGATGGCGGAGATGGAAACTCAATGTACCATGTAATATAGCATACAGTAACAAGGCAATATTCACACATCTAATATTCACATATCACATCACTCTTATGACGCAATTATGATTGAAACCAACTGTATTTTTCTATGCCATAATTCTTTAAATCTTCACTCATATAAGATCCTCTATATAATTATATCAAATTTGCATTGTTACATGTCTGATGACTACCGTTGTTTGACACCGCTCACAGCCGTGTTCAAACGTACAGCGCGTGCTGTTTGACCATGGCTGTACTGCTCATTTCGGGGCCAGGCCAACACCTACTTAATGCATGTGTATCATGACGTTACTACAAGATATAAGCTTGTATTTAAGGAATAAAACCATGGGATGTTGTGTTTACTGGGGTGAACAATGCATTTGGTATCATGGTTTAAGTGGAAGGACTCCTCGCAAACTGTAAAGACTCAACGCTCTTTAAACATACCAACTGTACACCCAAGTAAACGCGACAGCCCATGATTTTATTACTTCTATTTACACTGCATTTTCTGATAGTTTCAAAAATGTAAATAACTAAATATGGCGTTAAAATAAAGAATAATCTTGTTTTACGTCATTTTGTCACAATTCCTGGAGCAATACGACAATTCCTGTTGCCGGTCAATAGCGTGCCGTTATTGACAACCTCGTGGAAATTAATGATGTAAAACGAACGTTAACCAATCAACAACATCGCGCGACATTTACGTGGCTCTAATGTATTGTATTGGGATGAAACGTAATACGTCGAATGCACCTTTCCATTATGAATTTATGGAATGTGTAAATATTTCCAATTACAAGTATGGGTCCACAAGAGACAAATAAGTTCACACTTTGATTATAATGATTTGAAAACAAGTCAACAAACAAGAACAATCTGAAACTGTGACTGTGAAATATGGATCAATAGTACATGCATATAGAAATAACTGAATTAGTAGCGGCAGTGACGAACATGATCATGGGTCTGGTCAACAAGCGCAGCCAATGCCCATATGCCCAAGTTTCACAGCCACAGACCCAGTTATGAAAAGTATACATGTATGATGTAATAATGTCAAATTGACAACCAAGTTAAATACTATGAGGATCATATTGTAACCTTCAATTAATCACATATTGCGACGATTTCGCCAATATCTAATAAATGAATAATTAACTGTTCAGCCGCTATATGTAGAACTGATTTTACGCCTTATTGTCATCAGTTCATTAGATGCAAAGCATATTACGCGCTTGTTGGCATCAGTTCACGAGACGCAATACATTTTACCACCCACACACGCACTCACTTCGTGTCACACCGCCAATAACATGTTAGTATAGCGATTCGAAATCACGTTTAGGGGCGGAGCTTCGCGACTGGGCTGGGTAAACAATAAGTACGTTATAGTTCACATATTGCATTTTGAATGAACTAATTTATTAAAAATCCAATATGTGAACTATAACTATTACGTATTATTTACCCTAGTTTCTCGACCAATGAACGAACAGCATTTCCTCTCAATTAATCGCATATTTCGACGCTTTCGCCAATATTTGCTAAATTTTTAGCCACTACATTTAGAACTGAGTTTACGCCTTGTTGTCATCAGTTCACGAGACGCAAAGCATATTACCACCCACACACGCGCTCACTTAGTGTCACACCGCCAATCCGGTGCTAGCATAGCGATTCGAAATCACGTTTCGGAGCGGAGCTTCGCAACTGGGCTGGGTAAACAATAAGTACTTTATAGTTCACATATTTAATTTTTAAAGGTACATGTCCACTCAGTAGGCACAATGTTCTTTATAGGAATTAAATAAGTGCATACTTGTGTCACTATTCTACCAGTTCTAAAAATTACGAGTGCCCGCTATACAGAGAAAATCGTTTAGTAATATTTATTTTACTAATAGCGACTGGCGGTGTATCAGGATATTTTCATATGCAACTGAGGCATGCTATTTTTTTTATTATTTATACTAATTAAATGCGTCACCTGAAAAAAAAAATATTTTCGACAGATTATAAAGTATGATCATTGCACATCAAACAATAAATACAAACAATAAATAGTAATGTCCGTTAACATTTTAAGGAAACATGAGTATCGCCCCTGATATCAGTGTGGAAATTTACGTCTGATATAAAATGTATAATAATGCCAATCAGTACGTGGGGTAATGGTGAATTAATGTTTATTTTGTAAGAAAATATCTCAGATAATGTCTCTGATCTAAATAACATGTTGTGCCTTATGGGTGTGCATGTACCTTTAATAAACTAATATATTAAAAAGTCAATATGTGAACTATAACTATTGTTGTGTTTTCACAAGATAGTAACCAGATAGTAACCAGATAGTAACCAAATCAACTGATTTCATCAGTAGCCTATTTCACCAACATTGCAAAGTATACTTTACTAGCAAAGTATACTTTGAGGGAGTAATCATTTATTTTTCCTGAAATGCATTATTTCATATAGAACTAACAAATGCATATATTTCATGAAAAGTATGCAGAATTATTATACTGAATTTATTACATTATCACAGCCAAATTGGCTGTGATAATGTAATAAATTCAGTATAATAAAAATTAATAAATTTATCATAAAATTGAAAATTTCTCCCTCAAAGTATACTTTGCTACTAAAGTATACTTTGCAATGTTGATGAAATAGGCTGCAGGAGAGACCACTAAAGTTAGGGCATTCTCAGCGCTCCAGATAAGCTTTGTGTCTAAATCGTACTATACCCCCTGATTAGAGCAAGCAGGGTCTGCAACAAATGTGGCGCTGGTGCACTCGGTGACGAGTTTCATTTCCTTTTCGAGTGCCGCTTCTATGATGAAGTTCGAAAACGGTATATCAAGCCATTTTATTTTAGAAGACCAAATATTTTAAAATTCGCACAGCTATTTGAGAAAAAATCTGGAAAGCAATTAAGAAATTTAGCTATTTTTATAAGAAATGCTTTATGGTTATAATGACTAGTGAGCTTATACATATGCATTTTGTATTTTTACCCATCGTTGTATTATGTAATCTATTGTATACCTCGTGTGTCACGTATGTGGCTTAGAGTGAATAAAATGTATTGTATTGTATGTATTGTATTTAAAAATCATTGCGTATTTTACTTTTAACAAATGAATTATTGATTGTCTTCATTACTAAATAGGGAACAAATGATACAAAATATAACAAATTTATTAAACATTCACTTATTGAGCAAAGAATCTGCTATAAATAGAACGCCTAAATCTGGCAGAGTAAGACAATTTTTCAGTCTTACACACTTTGGCCAGCATTAAATGCAGTTTGCATTGTTCTGGACTTACACTGACCATATGCAAGTTTACTGATACATGTATTTGTCCTACTATTGCAAACACACAAATTAGTTACGCTATCTGTGTTGGGTATTAAACGTTTGCCGCGGCCTACGGCTTTGGGGTTTAAACAGTTCCCTCGTTCCACGGCAAACGTTTAACCACGGCTGGACATTGTCGAACCTTATATGGACTCTACTGCTTCCTACACTCACGGGTAATTTCGAGCAGGATTATATTGGGTGGATTTAACATGATTCGTGTGTGAATTAGTCATTACATCCGTATAATTATGATGTATTCCAATGCGGTAAACAGTTTGTGTAACCGTGCATGTCAATACACAGGTGTACCATACAACAGAGCTATATTTAGCGCATTTTGTGAAAACTCTGGATATGTGTTGTTCAGTTAAATAGGATTTCTGAAATAACATAGAGCAGTACAATTTACATACAGTATACGTGGTGCGCAAAGTCACTATAAACAATACAAACTGGTTCATACATGTAAGCATACGACAACTAGCAGCTATCTTGACTTTGTAAAGGTGTATAACTGACTAACAAAGTTTATAAAAGCCGGAAGTGATTATTATGTTATTTACAATAAAACTGACTTAATTGACTGACACGCTGTGTTTTTCTTTTATTTCGAACATTTGGCATGTCGAATATTTCGAATATTTTGCAGACAATAGCGTGTATATAGCTGCATTAGTCTCGAGTGTGAGATCTTTGGAAATCGCTGAGCACGAAACTAGACTATAATGACTGTGCTAGTAAAATGGATATAACAATTGATGGAAGTACGTTTGTGGACGAAATGAGCGCGAAAGTACCCGAGGGCAGTCGTTCGTCTACTTATCTTGCCGATTCTTTACGAAGCAGTAAGTACATGAAAGCGACAAAACCTGCAAAATAAAAAAAACATTGTTTTCTTTATTTTATATTTCTGAATGAAAATATCGAGTTGAATTGTCTCGTGCTTCAGTACCACATCATAAATATAAACAAGAGTGTCGTAAGTCACAAAGTGCCCGTCGAATATGGGCCAGACAGAGAAGATGCAGAAATGTGAAGCTGTTACCAAGGCAAGAAACCTTAATGTGAATTTGAAAATCTATAGCATTATTTCTTCTTCTTGTGATGGTATAAAAACACCAAGGTTAAAAAGGCGATATTTCGGCATAAAAACACCAAGGTGCACATCTTTAATATATGTAGAAAACGTTTCAGATCGATTGGAGGAAAGGTTTCAGAGGAATGGTGTACACAAACAAAAAAATGGCTATGTTAAAAAGGTGATAATTTTGTTAAAAAATACTTCTTCTGCATAAAAACACCAAGGTGCACATCTTCAATATGTATAGAAGATGTGTGTTTAGTTTCAGATCGATTGTCTGAAAGGTTTTAGAGGAGTAGTGTACAAAAACAGTTTTTCTGTCCGCCGCCCGACCGCCGTTTTTTTTAAACGGTCGTATACAAAAGTGTCATGTCGTTGTTTCCCAGCTTGTGATTGCTGGTACACTGAAACGCCAATCTGTCTTTGTAATGTCTACATGCCTTCAAGGAACTCTCGAACTTCGCAACATTTCGTTGAAGTTATTGAAGAGTTGGATGAAATCATTGAAAAATATAGACATACACACGCAATGATTATATTAGGAGATATGAACGCATCACTCCAGAATCGTGCTGGTAATGAGCAGGACTCTTTACTCTCCAGCTTCTGTAATAGGAATAATCTCAGCTCACATCAAAGTGGAACGCCTACGTTTTTCCATGAAAACGGGAGAGATTCGGCGGAATTAGATTACATTCTCTGCTGCGACCGAGCTAAAGTCCTAGTCCTGAATGTCACAGTTGAAAACGACAGCTCGTCTTCTAGTAACACCTCAGACCATAAAGCAGTAACGACGACTCTGAAAGTGAAACTCAAACGCAAAGACAATAATCCACAGACTCGAAAAGTGAAACCGAAATGGGATGAGTGTAATAAAGACATATATGCCTCATATATCAGTAATAATCTGAAGTATTTTACTCCGCCAGCGTCCGGTGCAGATTTTATATGCTCCTTGGTACATCTCTCTACAACACTAAAGGAAGCAACCAAAAGCAGTATACCAAATCACAAAACCCATCATGCAGTGAAGCTTCGTAAGGACAGGCCATGGAATGAAAGAATTGCGAAAGCGATGAAAGAAAGTAAGGAAGCATGGTGGAAGTAGAGGATTGCAGGAAAACCTACTTCGTCGAAACATCCCACTGTCAAACGTAGAACTGAAGTAATAGTGGGAGCCAGAATGTAATTTTCGTTTAAATTTCTTGTTAAAAGCAAACTTTCACTTGTTTTGAGTTGTTTATAATATGAATATTTAGAAAAAATAGGGTGGCAATTTTTTCAAATCCAATATGGCGTCCAAATTCAAGATGGCTGCCAACACTGTAAATGGAGACTTATAATAATACATATATAATATAGTTTCGGTTCAAACTTATTTATTTAGCACAATTAACATACATAGTTATACATATTGACCAGAAAACAGTATAATACTCATTTTAAACTATAATCAGACCATTTTTAGTTTCAAATGGCCGCTTGAAACAAATAAGAGCAGTGTTTCACCTATAAAAACACTGATTTTTTAAAAGAAAATACATTACATCGACATAAATTGTGATACAAAAATACTGTCTCATTAATCTTTTAGGTTTTCTTTTACAACTTATTTCTTAGATGCTCAGAAAAGTTAGGTAATCACACATGTAACTCAGCTAACCGTGTATTGCATGACATATTTCTGTCACATACATCTATAGAGTCTGGATTTACTGTTATGCAAAATAGACGCACATTGTATGCAGTACGAGCAGTAAACTTGTGAGATATTTGTAATTTCATGTGAGCCATTGTATTTGCTTTACCTGTACATTCATATAGTCGCTTGAGCAACGAATGGACATATGCGCATTATATAGTCATATAAACGCAGGTCATTTTGCTTCTAAATTGGCGACATATCAAATAATATCAAACAACCTAAATATGTCACAAGTTTGTCACTCGGATCGCTGACAGTGTCTGTAATCATAACTATCATCATCGTGGTCACTCACGAACTGTGTGTCAATAGTAACTGTATTATTGAAGCCATAATCAACACACCCGCATAGTTCAGTACATGTAATAGTGTTTCTCCGACAACTACATTTGTGTCTGCAGCCACGTTTGCAGCCACATTTAATCAACTTCATTATGGCATCAGGGGCTGGCGGATTCAGACACCAAACAGGTCACAGTTCGTGAGTGACCACGATGATGATAGTTATGATTACAGACACTGTCAGCGATCCGAGTGACAAACTTGTGACATATTTAGGTTGTTTGATATTATTTGATATGTCGCCAATTTAGAAGCAAAATGACCTGCGTTTATATGACTATATAATGCGCATATGTCCATTCGTTGCTCAAGCGACTATATGAATGTGCAGGTAAAGCAAATACAATGGCTCACATGAAATTACAAATATCTCACAAGTTTACTGCTCGTACTGCATACAATGTGCGTCTATTTTGCATAACAGTAAATCCAGACACATCGAAGTAGCTTCATCAAAGTTCCAACCACATTCAGTGGCAGATGGGAGGCTTGGGTTGCTTTCGCCAGCTTTTCTCCAAATCATTGCAATGTGATGGGCCCGACGACCGTGTAATGTTAGCGAACCTGTTGTTGGTGGTAGACTCTCTCCTTCAGCAGCACGGTTTAAATACTGCTACCAACAAAGCTCTTTTAATTTGGTGTAGGTTGTCGATCGATACAGGAGACACACAAATCGTTCCAGCTGGGATATATTTCTGGCGATGGGTCTACGACTCCAAGTGTGGCCAATGCGTCCAGAATCTGATCGTCGCACGACATGAAGACTTTAACACACATCTCTTTGGATCTACCGGCAAATCTGACAGACACATCAGATCCTGTGAATGCATGGAAACCTACTATTGCTGATGCACAATTTTGCCCTAAGATATTGTAAACAGGATGTTCGGCAATGCTTCTCCTCTGAGGACCCCTTCCTGTGAGAAAGTATGTTGCCAACGGCAGGTCTGGATACATTTGTATCAGTAATACGAATACATCAGTGTCTGGAGAATCAATTACCAGTTCTGCCGTATTGTCAATGGTCATGGCGTGCAGTAAGAGCAATGTGTCTGCTTCTTCCCGACTGTGACTGGTCAATGACGTAGGCACATCAATGTTTCCTTTGCTTTCTGTTCCCGCTGTTACAATAAATGTGTTATCTGGTCTGTTGCTGTGTTTGAGGCACTTGTTCGCTAGATACTCTGTCAGCTCTGCTTTGGTGTTAGTGTTTGCTAGAAAATCCTTCAATGCAATGTTTCTGATGGATGTATTATCGCCGACAAGGTAACATGGAGACTGTCCTTCGTTTCTCTTCTTTCTCATTTGTGCTTTCAGTGAGTTCTTTACATATGTATCAAATACCAACCTCAATTCATCATAACCTTCTGCTATATTGCCAAGCATATTTATGAATACTTGTGCAAAGTCGTTACACGTGTTCATTGCATCTCCTTTGGACATTGAATTCACAAGAGCCATGCCATCAATTAATATTACCCTGTGTCTTGAAGTTGACATTCCGGTATTATAATTCACATCTGTGGGTTCACTTTCAGCATCTGTCAAATTACTTACTTCGATCGAATCCGCCTGGACATTTATTTGAGTAGCCGATGCATTGCTATCACCTGGTTGGTCGTGTGTAGTCTGTGTGTCTTTGATGAGAAGTTTCTCAATATGATGAATGACCTTTGACCTGTCATAGGCCAATAAGAGTAACCCGACTGAAGCGAACAACGATCTTGGAACTATGCCAAATTCATATGTACCTATACAGTCCTTCAAGTTCCGGACGACTTCTTGAAACGACGACGAATCTCTGAAGTAGTCCTCGCTCTGCTCTGATTTTGATCAGCTTATCTCCAGATCTAACTGGTATAGTGGCACTTGTGGAATTGAATGTTCCAAGTTTTCTTTTTTTCATTTTGTCCCACACAGACAATGTTCCTTCTGTTAAACGCTGACTAACACATTCCTCAAACATTGTTTGCCCAATTGCATCACATGATATTATCTCATTTGGTACATGCTCATTCATAACCTCTTTGGTAAGCAAATTATAAATGTCATAATTGTCATCATCTACGACGAATGGGTCTCCATGTTCGCGAAATACGCTGGATAATTTTGTTGCATTATTCATTATTCGAGAGACCTTCCCACCTGCTATTTCATGGTGCTGCATTTGTAGGTCGTTATTGCCAGCGTTGTAGTCGTTTGCAAACTCTTGAAGTAGGGATGACAGCTCCGGGGCAATAAGGAAGAATTTATCCAGTCTTTTTTCATTTTGTGTTATACCCACAATACCCCCAATGACCTTGAGTGTGCGGTTCTCTTGTTCAATTCCATGGTCAGGTGCTATAGATGTGAACCCAGCAAGACCTTTTGTCACACAGAAATTGCCTTTCATCAACTCTTCCCATAGCTATGGGTGCTCTTTTTCTGTTTCTTGCATTGTTGAGACATACAACGGGAGCAATCGGGCATAGTTCAAATGATCATGAGCGAAGAAGTACTTAATAAGAGACTGCGTACTTTCCATGTGTAGCAGTAAATCCCGTTGCCTGGTGCTTCTGACAAACAGGAGGATTGTCTCAAATTGTCTCCTGTAACTGAGGATAAACTGCTAATTGCATTACCTTCAGATTTATCCAAGAGTTGGATGGTATTTCTTGATTCAAACATCGTCATCACCTGTGTGACAGTATCATTTAGTTCATTTCGTTTGTTTATACTCTTTGTGATATCATTATGATATGCTTCACCAAGATGGCCCGACACGTCTTTCAGAAATTCCTTCTCACTTGGTTCTGTTGTGAGAAATTTCTGTAAGTACAAACAGTACAGCGCAATCAGTCTAACAGTGTGCACCTCCAGTGCTCGATACATATGTTTCCCATTTATAATTTGGGTCACTGTTGTAGGTGAATAGAGCCCTGCTTCTACCCAAGCCTGATCGATTCTGCTGCCTTCTACATATTAAGTGCAGCCAAGGCAGAGAATACCACATGCAATTCCCCAGGACGAAACAGGAACTTCTTCCTTATATCATCTCTTGCAACCCATAGTTTCATGGCCATATTGTACAACTGCATATCGAGTGTCATTACAGTGATCGCCTCGTTGCCCATTGCGCAAGTGTTGAGAGCCTGTGCTCTCATAAGACCGATGAACAGTGTACTGAAATCAGTAGAACGAATCAATGGTGGTAGTAATGCGACATTTATCTTGGTGTTGCTACTACGGGGCGCCAAGTGGGACATGGCTCAATTTTGTCAACAAAATTCATTTTTGTGCCACAAAATTCAATTCTGTGTCACAAAATTCACTTTTGTGTCACAGAATTCAATTCTGCGTCACAAAATTCAATTCTGTGCCACAGAATTCAATTCTGTGTCACAAAATTCAATTTTGTGAAGACAGAATTCATTTTTGTCCACAAAAATTAGTTGCGTATGTCATCTCTACGTTGATTGGTTGAGATCGGTCTTAGTCCATTTTATTAGATGGTGGAGTACACTTGCAGGTTTAAATATTTCAATGCGAAAATATAGCCCAATATATCAATATTATACTTCTTTATGGACAGTTATTTTGGTTATATTATGATTACAAATGAGTGGTCACACCATATAAGCATATATACTTTGAAGGAGAAATAAGAAAAATATTCAGAATTTTCCCTCAATTATGTAAACAGGGTCAAACATAAAGTAGCCGGGACATAGCTAGACCTGAGAGCATGCCCATATATAGAGAATACCAGGCTAGTGTATTTTGATATCAAGTTTATCAGGCAAGGCTAGGAAACACGTAGGAATTCCGAGGCTTGCCGAAGAATTCCTACCGTTTCCGAGCCGAGCCTGATAAACTTGATATTAAAATACACTAGCCTGGAATTCTATTTATCAGGTAACGTTTTATGCTCGAAAATGACATTAGATGACGTCGTATTCTAACAGTAGATCTAACCTTGTGAAACAAATGGTATTGGATCTGTGTCTACTAGTTGCGAAGTTACGTGTTCGCAACTATGTGTCTACATGCATTATTTACAGTATACACCATCTTAGTACATGTATCCATGGTATCTACACAAATACTACAAATGGTTTCCTCAAATGGCCCAATACACACATTCTGTTTATAAACACAGACAGCAGTCAGAACACAGGCCACAGCGCGTGTATTATTGATTTAACTGGGGCAAATGTACCTTGCGATACACACTAAATGACGTCAGTACTCGCGGGAGATCTACATGTACATGAATTATGTGTACAATTATAACGCAAATGAGTTTAAATACGAATGGGTTTGTCAACGTTTGACTGTTTGGAGATAGTTGAAGCAAAATGGCAGAATGAGAAATGAATCATCGGCAGAATGAGAAATAAATCATCGACATTGAATATGTAGATCGGCGACCGTGACCCATTTCTCCAGTGCAGTTTCTGACCGATGGTAGTCCTTCTTACATGCGTGTGCAGAATTGACAGAATTGAATTTTGTGACACAGAATTGAATTCTGTGGCACAGAATTGAATTTTGTGGACAGAATTTTGTGGACAGAATTGAATTTTGTGACACAGAATTGAATTCTGTGACACAAAAGTGAATTTTGTGACACAGAATTGAATTTTGTGGCACAAAAATGAATTTTGTGGCACAAAATTGAGCCATGTCCCACTTGGCGCCCCGTACCCCATGTTCCAGGGGAATTATTTGTAACCTCTACTGCGCTGTCTTCATCAAAGCTATTAAACTCCTTAATTGAGGCATTTTCTCTGTCTGGCCGCTCGCCTAATAAGATCGGGCCAATGTCACGTTTATGATTAGTTTGTATGGAATCAAACAATCTAATTGGCCGAAACTGAGCAAAGCTATGTCACACCCAACCAAACTAATATTCAATGATGTAGATCTAGTCAGAAAGGTTTTTAGTCACAGGCGGTACTTGGAATTCTCGGTTTGCAAATTATATGCACTCGGGCACTTAGATAGAACCGGACATCAGAACAAGTTTTGATGAATTCAATGGTCAAAAGCAATAACATGTTCTAGAATATTTAATAAATTGATTTGATATGCTAGTCAATGCGTAAATACCCAATTCCGTTGCTGTTGTTTTTGGGCATATGCAAGTATTTTGCAAATATTACGCCGATTGTGTTTGTAATTTAAACCGGATAAACATGTAATAAGCCCTATTTTGCCACAGTATTACCCACGTATCAATTTGAATGACATTTATTAATGTCATAATCACTTTCTAATATGGTAAAGTAACAAAAACAAGTTTGAATGCGTAAAATATCCGAAACATATTGTTTATAATTTGCGTATTGGTATTATGGCGGCCATATTGAATTTGGCGGCCATTTTGAACTTGAAAAAATTGCCACCCTATTTTTTCTGAAAGCTTAATCGATCTAAATCATGAATCAAGCGAGAGTTTGCTTTTAACAAACAATTTAAACGAAACGTTTTTTAACAGCAATCATGCTTCCACTATAAAACGACAACTGAAAAAGGAACAAAGAAGATATGTAAATTCACAAAAAGTCAGTAAACTTGAAAATATAATGAGCATTAAGGATAACGTGAAGAAATTTCACTCTCTCGTACGTAACCAACGAAAAACTGGAAAAGCTTCGGTAAAATGTCTAGTTGTAAATGGTGAATCCCTGGATAGCTATGAACAGGTATGTGAAGGTTGGGCATCTTTCAAAGTCTGGCAGAGAACCTCGACAACGAAAAGTTCGACGAGACGATGAAAAATACATTTGCAGAGGATTTAGCTTCCATTGAAAATATCTGTAATCATACAAACATCCAATTGAAGCCTATTACTACTGATGAAGTGGAACATACCTTAAAACGTCTAAACACTAATAAAGCAGCAGACTCTATGGACCTCACTAGTGAACATTTGAAATTTGGCGGTAAATCACTAACTGTCTTCCTCGTCGATCTCCTCAACTACATGGCAAGAGCAAAATCTGTCTCACCGGTCTTGAAAGAGGGCCTATTGTCTCCAATCTACAAGAAGGGGGATGTCACAAACCCATCAAATTTTCGGGGGATCACTGTTACGTCGGTAATATTGAAAATATTTGAACATATAATCAACAAGAGACATAACTCTATCTTGGACAAAACTCAGTCAAAACTACAGAAGGGCTTTACTCCTGGACAGTCTTCAATAAATGCTGCGCTTATTCTGTCGGAAGTCATTGCAGAATCCAAAAACATGAAACGACCTTAATAGTAACTACGCTGGACGCGCAAAAAGCGTTTGATGTTGTTCACCATAGTTCACTATTGAGGAAGCTATACCTTGATGGAATACGCGGAGATGATTGGCTCCTGCTGAAAGACATGTATACCGATCTAACTTCAGTAGTGAAATGGGAAAACATGCTGTCAAACCCTATTACTATTAAACAAGGTGTTCGTCAGGGTTGGGTTCTATCAACGACGCACTACAAACGCTTCAACAACCCACTATTACTCCAAATTGAAAACAATTTTATCGGCGCCACAATTGGATATATTAACATTCCTCACGTTACCTGTGCAGACGACCTGGCCTTAACTACACATTCTCCAAATGAAATGCAGCAAATGATAGACAATGTTGACAACTTTGCAAACAGAGAACGCTATTGTATAAATCATACAAAGAGTAACATATTAATTTATAAAAACTCAAATCCTAAGGCTCCTCATAGTCAATATTACATGTCGGGTGAGGAACTGCCAAAAGTCAGTCAGGCTACACATCTAGGGATCAATAGGACAATAGATAACAAAGCAGACATTGATGAGAAGATATCTTTAGGGAGAAAGGCAGCATATTCTCTTATGGGAGCGGGACTACACAGTGGCAACGGGCTGAAACAGTCAATCTGCGCCGAGCTATGGAAAACTGAAGTATTGCCGAGAATGCTTTTTGGACTCGAAACGCTTGAACTGAATCTAAAGCAAATGGAAAAATTAGAAAGCTTTCAAAGAAAATGCCTCAAGCAAATCCAAGGGCTTCTTGATAAAACGCCAAACTCTGCGGTACTGGCTCTACTTGATATTCCTCCAATTGAAAAGGTTATTCATTATTCATAAGAGCATGCTAACGTTATTTGTGGAGATAATTAAAGTTCATGAAACCGTTAAATACGACATCGCAGTAAGACAACTTGCAATGAAATCGCCGAATGAATACAGCTGGTTTAATCGAATTAAAACGATACTTGATAAATACGATCTTCCTACCGCGTATCAACTACTGTCCAACTCGCCGTCAAAACATGCGTGGAAGAAATCTGTCAACGGTGCTCTCTACAGTGAAGTTACCAACGCCTGGTATGAAGATGTAACTACAAAACCTTCCTTGAAATATATCAACCCAGAGATTCTGCGGGTGGGTAGACCCCATCCAATATGGAGCACTGTACGTGACAATATACACGACAGCAGAATGGCCCAACTGAAATGCAGACTCCTGACGGGTACCTACAATCTTCAGGGAAACCGAGCGGTCTTCAACCAATACAAAGTGAATCCGGTGTGTAAACTCTGCGAGAGTGAGCCAGAGACGAGACAACACTTCCTGACCGGATGTACGTCCTTTCAACCTGAGCGAGAAGACTACCTCCGCAGAACCGAAGATATCGTAAAACCATATGGCATTGATATAAACAATCCAGTGACATTAACCAAACTTATTTTGGATCCATCATGGAGCATCACCAGCCCAACAGACCTAGATAGCATGGAACGTGCGAGCAGAATTCTCATCCATCATCTCCATCATAAACGGGTTCGACTACTTACCGCTATGGAAGTGCAACAGGGTCTTGGCGATCGTTGCTAGGTCGCCTCTATGGCACTATTCCAGTTTTCCAACGGATACCTGTAAATACGTGTATAGACTATTGACTTACCACAAATAAGAAAGACTAACAAACCCTATATACGTCCTTCGAGACGGTTCGTCGAAAAGAAAACGACGGAGCTCTACTACCACAACAACAACAATACCGCAAATGTAATACCAAATTATCTCCCGTCTCTTTGGATTCCGACCAAATAAAACAGTGCATTGTATTATTCAGTATATCAGCGCTTCTGATAAGCTGCGTATTTGCTTAAATACCCAATTAAAATTGCCAAAAACCGAATTGAAATCAGAAGTAGTGAGTATCAAAAAGCAATAAAGATTTTATGGTACCTTTATCATGCTGCAGAAAACAATAAACAGACCACAAATATAGCATATTTTTCTTATTTTCCATGAAAACACATCTTGGTATTTCAATAGAATTGTCTCCAAGGAGACAATTCTAAGCAAATGCCAAGACATGTTTTCATTTCGAAGCAAACTATTCAATAATTCTGGTCTGTTGAACAGTAGTGTGATTTTATTTTACCCAATTAATTTTTTGAAATACCCAATTGCTTCAGAAATGATGGAGTGACAATACTCAATTATTAATTCCTTATCTGGAGCCCTGGTATACGTAACCTGCAGTCCATGTAGCGAAGCACCACACATATTTGAGTCGTCATGTTTTAAATAAAGTAATTACAATTTTCAAACAGCAGCATTTTATTCATGATCAAAGTGATCGCCGGGTACATGCAACATTTATCCAATTACACATTAATTACAGAGATTTGTTGAAGGTTCGTCGGCGAAACGAAAGAAAACTATTGGAAAACGCACTGAAAACGATATTTTAACACAGATATGCATAGACACGATCTTTTCTTTTAAATACCCACTTTCGGCTCATTAAACGCCTGTCGCTTCTTCCAACGCATCGTTTTGACTCGTTTTCGTTGTTTTTAATTTGAAAACCATATTTTCGTTGGTTTAAACAACATTTTCTAATCACAAAAACGATGTCAAAACGATATATAAACGATAGGCAATCCAGTAGCTTATTTCACCAAAATTGCAAAGTATATTTATCTAGCAAAGTATACTTTGAGGGAGAAATTTTCAATTTTTTATTAATGTTATCTATACTTTTTTCAAGTATAACTACAGATTCCAGATATCTATGATCATTATAGATATATTGAAAACTGATTGAAGAGCAATAGTTGCAAGAATTTCGCCACGGAAGCGGTGTCGCGCCTGAAAATTCCTTGTCGGTACAAAACAATGTTGTAGCAGGATTTTTGTTAAAGTTTCTGCATTACTTTGACATCGCCATGTTTACTTCTGTTTTGTGAATCAAATAGTTGGCCCCGGATCGAGTATATTAAAACATACAAATGACGTCATTGGGGAAACCGCTGACACAATTGTCAATGTATGGAAGCCCAAACTTGTTAGAATTTTGTTTTTGTCGTATGTTCAGTACTTGCATTAATATGGGTATTAATCTACGCTGGATGTGTTATACTGTCATTAATTTGTTCCCTGACAATACATTATCGCAGCCATTTTGGCTGTGATAAAGTAATACATTCAGTTTATTACACTCTTGCAAATTATTTGCACGGGTTTCGCTGTGAGAGAAAACCCGTAATCAACTCTACGTTTTAAATAATACACCGCGAGGAGAACACCCATAATTGTGCGCTTTCTTGGAAACCACGAGCCACCATGCAACATGTTCAATTTTTATTACCGTCAAAATAAAGTTATTGGAAAATTTGGAAAGGGTCTCGACTAATCTACTATGTTAATGTGATTGAACACATTCCAAACATGCACTCAATTATATTTTGTTCATAGAAACAGCTGCGTAATTTGAATTTTATAAAGTTTACATGCGCAAATCACAATTCATTGATTATAATCTCAAAAATAGGCTAAATGTGCATATGTATCCGCCGTGGAAGTGTAATAAATAGGATATTCCATCGTACATGTTTGAATAGCGGAAATAATACACTCGTGTCCGTCGGCGTCCGTGCAAGCAACTCGTTCGCTACGCTCACTCGTTGCTTACGCGGAAGCCGACGCACACTCGTGTATTATTTCCCACTATTCAAAATGTACGATGGAATATCCTCTATATAATAATTCTGCATACTTTTAATCATCAAATATATGCAATCGTTAGTTCAACATGAAATAATGCATTTCGGGAAAAATAAATGACACTCCCTCAAAGTATACTTTGCTAGATAAGTATACTTTGCAATTTTGATGAAATCGGCTACAGAATCGGGTTGAAATGGTAATTCAGGCCAGCGCTTGTATTTGCCCCTGCTTGTTTTAACCACGCCCTACGCAACCCGATACTATATGAAATCTGTACCTACATGCAGGAATATGTGCGATTTTTCATATTTACAGAAACTTATATTTTCTGTAAATGACGTCGAAATATGACGAAATTTTCATAGCTGATGCAGAATAGAATATTTACTTTTTTCAAAACAAAACTATATATAACATTTTAAAGCTTACGGAGCCCCGCAGGGGACGTAGAAGCCAGGAGAACGGACTCCTCTCAATTAGGTTAGACCAAATTGTAAAATATGTCAGTTTTATGGACAGGTTTGTGCCTGTGTTTTTAACAACATGAACCACCATTATAGATAGCCTCAAACACAGAAAATCGCATAGTGTATCACTTTTACATGGCCAACCACACACCACATAGAATATGTACCCACTACTGTACTTTGTTATTAGCTATTAAAGCCAGTGACATGTAAGAAGTTACCTGAGTGCATTGTCCCTGGTGTCTACCCAACTACTATGCGAGTCTTTGTCTATGGGTAACGTGTACACTAACAATAGGCTGTGCATCAGATTGAAATGTTTACACATCGAAATTTATTTTCAGATTGGTGGGATATCTCAGATATCTCGTATTTTGTATAGTTTGCTGGCATAATATGTATAGCTTGCCGTTGTCACATCTGTCTATTATGTATTGCATCAATTTTTATTTGGTTTATTGTCACATTATTTGCTGTATGTGTCAAACGCACGAAGTGGTGAAACTGTACGATGGCTTGTACATACGGAGATGGTGAAGATGGCAACTCGATCAATGCTCCATATAGTATACAGTAACAAGACAACATTCGCATATGCTATATTCATATACCACATCACTTTTATGAAGCAACTATCATTGACGACAAGTGTATCTATCTATGATCTAATACCTTAAAGAGATTTCGTTGTAATACTATAACGTCCTTGTGATCTGATCACCATCTGAGTTGCATTTTAAAGCTTACGGAGCCCCGCAGGGGACGTAGAATTCTTTTTTTCTTAATTCGGGCCCGCGAAATATCAATTCGTTCCCTCAATTTAACAATTCGTTCCCACGAATTAACAATTCGTTCCCACGGGAACGAATTGTTAAGTCGTGGGAATTAATTGTTATATCGTGGGAACGAATTAATAAAAATAATGCATGTGCCTGCTCCATTGTTAACATAGCAACTGCAATTGACAGCAAGAACATGAAAACAAACCCATATTGAAATCAATGAATAACTATTCACACTTGACAGCCACCTTTGATTTATGCAAATTAGGCAGGTGTCAAATTACCTCTTACATTTTCTCAAACAATTCCTTCCGTTGTCATACCTGGCTCACAGTACCAATTTAAATTTCAGACAATACCAGTTAAGAGGAGTCGTACGAAATGGGAATATGACGGCCATCTTGGATTTATGCTAATTATGGACTGTTGACGAGGTTCAAATTGTGTGTACTCGATGAGACACTGAAGCGGACTTATGGATGTTTATACTACCATAAATGCACGTTCACTCCGATGTTTGACCCTAACGTATGTACAGTTGGTGTGCACTAGTATAGTATTGCAATGTAATGGCAGTGGGTAGGGTAATATTTTGGCAAACACAGATGCACTAACTGTACGAATATTTAGTCTGAAGCTCTTTAGTTTGAACAATATTTATTTCGATATAATGATAAGTGATATACATACATGTGATACATACAGTTTGAAACAGGAAAACAAGCTTTTACGCTTTTGTGAATTGTACTCCTGTCGTCCTGTGAGTTAAGGTAGTTGCCATTTCCTATAAGGTGCTGAACAAATAGAAGTAGCAGTTTGCAGAAACATGCAACTATTATGTAAAAACAACCTAGTCGTCAACTATGGTCGTCTGCGAACTTGATATGCCATAAATAATTGAAAGAAAAATCAAATTTCATATCCTCCGATTTTCTTCTACTTTTAGAGCTAAAAAAACACTGTTGCACTTAATGGTAGGTTCGGTCAATATAATTACAGATTGACTGGTCTAAATTGTTACTATATGTTTACTTCAAGCCTCTATTGAATGAAGTGTCGAGTCCGAATTTGTACAAAGGACGGCTCTGAATGTCACGCCTGTATAAATTCCCGCAGTGTGCTTCGTCCCAGTACACATTCCGGTAGTTGCGAACGTTAACTCTTGCAATCTACTCCAGTCTCGCTACGGACGGTACGTAAGTAGTTTGCAAGAGTTACCGTTCGCAACAAACAATCCGGAATTGTTGATAAATATATCAAATTCACGATCGTGTCCAAGATGGCAGCTGAAATTGAAACTTAATTTGTTTGTTTATGTTTTGTGATTGATCTCACTTAGTTTATATACAGTAGTGTCCTCAACGTTATATTATATATCTCTATGCGTGTTGTATTTCTTGCAGACCAGTCGTTTTTGGCAAGTATCTCTAATGGCGACTACGACCAAGACACTATATGCAGGTGAGTACTACTGGGTGGCGGAATTCACGTCAATAGGACACTTCACATACATTTAATACGGCATTTATATAAACGTTCTGAACCAGATTGTGTTAATAATTAGGCATGACCGGTGTTTCGTTGCAAGTCATCTATGATGATATTTATTTATCATTGTAAAGCATGAATTCATATCGCGATGCGCTTAATCATGCCTAACTTACAATATACATGCAACTTCTCTAAACCGTCCCCGTTCGGCGGTTTAAGTACCAGTTCTATACCTGATCATAGTTTGATTCAAAGACAATGTTGCTTTCAAATTGTAAATTTGATAGACTATATGTGTAACATATATATGAACATTGCCTCATTACTGTATCCTATATATACGGTACATGGAGTGGCCAAGTCGGCCATCTGTGTGTGTTCCAACGGAACCAGTTTCACCTGTTCTGCCGTTTGACAAAGAACTCAAAATGTGAAGTAGAACATATGATATAATGTAGCTAATCACATACAGAAAAGCCAGGAGAACGGACTCCTCTCAATTAGGTTAGACCAAATTGTAAAATATGTCAGTTTTATGGACAGGTTTGTGCCTGTGTTTTTAACAACATGAACCACCATTATAGATAGCCTCAAACACAGAAAATCGCATAGTGGATCACATTTACATGGCCAACCACACACCACATAGAATATGTACCCACTACTGTACATTGTTATTAGCTATTAAAGCCAGTGACATGTAAGAAGTTACCTGAGTGCATTGTCCCTGGTGTCTACCCAACTACTATGCGAGTCTTTATCTATGGGTAACGTGTACACTAACAATAGGCTGTGCATCAGATTGAAATGTTTACACATCGAAATTTATTTTCAGATTGGTGGGAGAAATGCTCAGATATCTCGTATTTTGTATAGTTTGCTGGCATAATATGTATAGCTTGCCGTTGTCACATCTGTCTATTATGTATTGCACCAATTTTTATTTGGTTTATTGTCACATTATTTGCTGTATGTGTCAAACGCACGAAGTGGTGAAACTGTACGATGGCTTGTACATACGGAGATGGTGGAGATGGCAACTCGATCAATGCTCCATATAGTATACAGTAACAAGACAACATTCGCATATGCTATATTCATATACCACATCACTTTTATGAAGCAACTATCATTGACGACAAGTGTATCTATCCATGACCTAATACCTTAAAGATATTTCGTTGTAATACTATAACGTCCTTGTGATCTGATCACCATCTGAGTTGCACCTTGTATGTAACCTCTCTAAGACGAACAACGAATTAGTTTTACAATCATGCTTTATTGGCACGCAATTGATTGTATAGTGGAACTAGACATAAAGGGTGCGGGGACAACCTTCACAGGAAAAAAGTATTGATGTCCACATTCAATTTCCTCGATTATAGTGATTTAAAGATATACTGGCCGTATATTCCAGTAAACTCCCTCAGTTAAAGGTAAACATACAGAGCTGACCAAGTGTTAAGGGGTGTGTTCGCCACTCACCTGTTGTCGTACTGTATATTACGTCAGTATAACGTACTATACAGTTCGGCAACAGGTGGGTGGGGTAATTGGATTTTTATAGGCACTGTTAAGTCACATATCTGAGTCTTCCACCTGTATGTACACGTGAGTGTGTGTTTACCACAGGTGGAAGACTCGAACCTAGTACCCAATAAATGGCTCATTTGAAAAACGTTACCCCAACCACCCATTTCCTTACAATATAGTACAGTATAGCCTTTAAAGGTGGGCAAGAGCTTGGGACAATGCCCTAGACAGGCTTAGTTTCGGGCTCGTTCAAACACCACAAGTTTCAAATTGTCTGCTGACTTACGCCTCTGGCAAATAATAAATGCCTTAGGTCCCCAAATATATTCACTTTAAACATCTGTGTTTAGTATAGTGTTAGTTACACGTTTTAGCTACCAACGTTATAGAGAAATATCCCTTTTTGAAAGAATCCCACACACACATCGCCACCTGATTGGCTGTAGTATTTGTAATGCTCCAGTTTAGGTTTTCCCGTGACGTCATTATTGATCATTCTGCGAATATAACAAAGGCAATCAGAAAGTAAAGTTCATGGAAGCTTATGTCGAAATGTTGGGACGCAAATCAAAATAAACGCACGTTTTAGATCATTCAAGGTTAGTGTCAGACTGACACTTATTAGTCACAAATTGTAACATCGGATTTACTGATGTTTATTTCAGTGATTCACGTCAATATGTTGAGACTGTAATGGGATTTCAGCCAGATTTTACACGTAATTTATGCTTCCACAGCCCACGAAAATGTGTGACATTCTTTCGCTTTGGCTGTGGTAGCGAATTAGCCCGTAATTAACAAAATGCTTAAAGCAGGTGATTGAAGTGAATATATTTGAAGCCCTAAGACATTTATGGATTACCAGAGACATAAGTCAGCAGAAAAATCGAAATGTGTGGTGTTTGAGTCCGAAACTACGACATTTTCCCAAGCTCACCTTGAAAACGCTATAGTGTATATTGTACGGAAATTGGTGGGTGGGGTAATGGTTTACAAAGGAGCCATTTATCAGGTCCTAGGTCCGAGTCTTTCACCTGTGAGTGTTTACCACAAGGTTTTTATTTTATCCCCTGCAGTGGAGATTTTCTGGCAGAGCGCGTGTTACGGCCGGTGGCGGAGGGTAGCATCAGGGCACTTCTCGAGGCGTGTGCCTCGGCGCCGAGTAAGCTTCTCCCCGACAGCTGGGCCGTCTGTAGCAATGGGCAATTCGACTGCAGAGACATATTCCAGTGTACGTATACTCATCTTTATCAGGTAACATGCCCTGTACTGACCGAACACGTGCTCACTGATAGCATAGTGTTGTATCAGGCAATGACCTGATGCAAACATCCGGGTTACAACGAAGTGAAAACTGGTGTTCCATTGGTCGGGTGACGTCACGTTACGTTACCGAATGACGTCAGTGTAATTGCGCAACGTGAACAAGTCCGCGTTCTGTCCATAGTTTTGTTTGTTGGTGTTTAACGGCCTATCAACAGCTAAGGTCATTTGAGGCCGGGACAATGGGTTTAGTACTAAATTCCATATATTACATGTACAGGTACATGTACATTTTCAAGTACATGTACAAATGGGGGAAAATCCCAAAATCAGAACTGAATATTAACAATAAAAAAATAAATATATTCAGCCCTGAAATCAGAATAATCCTGATCTAATGTCAGGTCCCCGCCACACCAGAATCACTTAGCCCCCTCCCAAAAGCAGTAGGATCCGTAATAATATTACTACTTTTATAATGGGCAATAACCCAATTCAACTCCCAGGTAACAAAAGAGCCAAAGATAAAAACGTACATGAGGGCCAAACCAGGCAAACCGTGATTCCTATAAGGAAGAACCCCGATCGTTAATTTACCCCGACCAACCACCCACTTTCTGTCCATAGATAATGATGTCATCTGTGGTCATTTGCGAGCATAAAACGTTACCTGATACATAGAATACCAGGCTAAGTACTGCCTTTTGATATCAAGTTTATCAGGCTCGGCTCGGAAACGGCAGAAATTCCTCGGCAACGTCGGAATTCCTACACCTTTCCTAGCCTCGCCTGATAAACTTGATATCAAAAGACAGTAGCCTGGGTTTCTCCATAGAGGCGTTGACATACATATCGTTTTTATTCCTGGCTTCACAAACGAATAATAGTGAAAGCCGGGTACAAAAATATCGTTTCTATGCATATCGTTGTGCAAAACGAACGTTTACAGTGCGTTTTCAATTCTTTTTTATTTTGTTTCGTTTGGGAACCGTCAACGAATCTTCGCTGTACTAGCATGCCTCTTCAGTTTATATTTAGCTTGCAGCTAAGGCAATACTGTCTGATTTGTGTATTCTTATGGCTCAATGTGTATGATCACGTGGTACTAACAACAACAAGTACTGAAACTTCCAGAATCCATCCGATTCAAAGTACGTATTCTTTTATATTGTACTTATTACGTAATGGAATTTGATGAAATATGGCGCATCAAACGCGTCTCGTTAAGCTGCATTTGGTGGTCTCTGTACTTTGGCACAGACTTCTGTCGTTTTTGCGGAGAATCGATTTCCGTGTCGGTAGACACGGAAATCGATTCTTCGTAAAAACGACATAAGTCTGTGCCGAACTCCCAGGAAGACCAAATGCAGCTCATGAAGACGCGTTTGCTGTGCCATATTTCATCAACATCCGTTTCATATTAAGGAACATATCAACTAATACTTACTTTGGAGTGGGCGAGATTTCAACACTTTCAGTCGCTGTTAGCCGCTGTTGTTGTTCTTATAACCACGTGATCATGCATCTTGTGACTATATGACATTACATGAAGAATATATTTTTAATTTATAGTCTTTCTTCTCGAAATTTTTTAATTTCATGAATTTCCATCACATATAAGAAAATAACGTTTTACTTTAGTATGCAATTTAACACCGGGCAAAATATCTACGTGTGTTAGAACTACGTGTTTTCGCATATGGACTGTGGTAGTTGGTTGGGAGCATGCGATGGGTAATTTAACGGTCGGGATTCATTCTTACCGCAACCCCGACCGCAGACCTGGTTTGACCCTCAGGTACGTCTTTGGCATCTTGTATGTGAGAGTTGAATCTGGTTATACCCCTTATAAGAGTAATACGATTATTCCTAATCCTATTACTTTTAGGGGAATGGGCCAAGTGGCGTTGGTGTGTGGTATGAACCTGGCACCAGGTCAGGTTATTCTAATTTCACGGTTGAATATATTATTTTTTTCGATGTAAATATTTCGTTATGATTTTGTGATCCCCATCAATGCAGCAGGTTAATTGTGGCATCGAACACGTGTGCCCGACCTTAGATGACATTATATGTTGATAGGCCGTTGAACGTCAATAAATCACATCAAATTGCATATGGAAATATTATTTTTCTAATTTCTAATCTAGTGGAATGATTTTCCAAAACTCACCTTTAATTTCTTCATTGGATCATTTACAAACTATCTCGTCAGGTTTCGGATTACATTTGCAGAAACAATGTGACGTTTTTAGATACCTCTTACTTCTATCCAGCTCTTTCTTTCCACTTTGTAACATTCCCATAGGGAAATCGGGGTTTGTTTTTTTACCAATAAAGTCAATATTCGACCACATTTTTCGAAATAAAAAGAAACTGTATTCTTAAATTTGAACTAACATTAAAGGTACATGCCCACTCAGTAGACACACAATGTTCTTTATATCAAAGACATCTTCTGGCAAAATAAACATTCATTCACCATTATCCCTCGTATTGATTGACATTATTATACATTTTATATGAAACCTAAATTTCCACACTGATATCAGGGGCGATAACCGCGTTTCCTTAAGCTGTTAACGGACATTACTATTTATACTCTGTGTTTATCTTTTGATGTGCAATGATCATATTTTATAATCTGTCGAAAATAATATTTATACCCCCCACCCCCCCCCCCCGCAACGAGTTGTGTGTGTGTGTGGGGGGGGGGGGGTATACTGGAGTCAGGTTGTCCGTCCGTCCGTTCGTCCGTCCGTCCGTCTGTGCGCACACAAGAATGGGTACTTGTTGGGTACAAAAGTACCCAACAAATGCTCAGCTGCGTGTTGGGCAAGCGTACGGGGATCTTCTTGGGTAGGGTTAGGGTAGTGTTGGGTACTTTTGTTGGGTACTTTTATATAGTAAAAACCCAACAAGTATCCATTCGTAGGAGTGAGTGAGTGAGTGAATAGGGTTTAACGTCCGCTTTTCTGACATAGAGGTACAAGCCTCAGGGAGTCTACACGCAGACGGGTCAACGGGGTCGTGTCCCGTATCCACCTGTCCAAGGGGGGTAAATCCCAACTTCAGAACTCAATATTTACAATCAAAATATATATTCAGTCCTGAAATTAGAACAACCTGATCTGGTGCCAGGCCCTCGCCACACCAGCATCATTTATCCCATCCCCTAAAAGTAATAGGATTAGCGCTAATCTTACTTTTATATATGGGGCATAGCCTGACTCAACTCTCACATACATGAAAGCCAAAAATGTACATGAGGGCCAAATCCGATATAGTGGGTTCCGGAAAGTATGAACACAATCGTTAAGCCAGATTAGTCGCCTTTTACGACAAGCAATGGCTACTGCAGCACTATTCTCAGGATCAGATGATCCCGCCCCGGTGCCTGCACGGGGCTCCATTCGTAGGAACGTCCGTCCGTCCGTCCGTCCGTCCGTCACTAAACTTAACATCAGAGAAATATTGTTATAACTTCTATTTCACACATGCATTCCTGTAAGGCTCTACTACCATGCTGTGCCAAATCCACGACCGTCCAACCCCCGCTGAATCCAAGGTCAAGGTCAAATACTTAGTCTGTTTACAAAACTTAACATCAGAGAAATATGTTATAGCTTCTATTTCCTTCGTCTAAAATGCTTAATATTTCACACATGCATTCCTGTAAGGCTCTACTACCATGCTGTGCTAAATCCACGACGTCCAACCCCCGCTGATCCCAAGGTCAAGGTCAAATACTTGGTCTCTTTACAAAACTTAACATCAGAGAAATAAGTTATAACTTCTATTTCCTTTATTGAAAATTCTTAATATTTCACTTGGGCATTCCTCTAAGGTTGTACTATCATGCTGTGACATATCTACGACCGTCCAACCCCCGCTGATACCAAGGTCAAGGTCACACACTCAGTCTCTTAACATCAGAGAAATATGTTATAACTCCTATTTCTTTCATCGAAAATTCTTAATATTTCATGCATGCATTCCTGTAAGGCTCTACTATCATGCTGTGACAAATCCCCGCTGATATCGAGGTCAAGGTCACATACTTAGTCTCTTTACAAAACTTAACATCAGAGAAATCGGTTATAATTTATATTTCCTTGCTCGGATCTGCTTCACATTTCACATTCGCATTGATCCAATGGACCTTTACCACCCTGTGACAAATTCACGTTCATGCCGCCCCCGCTAAGCTCAGAGTCAAGGTCACAAGCCCACACACTTGGAAATTATTTTATATATTTAGGGGTACCTGGGCCCACGCGGGGGGTACTCCGTAAGCCTCGCTTACTGACCAATCTAGTTTTTTCAGGTGACGCATTTAATTAATATAAACAATTAAAAAATATCATGCCTCATTTGCATATGAAAATAGCCTGATATCACTGAGTCACTATCAGTAAAATAAACATTACTAAATGATTATATATGTATAGCGAGCACTCGTAAGTTTTTGAACAGGTGTAATAGTGACAAAATTATATAATTCCTATAAAGAACATTGTGTGCCTACTGAGTGGGCATCTACCTTACATACAGTTTTCGCAATGTCTAGATAGGGTTAAAATGAGAAGCTTTTGTGAGTCAGAGAGTAATCTGACATTTGTGTGTGAAACGGTTTCATTTTGAAACGAGTATCGGTAATGGTTTATATACAAATGTAATGTTTTCTTTTGATCAGCTATGCCATTTCAGACACGAAGACGTGCGAGGACAGAGAAATGCGTTACATAGATGCACTGGACGTGCCGACTACGACAGAAGGTATATAGTATTACATCACAGTAGAACAATCATGTCTGCTTGAAGACGAAATGACCACGTGTCTAAACAGTTTCTGCTTAAAAGCTACTATACTGTCTGTCTCATATGTAGAGGATATTCCATCGTATACTTTGAATAATAGGAAATAATACACGAGTGTGCGTCGGCTTCCGCGTAAGCAACGAGTGAGCGTAGCGAACGAGTTGCTTGCACAGACGGCGACGGACACGAGTGTATTATTTCCGCTATTCAAACATGTACGATGGAATATCCTATTTATTACACTTCCACGGCGGATACAAAACACATTTAGTCTATTTTTGAGATTGTAATCAATGAGTTGTGCTGTGCGCATGCATAGTTGCCCAACGGCGTGTTTCCCGCGTTTTGACGACACGTATATGTGACGTCACACGTAACGTCATGTAAACTTTTTGAAATCCAAATTGCGCAGCTGTTTCTATGAACTAGATAAATTTGAGTGCATGTTTGGAATGCGTTCAATCACATTAACATTGTAGATTAGTCGAGGCTCTCCAAGTTTTCTTTATTTTGACTGTAATAAAAATTAAACATTTTGCATGGTAGCTCGTGGTTTCTACAAAGTACACGGTCAATTACGGGTGTTCTCTTCACGGTGTATTATTTGTAAGGAGTTGTTTCCCAGCAAACACACGAGGTCGGTACGACGTCGGATCTAGGTCGGATCCAGGTCGCGACGTCAGCGACTCAAATCCAACGTCAGCCCGACGTTGAAACCCCGACGTCGAAACGACGTCGGATTACGACGTCGAATCAACGTCCGTTTCCGATGTCGAATAGACGTCTGGTCCAGGTGTGATTGGTATACACTAAAAGGTGAATCACTGTCAGCATATCTATCTCTACGTTAGCCTATAGATACGCCAACGGAAGAGCAGCTGATCTGATTATTTCCACACCAACTTAATTCAGTTTAACCTGTTTGCGACATGTTTAGGCCTATGTAATTAATCATTTTATATCCAAGACGATTAATTTTGCGTATGCATTTAGGTTGGGCTGGGCGTACGTGCAATTTCATTAACATCGCAGAATTCTAGGTCAAGATTCTCGTGCGCGCGCGTAGTGTTGACAACTGACATGCTTTATTAGCGTCCGTGTCAAATGCCACTGGACCTGGTTCCCCCGTTACTGCATAGCGGTAGCCACAGATACAGTAATACGCTGGTAAACAGCCGACCTGACTCATTAGGAACTATCTCGGATCTTTTCGCCAAAGCGGAGGTCTGCTTAATCTATAATCCCCGAGGTGCTCCAATTGTGTTTAGGTTATCCCGCCATTTCCGTTTTCTCTTTGTGATTTTAATTTGAAATTGGGGAAAGATCGACGTAATTTGAAGAAATTAACTTTCTTATGTAAGTATATTGATGCATGCGTGTCAGCTAACATGTTTTCAATAACTAACATTTTTAATACAAAAATACATGACAACGCCGTGATCAGTTGATTCACGTTTCAATTCGTGAAATTATTTCGCCCCGTCTCACTTCGCACATTCCTATTCATGTGTTGTTAATATATTGTCGCTATTAACCATTTACAAACTGCATGCATTATCATATAATTGTGCCTTTAATGGAGGTCTATGCGGTCGCGTTTTCTCAAAACTTGTAGGATAGTTATAGTAATTATAGATTTTGTCATCGTTACATACTGTCTTTGTTAAACTATTCGCCTTAGATAATGGCGCATATACTCAAAGTTTATTCGAATTGTACATCACACTGTACAAAGGAAGTATGCTGATTTATACACATATTTCTTGTTGGTGAAATTACTTTCTTACATGAGTGGCTATTTATAGAACGAATTTACAAGTTTCATAGGAAACGAGATTTGAAGCTGTAACGCTCATCGAACATGTATTCGGTAGTGGTCTACAACATATACATTAGGCCATAAAAATAAGGACTTTGGCACTCACGGGGTGTGCAGAATGTGCAGCGGGAAAACGGCTTTTTTTAAATATATATAATTTGTTTGTGTTTGAGATGTTCGTGTGTGATTTTATTTCAAGTTGCCAGATGCATATTTGTGTGATTTTTTATTGATCATGTGGCAAAATTATAGTACAGTTTTATTCTCCATGACGATAAAATGCTAGACGCGCAGGGATTATTCAGACGCGGCGATATCTGAGAACCAAAGTACTTTTGATGGCCTAACGTATACTAGTGTATTATTATTATTAACTATTTCAACCCTGGTTATCCTACCTTGTCTTTTTCACACTATTTTTGTACTATTCCATTTATGACAAAAGACAATTCTAGATGAATAATAGTGGCAAATGCGGCAGATCCTGATGAGGCGACGAGCCGTCTCATCTGGATATACATTGTTTGCACATGTTGGCTTTATGGAGGTATACATCATGTAAGGGCTAATACTTAAAGATATGCAAACATTTGTATGCTTTCATAATTGTGTTGTTTTATGTATATTTCAGACAACGCTAAGACATACACATACGAGAGCAACACAGAAATAGAAGAGATTGAAGCCGATCGATCTTCCCAACGAGCCAATATTATCGAACAATGAATGTTTGAAATCACGCTGACATCCTTGGATACACTGAAACACAGTACGGCCATGCAAATACGTAAAGCGCAGAACGAGATGAAGAAACGATTGAAACGATTGAGACGATACAGGGACAGGCCGAGAAAAATTGTACAAAGTAAACCGGATTATAATAAGGATCCTCTCGAAGAACTGCTGAAGCGACGAATGAAGCACGATGATAAGATGAAAAAGAATCAGAAACAAGCTCGCCCCAAGACATCGCCGGCGACGCTTCAGGATACGTACAATTCACGCATTCGTGGATCCGACGCGGACTCCGAACCCGAGGTGGAAGTGGACGATACGTTTATGGTTGACCATCGATGCACCAGTGGGGGCATTCGTATCCGTGGACACAGTTCCAGTTCTCCATGAAAATATTACTGTTAGACGTCGGACCCCGACGTCCATTCGACGTCGGATTTTGACGTCCGTTCGACGTCGGATTCTGACGTCTAAAAACTTTCATTTTCGAACATGATCCGACGTCGGAAACCGACGTCAGTCCGACGTATATCTGACGTCATGTGCCCACTGGGTTACGGGTTTTCTCTCACAGCAAAACCCGTGCAAATAACTCGCAAGAGTGTAATCAAAACTCTTCATCGTTATATAAATATTGCAAAATCTGTATTTCTATTCATTATTCATTGAGTAAAATTTAAGAATGAGCCTACTTCTTATTTTGCAAAATATTGTAAAATACTGATTTGTTCACGCAGTCTGATCAGGACCTACACAGTTTGCCATTCAGTTAGAAAACATGTGTACTGCTACTTCTAACAAACAGTGTACATGTGTATATCCATATCAGACTGCAGGAATATGCTAGAAGATCAGGCACAGCTACCATACGCCCCATTTCTCCAGTGACAGCCACATTTCAGGTCGGCACCATCCGTCATGCGGGATGGGCGACTTCCTGGAGCAGTGGGTGGCCATCTTGTTGCTCGTGGCCCTCGTGTTTATCGGTGTCCTTATTGGCGTCGCCGTCACCGTCGGCGTCTGTCTGATCTGTCCCGGCATTCACGCGTAAGTTCTCGCACTAAACTACACCGCAATGGCTGTCGGTCCGGGCGTGTATACGTGCAACTGTGACTCATATGCCTCGGCTTGCACACGACAGTTCGCTCGTTCATCTGTTCATAGGTAGTCCGACCATTTAACAATACAGGTAGGCTGTGTTGCTGGTTCCACATACGAACGACAGCCTATCGTTGACACATCGTTTTGACATCGTTTTCGTTTTAATAATTATAAAACGATGTTTTAGTTGGTTTCAACGTGACACAATTAGCGGTGTGTAGTAGGATGGGTGACTGACGATAAGCAAACATGATAACAGAAAATACTGTTTTGCATAATCAAAAAGATAAATAACAGTTGACAAAGAGATATGACAAAACTGGCAATAGCAAGGTGCATGATCACGTGGTTACAACAACAACAACGTCCTCCACTCCAAAGTAAGTATTATTTGATATTTTCCTTAATATGTAACGGATTTTGATGAAATATGGCGCTGTAAGCGCGTCTTCGTGAGCTGCATTTGGTGGTCTATGGAGTTTGGAACAGACTTATGCCGTTTTTGCGAAGAATCGATTTCCGTGTCGGTAGACACGGAAATCGAGCGAAGAATCGATTTCCGTGTCGGTAGACACGGAAATCGATTCTTCGCAAAAACGACAGACGTTTGGGCGAAAATACAGAGGCCACCAAATGCAGCTTAACAAGACGCGTTTGATGAGCCACATTTCATCAAAATCCGTTACGTAATAAGGACACTATAAAATAATAAATACTTTGAATCAGATGGATTCTGGAAATTTCAGTCCTTGTTGTTGTTGTTAGTACCACGTGATCATACACCTCGAATAGCAGGCTAATAGTTTTCACTCGTGCTCCTCAGTGACAACACTTATTATTTCAGATGGGCCAACTCTAAAGTGCGCCGGGACAAGCGACTGCGGGAGAAGAGTTTGCGCATGAGACAATCTCACATGACCAACAGTTCGTCGTACTACACCGATATTAACGACACATTCGTACGTGTTCTCGCAATGAACCGAGAACAACATGCGCAACATGATACTGGAAACACGAATATTAGTAATGAGCAGGCTCATCTGGATCTGCAATGTTTGCAAATTTTGTATTTTATGGTCTGATGTTTGAAACGGTTAGCTAAGCATACTGGACTCAGCATTGTGTCTTATTCAACATTTGGAGACGTACTACTGTATCATCAGGGGCTTGTTTCACTAAACTTCGTACGACTAAAATGTTCGTAAGTGCAAATTTAGGTTCGTCTGTCAATTTCAATTGATGGATTTACATTTATTGAGCATAGGCTGCATATGCAGCCTATGCTCAATCGATGTAAATCCAATAATTGTTTACAAGAAAACGTTGTTAATGTGAAATATCCAGACTATCATAATTTTGTACTTACGAACATTTTAGTAGTACAAAGTTTAGTGAAACGGGCCCCATGTGACTCGGTATACATTGGTCACATACGTGCTAACTGGCCACATATGGTCGTATCCTGCAACGACTAGATATGCATATCTAGCTTACAACCAATTCAATACTGACGTTCCTTTGGCCGTCCAAAGTCAGGTGACGTTACCAAATGATGTCAGTGTAATGACGTAACGTAAACAAGCCTGCGTCCTTTTTGAACAACGAACACCAAATTCAGATTTGCTCATTCTGTAACAAAACGTTTACCTGATACATAGAATAATATGCTAGTGTATTTTGAGTTCGGCTCGGAAACGGTGGGATTTCCTAGGCGAGCCTCGGCATTCCTACGCTTTTCCTAGCATTGCATGATAAACCTGTAGCCTATTTCACCAACATTGCAAAGTATACTTTTCTAGCAAAGTATACTTTGAGGGAGAAATTTTCAATTTTAGGATAAATTTATTAATTTTTATTATACTCAATTTATTACATTATCACAGCCATTTTGGCTGTGATAATGTAATAAATTCATTATTCAGTATACTAATTCTGCATAGTTTTAATCATCAAATATATGCAGTCGTTAGTTCTATATGAAATAATGCATTTCAGGAAAAATAAATGCTTACTCCCTCAAAGTATACTTTGCTAGAAAAGTATAGTTAGCCATTTTTATGAAATCGTCTACAGGTATCAAACGGCACTAGCCTGACATTCTCCATTTATTACAGAATCAGCTGTCCGTTGGGAATCCGCTTGACAGGCAGGAATCCGGGGAGAGCACGGCCAGCGACCGACCGGTGTTGCCCGTTCACAACGACATGGACACGCCAACATATATGGACAGCGGGGTACCAGCAAATATAGAACCCGGATACACGGACGCTTCCGACGACAATATGGCGGAATCGTACGAAGCGCTGAAACGAACAAACACGGCGAAACAGAGCCATAAATACGCACATCTACACGGGTTAGACTCAGTTGATGTGACAGTAGACAATTTACGCCCTTGTAACAGTCCAGAGACAGAGAATGGGAAAAACTACTTTGTTCTAGAGAAGGTGTGATGGTACCCGCTATGACCGTACACCGCGGCGGAAATTGGGTACTAGCGATGTGATGAAACCCGGCCTCTGCAGCGGTGTGAAATCCGGAACTGCCTAACATGTGATGATATATTGACATGACTGATTCTCAAAAATATGATATCGTTGCACTCCAACCAGTGACACGCCTCAATTCACGCCATCTCGAACAGATATACATCTTTGAAGTTTTGTACTTGAGATAATCAGGCCTTGACAAATCCACTCATCCGCTCGTATTGGCGAGTGAATCTGGACGAGTGGTAATTTGAAGAGACAGTGGGCATACGCATTAAAACCACGGGTGTTTGAAAAGATGGTCAACATGTTGGTGTCATATGGGTATTTGGGTGGATTTTGTGTAGATGTGGGTGGATTTCGTTGGTTTTGGGTAATTTACATAGTTTTGTGCTACTATTAATGTTCAATAATTACACCCGACATAAATCGTCAATTTTCTACACATTCACCGTTCCAAACTTTCGGGCCCCTTTCTTACTAAATTCGCGGGAGGTGACGTAAATTGTATGTTGGTAACAATGCACCTAAACCACCAGAGATACCGAAATAACCCATAAAACACCGAAATATGAAGCGTTCTTCAAGAACCTGTGATTAAAACATGTAGGAATGTATGAGTTGAAATCCAATATGGACGAGTGGAAATTTAAGAATATGTCCAGGCCTGGATAATACAACATATGCTCCACTGTCTGTTAATTAATATGAAGACGTTGCCACCATAAGGACACGATTAACATTTTTACAGTCACGGACCACACACACATCAAGCCACATAATAAATAATAACCACTTAAAAAGTGTTTGTAGAAAAGTGTCCCGGCTATTAATGGTCAGTCCGAAAAAAAAGAAGACTTTATTGCTCAGAAAAGGCCATAAAGCAGTTTATGTCAATGCTACGTGTCGGTATTGACAATATATGTGAAAATAATGAGTTTAGCTATGTTTGAGGTTAACCAGTTTGTGTCACCAGGACATATTTCATGATTTGATTCGGCTTCTAACGAAAACCGATTTTGGGCGAAAAGAACATTACCAATAGTACCAATTCATGAATTTCATTCAAAATCGTCTGAATATTAATTATATAAGTACACTAAATGGTACTCTTTACCCGGGGCGTCAAGTAGGTCCGAGGTGATCGGCGTGCTATTGTGGTTTAACCATGTGAATGTCTTCATCAAAACCATATAAAGAAAGTAAGTAGGTATAACCCTCTCAACTTTTTTCTCAACATCAGGAATATGAATCCAAGATGGCCGTCATCCGATATTTTATCAAAATCGTATTACCTTTCATATGCTATGCTTTAAGGTTTAAACAACGTGTTGGTGTCAACGATATGGTTTTATACTTGTAAATTCAGTCCTATGCCATTATATAATAGAAAATTTGAAAATTCAAGATGGCCATAACAAATGTGTCAGCATTATTATAAAACAACGATTTTATTCGCATTAGTCACGTTAAACATAAGTGATTGGCAGTTGTAGATACATGTAGCCAATGTGGATGTTTGCATTAAGGCAATAATGAGAATATGTATAGCCATCTAGCTTCGTAGCACAGAATATGTAACTTAGGTCACATACAAACATATCAGAGAATGCCGGATCGTGTTGTCATTCAAACTGTATTTATCATAAGTAACATGTATATTCATACGAAATACTTACAACTTCAAAATGTACAACGATTGGTCATCTGCTCACTGAAGATGTCAGAGTTTCATGTAATGTCTCGTGAATGGTACCCCAGATAAGGTTTTATTGTTTTCATTAATTTGTCCTATGGTGGTGCTGGTGAATTACCATGTATGGTGTACTTACTCGTTAACTGATAGAATAAGCACTGTCATTGTAACTTCAACGTTTAATGCTATATCCAATATGTCAATCTGAGAAGGTATGTGGTCCCAACGATTACATCTTGTAATTTATTTAGCCGTGTACGTGTAATTCATATATAATGGAATAGGTATAGCAACATGTCGGTGAAGTGGTTCCACGTGCATGTTTTTCAGACAACATCAATTGTAGCCGCTCTACAGACGTGTCAAAATAGTTGAAATTTCAAATGTCAGTTTGCGATGCTCGTATTAAACCATGAACGTTAACCATTTAGGATTGTCAATCAAGAGAAACAAGAAATTGACGTCTATACATACGTTCTACTTCATTTATCATCCACTAATTCCAGCACAAAAATATTTACACAATTCCCTAACATTTGATTGGCCCGTATCAAGTCTCTGTCCAAAATTTATATCCCAGTAAACTCCCACGCCGAACTACTTTCTACAGGTGCGCTGGCAGTGCTGTCAATGTAAACAAATGGCTGCCGTCTGTCAAAATAAACACATTTTCTTGATGAATTTATTTCAAATGCTGGAATTATAAGGAATGAATGGCCTTTTTGTTGAATGTATCGGGGATATAAACTTGGAAAAGTGGCGGGAATTGTTGGAAGGCCTTCGTCCAGTATTCCCGCCACTTTTCCAAGTTTATACCTCGATAAATTCCACAAAAAGGCCATTCATTCCTATATTGAACATGATGTGTTGGTTTGAATTTCATTTATTGTGTTCCGATACAACGTGTTTACATATGCATGCACAACGAAATCGTATACCATTCCTCAAGTTCACGAGGAAAGCCGAAATAATATCTCCCATGATAGCAGCCACATCGATTTTGTTTTACTTTCCCATTTACCTAAATACACGTTAATGCTCTGTAAATGATTCTGTGGCGCTCATAAACATGTAGGAAAACAAAATAAAATAACTCTGGATTAATAAAATGATCTCTTTAACAACATGTAACCAATAGTATCATTTGATGATACATTTGAAAATACGACGATAATCAATTCAGCTAATTAAATCTCGATATTTTCAAGTCATCATTTCGTAATAAAAGGTAATACTAGCAGTTTAATGTACTCAAATACGTTACTGAAAACAGAAACTATTGAGCAGCATTATATTTGGCGGCCATTTCGAATTTGTTTAAGCATACTAACGTTATACACTTTATGAAGCTAAACACATTTATTGGTGCATATATGATATATATTAATGCTCTCTAAATGAAACGGTGACACTTATGTAGGAAAACAAAATAAGGGAACGCTGATGGTGCTTTATGTGATGTCGCTACCGAAATACGAAAAACACTGATGTTATTTGGCGGCCATTCCGAAAACACGATAATAAACAATTCAGCTCTATAAAGACATTTTCTAAAGACATCATTTCGTCAAAATACACACAATAGTGTCAGTCTAATGCACTTAAATACGTTAATGGAGAATACAAATATTGAATAACACTATATTTGGCGGCAATCTTGAAATTATAAATGTAAAATAACTACTTATGGATACTTTCATGAAGCTGGAAATATTGAACTGATTTAAACTCTGGTGTAATGGTAAAAACAACAAGGTAGTGTCATTATGTATGTTTCATATGGGAGGAAACTGGAGTACCCTTGATAATTTGATGGCAAATACTTTGCAAATATTCGTTTGAGACTAAATAAAAATAGTATGGCGGCCATTTTGTATTTGAGTTCCAGGGCATTGAGCAAAGAATTGAGAGGGTTATACCTGCTGAATTTGTTGTGTATGTGTCATAACAGGTAACCACACTGTCAAACCAAAAATAGCACGCCGATCACAAATCGCACCCATTTAGCGCTTTCGAGCCCGGTAGTTGCACCAATACTGCCTGGAGGAATATGTGAGTTTATCCAATTTTTACTAGGTTAGCTCCCTTGGAGCTACCTAGTATGGCAGTAGTAGAGATGGAATGTAAACTATTTCTACATTTAAAACTACCATTATAAGTGTCGAATTTGTAATGTTTCATTACTGAATTTTACTTAATTAGCACAAGTAAATTAAGGAATAAAACACACAGTCTGAATTATTTAATTATCTACATTTACATTATAGTCAATGTTTTGTCCTACTGTCCCATCAAACAATAATTAACTGAACTGTCACCAGAGATATCGCACCAGTTTAGTGGAAGGATACCTCGCGGCCATTATGGCGACCTGTGAGGCCATGTAAAGTTAATTTATTGAATATCATCCGAATCTTGGGGGAACTTGAAAATAGGGCAGTGTGTGTGTCTTATTGTTTTTATTATTAAAAGTTGTTGTAAATAGTGTTAACAAATTAATGATTTATCTTCAAATATATTCAAATCAAAAATAATCTGGCATTACTGTTTAGGGCGGGTTGGGATTATCTGCAGTAAATTAATTTTAGATTGCCTGATGATCTCTGAACAGAGCTGCCGGGCACACAGGTTGAAGTAACGAACCAATGTATACATTACATATACATAAACAACATTAATAAGTGAGAAGAAAAAAAAAGTTAACATTAATGTGTATAGGAGGGAGTAACTAATAGTTTGCTTATATTTGTTTTCACTTATGGATGCTTTTTTTTTGTTGTAAATTCAATGTATTTATAGACCATGGTCCGTCACTCCAGCCTGTGGCCGGACACACACCACACCTGACACATCGATGCTGTGTATTGAGGGAGCAACTGCTGATTAGATTCAGCCACACTTCCATGTGTTTTCAAATGGATTCACGTAGTACAACAACAATGAAATAGCTGAGAGACAACTGGCTGTTAAATCCAGGGGAGACAAGTCTTGGTTTATGAAAATAGAGGACACTCTACGAAAGTACGACTTACCTTCTACCTATGAAATAATACGTGATCCACCATACAAATTGCAGTGGAAAACCACAATGAAGGAGAATGTGAACCGCACAGTCGAAGATGAATGGAGAGAAGACATTCAGACAAAAACATCATTGAAGTACATAAACCCGGAAAAGGTCAACGTTGGGAAAACACACCATATATGGTCAACCGTCCGAAACAACCGACACGACGTCAGACGAGCAGAAATAAAGGCTAGGCTACTGACAGGCACTTACACTCTGCAGGCAAATAGGGCAAAATTTAATCAGTTCACAGTAAATCCAATCTGTAAAATATGTCAAGTAGAATCCGAATATCGCGAGCACTTCGTCTCAAAATGTATAGGGCTAACCTCAGTCAGAGCCGAATATATCAAAAAATTGAGGGCATGCGCGATCGATTTAAATGCTATAAACACCATAGTCAACAATACCGCGCTTCTCACACAGCTGTGTCTTGACTCGACGCATCCGAATATCTTGCGTATCCTGGATACATCTACGACTCTAGAACAGATGGAACTGATCAGCAGAGAATATGTCTACAGCCTGCATGTCGAAAGGACCAGAAAGCTCGAACTCGTGTAAATTGGGAGAACATTAATGACAATACACTCAATGCAAATAGCTCGTTCACAAATGACTGGACAGAAACAAGTTGAACTGTTGCATTATAACACGCATGGGAAACAAATAACAAATATATACATTTCACATCTACTTGAAACGACATAGTCGGTGCCACGAAAAAATAAACGTGGGAGCTCTACGAAGAAAAGAAAAAAGAAGAATGGCGCATCCTTGAGCTCACGTGAACTGTCTGACATGTGACACGTGACATCTTTGCAAGCGAATTATTCAGAGAATACATTGTCCTTAGTATTGTGATCGTGATCGTTGGGCGTCATATTCATTCTGCGTCTGTACATACCGGATACGTATACGTTGGTGATAATGTCCTGTAAGCTGTACACTATTTAATTAAACTGACACTTACCTGCTGTCATTCTGCTACGCCATATTGGCGACATGTGTATACCCTAACTGCACCGTATCACGGAAACTCTCCACCGTATCACAATACCAACAGTGAGGTGGTTCTTTTGCAGAAGCTACAAACACATTGGCTGGCAAGCAAGCAAAGCGGTTTTTAAGCTTAATACATATTTATATAAATTTGTAGATGTGCCTGCTAAGCAAATGCATGTACTAGATCTATTTGATAAACATATTATACCTGTTTTACATTATGGCTCAAGAAGTATGGGGTTTCACACAGGCACAGCATATTGAAAGGGTCCAACTTATCTTCTGCAAACGAATTTTGGGTGTTAAACAGTGTACACAAAATTATTTTATATATGGAGAGCTTGGACGTACACATTTGATAGTACGTAGATATTCAAACATTATGAAATACTGGTTAAAATTGTGTTAACTTATAGCAGTAACTTGAAGTATATCTAGCTTGTATATGAACTACTTGTAAATGACACAAAGGTATCCAGCTAAAACGAACTGGGTATCAGGTGTCCGTGATTTAATGTTCGCATTAGGTCTTAGTTATGCTTGGATACACCAAGTTGTTGGCGATATCGATATATTCTTATCACTTGTAAAACAAAGACTGACCGACCAATTCATACGGAACTGGAATGACAGACTTCAGAGCATTATTTTACAATAAGGTTGCAAAGTTTGCTTTTAAATTTTACTTAAATGATATTCAGGTACCTACATTTCGTATTGCCATGGCACAGTTACGAACATCATCACATCGTCTAGAAATCGAATCTGGACGATGGACTAAAATCAGTAGGACACGAATAGGAAACCGTACTTGCTCTTCTTGTTCAATCCTAGAAGATGAGTATCACTTTGTTTTGGAATGCACCATGTATACAGATTTGCGTAAATGCCATGGTTATTAGAAAGCTTGCCATATTTATTTACAAGGCATTTGCCATAAGGAATCGTATTTTATACCAAACAACATAACGTCGAATATGTTATAATGTAATGTATCTTCGCCCCGTATCCGATTTCACCAAGCTTTCAAACGTCCTTATCCTAACGCCTTGGTTTGTCTCAAAGTGCATGTAACATATTACATAGTTATATTGTGTATGCACTCTTAATTATATTATCATAACTTTATATGCCAATTGTAAACGTCAATATATATATATGTGTGCATGTACATCGCAAATTTTAGATTATATTTTCTCTATGCCATTGTATTGTAAATGTTTCTGTATATGTTATACATGCTCATGGGCCAGTCGGCTTAATGCAAATAAACGTTCATATATTATGCACGGGACGCGTTTTCTTACCACTTTACAGACGGCATAAAAATCACACGTATCCGGTTGAGGCACATTCAATTTTTAAAACGAAATATAAAGACCCGGTTGAGACATCGTGAAGAGGACCCTGTTGGGTAGCCAAAAGTGCTAAAAAGTGTCCGGTTGAGACAAAATATGAACTAAAAGGACAAAACGTGAAACGCAAACGCTCGTTGTCATTAACTTCATGGGTTACCTTCTTTCTTTTAACAGTTCGCCTTTATCCGAGACGCCGATCGACTATCGTTGGTTGCCGTGTTTGTCCGCATACGTCAGTGGGAATACAATCTGTGAAAGTGCGCCCGTCGTTGGCGCTAACAATAATAAGTGTAGGGACAGACCCAGTTTCTGGGATATTCGGCTATCATAAACACAGGCATTCGGCGTGTTTCGGCTTCTAACTTTGGTCGGACACGACCTCGTATCATAACACATTCAGTGATTTTATTAACGCTAATGTAAATATTTTGACGCAAAGTGCACATGTTCATTTGATAATTATTGTTATCTTGCTAAAATAACATAGAGAACATATTTATGCAAATAATATCGAATTACAGCTCCTTTTCCTAGGTCGAACACAACCGCGTAGCATAACAAATGAAATAAAGTTAGAAGCCGTGTTCATATATATAGGGTTATACTGATGAACTGTGGTCATACCCGCCGAATACCAGGACTCAAAGTTCAAGTTCTGCTTCAACTCATTGCCTACAATATACACACTAGAATCAACCATAGTATCTTTAAAAACGAGTATACATTTCATTTATGAAACGAGTCCGACACAACTCATTCACCGAGCCTACATGTATTTGTATTATGCTTTATCCCGTACCTTACATACTATACAAGATATGAACTAAACTATATAGGACATAAGAACCGCCTGTGTATAAATGACAGACGATAGAAGTTGTTGGAGATCAATCGATGAGTCGAAAAATAGGTAAACCAGGTGTCATATCATAGCCTCATTTTCATGTAAAATTAATAGATAATAGAGTGCACGTGCATGCGTGTCACAATAATAGTGTAAACTCATGTATCTTGGTGCTCATAAATATACAGTTACGTAGTATGGCTTAGTGGTATCAAAGTGGGAGAATATCCATACTTTTGCAGAACTTTTGTTCATTCTATCTGGTCGAGAGATCGAACTTCACAAAACGCGTTTTTTTGTCGATATTACATGTATTGTATTATTTTTATGACTAGAGTGATAAATGTGAAACGGTGAGGGCTATCACTCGTGCTGTATGACCTCAATGTGACATGATCGGCAAGAACCTACTCCCACATTCTTCATGTAGACACATATGAAATGTGCATTTAGTTATTAGTTTTCTTCATAGTCAGACTAGCATTCTACATGTAAACTAGTTCATGCTTAAGTTGTAAGAGCAACACATATACAAATATACAATATATAAAATATATGTATATATATTTATTAAAAACTAAGATTCCAGCTCACTACCTACGGCATGGATCACAGGTGGAAGACTCGGACCTAGGACCCACTACTTGGCTCTTTGGGGAAATGTTAGCCCACCCACTCATTTTCATACACTATAACTTACAACATTTTCCAAGGTAAGAAACGGCTTCGCAAAAATGCCGTATTTTCGGGCTCGCTCAAACACCACACATTTCGATTTTTTCTACTGACTTATGTCTCTGGTAATCGATAAATGTCTTAGGTCTTCAAATATATTCACTTCAAGTATATGCTTTTAGCATTTCGTTAGTTACGGACAAATTAGCTACCACAGGCAAGGCGATAATTGTATGTCCGAATAAATGTCACACATTTTTGTGGGCTGTGGAAGCATACATTACGTGTTAAATCGGGCCGAAATCCCATTACAGTTTCAACATATTGACGTGGATCACTGCAATCAGTAACTCAAATGTTACAATTGATGACTAATAAGTATCATCCACTAACCTTGCATTATCTATAACGTCCTTTTACTGTCGATCCCGCTTGCGTAAAGCGAGACATAGTGATCACAATGACGTCCGGGTGTCCGTCCGTGCGTTCGTCCGTCCAAAATCTGCGTTAATGTGTTTAAATACCTTATATCTCTGCAGTCGTAAGTCACCTTGGCTTGAAACTACATACACTTATTAGTAGTCTTATATATATATATATATGCATGCTGTGTCCTAATCATGCGGCCCCTGTGTCCCAAGGTCAAGGTAAAATGACTTAGAAGTGTGTGTTAAAGTTTTCACATACCTGCTATCTCTGTAACCGGAAGTCAGATTTGCTTGAAACTTTGTATGCTTATTGGGTATCATCCATATATTCATTCTGTGTCCCACTAATGCGGCCCCTGCGCCCCAAGGTCAAGGTCAAATGACTTAGAAGTTTGTGTTATTATAAAATCTCCACAATTGTTACTCCAATTTACTTCCAACTTCCAATACTTCCTTTTCATCATCCATATTTTCATTCCATAGCTTGCCCATGTGGTCCATATGCCCAAGGTCAAGGTCAAATGACTTTGTAATTTGTGTTTAACTTATTGTAAATATTCAGTTCTGAATTTGGAATTTTCCCCCCATTTGTACATGTATTTGAACATGTACTTGTACAATCATGTAAAATATGGGATTTAGTACTAAACCCATTGACCGGGCCTTAAATAACCTTAGCTGTTGATAGGCCTTTAAACCACAACAAACAAACAAACAAACAAACAAACAAATACTCTGATTTACTTCCAACATCCACTACTTCTTATTCATCATCCATATTTTCATTCTATAGCCTGCCCATGTGGTCCACATGCCCAAGGTCAAGGTTAAATGGCTTTGAAATTTGTGTTAAAGTTTTTACATACCTTATATTATATTTCCACAACATTTACTCCGATATACTTCAAACTTCAAATAATTCTTTATTATCATCCATATTTTCATTATATAGCCCACCCATGCAGCCCACATGCCCAAAATCAAGGTCAAATGACTTTACAATTTACGTTAAAGCTTTCACATACCTTATATCTCCACAACCCTTAATTCAAACTTCAAATAAATACACTCTGAGACCATCAAATGCCTCGGAGAGCTCAACATGCGGGCCGCGGCCATTTGGTTTTGATTTGCGTCCCAACATTTCGACATAGCGTTCCGTGAACTTTACTTTCACATTCCTTTGTTATATTCGCAGAATGATCAATAATGACGTCACGGGAAACCCCGAACTGGAGAATCATGAATACTCATATATTTGTTCAATCAATCATGTGGCGATGCGTGAAGCGGGTTGTGTGAGATTCTTTCGGACAGAGAAATTCCTCTGTCACTTTGGTAGCTAAAATGCGTGTAACTAACAAGATACTAAACACAGATGTTTCAAGAGAATATATTTGGGGGCCTGATACATTACTATATTGCCAGAGACGTAAATCGAAACTTGCTGTGTTTGAGCGAACCCGAAATTAAGCCTGTCTATGGCATTTTCACTCTTGTCTACCGTTGAAAAGGCTCTTAGGTATAGTGTATGGAAATGGGTGGGTGGGGTAACGTTTTCCAAATGAGCCCAAGTATTGTGTCCTAGGTCCGAGTCTTCCACATGTGGCATGGATATCCGTTACTGTAACCCCTAGACTACATAATACTTGGTGATAAATCTCACCTATTCTCTGTTTTGTTTATGATCGGTTTGCTTGTAAACAAGTAGCAAGTTATCGTCTGCGGACTTTCTTTTATGGACATAAGGAACCTTATGATGTTTGCAACGAACGTAGTGTTGATGTCAATATGCATGTCATGAGATAAATATTTAATATGACTGTAAATTATTGACACACGAGGCCAGCGCCGATCAGCTTTTATATCTTCGAGTCTACTCAGGTCAAATGCTGATCGCCATCACTCGAACATTGTTTATGGCTCAATATTGGAGTGAATGAGTATACATGACGATCAGGATTTACAGTGTTTACACATCTCATATGGTTTCTTTGCTCATCCGGTTGCACGAATTATACAGTCAGCATTAGTGTTCCGTTTGTCGCCAATGCTGTCATTAAATCAACCATGATTGGAGAAATTTTAAACAAATGTAGCGCACGACTCGAGTTCCAATGTAGTTTAAAAAATATCGACCGCTGCCGCCTCCCGTGCACATTTCAATGTATTTTACGCTTTTACGACTTTGTGGTTGCAATGGTCGCACAACCGGCCAAATAACGCAATCATATCCGCGATGCAACACAGGGGTACGAAATCGTGCTGGCGCGAATTACTCGGCCTGTGAGAAAACGCCACCCACAACGTTGTTGTAGGTGGCGAGATGTACATGGGCAGGCAATGCGACAGTAACATTTTTCATGAAAATCACAAAATATTAGCATTTACGGACAACTATATATTATTTTATGCTCGTTTTTTCACTACATTGTATATTATTATTATTAATACAGCATTAAGTATTATTCAGTTGTCTCAATTGTATACACATTTGTTCAGGTGCCCACTGTGTCTTATGTATAGCAACACTATCAACAAATGATTTTCCAAAATGAAGCTGATAACGGGGACAATTTAATTTTTACGACTGTCAAATAATCTCAATGACTCCCAACTCATATTGTTAAGAATTGCCTCCTAAACTCTGAGTCATTCACTTGAAAAACTACATTTGCTCCTAGGTTTGACAGTTTTATTTGATAGTAATGCTGAAATAGATTATATGTAAGCTATAAATTGAAATTTTGAATAGTTTGTCGATAAAATTAGACGTCAAATGACTTATGACTCCTAAACTTGAACAAATGACTCCAAAAATACAGATAGAGGACATAAACTCGTAACTGGGAGTCCTGATATATAAACAAGAGGGCCATGATGGCCCTAATTCGCTCACCTGACTCCATGAACACCAGAGGAGTTTTAAAAAAATTGTGCTATTTTTAGATGGCGGTCATCTTGGATTAAGCGATGACTCTCATTTTACCAAATCTGAAAATGCTTCACCCAAGGATCTTAATTTCCTATGAAGTTTGGCCAGCAGCGGCCATGTGGTTCCTGAGAAAATGATGTTCAAAATCTTGAATAAATGGACCTTTTGGTGGCCATCATTGATGACATAATCATTCGAGTCCGACAAATATAGCACCAGAGCAATCGCCTCATCGATACCTTCAATTTGATATATGACATGAGCATATTCGGTCAAAAATAAAATTTGACCCCAATTTGACCCCACGGGCCATGCCTACTTTTGACACCGGGGTTACCATTTTAACAACTTTGAAAGAGCATTGTAAATCGATCGTTCCTACCAAGTTTAGTCGAAATGCGGCTAGCGGTTCATGAGGAGAAGATTTTTTAAGAATTTATGCTATTTTTAGACGGCGGCCATCTTGGATTAGCGATGACCTCCATTTGAACAAATCTGAAAAGGCTTCACCCATGGACCATAACTTTTAAGTTAAGCTACCATGGGCCAAGCGTTTCATGTGAAGAAGAATTTTGAAATCTCTAATAAAAGAACGACCTTTTCACATTTCGGCGACCATCTTGGATGACATAACAATCCAATTTCGACAAAAAATGTACCAGAGTGGTGATCGCCTCATTGATACCTTCAACTTGATATATAACATGACCATATTCGGTCAAAAATAAAATTTGACCCCAATTTTACCCCACGGGCCACGCCCGTTTTTGACCCTGGGGTCACCATTTTAACAACTTTGAAAAAGCATTGTACATCGATCATTCCTACCAAGTTTCGTCGAAATCCGGCCAGCGGTTCATGAGAAGAATATTTTTTAAGAATTTATGCTATTTTAAGACGGCGGCCATCTTGGACTAGCGATGACCTCCATTTTAACAAATCTGAAAAGGCTTCACCCATGGACCATAACTTTTAAGTTAAGCTACCATGGGCCAAGCGGTTCATGTGAAGAAGAATTTTGAAATCTCTAATAAAAGAACGACCTTTTCACATTTCGGCGACCATCTTGGATGACATAACAATCCAATTTCGACAAAAAATGTACCAGAGTGGTGATCGCCTCATTGATACCTTCAACTTGATATATAACATGACCATATTCGGTCAAAAATAAAATTTGACCCCAATTTTCCCCAATTTTACCCCACGCCACGCCCGTTTTTGACCCTGGGGTCACCATTTTAACAACTTTGAAAAAGCATTGTACATCGATCATTCCTACCAAGTTTCGTCGAAATCCGGCCAGCGGTTCATGAGAAGAATATTTTTTAAGAATTTATGCTATTTTAAGACGGCGGCCATCTTGGACTAGCGATGACCTCCATTTTAACAAATCTGAAAAGGCTTCACCCATGGACCATAACTTTTAAGTTAAGCTACCATGGGCCAAGCGGTTCATGTGAAGAAGAATTTTGAAATCTCTAATAAAAGAACGACCTTTTCACATTTCGGCGACCATCTTGGATGACATAACAATCCGATTTCGACAAAAAATGCACCAGAGTGATCGCCTCATTGATACCTTCAAATTGATATACGACATGACAATATTCGGTCAAAAATAAAATTTGACCCCAATTTGACCCCACGGGCCACGCCTATTTTTGACCCCGGGGTCACCATTTTAACAACTTTGAAAGAGTATTGTACATCGATCATTCCTACCAAGTTTTGTCGAAATCCGGTTGGCGGTTCTTGAGAAGAAGATTTTTGATGAATTTGTGCTATTTTTAGACGGCGGCCATCTTGTATTACGTAATGACGTCATTTTAACAATTTTGCAATCCCCCTACCTTAGGACCATGACCATGAAGTTTGGTGACGATAGGCCCAATGGTTACCGAGGAGAAGACGTTTGAAAATGTTCACGGACGACGACGGACGACGGACGCCGGACGACGGACGACGACGGACGACGGACACATTGCGGTAAAAATAGCTCACATGAGCTTTGCTCAGGTGAGCTAAAAAGCAAATGACGTTATTGTTAATCTCAAGGGAAGTAATCATTGTAATTTATACAGTATTGGTCAGTTTACATTCACTGCATAACTATTGTTACTGTTGGTGTTGTGTTCGTTTGCGAAGATCATATGCTTTGGTTTTCTCTATAACTTATAATAAGCGCCCATGTTAAAGGAACATGCCCACGCAGCAGGTTACACTGTACTACTACTTTTCATTTTCTGTCATGACTTATATGAGCCATTTGTCTACCCACTAACGAGTTATTTTTAATTACGGCGGTGTTAATTGGTGTTAAATCGCATTGTATATGCCGCGACCAGAAAGGGTATTTTCCGACCTCGTGCTATTTTTACCAATACGCGTCACGTGACACGGTCAATCACAATCATATCACATCTTTGACATGCGCAGTGAAGTATCGGAAGTTGAGAAGAAAAATCTCTGTTCGAGTCCAAATCTAAATCTCCACGTAACTCTTTCCATTTGGTGATCTGGTCGCCAGTATTAACCACTCTCTCTCTCTGTACTGCCTGTCCCTCAGACATTTCGCCTCTTTTTTTTGATCGACGCCGTTTCATACAATTTCCGTCCTGGACGTTTCGACATATTGATATTTTTGTTTACATATTCGGAAGCCTACTGGCGCGCGTAGTATACTGCGCATGCGCACCGCAAGCCGTGATGTGAAAGTCGTCGTCCCCGCACAATATCAAAATAGACTGTTACCGCCGCGCGTCGCTAACAGTAAATTGATAATTAATAAATGATTATATTTCTATATTTCTTTAGAACTGGTGGAATAGTGACATAATTATACACTTATTTAATTCCTATAAAGAATATTGTGTGCCTACTGCGTGGGCATGTATTTTTTATATTTAAGGGCATGTACCTCTCTTTGTCCAATTCCGCGCGGCCCGATCGGCTCAGGTGCGCGTTTAGATAATTTACCAAAAACACGTATATTTGTGGTAGATTATTGCATTCAAATGATTAAAATGATTAACATGATCATAACACATACTAATTCAGTCAATTCAATGACAATGTATGGTATAAATATCCGCTAACGGACGTACAAGCAACTTCGAACAGCCTTTGTAGCCTTTTACAGCCTTTGGGGTGTTTAGGGTGACCGAAACGCATGGCAAAACAACGATGCAATAATCAATAATGGAACTCTGGATGTCTGACACTTGAAACAGTGCGAATGAATAAAGCATCAATCCAAATGATTATGCACATGCAATTTAGACTACAACCAAGAAGATTTAAAATGTCACAAACACGAATGACGAATACAATAACATGAAAGTAAGTTGTAATGGCACCAGTCAGCAAGCATCAAGCCACATAGAATTGTAATAAGACGGATAGAACTTAGAATGTCATCAGCAAGCAAGCATCAAGCCTAATATAATTATGGCGGATATTACCTTCCATAGTATTCGACTGGTAAGTTTCGTTGACTATTTGTATGCTTTTAAGCACATTGTTCATTCGACTGACCACTTTTGTTTTTTACGTAGAGCAGATTCAGTGTTCCTACTCAACGGAAAAATCTCGCCGTTAAATTAGTCACGTACGTGATCAAACAAAATGTACTGGGATGTAGCGTACGTTCGTTCTTGAGACTATGACTGGAGAAATGGGGCTGATGGGATTTATGACCAGTGCAACTTCTGATCAACATTCATATCTAGCCTGATAACGATCTATAATCTGTATTCATCCTTTTCGGAATCCCGATCTACCTGGTTTGGCCCTCAGGTACGTTTTTGGCCTTCTAGTACTTGAGTTGAATCCGGTTATACCCCATTTTAAGAGTAGTATGATTATTACTAATCCTATTACTTTTAGGGGCCAGGGCTAAGTGACTCTGGTGTGTTTAGGACCTGGCAACATGTCAGGTTATTCTAATTTCAGGTCAGAATATATATTATTGTAAATATTCAGTTCTGATTTTGGGATCCCCCCTCCCCCCATATCACAACAGGTGACATACGAGACTTGACCCCGTTGACCCGGCCTAAAATGACCTTGGCTGTTGGACAGGCCGTTAAACACCATCAATCAATCAATCAATCATATCGTCCCAGCCCTACCTATAATACCTTGGTATTGGTTTTGCATAACATGTAAGAGGGACATTACTTTGATTTCTTAGAATCTTGTTTATTCATTCAGAAAAGTGTGAATAAAGTTTATTCATCATGAAATTGTTTTATTATACATCTATAAATTGACCCCATTCAATTTCATTGTGAATTACCCAGGGTTTAGAATCACAAGGTCTATTGTTTTGGTGGGGGGGGGGGGGGCGGTTTGGTTGTGAGCATGCGAAGTGTAAACTTAATGTCGGAATTTATCCTTTCCGGGATCCCGATCTACCTGGTTTGGCCCTCTTGTATTGTGTAGTTGAATCCGGCTGTACCCATTGTAAGAGTAGTAGGATTAGCACTAATCATTTGTTTTAGGGACTGGGGCTATGTTACTCTGATTAGGTTAGGACCTGGCACCAGGTCAGGTTATTCTAATTTCAGGGTTGAATATATTATTGTAAATATTCAGTTCTGATTTTGGGATTTCCTCCCATCCATACAGGTGAAATGTGTGATTTTACCCCATTGACCCGGCCTAAAATGACTAGCTGTTGATATGCCGTTAAACACCATTAATCAATCAATCAATCAATATATTGTGTTGGTGTTATATAATGATGAAACTGTCATGGTTGCGTTCCTAGGTAAATCTTATATTTCTTCCATTTAATGATGGCCATGTTCCAGCCATTAACGCTAGGAGTCCGACAATACCAAAGTTAGCAACATTACTTCTGTAGTTTGTCTGAACATTCGGCAGAGAATTCCAAATCCAAAAACCGTTGACTTGAATGTTCAGACAAAATACAGAAGTAATGTTGCTAAAGTTGATATTGTTGGACTCGCAGCGTTAATGGCTGGAACATGGCCATCATTAATAAGAAGAAACAGCAGTCGTATTGATGAAAAATAAGATTTACCTCAGAACTCATGGGCGGCGCCATGACAGTTTCGTCATTAACATTAAAACAATAGACCTCGTGATCCTACACCCTGTTGTCTGAAGGTAGAAATATTTTGTTTATGATTTTAGACAAATCAGTCACAATTGGTTGCTGATATCTCTCATTGCAGTCTGTATGAATGTGTGAACATGGATAGATCCATTCTTGCTATCAAAATATATATATTCTTATGTCCCTGGCATCTAAAAAATGTTGTGATCGTATCGTCTCAAATGGTCGTCAGGATATATATTTAAGGCGGGGACTAGAAAAGTTGACCCAATTTAAATCTGGTATGAAATGAGTTCAATATTTCTATCATTTTCAAAGAAATACACTAATTTGTCCCGGTCGAAAGTCATAATGCAACTTGAGATAGTATGTGTCGATGAGAAATGAGGCGCATTATTGCAGCAACCTATGTGCAATGTTAAGTCTTTTCCTGGCTGCAACTTCTTGGTCCTGTTACCCAAAGTTCTTAACATTTGTAAGCACATGAGGGACTTCGTCTTCAGCTAGAACATCTTGAAAGTCATCTTTATTCATGAGGCATATGTTGTGCAAAGCACAACCTGTCAGTATTGTCTGAACAATCGTTCTAATATCCCTTTGATATATATTTTGCAGTCTGGTGAATCTACCTTTCAGTAGTCCAACAGCACATTCCACCTTACACCGTATACTGGAGTGAACCTTGTTATACTGTTTCTGAGCATCTGTTAGGTGGCCGCTATCTCTGTACATTATGGAATAAAGGCGGGTTCCTCAGAATCCCAGCATCATGTACCTTTCCTGGGTAACCAGCAAACACATGTGTAAAGCGCATATCTTCTCTGACTACCGCCTGTAACACTACAGAATAGTAATGCTGTACTTTCACTTACTCCAAATATATCTGCTATTGAAGCATACTTGTCCAAGCTCGCCATGTACCAAAGGAGCATGAGGATCCTGTCATCTAATGGCTTCTGTATATAACCCCCATATGGACTGCCGGCATAATATTCCAGATATGTTCTTTGTTAAACACACTTCACAAATATACTCCTTCAAAGTTTGGACACTTACTCTACTAACTCTAAAGAAGGTCTCATCCAATGTAAATGCTGACGCAACATGCTGAACATATTCAATTTGACGATGACGATCACCAGGGAACTTCTTGCTAGCAACAGAGAACAATGGATATATACCCAGTGATGTTTGAGGAACAAGTCTGGAATATCTGAAACTTGGTCATCTTGGGGGTAAGTTCGGACAGCGGGTATATTAGGACAGCGATTTCTATTCCTGTACACGTCAATGTTTGGGAATAAAAGTGCCAAATCTTTATTATCAGTAGATGAACCCGGAAAATAGTGAAAATCCTGATGAGACGGCTTAAATTACGTTCAATCTCATCTGGATCGCCACTATTTGCATATGGTATATGTCTTAATTTACCCGCTGTCCGAAGTTACCCGACTTAACCCTAAACTTACTCTGTACGCTTCTAAGGATGCAGAAAAAATATCAATTGGCAATAAAAGAACCGGAACACAGTGACAATGATCTGCAATTTATAGAGAACCTTCTCCGCAAGTTTCCTGTAGTTCCAACTAGACACAACAGGACAAAAGTCGCCTCTTTGTCCGTCCATGTGTGTGTCCATCTGTCCAAATCTTGCAATGCCATAATTTTCTAATACATTTTAATTTGGCACACATATTATTTTACTGCACCATTATGCGAGTACAATGCAGGTCCATAAGTGGTTCATGGCGGAAACACGTATATAACAGTTGCAGCAATATTCGTGTTACTGTATGCGCTTAATTTATTCGTACTTTTTAGTAAACCATGTGATGATGATATCTACAACACTACAGTCAGTATCTGTCTTCCTCCTCGCTACTCTCAAGAAGAATCGCGGCAAGTTTACGTTTTCCGAACATCTTAACTTGTTGTTGTTGTTGTTGAAAATACCGTATCTGGATCTGTTGAGTACGTGTTCATTCGACTGAGGTCGGAACGTTCAGTACGGTCTACCCACTGCGCATGTGGGCGGAGCTTAGCAAAACGAGCCTGTCGAATACGTCCACTGTCGAAGAGTCATTTGAGGTCAAGTTGACCTCTAAATGATCTAAAAAATAAAATACCCCAAAAATGTAAAATCTATGGTGGGTACCCACATCTATCATAAAGCTAACAGAGTTTGCCAGAGAAACTTTATTGGAGGGCTTTTATGTGCCCACAGTTTGAAGTATTAACGGACCAAGGTTCATAAATACACATAGAAGCATCAACAAGCTAAACAAATTGTTTACTCCATTTACTGGTAATGTGTTATAAGATGGAGTAAAAAATGTTAGCATATTTTTCCTCACTTACTGGTGCTTTTATGTATATTTAATGTGTATATAGACCTTGATCCGTTACTTGAACCTGTGGGCCTGTCGTTTTGTCCTGTCCACCCGGAAGTCGGAGTATGTAGGACACACGTCCCTAGATCTTTAGTATTTAATTTAATTTCGTAAAATCCGTTCTGATATACAACACAACACAATATACACATTGAATAACAGGGGAAATGTCGGAAAAGTTTAATTTGGAGCGGACGCTCGGCGAAGGGGCGTTTGGTAAGGTTTATTTAGTGACTTCGATGGATGACAGAAAACAGGTAAAAACTTCAAATCAAGCTACGACTGTACGATACTGGTCTTGTTTAAATATCTGTGTTTGATCGATAAATCGGCCGATACATCTTCAGATATACGTGCTGTTTTGTATCTATGTCAATAATGCTCAATTGTCATGTAAAATTCAAGTCCCAGTGTTTGTAATGCGGAACTGGCTTGAAAAAGACGATTTCCACAATATTTGAAAACGAAAGTAGAAATAAAGTTTGCTTTTGGTTTCTCCAAGATTCCCACGTCAAGGCGACCATCCCACCTGACTTTTTGAATAGGTACACGCCGAATATGGATGAAAATCTCTCTAAATTCGAGTTAAGATTAGAAACTGTCGATTTCTTGTCTTGTATGTAACCGATTTTTTATGAAATTTTGCTGACCGTACCCACCAATACAAGTACATTTCCATGTTGTAAGCCGCATTACGCTAAACTTTATAGTTTAAATTCAAACATCTGGAAATTAGTTTTCTCGGCTCTGAAAGGCGTGGATAAGGTTCACACCCGCCAGGCGCGGATCCAGGATTTCGGGTTACGGTGGGGCGTAGCTATTTTGCAATAATTGACTATGCAAAAATAAACAATAAATTCACAACGAACGTAGAATAGTGCCTTGTAACTTGTAAAAAATCTTTATTCGGCAAATTATAGGGAGGGCGCGCGCCAGGTCCACCCCACCCCCCCTGAATCCGCCCATGTCCGCCATTGAGAATTGCATGTTATTTCATTCAGAAGACAAGTGTATGTATTCATCGTATGTGGCTCACAGGCGCGGATCCAGGATTTCGGGTTGCGGGGGGGGCGTAACTATTTTGCAATACTTGACTATATTATCGAACGAGCATAGCTCGTTTGTAGACCGAGCAGAGCTCGGGATAGCGCTAGAGGGGTCTTCTACATCGCATTTCCTGCGTTCTGGCGCATTTTGGAGCAAAGCCCCACGTTTATTTTTTGGCTGCACCCCCCAATAAACAATAAATTCACAACGTGAACCAATATCTAGAGTTCTATCTAACGGATCATAACCCAATTTGGTATGCATGTTTGCCACGGCAAGACGAAGAAGCCTATTGATTTTCTGACTTATCCAACTCCGCGGTCCTTTTTATACGCGCGTTTGAAAAAACGGGACGTATTATGTATTAATCTTGTATGGGCGGCGGGCGGGCACAGGTTGTCCACGCAATAACTAGAGTACTACTTGACGGATTGTAACCAAATTTGGTATACATGTTTATCACGGCAAGCCGAAGAAGCTATTGATTTTCAAAAATTTCCAATGACGTCTGCCCTTGGCGGCCAATTTTTATTTTTCTCACTCTGTATCCTTGTCCACGCAATAACTCAAGTTCTACTTCACCGCTCGTAACCAAATTCGGTATACATTCTTATCACGGCAAGACGAAGAAGCCTATTGATTTTGAGAAAATTCCAATAACTTATCTCCCCTTGGCGGCCATTTTTTATTTTCGCACTCTGTATCCTTGTCCACGCAATAACTCAAGTTTTACTTGACCAATCTAAACCAAATTCGGTATACATATTTATCACAGCAAGGCAAAGAAGCCTATTGATTTTGAAGAATTTCCGATGACTTATCTTCCCTTGGCGGCCATTTTTAATTTTCGCACTCTGTATCCTTGGCCACGCAATAACACAAGTTCTACTTCACCGATCGAAACCAAATTCGGTATACATGTTTATCATGGCAAGACAAAGAAGCCTATTGATTTTGAAAAATTTCCGTTACTTATATCCCCTTGGCAGCCATTTTTAATTTTCGCACTCTGTCCACACAATAACTCAAGTTCTACTTGACCGATCATAACCAAATTCGGTATACATGTTTATCATGGCAAGACGAAGAAGCCTATTGATTTTAAAAATTTCCGATGGCTTATCTCCCCTTGGCGGCCATTTTTAATTTTCGGATTCAGTATTCTTGTCCATATCGAGTTCTACTTGACGGATCGTAACCAAATTTGCTTTACATGTTTATCACGTCAAGATGAGTTATCTCCCCTTGCCTCGACGGGCGTATATTGTGACCTTCGGCACTCTTGTAATGTTTGGATTCTGTATTTTTATCCGCTCAATCGAGTTCTACTTGATGCAATTTTCAGAGCCAATAAAACAAAGTTCCCAAATGTTTAAAAAAAACTATAAGGTTTAGCGTACTGAGACTTACAGCCGGGAAAAGTACTTGTATTGGCGTTTATGGTGCGCTTTATTTCACCAAACGGGTACGTACAAGCTTAGAAATCAACAATTTCTTACCTCGAATCAAGAATGTCATGACATATTTATCATTGAAAATTTCTCAGATTATGCCTAAAAACTGTTGTGTTTCATGCCATATATGGGCTGTTTTACAATCAGGGGTACCTTTTGAAATATTGCATAAAATAAGCTATTGTGGACAGCTTAGGGATGCATGCTACTTGATTAGATAATTTTGGACCGAAGGGACTTATGTTTAATATTGAAAAGCAGTTTATTTTATGAAAAAATCTCAAATTTTGACGAAATGACTGTTAAATGGCTGTTTTTTTTACTATTTCTTTGACACATACTTGTAATTCCAGCAATAATAAAAATGTTCATGAAGCAATGGGGAATGCAGGCATTATTTAGCATATCAGAAGGTTTTTTTTGTATCTTCACCGGTTATCACACTGTGTACCATATACATTGTACAACTGGCTATTTTGTCCGTCAAAAAATGTCTTCTCCGGAAGTGGTTTGTATTACTTACAGGGACCAAAATGCATGTGATATATTGCCAGAATTAAATCGCTTGTGGGATCTGATATTTATAGAAACGAGAAATGGTTCTTTGATTCCACTTTCAATCTATTGATATTATCGCTGTATGATGTATTGTCAAAATATGTCTTCTCCGGAAGTCAGATTGTTAATAAATGTCATAAACAAACATGAATGTATCATCTTCACCCTTTCTGTTGATTTTTATAATAGCCTGGTGTATAATCTAATAAACCACACAATGTCAAGAATGTAATTTGGTATTTTCAAGTAATACTACAGCACCCCGGTAAGTAGTGTGCCAAATTTAATAGCTTTGATACATGATTCATTAACATTAAATTTCATTAAAATTACAACATAAATGGTTCCACAAACACTTTCTAGACATTATGTAATTTAATACTACTATTGGGTGCCATAAACCTACTAGTATTCTCAGAGGGTAGTATGTTGCATTGTAATGGTACATTTTCCGGAGAAGATGTGCTTTTTTGTGGTGTTCTGTTGTAATGCTTGTAGATTTCTATCCTGGTGGTGGGATTTCAATATTAGTGGTGGATGTTGCAGTGTAGATGCTTCAACCATATGGGTTGACTATTTACCAATCTCACATGTGGATTTCATACATGTGCTGATCATACCATACTTGTTTATAACCAATATATCAATCATGGTGTTTATATCGGCATGACATAATTGATAGCACATTGTAAATGATTATCTGTGCAGCATGTTGTACCAAATTATATTAGTTTATCTATCATTTATTTTGCTGTATGTGTTAAACGCTACAAACTGTGAAACTGACTGATAGCATGTAAATACTAAGATGACCGAGATGGCAAGTCCATGTGCCGTATGGGATACAATAACAAGAGACTGTTCGTATATATGTAATATAGATATCCCATCGCATTTACAAAGCAATTATCTTTGAATCAAGTGATGATCAGGTATAGAACGGGTCCTTAAACCAATGAAGGCCAATACATTTTCATCCATACAAGTGATGACGATCCCCTTTTGTGGCAATTTATGTATGGCTCTTGGTGTCACACTATGACTTTGACCACTCCTGGGTGAAGTGCCTGGGTAAATTTAGGTGAAAGTGATAAATGTTATTGCTATAATCTTTACATAATTATTAACTAGTAAAAGTTGACCAGGAACTACAAACGCAAAAAGCCCTGCTTAGTGATGACATCATATGGACGATCAGCATTGTCAGTGTAGATGTTGAGCATGTGTAAACTGTTATTCTAAGGCATAAGCGATGTTTCATTGACGTGATAGCGACCGGCTTAGGCCCTGATCAGATTGCACGATGCGAAGCCTGATACGGCGCTACGCTTTTTTGGTCGCAAAAGCAATAATGCCTCCGTTGTCACACCACAATGATGGTCTTCTGTAAATTTCATTTTGGCCAGTTTTATTGTCGCGCCTGCTTTAGCAGAGGCGCGACTATAGTCGGCGCTTTTTCCGTCGTCCGTGTCGTCGTCGTCCGGTTTTTGTCGCGCCTGCTTTAGCAGAGGCGCGACTATAGTCGGCGCTTTTTCCGTCGTCGTCGTCCGCGTCGTCGTCCGTTTTTTTTGTAAGGCAAATGCGTTAAAGTTATTGTTTTTTCACAATATCTCTTTAACCCCTTGCCAGACATTGATAATATTTCACATCAATGTTTGTCTAGGGATGATGCTTCATTACGCACACCCCCACATCCAAATTATCAAGGTCAAGGTCATTTATTTACTTGTAATGTTCACCGGTTTTGTAACAGAAATACGTTAAAGTTATTGTTTTTTCACAATATCTCTTTAACGTCTTGCCAGACTTTGATAATATTTCACATCAATGTCTGTTTAGGGGTGATGCTTCATTATGCACACCCTCACATCCAAAGTCTGAAGGTCAAGGTCATTTATTTACTTGTAATGTTCACCAGTTTTGTAACAGAAATGCATTAAAGTTATTGTTTTTTCACAATATCTCTTTAACCCCTTGCCAGACTTTGATAATATTTTACATCAATGTTTGTCTAGGAATGATGCTTCATTACGCACACCCCCACATCCAAATTTTGAAGGTCAAGGTCATTTATTTACTTGTAATGTTCACCGGTTTTGTAACAGAAATGCGTTAAAGTTATTGTTTTTTCACAATATCTCTTTAACCCCTTTCCAGACATTGATACTATTTCACATCAATGTTTGTCTACGGATGATGCTTCATTATGCACACCCCCACATCCATATTCTGAAGGTCAAGGTAATTCATTTACTTGTAATGTTCACGGTCAAATGCCTCGGCAGGTGCGACACTGCTTCCGTGGCGGAATTCTTGTATGAAATTGATGGCCATTTCAATTTGACTGATAATTCCATGACATTTGAAAACCCTATGCAAGATATTGATTTCTCTATCAAGGTGTATGATCACGTGGTACTAACAACAACAACAAGTATTGAAACTTCCAGAATCCATCCAATTCAAAGTACACATTTTATATTGTCCTTATTACGTAACGGATTTTGATGAAATATGGCAGATCAAACGCGTCTTGTTAAGCTGCATTGTTAAGCTGGAGGTCTCTGTACTTTGGCCCAAATTTCTGTCGTTTTTGTGAAGAATCGATTTCCGTGTCGGTCACGGAAACCGATTCTTCGCAAAAACGACATAGTCATACCGAACTCCCTGGACGACCAAATGCAGCTCATGAAGACGCGTTTGCTGTGCCAAATTTCATCAAAATCCGTTTCATATTAACGAAAATATCAAATAATACTTACTTTGGAGTGGGCAAGATTTCAACACTTTCAGCCACTGTTGTTGTTGTTATAACCACGTGATCATGCACCTTGTCTATGCCACTCAATGAAGTTAACGGTATACATGTAGATTTGCGGTTTAAGGTTTCACTTACGCGTACTAAAATTTAGCTATAATCCGTTGGACGTTCACATTTAAACGAGGGTCAGTCAATAGATAACTGACCTCGACAACTTACTGATGCGAAAAATTTGCACGGGATTCATGGTTTGTACATTGACTATATATGAGTCAGTAGTTTTTACAATTTTGCATGAACATTTGGAAATGAGAAAGGTAACTGCGCGATGGGTGCTGCGATCGTTGGATGCCGACCAAATGGCAGCTAGGGCTGCCTCAAGTATGGCTCTGTTGCGTCAATATAACTCCCGCACAGAACATTTTTTAGAGCGATTAGTGACAGCAGATGAGACATGGGTTCACTGTATGATCCAGTGACGAAAGAGCAAAATAGTCAGTGGGTGGGGAAGGGGTCTCCGATACCCAAGAATTACAAGACCCAGTCATCAGTGGTAAGATTATGACCACCATTTTTTGGGATTCTAAAGGGGTAATCCTGCTGGATTTTCTACCTCGGGGTTCGTACAATGAATGGGCAATACTACGCTGAACTCATAGCTCAGGTCAGAGTAGCCATTATTCAGAAAAGGCGTGGCAAATACACCAAAGGCGTCCTTCTGCAGCATGACAATGCCAGGGTCCATACATGCAATCTTACAGTCGCTGGAGACTGCAGGCATTGAATATGTTACTTATTGACTGACCCTCGTACTTCGCGATATTCTTATTGACAATAAAGGCAACAATATGAGACAAAAATATTCATCATAAACCCACATAATAAAGTGTGTACATGTATTAGCAAATTTCTTAGGTAACAAAGTAGAAAGTAAACAAAGAACTATATGAAACACAAATTTGGAAACACTACTCCATGATAACTCTTATGTAATGTACTGGAATGAACACTACTCCATGATAACTCTTATGTAATGTACTGGAATGAACACTACTCCATGATAACTCTTATGTAATGTACTGGAATGGAAGTAACACTTACAGTTATAGCAGGGATCAGTTTACAGGCTGAAGTGGACAAAATGGGCGAAATTCTCTGCCTAAATTCTCTGACTTCTCCCTATTTTGAGTTGAGGGAGAAGTTTTTTGCTATACAACATTTTTGTCAATTTTTTAATGAAAACTTCTCCCTATTTTGAAGGGCTAGCTTGAACCCTGGTTATAGTATATAGAACCAATCCCGATACCCACCCATTTCATCTTGTAAGGGCGGGCGGGCACAGCTTGTCCACGTAATAATTAGAGTTCTACTTGACGGATTGTAACTAAATTCGGTATACATGTTTATCATGGCAAGACGAAGAAGCCTATTGGTTTTCCGATGACTTATCTCCCCTTGGCGGCCATTTTTATTTTTCGCACTCTGTATTGAGAAGTTTTTCGGTACCAAATACAATGTATCTCCACAACCCTATAAGTCTGATCAACTAGAAACTTCATATACCTCTTTATCATCATCCATATTTTCATTCTATAGTCCACGCATGCGGCCCCCATGCCCAAGGTCAAGGTCAAATTGCTTTGAAATTTGTGTTAAAATATCTATTTCAGTTTTAGTCTGCTTTAAAGTTTTTAACTACCCAATATCTCCATAACTGTAAGTCCAATTGGCTTGAACCGTTATATACTTCTTTATCACCATCCATTTATGTTCATGCTATAGCCCACCCATGCAGCTCGCATGCCCAAGGTCAAGTTCAAATTACTCGGAGAATTGTGTTAACATTTTTGTAAAATCTGCGTGAACGTTTTTAAGTACCCAAATACATGTATCTCCCCAATCTGATTGCTCTAACCAGATACATACATACTGGGACCATCAAATACCTTGGCGGGCGTGATATGCTGGCCACGGTCATCTAGTATAGATAGCTTTGCCTGTAGGTAACACCATAGCAGTCATGTGACCAAACAACCTGGACATAATCTTGTCACAACGTTGAACTGTGTAGTAGAATCTCTGAGATGAGCTGCAAGTCTGCATGTGTTAATATAACCACAGAGCCACTGTATGTTTAAATATAATCATACTAATATTTAATAATAATCAGAAATATTATTATACCCCCCACCCCCCCCCCCCGCAACGAGTTGTGGGGGGTATACTTGAGTCAGGTTGTCTGTCCGAGCCAGCAAACGGGGTTTAGGAGCTTAGGGTAAGGGTTAGTAACAAAGGATTCCTTTGTTCTTTTCCGTAAGCTCCTAATATCTTTGATCTTTATGAGCTTATCCTTTGATCTTTTAAAGAACAAAAAGCCCATAACTGCCAAACGTTAGAGCGTCCGTACGTGTGTGCATCCGTCCGTCCGAGCAACCAAGGGTGTATCAGGGGCCATGGGGCGGAGCCTAACACAAAAGAATCCTTTGATTTATTCCGTGTGGCCCTTTATTCTATTCATTACAAGGGGACATCTCTTTGATCTAGAACAATGGAAATGGCCCCTTCTTCACTATTGGTGGGCCGTCCATCCGTCCAGTCTGTCCGTCCGTCTGTCACTAAACTTAACATCAGACAAATATTGTTATAACTTCTATTTCCTTCATTTAAAATGCTTAATAATTCACACATGCATTCCTGTAAGGCTCTACTACCATACTGTGCCAAATCCACGTCGGTCCAGCACCCGCTGATCCCAAGGTCAAGGTCAAATACTTAGTCTCTTTACAAAACTCAACATCAGAGAAATATGTTATAACTTCTATTTCCTTCATCTAAAATGCTTAATATTTCACACATGCATTCCTATAAGGCTCTACTACCATGCTGTGCCAAATCCACGACCGTCCAACCCCCGCTGATCCCAAGGTCAAAGTCAAATACTTGGTCTCTTTACAAAACTTAACATCAGAGAAATAAGTTATAACTTCTATTTCCTTCTTTGAAAATTCTTAATATTTCACTCGTGCATTCCTCTAAAGTTGTACTATCATGATGTGACAAATCCAGACCGTCCAACTCCCGCTGATCCCAAGGTCAAGGTCACATACTTAGTCTCTTTACAAAACTTAACATCAGATAAATCGGTTATAACTTCTATTTCCTTGCTCTTATCTGCTTCACATTTCACACACATATTGCTCCAATGGACCTCTACCACCATGTGACAAATTCAATTTTGTGCCGCCCCTGCTAAACCTAGAGTCAATGTCACAAGCCCACACACATGGATTATTTTTTTTACATATTTAGGGGTACCTGGGCCCACGCGGGGGGTATTCCGCAAGCCTCGCTTACTGACCAATCTAGTTTATAGGTCAGGTTACCGCTGCAGTCACTAACCAGTCTTAAACACCCTGCAACTGCATTTCAGTATGCCATGAAAGTAATCGATTTGCGAACATCTCCAGAAGAGGAACGACAGCTTGCAGTAGGGGAAGCTCAACTTCTAAAGCAGCTCTCACACGACAACGTCCTCAGCTATACGGATTCCTTTGAGAACAAGGGGGCGCTATGTATCGTCACTGAGTACTGTGCTAATGGTGATCTGTCAGAGTATTTGGAGGGCAGGGGTGGCCAACAGCTGGAGGAGGATAGATTGCTGGAGTGGACGCGCCAGATAGCCAGTGCTTTACAGGTCAGTTCCCAGATTTACGTTAACCCTTAGACCACTATCTTAATTGTTTTGTCGTCTGCTGTTTATTTTCTATTCTCCATTTTTGTCATCAAAAACATGCTTTGACAGCACTTTAGAATAATTTACAACATCCTTTGACAGCACTTCAGAAACATTTCCATTGGAAATGATTCTGAAGTGCTGTCAAAGCATGTTTTTATTGAGAAATAAGGCAAGATATAAAAGCAACAGCAGACGACAATTGTTGTGAGTAGCGGTCTAAGGGTTAATATGAATATTTATCAGGTAACGTTGCATTGACCTAATACATATTGACTGATAACAAATTGTTGTAGCAAATATTAACTGAAGAACGATACTGTACAACTTTTTATGAGATGGAAAACCAGATAAAACATTTAGAAAAATTATAGCACAAGCCTACGAAAATGATGAACTGAAAATTATAGATATCTGTAATAATTCAGATATAAAAAAATCAACAATTTGATATGTAGATTTTGGATGTGGCCAAATTTAGCATATCTCTTGATCCGTTAGTTGGATCATTACCAAACTTTATCAATAGCTTCCTCACATTGATAGCTATCCATCCAGTGTTATTTGGGTGACCTTGACCTTCAACTTTGTGACCTTAACCTTTGTGTCAATAATTTTGGACGTACGTCCAAATGTTGAATACGTCCTGATCTGTTAGTTGGATCCTTTACAAACTTCATCAAGAGCTTCCTCACATTGATGGCTATCCATTTTTCCACGATTTTCTACCGACAAACTTTTGGCCATTAAATACATTAAATCTTAAAAATATTTAAATGTAAGTACTTTTTCATCACTAACAAAAAGGTCACTCTCCCCCAAAAAAATAGTTTTAAGCACTGTAGACAGGTGTCAATCACACAAACTACACAAAAGTAACGAATATCATTCTACTCTCGCAAATCGGAACACATAGGGACATAGTCCACTTTTCACTTTTTGCTATCCTTCTATATTACTCCAACAACTTTCCTATTTCTATCTTTTCCCCCTTACTATTTTTCTACTAAAAACCTTACTTTTGAATACATTGAGTACCGGTACATGTGTAACTGTATGCGATCACATAAGCCATACATTGTTAGTCAATATTGTATGTATAAATGTACATGTTGTATTTAAAAGTGAAATAAAAATATTTAAATTAAAAAAATATGGTTTTATAGCAAAAAAAAACATTTTTATATGGAATTTAACATCCATGGGGGAAAAAAAGTGGAAGCGCTGGGGGAGGAGTCAAAAACAAAACAATTTACTCTAAAACCTGGCTAGTTATCTTGGAAATGATGTAACTAAGAAAACAAGTTAGATTTTGAAATGCGGTCCACAAATAAAAAAATATTTTAAAAAAATCTATTTTTAGCCCCCATGTTAAATTCCCTTAGGAAAATATTTTTTTCGCAATAAAATCAATATTTGACGGAATTTCATCAAATAATTTTTTTTGAGGAGGGTTACTTTTTGGTTATTGATGAAAAAGTACTTACATTTAAATATTTTTAAGATTTAATGTTTGTAATGGCCAAAAGATCATCGTGGAACAGACAGTAGTGACATTCAGTTGACCTTCACCTTGGGGACCCTAACTGTTGTGTCAATAATCTTGGACATACAATGTACATACAAATGTTGAATATGATTTTAAGACTAGCTATAGTCCATTTATAAAAAGGGGTATGTTTTTTTTCTTCTAAAAAGTATGGAAATTACTTGCAAATAGTGCAGATCCTGATGTCACGAGCCAGCTCATTTGGATCAGCACTGTTGCAAACATCCCAAAAGAGGTCCGTAGTGTTGACAGGGCTAAGGTTTATTAGCCCCACCACGATAGTGGAAGGGGCATATAGTGTTACCCTTGTCCATCCGTCCCGTCAGTCCCGTTCGTCCGTCCCGTCATTCCCGTCCGTCCGTCCCGTCCGTCCGTCCGTCACGAAACTTTAACGCTCGGGTAAATGTCTCATAATTTCTTCATCCTTTGACCGATCTGCTTCATATTTCATATACACATTGCTCTAATGGTCCTCTACCGCCCTGTACCAAATCCAGTCCGCCCCCGCCAAGCCCAGGGTCAAGGTCACATACTTGGTGCTTCAAAAACTTTAACGCTCAGGTAAATATCTTGTAATTTCTGTTTCCTTCCATGGATCAGCTTCATACTTCATATACACATTGCTCTAATGGTCCTCTACTGTCCTGTGCCAAATCCACGTTCGTCCTGCCCCCGCCAAGCCCAGGGTCAAGGTCACATACTTAGTGCTTCAAAAACTTTAACGCTCGGGTAAATATCTTATAATTTCTGTTTCCTTCCATGGATCAGCTTCATACTTCATATACATATTGCTCTAATGGTCCTCTACTGTCCTGTACCAAATCCACGTTCGTCCTGCTCCCGCAAAGCCCAGGGTCAAGGTCACATACTTAGTGCTTCAAAAACTTTTAACGCTCAGGTAAATATCGTATAATTTCTGTTTTCTTTCACGGATCAGCTTCATACTTCATATACGCATTGCTCTAATGGTCCTTTACTGCTTGTGCCAAATCTACGTTTGTCCTGCCCCTGCCAAGCCCAGGGTCAAGGTCACATACTTGGTGCTTCAAAAACTTTAACGCTCGGGTAAATATCTTATATAATTTCTGTTTCCTTCCACGGATCAGCTTCATACTTCATATACGCATTGCCCTAATGGTCCTCTACTGTCCTGTGCCAAATCCACATTTGTCCTACCCCCGCCAAGCCCAGGGTCAAGGTCACATACTTAGTGCTTCAAAAACTTTAACGCTCCTGTAAATATCTTATAATTTCTGTTTTCTTTTACGGATCAGCTTCATACTTCATATACGCATTGCTCTAATGGTCCTTTACTGTCCTGTGCCAAATCCACGTTTGTCCTGCCCCCGCCAAGCCCAGGGTCAAGGTCACATACTTGGTGCTCAGGTAAAAATAAATTTCACTTGGAATTTGGCCTCATTTATTATCAAAGCGATATGTGGGTCATCCGTGTTCTATGAACACATTTTCTAGTTTGTATTGTTTTTGAAAATGTATCAAATTCATTATCATAATTATGTGCTGTGACTGTAGAAATGGGTCTTATCGGTTTTGTAACCAGTGTAGATCCTGATCACATTGCACACTCCTGTATCCTAATAACGATTTATAATGCTTGTTAGAAGCTTGATGGGTGTTTCATTGGTGATTCATTGTGCATGTTGTGCAGATACACAGGCTGATCTGGATCTACACTGATAGCAAGCCCATAAGCCAGGGGCGGATCCAACATTTGGGGAACGGGGGTGGGGGGTTGTCTAATTGCGAAGGTAACTCTTGCAATGTACTCCCGTACCGTCCATAGCTAGCTACGGATGGTACGGGAGTAATTGCAAGAGTTACCGTTCGCAACTAGGGGGTTGTTCTATTTTCGAGCTCTTCGAAATGCACTTGTGTTTGACTGCAACTGGTGGTAAACTGTGATGTAAACTCCGTGGCTGAACGGGGGGTTGCAACCCCGGAACCCCCCCTCTAGATCCGCCCCATTTATCCAGTCACGGCCACCATTTATGGTAGGTGTAATATGTTTGTTATAGTACCTGCATGGGAAGACCATCATTCACCGTGATATCAAGACGCCAAATATTTTTCTGACGAAGACATGGGCTACCAAGTTGGGTGATCTGGGCTTAGCGAAGTAAGTAAGCTCAATACTGCATAATATTTACACTGTCCATAAATTCATAATGGAAACGCCCATTCAACATTTTGTGTTTATATCCCAGTACACATGTACATGTACATTACATTTGCCCCGCGTGATGCCACGTGACGTTAAATGTGTTTGACGTCATTAATTACATGACTTTCATTGTCAGTAACATCACGCTATTGACTGGCAATGTCGCTGCTCTAATGTTGCGACAAAATGACGTAAAACAATGAGATTCCTAATTACAGTCGAACTTCGATGGATCGAACAGCCTGCGGGGTTAAGTTTTAGTTCGACCCATCCGTTGTTCGACCCATCGGGACTTTCTACTGTAACCATTTCAGATCTACGAGTTGGTCAGTGTACTAAGTGAAACAAGTCGTCATTACGACATGTTGTTTCATATAAATGCGCTTACATTTGCATTTACGGTTGATTGTCACAGTCGTTTATTAACAGAAACAGGCTTTAATATAAAGTGGCAAACTCATGTGTGTTTTTATTTACATAGCCATTAGGCCGACTTTAAAAATATGTTTGTTTCCCCTCCCGCTACCCAAGCCACCGAGGTGTGGGTAGGTAGGTAGGGAAAATATTTTTTGTTATTTTGAATTGATGAAATTTTTAAGCATTTTTTTTTGCTATATTTCTCACCTTCGAAAATACATGCAAATAGTGTTATATATCGTTAATAATCTCAGTAATACTTTACAGGAGTAAATATGCAAACAATAAAACAATTTGTACTTCAATCAATAACTGTTGTAATGACTAGAACTGTAGTAATGACTAGAATTTCACACCGTGCAATGCTTTTCAACATAAACTGTTTCGTGACTAGATTCATGTATACACTGTACATAATGGCTCCGAACAAAACATCTTAATTCGTCGCTAGATGCATGAAGAATGCTCGCCTGAGTCGCAAACAGTGTAGGCCCTGATCAAACTCAGTGGTCTGGGATCTACACCGGTCGTGTATGTCACCATTGTGTCATCGTGTTTCACATGTCTTGAAAAAACTCAAACTCAGACTCTAGCATATTGACAATCAATATGTTCGAGTCTGAGTTTGAGATTTGCAGAAAATTTAGCAATCTTGGAGCCATAGTTTGATGAAGTTTTCTTAATAAACAGAGAACGATTAGTCAGTGCTATATGACTCAGCAACTTGATCATCAGTCACAGAGCTACAGATGAGCTGCGTATTTTCACAATATTTTTCTACATTCTCAGAAAAACATACAAATTTGGAGTTCTTTAGAATCGTCTCGAGGAGACGATTCTAAAGAACTCCAAACTTGTATGTCCTGTGAAATATTCCAAAAATTCTACCAAAATACGTCTCTTATCCGGAGCCCTGAGTCATTCATGGTGAATGTCACATAATGAGAGAAATGTTCGCAACATTGAATGGGAATGTAAAAGTATCAGGATGGGAAATGCTATCCCAAGCATCTAACTCACGACTTAACCACTGATGTCCCATACATGTACTGTCCGACATATAGCCATGGAACCTTCACAACACAATTTCTCGGCCAGCGTTTTGTTGGTCGAATGTTTTGATATCCGTTTGGAGACAAGGGTCGTTATGTTGTCACTCAATGGCGATTTCGCAAAGACAGAAACGCTCACAGCGTGAACTGAGTCAAGGGAATGAGACGCCATCTTGATTGTTGTTGCTGGGCGTACTTGATTGTACGTCCCGATCCGATATATGACTTACCGGAATATCTCGGATTGCAGGAACTGTCCCGATGTTGATCGCGTAGATTACAATCAAGTCCGGCATGTGCGAGCGTCTCGGTAGTATGATTTTGATTAAAAACAACGATGAAAGCCGAACAATTGCAAACAGCAAATGCGCGCAGATTACACAGAGTAGAGCCGAAATTGCATTCGCGCCCCGAACACTTCGCCCGATCAAATTAAAAAATAATATTGGTTTCGTTTTGCTAATAAAATTATTTGGGTCGCGGGGATTTTCGCGGGTCGGTCGCGGGAGGGGAAACAAAAGATATTTTATTGTCGGCCTTATACAGCAATAGAACATGAGAACAACAGAAAATGATTACGAAATACAATTGGCGGACTTGATTGCCCCGTCCGATACGATCATGTGAAAGCATCTCTGATTTTGTACCTATTGGCATTTGCGTAATTTCATGACAAATATTTATCTAATCAAATATAAATCTTTGTGAGTGAATATGTATTTGCCATAAAATGATGCGCATGCTTGTAGGTATAAAATTACATTGCTCGTCATACACTGATAAATCAATAGATGCATGCCCAGTCGCCCCATCACTACTTCGGACCCGGAACCACATTCACTGCATATCATAATTTACTATCACATGGAACCCAGTACAAGTTATACATGAAAGTTATACACGTCCGGTATTGAAGAAGTCTGTTATCTCGCCTTGCTTCGTAGTCTTCCGCTTCACCTGCTCCATCACAACACGTCTAAATACGCTCAAATGACCACTTGAGATTTGTTTGACAACCGGTTAACAATAGGTGTGAAAGTCAATCAACTAGTCTGGAGACAATCGTCTGACATGTTCGAGTTTTTGTGGTGTTTATAGTGGATTTACACACGACCGGGCGTGACAGCGATTCGAGGCATTGAGAGTTGTTCGACTTTCACAAGTTCGACCTATACCAGGTAGTTTTAACGTATTTATATAGGAATTCTGTTGGGACCTAAAGGCTAGTTCGAGGCAAGCATGGCTGACGAGTTTACCAGGGTTCGACCCATCGAAGTTCGACTGTATTACATTTTTTGAAACTATTCAAAAATGCAATGTAAATATAAGTAATACAACATGTGCTGTTGTGTTTACTACTGTGGTATGAAAAACATTTAGTCTGTTTAAAGAGTCATTCTGACTCCACGCACTTTAAACAGACCAAATGTTTTTCATACTACTGTAAACACAACAGCCCATGGTTTTCGTCTCACCTACGATAGTGGTAAGTGAGACATAGCGGTCACAATTCCGGCGGCGGCGTCATTGTCGAATGCATTGTCGGTGTCGATGTCGTCAATAGCTTGAGACGTAAATTTTGGAAGTAGCCAAATTTCCCATATCTCTTAATCCGTTAGTCAAATCATCAATATCTTCTTCACATTGATAGCTATCCATGCAGTGTCATTCGGGTGACCTTGACCTTCACCTTGGCGACGTTAACCTTTGTGGGACGTAAATTTTGGAGTTAGCCAAAGTGGAAGGTGCGGTATGGCCCTGAAATCGCATCCGTTCTTGGCCATCAGCACCAACAGGTGCAGATAGTCCTTGACTGACCTCTGACCTTTCCTGAGACTGTATATTGCACTGTGCAACTTTGTCATCCTGTCTACAGTTGGAGTCACCATTCTGAACATTTATCACAAAACCCAACACTAGCAACAAGTCAAGTGTTTTTTGTCGGTCCATTAGAAGATTTCTGCAACTTGCATTCAGAAGAAACCAATCGTCTAGATAAACCGCTAGCCGTACATTTTTCATTTTTAGCTCACCTGAGCGAAGCTCATGTGAGCTATTGTTACCGCAATGTGTCCGTCGTCGTCCGTCGTCGTCCGTCGTCGTCGTCCGTGAACATTTTCAAACGTCTTCTCCTCGGTAACCATTGGGCCTATAGTCACCAAACTTCATGGTCATGGTCCTTAGGTAGGGGGATTACAAAATTGTTAAAATGACGTCATTACGTAATCCAAGATGGCCGCCATCTAAAAATAGCACAAATTCTTTAAAAATCTTCTTCTCAAGAACCGCCAACCGGATTTCGACAAAACTTGGTAGGAATGATCGATGTACAATGCTCTTTCAAAGTTGTTAAAATGGTGACCCTGGGGTCAAAAATGGGCGTGGCCCGTGGGGTAAAATTTTTTGTTTGACCGAATATGGTCATGTTATATATCAAATCGAAGGTATCAATGAGGCGATCACTCTGGTCGAAATCGGATGGTTATGTCATCCAAGATGGCCGCCAAAATGTCAAAAGGTCTTTCTTTTATTAGAGATTTCAAAATTCTTCTTCACATGAACCGCTTGGCCCATGGTAGTCAAACTTAAAAGTTATGGTCCATGGGTGAAGCCTTTTCAGATTTGTTCAAATGGAGGTCATCGCTAATCCAAGATGGCCGCCGTCTAAAAATAGCATAAATTCTTAAAAAATCTTCTTCTCATGAACCGCTAGCCGGATTTCGACTAAACTTGGTAGAAATGATCGATTTACAATGCTCTTCCAAAGTTGTGAAAATGGTGACCCCGGGGTCAAAAATGGGCGTGGCCCGTGGGGTTAAATTGGGGTCAAATTTTATTTTTGACCTAATATGCTCATGTCATATATCAAATTGAAGGTATCGATGAGACGATTGCTCTGTTGCAAAATTTGTCGGAATCGGATAATTATAACATCCGTGATGGCCACCAAAAGGTCCATTTATTCAAGATTTTGAACGTCTTTTTCTCAGGAACTCAAACTTCATAGGAAGTTAAGATCCTTGGGTGAAGCATTTTCAGATTTGGTAAAATGAGTCATCGCTTAATCCAAGATGACCGCCATCTAAAAATAGCACAATTTTTTTTAAAACACATGAACTCAATGTCCTCTGGTGTTCATGGAGTCAGGTGAGCGAATTAGGGCCATCATGGCCCTCTTGTTAAATATGCCGTGACTACTTCTATTATATTCATGAACACCTGAGGTGCGAACGTCGGCCCGAAACTGACGGTTCCTAATTGCCAATTTTTTCCGTTTAGATGAAATCGGAAAAATTTCCGACGTTTTGGATGCAGTGGTATGTGAAAATAAGCGTCTTTCGTTAAAGTATCCATCTTGAAATGTTCTTTTCTGAGGTATTTGTTCAACGGTTTTAAATTTATCACTGGCCGTTGCTGGCCGGATTTCTTCTTTACAGAATAAGGTAATGTAATGTAATTGCAATGTAACTCTGTAACCTCGTTTTGTAAAATATGTGCATTTTTGTTTGAAACAACAGTTTTCCGAATCCTGGTTTGTTTTGGATAAGTCAGAAATTCCATTTTGTACCCGTACTGTGGTGTTTTTAACACCCATTTGTCGTCTGTTATTTTTTTCCATTTCTCTACAAACCTTTGTAGGCGACCTCCCTGATGACCTACCGGTATCTGTTGGCAATGTACTAAAATGTTGTTGCTGTAGTCAAGCGTGTCTATTTGTAATTGTGGACCTACAAAACCACTTACCACATTTGATGACCTGTCCTGCTGTTGTCTGCCATATGTTCGTCCCTGGCCCCTTGATCGACTGTAAGAAGTCCATCTATACAGCTTCTCCTTGTTGTCGTCAACTTGTAGTTGCTGATGGATATCGTCTCTTATATGGCCGATACGTGTCCACAGGTGGCAACAACTCTTTCAACTGCTGCGATTGGTCGCGACGTTCCTTTAATTTCGCTTCCAAGCCAGTCCCAAACACGCCTTCATTTGACAATGGCAATTTCAAAAGAGGCGCTTTAATATCCCTGACTTCACATGCTTTGGTACTCATGGCAAAAATATCCCGCACCGTCAGGATTGCGCTGTCAATTTTAGGTGGTCTCTCATCCAGATCTTTTAGTAGGCGTCTGAGTGCCTGTTGCATGTACGCACACGAAATGATGCTTATGCAAGATGCTGTATGACATTGAAAAGCCACTTTCTCTACCGTTTTGTAGGACTGTGTGTACAATGTCTGGTTCTTGCCAAATGTAGCCGTTGGTCCATGACATTTAATCAGTAATGACTCCACCATATTCTCTAAACTTGGAACCTTCAGAAACTCCTCAGATTTTCCATGAATTGGAAGTGATGCTCTAGTGTTTTCCATGTAGGCGGACACCCTATCCGGTTCTGCACTGTGCCATGTGTTATTCAGAGAGTCTATCTGTGCTTGATCTAAAATCAATCCGGATTTATTTCGTGATTTCACGTGCATCTTCTCCAAACACCTCTGCTAGGCCATCAGCTATTCCAGAGTCATCTGGTTTCGTTGCCGTCAAGTAACGGAAGAATCGTTCATTATCATGGATGTCATCGTGATGCAAGTCCTGCGATTCTGATGTGGTGTCTGAGAACAGCCTACGTCGCTCTGCCTGACCGGGTTGTAAAGATATAATGTCATCAGGGTGATTTAAGGATGACCCAATACGGTCTCTGTTCAAATTATATTCCTCATCCAGGGAATTCTCAAGTGACAATAATGGCGTATGCCTGCGTGGCGGTGATTGTGATGTCACACTAACAGTGTCATTAGCCCGTTTGTCTTTAGGCAGCATTTCCATCAAAGCAGTTATTTTTTCATCCCAGGATGGCGCATCCAAGTCCTTTTCAGATTTGGAAAGTTTACGCTTCTTGGCACTGGACGATGTGCTCTCTGCGGTGCCGTTGTTGTTCGATTGGCAGGGCCAACTCGTAACAGTCGCCCGTGAATCGCCTTTTTGCGCTGGATGCGAAGGAGTGGCCAGCCTGAGAACTGCCCCGTCTTCACTCTGTTAGTGTTTACCCGAATATGGGCGTCTGTCATGTTACACATTAACATCTTACACTGTATCAGCTGAAAATAATCTTCAAAACTTCTTAGAAATAAGCCACGTTTACAACCGGAAGTTTATGAACTCAACGCCGGAAGAAAAACTGATTAGACTGGTGACGCGTCCTATTATGTACCGTATCTATAGTCGGGGTTCACGGGACACTTTTTCAAGCGAGCGAGTTATGAACTATCAAGAGAGATAATCCTGATGTATGTTCCTAGGTAAGTGTAAGTGTTGGTACGAAATAAAATTGAAGTTGCAGTTCCTTGAAATATGCCATTGGGTTGTATCATTAAAAACAATATTGTCCGGGAAGTTTTTAAGATATCAAATCCAAATTTTCAACATAGCTTCCTGGCATATTGATGTTCACTACTACTGTTATTTTACAATTTGGGTGTGGGCCGATTTTTGGCCTTATTGTCCCATATCCCTTGATCCATTAGTCTGATCATTACCAAATTTCATAAATAGCTTTCTCACATTTGGGTGATCTTGGTGAGCTTAATCTTTATGTAAATTCTTTTGTACATATGTCCAAATGTTGATTACCTCCTTGTACGTTAGTCGGATCCTTTACTAAACTTTATAGCCTCCTCACATTGATGGCTATCCACCCAGTGTCTCAGTCGGGTGACTGTGCCCATAGTGACCTTGACCTTCATGTCTGTAATTTTGGACGTACATCCAAATGTTGTATATCTCTTGATTCGTTAGTCAGATCATCTCCAAACTTCATCAATAGCTTCTTCACATTGATGGATATCTACCAGTGTAATCTGGCTGACCTTTACCTTGGTTACCTTCACTTTGGTGTCAACAATTTTGGACATTCACCCAAATGTTGAATATCTCCTGATCCGATAGTCATATCATTACCAAATTTCATAAATACATGTAGCTTCCTCACATTGATAGCTATCAATTCAGTGTCATTACGGTGACTTCGACCGACACCTTGGTGACCTTGACTTATGTGTCAATAATTTTGTATGTACATGTATGTCCAAATGTTGAATATCTCTTGTTCCGTTGGGTCATTACGTACCAAACTTCATCAATAGCTTCCCTCCTCACTTTCATGGCTATCCACCCAGTGTAATTTGTGTGACCTTGACCTTGGTGGCCCTGACATTTGTATCAATAATTTTAGATTTCCTCTTATTGTGACCATGACCTTGGTGACATTGACCTTCATGGCAATCGCCTCGTTTAGTGGGTGAGACACTCCTCTGACCTCAGCGATCGCTTTGTATTCATTATTGTAGTACACATTTTGCGACTTTGACTGGAGAAATGGTGCTGATGGGATTTGTGACCCGCGTAGCTCCTGATCAAATAGCACACTCCTGTAACCGAATAACGATCTACGTTACTTGTTAGAAGCATGATGGGATGTCTATTTCACTGACTCTGTGAATCAGTTGTAATAGTATAGTATTTGTCTCCAGGGCAATCACAACAACTATCAAGTTTGTTGTTTTATGAACACAGTACTAACGTGGAGCCCTGGGGGCCGTTTCACTAAACTTTGTACGACTAAAATGTTCATAAGTGCAAAATGGTGATAGTCTGTAAATTTCACATTAACAATGTTTTTTTTGTAAACAATTATTGGGTTTACATTTATTGAGCATAGGTTGCATATGCAGCCTATGTTCAATACATGTAAATCCATCAATTAACATTTCCAGACGATCCTAAATTTGCACTTACAAACATTTTAGTCTTACAAAGTTTAGTGAAACGGCCCCCTGGATGGCTCAGACCTGTGACAGCTAGAACAAAATATTCCCAGTAAAAGTGCCCATTACAAGGGCGGCATCAGGGGAGGTTCGATGGGCTTGTATGAACCCCCTTTTTTTTATATAAATGAGGTTGCCGTTTTCAGTGTTTGAATTAAATAGCAGATATAATATTATTCAAATGCTCTACTAATAAAACAGGCAAGCGACAAGAAACGTATTGCAATATGCCAATTTTCAGCTTTGCTCAAGAACTAGATGTCCAAAAATACACAATGTAGCATTTGGCTTCTTGAAGCAACCTATATCTGTACAGGGCCCAGGGGTTCGGTTGCTTTTCAGATAAAGTCAAACCTCCTTTTCAAAAATGCTGGTGACTCCCATGCATTACCCCACCCATCTGTTGTAGTAGTGTAGGTAACGTACAGTACGATACCAGGCGTCTGGGTTAATGTGATTTTTTAATAGGCATTTATTTTATGTCACTGTTCCGAGTCTTTTGAACCTTAACAACATGTGGGAAGTATAACAGTATGACATGTCTTTTCATACAAATTATTAATTTTAACTCCGACTACGAAAATTGCCGTCTGCTCTTTTTCAGTTTTGCCTTAATTCTTAACAAAAAATATGTTTTGACAGCACATGAGAATCGTCTCCAGTGGAGACGATTCTCATGTGCTGCCAAAACAGGTTTTTTATCCAGAAATATTGAAAATAAAACAATTACAGCAGACGACAAAATTAATTCAGCGTAGTAAGGGTTAAATAACTACATGTACTGTCTTTTGAAACCAAGTTTATGTGGAAGGAATTCTTTGTACACAACGTAAATAAGTCCGTATTTCTTTAGTTGAAAACGGCATTACAGTAGCGCATATGAGACGAGCCATTGTACCTAAGGAGGTGTGCGATATCTCATGAAAAATAGTTACAAAATTGTGATATTTGTTTTGTAAATGATGTCAAAAGTTGACCAAATATTCAGAACAAATGCGAAATCGCATTTGCTATGAATTTTTTGTCAACTTTCGACGTCTTTTACAGAGAATATCATAGTTTCTTTAAATATTTTCATGAGCAATCGTACATCTTCTAGGTACAAAATCACGTGGCTTGTCTCATTTCATAACATATAACATTACCTGGTAAATACGTTGTATACTAGCAGACTTTAAAGGTACATGCCCACTCGGTAACATGTTCTTTATAGGAATTACATAAGTGTATAATTGTGTCACTATTCCCCCTGTTCTAAACATTACGAGTGCCCGCTTTACATGTATAATCATTTAGTAATATTTATTTTACTGATAGTGACTCACGGTGGTATCAGGCTATTTTCATATGCAAATGAGGCATGATATTTTTAGCTCACCTGGGCGAAGCTCATGTGAGCTATTGTTACCGCAATGTGTCCGTCGTCCGTCTGTGAACATTTTCAAACGTCTTCTCCTCGGTAACCATTGGGCCTATAGTCACCAAACTTCATGGTCATGGTCCTTAGGTAGGGGGATTACAAAATTGTTAAAATGACGTCATTACGTAATCCAAGATGGCCACCGTCTAAAAATAGCACAAATTCTTCAAAAATCTTCTTCTCAAGAATCGCCAACCAGATTTCGACAAAACTTGGTAGGAATGATCGATGTACAATGCTCTTTCAAAGTTGTTAAAATGGTGATCCTGGGGTCAAAAATGGGCGTGAAGGATCGATAATTAACGATGTTTCAGATTCCTTCAAATGGTGGCCCCCGGGTCAAAAATGGGTGGGGTAGGAGGGGTCAAGTATGGGTCAAATTTCACATTTGACCGAATATGGTCATGTCATATATCAATTCGAAGGTATGGACGAGACAATCACTTACGAACATTTTTTGTCGAAATCAGATGATTACATCATCCAGACCGATTTCTACGAAACTTGGCAGAATTTCATTTTTGACGGAATATGGTCTTATAATATATCAAATCAAAGGTATTGATGAGGCGATCGCTGTGGTGCTGTTTTCATCGAATCGGATGATTACATCATCCAAGATGGCCGCCGAAAGGTCAAAAGGTCGTTCTTTTATTAGAGATTTCAAATGTCTTCTTCATACAAACCGCTTGGCCATTGGTCACCAAACTTCGCAGTTATGGTTCATTGGTAAAGCCTTTTCAGTTTTGTTAAAATGGCGGTCGTCGTTAATCCAAGATGGCCGCCGTCTAAAAATAGCATAAATTCTTAAAAAATCTTCTCACGAACCACCAGACCGATTTCGACGAAACTTGACAGGAATAATCGATGTACAATGCTTTTTCAAAGCTGTTAAAATGGTGACCTCTGGGTCAAAAATGGGCATGGCCCGGGGGGTCAAATAGGGGTCAACTTTTTTACGAAATATGGTTATATAATACATAAAATTTGAGGATTACAATAAAAAGTAGGCTGGAAGCATCCTGTTGTGGTCTCCAAACCTCTCAAAGTTGTGTAAGATATATCTGTACATATCGCGAGACAACTTGTACCCTGGTGACTTCTCAAGTTTGTCGCAATGACATTTTGTGCCTGTGATGGGCTTATTTTGATGTTTTTGTAGTGACAACTTCACATACCAGTATTTGCTTGATTTTTGTGACAATGCACAGGTGAGCGATATAGGGCCATCATGGCCCTCTTGTTTAATTATTTATATATAGGTACTAATAAATGCTTCACAGGAAAAAGTAATATTTTCGACAGATTATAAAGTATGATCATTGCACATCAATAATAATGCCAATCAATATGTGGGGTAATGGTGAATGAATGTTTATTTTCCCAGAAAGTGTCTCAGATGATGTCTCTGATATAAAGAACATGTTGTGCCTACTGGGTGGGCATGTACCTTTAAAAACTCCTCACCCTGGTGAATTTGCATATGCACCACTATTTTACAATCAAAACATTTATTCTGTACACATTTTATGCATAAATAACAATTTCATAATTTCTCAGGTCTGAATACACTCGCATGACGTCACTGCCAGGCCAATGAGTCTGTATGTCACAGGAAGTTGTGGTGGATGTACGGTTGATTTGGACATTGAATCGCCTGGCAACCATGGTCTGCGCAACACCCACTTAAAAAAATCCCAAAATTTTGTGTCTGTCATTTTCATTTAGTTCTGGCATGCGCGATGCGTAGGCGTACGTACGTACGTACGTACGTACGTACGTGTGTCCAGTTTTTGGTTAAATTTTTTTGTTCTGAAAAATATCGAAATTACATCGGGATCTACACTTTTTGCCAATACCACTATACAGGCCTGTAGTGTTGAAAGGATTACACCTGATATTCTCTTTTCACAGGGTGCTGGAGAGACCAACGTCGAAGGCCGTGACCTTTTGTGGAAGTCCTTACTACATGAGCCCAGAGATTTTCTCGTGTAAACCATATGATAGCAAGGTAACAAGGTCTTTGTGATTAGCTATCATGCTGTAGAAAATCACCCACTTAGTGCATTCATAAACTTAACGTTGGGTTAAATTTTGTATAACTTCTGTTTTCAGGGAGCGCATTGATATTTCATACATGCATTCATCTTAATATGCTATATCATGCTATAGCAAATCCACGACCCACCATCCACCACTGACCTCAATGTCAAGGTCCACCGCACACCTCTTAACCCAAGGTGAAGTTATATAATATTCATGTTTTTTTATACAACTGTGCCCAGTTTGAGTGAAGGCTGCCAACAGGCGAGCTTCGTTGTCTTCTGACAACTCTTGTTAACATTGTATCATCGAATGCAGACATCAGATAATCGGCATATATGCAATTAACATGTCTAATGAACACTACTAGGTACCATTGACATGAAGAAAATACAAAAGTACCATACTTTTAAGGAGTTATTAAGGTAGGTGTTTTGCCATTGAAATTGGGGGTGGGGTAATAAAACATGCAAAATTCTTCATCTGAAATAGAAGATATTATTTAATTGAACTGTATTACATTGTATTGTTATGAACACATCGGAAAACATACAAAATTGCCATATCAGTTGTTTCTCTGATAAAAAACAGTTGAATAATGAATGAAACGTGTGATTTTTAGCCAGGTTTTTTTGGGAAAAAAATCCAGGCTATTGGATTGGCGAAAGCCGGGCGGGCGGCGGGCGGGTGGCGTCCACAATCAATGTTAAATTTTCGTGTTTGAGTCCATTTCTTTGTTACTGTACCACCTAGGACCACCAAACTTGCACAGCTTCATAATCAAGGGGTGCCCACCACATATCACTATCCAACATGTTACCTTTTTTTGGAACTTGACCCATTTTTTCCGCGCAGTCGACTTAGCCATTTTCAATGTTAACTTTTCGCGTTTACGATGTTAACATTTCGTGTTTAAGTCCATTTCTTTGGTACTGTACCACCTAGGACCACCAAACTTTCACAGCTTCATAACCAAGGGGTGCCCACCACATACAACTATCCATCATGTGACCATTTTTTTAACCTTCACCTATTATTTCTACGTAATTGACTTAAAATTTTCAACGTTAACATTTTAACGTACGTCTGGTTAAAGTTTTTTGGTTAAAAGTTTTTCGTTATACTATATCTCTGCAATTGGTTCGCCCATTACCTTGAAACTTCACATGGGTGTTTATCATCATCCATATTTTTTATTCTACCCCCCCAACCGTGCGGCCCCTGTGCCCAATGTCAAGGTCAAATTACTTTGAATATTTTTGTTCAAGTTTTTTTGTGTACTATATCTCTGCTGCAACTGCTTCACCCATTACCTTGATACTTCACATGGGTGTTTATCATTATTGTCGCGCCCGCTTGCAGAAAGCGCGATATCATCGGCATTTTGGCGTACGTCCGTCTGTCCGTCCGTACGTCTGTGTGTCCGGTTAAAGTTTTTCCATCTGCTATATCTATTTTTTAGTGTCCATGCCTCGCCCCAAGGCGCAACATGCAGGCCACGCCCATCTAGTCTACAAAAAGTGGGTATAATTATGTTATCCAAGTGTCTATGCTTGGAAAAAACCTGGCCTTCGTGGCTTTGCCTCGTTTCTTGTTCACATTCGCACAAAGTGTGAGGGTGGTATACTTCAAAATGGTGCAAAACATTCATCCAGCGGGTTACGGAGTGCTGACATATGGCATAGCACTCGTAATTGAATGTAGTTTCAGAAAAAATATGTCTGCAAAAATCCCACAGGTGTGGGGGGGTTTCCATTTCTGGCTTTTGTATGGTAAAATAATATATTTTGATCCAACTTTCCCCGTTTTGATCCCAACAGATTGCATAGCCATTGGGCGTTTATTAGAATAAATACCGTACAGATAGTATTTGCACATTGATTTGCGATTATTTAATAAGTGTGTGATTTTGTTGTATTATTTGTTATCTCCCGATCGTATATGTATGCCAGAGGGTAACCTGTTACTTCCTTGATTCTATGATCAACAGATAGTACTGGTAGTATAGTATAGTATCCAGAGCTCCAGATAAGCTGCGTATTTGCGTAAATACCCAATTAAAATCGCCAAAAATCCAATTGAAATCAGAAGTAGCTAGACAATTCTAATGAAATGCCAAGACTTGTTTTCATTTCGAAGCAAACTATTCAGTAATTGCTCTGTTGATGTGTAAACAGTAGTGTGATTTTAATTTACCCAATTAAAATTTTGAAATACCCAATTGCTTAAGAAATGATGGAGTGACAATACTCAATTACTAATTCCTTATCTGGAGCACTGGTATCTATTATTTGATGTATTTAATTAGTTTCTGGTGTAAAATAAATGAATAAAATATTTTAATACTGCTTTGATAACTATGTATTGGACATCTGTAACATAGTTATCATTGGAGTATTTTATTAGTTGGTATAGACCAGGGCTCCAGATATGTAATTAGTAATTGAGTATTGTCACTCCATCATTTCTGAAGCAATTGGGTATTTCAAAATCTTAATTGTGTAAAATAGAATCACACTACTGTTTGCACATCAGCAGACTTATTGAATAGCTTGCTTCTAAATGAAAACACATCTTGGTATTTCATTAGAATTGTCTCCTTGGAGACAATTGTAATGAAATATTAAGATGTGTTTTCATGGAAAAATAGGAAAATATGCTATATTTGTGGTCTGTTTATTGTTTTTTGTAGCATGATAAAGATACCGGTACCACAAATTTTTCATTGCTTTTTCATACTCACTACTTTTGATTTCAATTGGGTTTTTGGCAATTTTAATTGGGTATTTACGCAAATACGCACCTTATCTGGAGCTCTGATAGACTATAGTATACATAGTATTAGACACCAATAACTCTCCATATTTCACAAGTCATGCCAATGTGAGCATGAACATAAACTACACTCAGAGCTCCAGATAAGGTGTGTATTGGCGTACAAGAGTTGCTTATGAAATCAGTAAACAAGTTTAATAAATATCTTATTAAGCTATGACAAATGTTAGATTATTTTTATTGCATAACCACAGCTTCCTGTATTGAAACTGTGCTGATTACCTAGTGTGGTTTCCGTAACCTAGCACAAGGCAGATCACCGCTTTTGAATACATTGGCCAGTAAAGTAGTTCCCAATAGTAGAGTTCCGCATGTCCAGAATATAGGCTCTCGTGTGATATGTCTGCTGAAATTGATTTTTTAAACTAAAAGTAATGTTTATGGACCCAGTAAGCAGAAAAACTAGGGGGGCAACTTTACTTTTCATTTTTAGCTCGCCTGCACAAAGTGCAGAAGAGCTTATGGCATACCCCCGGCATCGTCGGCGTCGGCGTCCACAAAGTTAACGTTGGGGTAAATGTCTTATAACTTCTGTTTTCTTGATATTTCATACATGCATTCATCTGATGATACTCTATCATGCTATAGCAAATCCATGACCCACCACTCGCCCCCTACCCCAAGGTCAAGGTCACAAACTTGGCACAATCATAAACTTAACGTTGGGGTAAATATCTTATAACATCTGTTTCCTTTCATGGAACGCCTTGATATTTCATACATGCATTCCTCAGATGACCCCCTATCATGCTGTAGCAAATCCACGGCCCACCACCCAACCCCTACCCCAAGGTCACAAACTTAGCATGTTCATAAACTTAACGTTGGGGTAAATGTTGTGTAACTTCTGTTTCTTTACAGGGAACGCCTTCATATTTCATACATGCATTCATCTGATGATCCTCTATCGTGCTATAGCAAATCCATGACCCACCGCCCACCCCTTTCCCCAAGGTCAAGGTCACAAACTTAGCACATTCATTAACTTAACGTTGGGATAAATGTCTTATAACATCTGTGCAATAGCAAATCCATGACCCACCGCCCACACCTTACACCAAGGTCAAGGTCACAAACTTAACACATTCATTAACACCTGTTTCCTTTCATGGAACGCCTTGATATTTCATACATGCATTCCTCAGATGACCCTCTATCATGCTGTAACAAATCCACGACCCACCACCCAACCCTTACCCCAAGGTCAAGGTCACAAACCTAGCACATTCATAAACTTAACATTGGGGTAAATGTCTTATAACATCTGTTTCCTTTCATGGAACGCCTTGATATTTCATACATGCATTCCTCAGATGACCCTCTATCATGCTATAGCAAATCCACGACCCACCACCCAACCCTTACCCCAAGGTCAAGGTCACAAACTTGGCATGTTCATAAACTTAATGTTGGGGTTAATGTTGTGTAACTTCTGTTTATTTACAGTGAAAACTTTCATATTTCATACATGCATTCATCTGATGATACTCTATCGTGCTATAGCAAATCCATGACACCTCCCCACCCCTTTCCCCAAGGTCAAGGTCACAAACTTAGCACATTCATTAACTTAACATTGGGGTAAATGTCTTATAACATCTGTTTCCTTTCATGGAACGCCTTGATATTTCATACATGCATTCGTCAGATGACCCTCTATCATGCTGTAGCATATCCATGACCCACAACCAACCCTTACCCCAAGGTCAAGGTCACAAACTTAGCATGTTCATAAACTTAACATTGGGGTAAATGTTGTGTAACTTCTGTTTCTTTACAGAGAACGCTTTGATATTTCATACATGGATTCATCTGATGATACTATATTGTGCTATAACAAATCCATGACCCACCGCTCACCCCTTACCCCAAGGTCAAGGTCACAAACTTAGCACATTCATAAGCTTAACGTTGGGGTAAATGTCTTATAACATCTGTTTCCTTTCATGGAACGCCTTGATATTTCATACATGCATTCCTCAGATGACCCTCTATCATGCTGTAGCAAATCCACGACCCACCACCCAACCCTTACCCTAAGGTCAAGGTCACAAACTTAGCATGTTCATAAACTTAACATTGGGGTAAATGTTGTGTAACAGAGAACGCTTTGATATTTCATACATACATTCATCTGATGATCCTCTATTGTGCTACAGCAAATCCATGACCCACCCCCCACCCCTTTCCCCAAGATAAACATCATAAACCTAACGTTGGAGTAAATGTCTTTTTATAACTTCTGTTTCTTTACAAGGAACGCCTTGATATTTCATACATGCATTCATCTGATGATCCTCTATTGTGCTACAGCAAATCCATGACCCACCCACCCCACCTCTTTCCCCAAGGTCAAGGTCACACATTTAGCACATTCATACATGCATTCCTCATGTGAATAGCTATCATGCTGTAGAAAATCACCAACTTAGTGTGTTCATAAACTTAACGTTGGGTTAAATTTTGTTTTACTTCTGTTTTCAGGGAGCGCATTGATATTTTATACATGCATTCATCTTAATATACTATATCATGCTATAGCAAATCCACGACCCACCTTCCACCACTGACCTCAATGTCAAGATCCACCGCACACCCCTTAACCCAATGTCAAGTTATATAATATTCATGTTTTTTATACAACTGCCAGGTTTGAGTGAAGGCTGCCAACAGGCGAACTTCGTTGTCTTCTGACAACTCTTGTTCTGCTTACTGTGTCCATAAACAATACTTTTAGCAAAAAAAAATCAATTCGGCAGACATATCGCACGAGAATACATGGGGCACCTACTACTGTTCGTTATATAACAGTTTAATACTGATTTAGATTTTTGAAAATGCTGCAATTTATAATATTATGAATCTAAAAAAATTATTTACTAATATTTACAATCGAGTTTCATATACATGTACGTTAACAAGATGAAAGTGCATGCAACTGCATATTTTTATGCCCCACCACGATAGTGGAGGGGGCATTTTGTGTTACCCTTGTCCGTCCGTCCCGTCCGTCCGTCACAAAACTGGTAAAAAAAAAAAAATTTACTTGGAATTTGGCCTCATTTATTATCAAAGCGATATGTGGGGCATCCGTGTTCTATGAACACATTTTGTTGTTAGTAACAACATTGACCTTGATACACGTTGTACGTGTGGGAAATTACAAACAAACACAATATAGACTGTGGGTATGACAGAATATGCACGGTAGTTTGTTTGTAAGAATGGTCGTCTGGATATCTGGTTTGCAGAAAAAATATGTCAACACTGCCATGTAGGATACAGTACTGAAGTACAGTTTCTCTTAAACGCGTGTGGATTTATTTGTATTTAGGCTACGTGTTTCATTTCAGAAGTGAAATATGTATTCATGGGAAAGCAGCACATGTGCACAGCCGCACAGATATGTTCCATTGTGTGTCTCAAATGGTGTGGGGGCGGCCATATTTGTTTATCGGTAACCAATGTGCATTGGAGTAGAATTACAACGATTTTCGTGATGCGGCCTCATTTGCATATTTATTACACTTTTGTATTACGATATTTATTACACCGTGTTACTACACTGCCAAAGCTCATATTATGCAATGATATTGATTTGATTTGTTATGTTTCAGAGTGATATTTGGGCATTGGGCGTGATAATATACGAAATGGCCACCCTAGAACGGCCATTTGATGCGATGCTGATGCACCAACTGGTTCAGAAGATAGTCCATGGAGGGGTTAGTATTAATTGAATCTGGGGGCCATTTCACTAAACTTCGTACGACTAAGATGTTCGTAAGTACAAATTTAGGATCGTCTGGAAATTTCAATAGATGGATTTACATTTATTAAATGTAAATCCAATAATTGTTTACAAGAAAACATTGCTAATGTGAAATTTACAGACGGTCCTAAATTTGCACTTACGAACATTTTAGTCGGATGAAGTTTAGTGAAACGGCCTGCAGGATCGCAGAAGACCTTGCTACGTTTTTGCAAATATGATTAGTGGCTGTGAGTGGAGACATGTGGCTGTGAGTGGAGACACGTGGCTGTGAGTGGAGAGGCTGTGAGTGGAGACACGTGGCTGTGAGTGGAGATATGTGGCTGTGAGTGGAGACATGTGGCTGTGAGTGGAGACACGTGGCTGTGAGTGGAGACACGGAGACATGTGGCTGTGAGTGGAGACATGTGGCTGTGAGTGGAGACATGTGGCTGTGAGTGGATATATGTGGTTGTGAGTGGATACATGTGGCTGTGAGTGGAGACATGTGGCTGCAAGTGGAGACATGTGGTTGTGAGTGGAGACATTGTGAGTGGAGACTTGTGGCTGATGGGATTTGTGATCCATGTAGCTCCTGATCAAATATAACACTCATCTAGCCAGAAAACGATCTAGTCTGCCTGTTTTAAGTGTTAGAAGTGTTTTAAGTGTTAGAAGCGTGACGGGTGTTTCATTGATGGAATGTCACACAGTGCAGTTCCTGATCAGACTGTGCAGATGCACAGACTGATTTGCATCTACACTGTTCACAAGACCCATAAATTTACAAGATATACAGATAAATGTCAGATAAACACCTTCACACAGTACAATAACCAATTTCTGCATGTGTATGTTCATTTTATACGCCCGTTTGAAAAAAACGAGACGTATTATGTATTCATCTTGTACGGGCAGGGCACAGCTTGTCCACGCAATAACTAGAGTTCTACCTGACGGATTGTAAACAAAACATGTTTATCACGGCAAGACGAAGAAGCCTATTGATTTTGATGACTTATCTCCCCTTGGCGGCCATTTTTAATTTTTGCACTCTGTATCCTTGTCCACACAATAACTCATGTTCTACTTCACCGATTGAAACCAAGAAGCCTATTGATTTTGAAAAATTTCCGATACTTAGGGGGCAGTGACCAGTTAATTTAAAATTATCAATTTCACGCCCTCGGACAGTATGTATTTAATTCAATATTCCAAATAAGTGGGCAGACAGCAATATGAGTTCGACATTTGTGACCTAGACACACTAGAAGCTTTTACATAAACACAAATATGCTGCTCTATTAGTGCTCCTTACCTATGCAGGAATGTGAAATATCTTGGTGCAGCCTCTTTAAAATTGTCCAATTCTGAGGTAAAATATTCACTTTAAAACCATGCCATGCCACGCTACTTGCGGAACTACAGATTGAATGTTGTATGTGTTCTCAATCATCATCCAGAGGCAAATGCACTATCATGGTGCAAACCAGTTCCCATCCATGAGTTTTCTCTGAAATAAATTCTTGTTTGAAACTCCCAGAAAAATCTGTTGTTTTGATCAGTTTTTGTCACAACATACCCTCAATTCGTATTTGCCCATTTCTGATCAATGGGAACAGGTCAGATGGCCCTGGAATGAGCATTCATCATTTAATACGATGTAAAATCTGAATAAAATACAAAATCAACTACAAAATAATAATTAAACAATTAAAATGAATTTTAATCAACAGAAAGTGTAATATTTATAAATTTCACCGGTGCCATTATACGAAACTGGCGACTAACTGGTCACTGCTACCTTAAGCATGCAGACCCCTTTTGTCACTGCACATTTTCTGTCATTTGCTAGTAGGGTGGTCGGTTCCAAACAGAATAAACCTAATATTAAATGTATATTGTGTAGAAGTGTCTGTCACAAATTAATGTTAAGGGTGGTGGTACAGCTTCGGAAAGTGGTCAGATTTGGGTCGAAACAGCATTTTGCTACAACAGTGTTACTGCTGATGTGTTGCTATGTAAGGAGGCGCTAACTATACGAGCACTTCATTACACTGCTTAGCAAGCACTACAGCTGCTTCACATGTATTAGCAAGATATGTATGTGACCTTGAACCAGTAAAAACTGTGCATATTTTCGAGAAATTATCGGCAGATTTGAACATTTTCATAATGTCACTGACATACAAGTTCTTTCAAGGGCCCTCAGTAGGTTCAAGACCCTACTAAGAGATAAATAATACACCTAGTAGCACAGTACTTGGTGCTTATTGCTCGTCAATAAACTTAAAAACTGTAAAATAATAGCTATCAGACAATAGCAGAGCTCCACCATTTCACACCCACTGCTGCGACAAGACCACATTCACAGAGTGCACATTTAATGTAAAAGGATGGAGTAAATCGAGCATAGAAAGTAGGTCAATGTCAGTTCAAGGTCACATGTACATTGGCTTCATATGAGTACCACAAATTGATGAAGTAGCACAAGCATGGTCGGCTTAGTGGCTGTATTTGGTGCGAAACGGACCGAAATACGTAAAAATGATTTGTCAAACTAGCAGAAAATGTAGGTCAAGGTCGAATGAAGGTCACCTGAGAGACAATGGTCTAAGGTGGATCACAGCAGGGCAATGTCATTCAAGGCTTTCAGAGTCTAATAGGGAGGGTAGCTGGTCAGAAAAATGGAAAAAGTAACTCTGAAACAAGTGTGCAGGCATACAGGTCACTGTTTACGACACCGCGGGCCAACTATTCAGCCCAATGTGAAAATACACTAACCGAGATGCTATTTCTTGTTATTATACTGGTCTGGTTATTCTTGCCAGGTGGCTACCATCCAGGTACAGGCTTGCTGCAGCTTAAATGGAATAAGTGACAATAAGCCGGTCGGGTAAACTAGAGACATTCAGTGAAAGATGCGGTCCTAACTGTGCGGACTAAGGCGGTCAATCTACACAAAATAGACATTTCTGTTATTAAGTAGATCTACATTTAACACAAATTCAGAGAAATGTCCTTCAACTACACTTTCCAGGCTAATCGTTGTGCAGCACAGTCAAATACGTCCAGAAAATCATCAAGATATCAAACATCAGAATTTCACCATTTAGTTGTTGTATTTTCAGCTTGAGAGGCTTCCCTGCTAAAATGGCTCAAAACATTCATCAGACACATGTCAGCTGTCCTGAAATGGTATTTTCAATGTCGATAAATGTTTACGTCAACATTGAAATGTAACAAATGACAGAAATGGCAAATTCAGGAAATCATGTTTTGCCTTCTGCATGCAGACCCCTTTTGTCACTGCACATTTTCTGTCATTTGCTAGTAGGGTGGTCAATTCCAAACAGAATAAACCTAATATTAAATGTATATTGTGTAGAAGTGTCTGTCACAAATTAATGTTAAGGGTGGTGATACAGCTTCGGAAAGTGGTCAGATTTGGGTTGTAACAGCAAGTAGTATATAAGAGTCACAATGATACCATCACCCTCTGGAAGGCACCGGCTACGCGCGGCGCCCCCCACCGCATGGTGGTATCATTGGTGACTCTTATATACTACTACCGCGAGACCATATATTTATGACATGAGAAGATACACCCTATTAGAGATAAAAATCCCTATGTATTATATCTCAGTTATACTACTGTATATATAACAATCTGTCATACTTTTATTACAAATAAAATAACAACTGACACCCTATTAAAGATAAGAAATCCATAAGTTATACTCAGTATTTTACAGCAATCTGTCACAAATATAAACTGACACCCTATTAAAGACAAGTTATCCATAAGTTATACTAAGTATATTACAACAATCTGTCATACATTTATTACAAATAAAATATAAATAAACTTACACCCTATTGAAGATAAAAATCTATTGGTTATACTCAGTATAATGCCTACCATAAAGCAAATGAGAGAGCAAGCTAAGAGTTGGGGAATTTCCCTAAGAGGTTTGAGACTCAAGAAAGATATAGCAGATAGGATAAGTGACGCGCGAGCCGTCGTCTACGAGGAGAGGCTGCGGCGTGCAGTTTAGACCGGACGACTGCCCGCCGACCCCGAAAAACGCTCCGAGAAATTGGAGAACGAGACGACGGCCAGTCTGCGCGCCACCCGCTACGCGCAGCGTGTAAAAGAAGATCCCACCGCACGTAGAAAACCCCTATGCAAGGCGTACTACAATAAGATTTATCAAGGGTTGGTGGGGAGACCTCCCAAGAAGAGGAGAGATATCGCCAGAGCTTTGGTGGAGGAGGGTCCCAGGATTCTCGCCGAAGAAGCCAAAGTTAGGGAAACTGTTGATAGGGGTAGGAGGAAGATAGTATGGACTTTCGAGAGGGGGGTAGACGGGGAGATCGCTAATCGCATAATGAATAATGAGGTATTCGTGCTCGTATCGTATTAGGAACATAGAGACCGACGCTACTATGATCTATCACAAACAATCAAAGGGCAGTCCGTGGATAAACGAGATCGCCAAAGCCGAGAGTTGGATATCCGATAGAGAGAAAGGTTGAATGGACATCGACAAAGTCGATAGACCAAACACAAAATGGACCTTCGTTCGTTGGATATCGGTCGAGGTGAAGATGATCATCGACGCACAACAACTTCTCATGGGAGCGGGAAAACTCCCAGACTGGTTAAGACAGAAAAAGGGAATGTATTCCGTCGACACGTACGACGACTACTTGTGTCTGTTTAGGTGCATAGCCATCCAACGTGGAGGGAGACCAGACCGCTGTTGTGAGAAGGCACGAGCTCTGGCTCGCGAATATCTCGGGCATGATAACGGAACGGACCGGTAGCCAGGAATTCCCCTGGACAATATTAAGAAGGTCGAAGAGCATTTCAAGCTGGTATTCGCGTTTACGAGCCCACCGCCGATGGAGTGTGGTACCTCATGAAGGTTCCGGCAAATTACGACGTGGTTGGGGGGAAGACAATGACGATAGGAATGTTTGGAGGTCACTCGTTCCTCATAACGAATCTCCGCAAGATGACGAACGAGTACGGGTGCACCGGATGTCAACAACGGTTCACAAAGTCGTGTAGCATGCACAGGCACGCGACCACCTGCATGGGTGGGAAGACCGTGGTGACATGTCCAGGTAAGAGGGTAGAGAGACCACAGTCGGCCTACGAGAAGGCGTTCTATCCTAAGGGGTCAGCGAGTGTGAGGTCGATTCAATGGTTGAGCAGAGAAGAGGAGAGGGTGGGAAAGCACATACATCATGCCGACTGCGGTCACGGTGGTGAGAGGTGGGTGGCCGGTGATCCGGTCAACGGTTACTGTCACGAGACCGAGACCGTGTTTCAGTTTCACGGATGCTACTGGCACGGGTGTCCGAGTCATTGCATGAGAGGTAATGCATGAGAGATCGCTGTACAAGAGGACGAAAATTCAAGACGCCAAGATAAGGAAGGCGGGTTACGAGCTGGTGGTGATGTGGGAGTGCGAGTGGTTGAATGAGGTGAATACCTACTATCCACAATCGCCACGCGAGGAGGAGACCACTCTGTACCCCCACCAGATAGTCTACGACTTCGAGGCGTATCTCGACAAGTCAAAAACCACGCGACCCACCAAAGACCTGACCTTCGAGGTCGAGCACGTTCCTATATCGGTGTCGTTGGGGGATACGATGCATGAAGGGATCACACACCTATGCGAACGAGATCCCGACACGCTAGTCGAGAAGTTCGTGACCGAGCTGCCGATGAGAGGCAAGGCAATCAGGGAGGGGGTTAGGAAGAAGTATCTGCCGGCCGACATAGATATGTTATCGAAGTCTCAGCAAGCAAAGATTATCTCTTGGATTGACCAAGTCCCGGTGGTGGGGTTCAACTGTAGCAGGTACGACCTGAACCTCATCAAGCAGTACTTTGTAGAGAAGTTGGCGGCCACCGTGAATAAGGTGATGGTCGGAAGAGAGCCAGCACGACGATGTTTCTGTTTACCCCGGACTTTAGATTTCTCGACATCATCCAGTATCTGGGACCCGGTACCACGTACGACCGGTGGGTTAAGGCGTACGACTGTAAAACTGTAAAGTCTCACTTTCCGTACGAGTGGTTCGATAGCGCGGACAAGCTCGACCATCCGGGGCTGCCAGACTATCCCGAGTGCTACTCGAAGTTGAAGGGTGAGTTCCTTCTGTCGTTGTCCGAGTGGAAAGAGTGTAAGAAGGTATTCCGAGAAAAGGGGATGAAGACATTCAAGGAATGTTGCAAACACTACAACGACTTGGATGTAGGACCGTTCCTGGAGGCTCTGACTAAAATGACGGAGCTACAGGGGAGAGGCGTGGACATACTCAAGGATGCTGTGTCTTTGCCCGGTGTTTCCCTTCAGTAACCTACTCCGGCGGGTGCGATCGATGGGAAGGCGGACACGCCCGAGCTGTGGTCACTGAAAGTCCTGAAACTTACGAGATGATGAAGCAGGGATTGGTCGGTGGACCGTCCATAGTATTCTCCAGATACGCCGAGGTTGGAAGGTCAACGATCAGGGGTCAGGAGGTGGGGATGTCGGGAGGAGAAGATGTGCAAGGCGGTGCTGGGGTACGATGCCAATGCTCTGTACCTATCTACTCTGTCGAAGGACATGCCGTGTGGTGAGGAGCAGATATGGACGTGTGACGACCCGGAAAGACAGGTCGTATTTATAGGACTGTTTCGTGACGGAAGGTCAGGAGTGAAAAGTGGTTCGGATTTGCGGAGTTGGATATAGAGATCCCGGAAACATTGAGAGACAAGTTCTCGGAAATGTCACCGCTGTTCGTTAATCGAGAAATCGATGAGAACGAGGTTCGACAGCACATGAAGGACTACCTGGCCGGGACCGGGAGGAAAAGAGTCGAAGGACAGAGAAAGCTCGTGGGGACAATGTCCGCCAAGAAGATGATCATATACTCCCCGCTGCTAAAGTGGTATCTGGAGCACGGTCTGATCGTCAAGGCGGTGCATAGGGTGATAGACTACACGCCCGGCAAACCGTTTCAATGGTTCGTTAAAGAGGTCACCGCTGCTAGACGGACGGGGGACGTCGACAAGAGCAAGGCGGTGTTGGCGGAGATATTCAAACTGGTTGGCAACGCGTGTTGTGGCAAGCTGATAGAGGCACAAGAGAGACACCTGAACACCACATATACGAAGGATGAGAGACTGTCGATCGGGCACTGAGGTCGGCGTGGTTCGAAGACCTGGAGGAGATTGGGAGGCTTACGAGATATCGAGCAGGAAGACTCGAGTGGTGATCAACAGACCGTTTCAGTGTGGCATAGCGGTCTACCAGTTGGCCAAGCTCCGGATGCTGGAGTTCTACTACGATTTCTTGGACAAGTACGTGGATCGCGGAGATTTCGAACTGATACAGATGGACATTGACAGCATGTACTTCGCGCTGTCGGAGAAGACGCTGGCGGCGGTGGTGAGAAAAAAGAATATGAAGAGAAAGTTTAATAAGGAGAAGACCGAGTGGTTGGCGTGGGACGTGTGGAGCAACAGAACTCCGGGACTGTTCAAGCTGGAATTCGAAGGGGATAGAGCCATCGCTCTGTGTAGCAAGTGTTACTACGTGAGTGGTGATGGAAAATCTAAGCACTCGGCCAAGGGGATGTCGAAGAAATCTAACAATCTGACTTGGGGAAGGTATAAGAGTGCTCTCGAAGGGGGTAGGGATATGGCGGAGAACAGGGGATTCCGAATGATTAACGGTGTGATGAAGACGTACAAGCAGGAAAAGTTGGGGTTGTCGGTGTACTACGACAAGAGGAGAGTGATGGAAGACGGGTTACACACCGAGCCTATAGGATAGGTAAAAAAAAAAAAGAACTCTGAAAAAAGGAGAGAATACTAAAGACTCTAAAGACTCTAAAGTTCTTTGCGAACAAACCCTCGAGATGGCCCATCATCCAAATAGTAGAGCACGGGCTCATCGGGCTTGGTAATAGATCGATCTAGATGATATACATTGAGAGACCACACGGGATCAGTCGCACGGCGGCTGCCACCTTCGAGCTCTCCCGGTTGATAGAGGTACCGGACGTCAATATCCGATGGAATTAGCACCGTTGCTCCTCTAAACCACCAACGGGTCGCCCGCGCGAGACGGCAGAGGGCTTGCTCGTCACCCTTTTAAACTTGATAGCATCTACAGGCTTCTTACCTATCAATCTGGTCACCTCTCCGTTCAGTGCGGAGACCACGGCGGGCAGTCTGGCCACCCACTCGGTTGATCGCGAATGAGGGTCTACAAGTTCTTTAGCGTATTGGTGTCCGAACAGTCTCTCAGCCAGGGTTCGATTGAAGCGCATCCACGATCCCCCTGGTCCCGGAGGGATGTTTTGATGCGGCCACGTCTGACAGAAACGTCGTGCTTAGACAATAGATGAGAGACCGCGCCCATGAACTCGCGGCCGGGATCGACCTGGAGAAGATTCGGCCATTTGAGAGGACTCCTCTTATATATTCGGGAGAGAGCCTTGGCCACCTCCTTAGACTCTTTAGTGGCCAACGGCTCAGCCCCCTTATAACGACTCGCTACGTCAACGATTGTCAGTGCGTACTTGTACGTCTTGCGACCGACGCGATCGTGAGGGAGAAACAGGAGATCTGCTTGGTGAACTTGGTTCGGTACCGGCACGTCGAATTTCGGGCGCGGAATATTGTAAGGCGCGGGTAAATAGATCTGCCAGATGGCCAGCTTCTTGAGCCATTCCTTGACAGTGTTTTCTGAAACCTTGGTCGCCGCCGCGAGGTTCTTGATGGCCGCGAGTCCCTTCCAGTAGCCGCGGGGGCTGTAGTACGCGTTCGCTAGCTTGCGCGTTAGGCGAACCGATAGTTTGGTATTAAGTTTGCGCGTGTTCATCGTATGCGATGTATTCTAATATATCGGACAATCTCCAACATGCCCTCGCCAGATCGTCCGGTAACTGCGTCGATAATAATAAACCTTTGTTGGAAGTACAATCGCGATTGGGGGTTAAGTTCTGAAGGAACTTGGGAAAATCTAATCCCCCAGGATTGGTGGAGGAATCTAACATCCGCTTTGCGAAAAGGGTGGCCGCTTTTCGTCCTCCCGCCACGTCTCGAGAGAATCCCGGGCCAGACGAATCATACCCTTTGCACCAACCATGCGGTGTTTAAGGGCAGTGTAGCCTACATCAATCATAGCAAAATAAAGTTTGTCAACTGACATCGTTCTATATATATATATATTTATAAAAAAAGTTATTTAAAATAATTAATTTAAAATCTCGATTGAATATAGTAGACGACGAGCCCCACCACACCCATTCCCACGACGATGAACGCGATCTCGCGGTCTTTTTGGGGCTCTGACGGTACATAGAAATCTGAAAGTTGGGGCTCGCGATCCAGCGGCGCGAGACTTTTGTGCGGATATGCCAGCGCGTACTCGCGGTTGGCTTCTTCAACGTTCTGAAAAGTTTGTGCGGCATGATTTACGCGGAGAAGCTCTTCATTGACCCAGTCCAGATGGGCGGTTCGTTTTTTCGACCATGCTTCCTTTGCGCTATTGAGTTGTTCTACAGATAAATCGTGACCCTTACGCTCCTCATCCACGTTCGAGCTTTTCATTTTAGAGAATATAAAGTTGCTACCGCTGAACGCCAATGCGTTTACAAGCGCACCACCTACTATTACTGCGATTGAAGCCATTTATTTCCATATATTAACTGGTAGAATTCCAGCTTTAACTAGATAATCTCGGGTCCGCAAACTGCGGCCGCTACATCTAAGGTCGCGAGCCCTACGTCTCTCACAGTAAAGTCCAATTTTAGGGAGTCGGATCCTCCTAGGGCCATCTTTGATAGTCAGCATACCCGATACGAAACCCGATATCACCACGGCGTGATAAAGCGCATTCACTAACATTTTACCATCTTGTTCAGCCATTATAATTATTGCATATAAATGGGGTCGCGATCAATGTTTAAATGGGGCGCATCCAATCGCGATTGGTGTTTCGTAACTTTCTTCTGAACACTGGCTGGTTGTTTTTTTTTTTTTTCGATAATAGGGGGTATTTCCACATGCACATGGCACCAACAACTGCCAGACCACCACCAACAACCCAACTCCAATTCACTAATTTGGGTTCAATCGGATTCGCCCAACCTCGATTGGGTGTTGAGTGTGCTTCCAATTCGTGAATTGGGGGTGTTGTTGTACTCGACTCTGTCTTCAGATGTTTTGCTGTCTCCGTCCCCGATTGCAACGACTGTTTAGCCTCTCGAAGCTCGGCGAGTATTTTATCTTGTTTAACTTTTCGGGTGGCAGCCGCCGCCTGCCCAGCTGCCTGTCTTTTGGGATTTTTTATATGCGGTATGTCATCCAGTGGCGGAGTAACACTTGGGTTCGATTGGGTTGGAGCAATCGGGTTCAACTCCGTCACTCTCGCGGGTGTGTCTTGTGTCATCATTTATGATATTAATATTAGGGCTTATAGTTCGTGGGCATATATGTCCAAATTGACAGTGTTTACCCGTGGTCAACGCGGTTGTCAGCGGAGCTAAGTACATTCCAAACTTGTGATAAATTGAGCAGCAGGCTGTTCTAAGAGTGTGACCTATAAAAGGGTCAGTCTCTAGATCGTCAATCAATCCCGCGGTGTTTGGTATAGGGAGAAGTATACTAACGGCTGTTGCGTACAAATGAATAGCCGCCGATCCGAGAGTTTTTGTCATCTCCGCACCTAACCTAAGGATTCGTATCGCGCATACATTTTATCGATCTCCGCACCTGACATCTTTATCCACCTGAAAAAACTGAGAGACGCCTACCGAGATAATGCTCCGATTGTCCCCTGCAACCAGCGCAGCTAGCCGCTCTCGTCGCGCCGCATTTTCATTTTCATTCGGAGTCGTTGCACTCAACCCAATACCAACCAGCCGTTGGAGTGGAGTTGATTCCGATTGCTCTGTCGGATCATTATCTTTCAGGATGTTGGCAGTCGGAGTTGAGGTTTCTTCTATTAGCTGATCGAGAAGTTCGTCGCAGTTCATTATTGCTAATTTTCTTAAAATTAATTTAACAATTCTAGCAAGTCTCATCACTTTAACATATTGCCAAGCGCACCACCCGATACTTATGATCACCATTATGCTCGCAACAAAGCTCGCAGCGGAGCACCAAATTGTTAACATTGTTAACCATTGTTCAGCATTTGTTCAACATTTGTTAAGCATTTGTTCAGCATTGTTCAGCATTTGTTCAGCAATTGCTAAGCATTGTTAAGCATTTACTCGGCAGTTACTAAACGAGCGTTAAGTAATTGCTAATTAATTATTAATTAATTGATAACTTCCTAAGCAGTTGGTTGATCAGTCTTTAGCAAAAGCTTGGTGTGCTTAGTTTCCGAAAGCATATGTCGAACCTCCAGGCGCTCCTCCTAGCATAGCGGCCAGAAAATGCGAGCTCGGAGATCATGTCCTTCTTTTTGGTCATCGCCGCCTTGGCCGAGCAATCGTCAATCACGTATAGGGTGGGCTCACCCTGGAATCTTTGGTATAAACCACGCAGCCAATCGTGAAGCCTATCACCGGGGTCAATAACGTATACCTCAGGGTCGGTCCATATCCACGGGCGCCGCTGATAAGTATCGTTGTGCCGCACAGTGGGACACAGGATCACAATGTGACGAAAGGCATCGCGGTAGGAGCCCTCGAGTAAGTCTAGGATGAAAACCGTTTTTTCCTTTTTACATCCTGTCTGCCCACATATTATGGCAGAGTGGGCATCTCCAATCGTGAATTGGTATTGATTGCTAATTTTCTTATTTTTTTCAAATTTATTAATTAATAAATCGTTAGATGATTTTTTTATTAAATCAGTAGAGTGCTGAGACGTATCGACCATCTTCGATGTTGAGTTGTGCGTCTGTAATTATATATAAGTACACGTTCAATGGCCCGGCTTCGTCCGACTCTTTGATTATCTGGATCGTCACACCCTCGCTAGCGTTCTCAACTTGGCGTCTGCTGCCGTGTATTTGGTCGTCGTCGCTGGCTCGCATGTCTAGCCATAACGCGTATTTGGTATTCAGGAACTCCGCGAGGGAGACGGCTGAGAGATGCAGGTCTTTGGCAACCGCTGCAACCGCTGCAACCGCTGCAACCGCTGCAACCGCTGCAACCTCCGGAGAGCGCTTAGAGCCGGCAGCAAACTGCGAAAACTTTCTTACTTCGTCCCACTGCTGGTGCGCGCGAAGACCCGCGCTGTAGAGTTGATTGGGTACTCCCTCGATCGTCACCTCTACCTTCGTGATTTTGGGGTTATAGAATTTGTCGGTTTTTCTAGCACCGAACGCGAACCGAGCATCCTCGAACAACATCAGTATACCTTTCATCGAGCGGGCGGGTACGTTGACGTTAATATTCCACAATGTGTCGCCTTTGTCTTTCGTCATCTTGTGATGGCGAAGAACTCTCGGTCGTAAAGTATGGCAACGCGCCCGGCGTACTGGGTTCTGATCAATCGCGCGAGTTCGGGCATCATGACCATGTCGTACTCCAGCGAAACATTATCGATCGTATACGTCGATAACATGTCGCTGGCTATGAGAACTCGGCCGTAGTCGTTGAACGTTAGTTCGTATTCGAGGCGGTCAGCCAAAGCGCTCTGATAGTAGGGCATGTGACTCTCCAGCAACTCAAAGTCGAGCGGGATGTAGAAGCAGTTGCCGTAAGCGCCCGCGACCGCGTTGTCGCTCGCGTTGTTATCTGCCTTGTTAGCAGACCCGATTCTAAGTTTGGTTACGTTCTTATTTTTGCTGGTGTCAATACCCTGATAGACAGCGTTTTCGCGCTCTTGCGCCGTCATCCATAGGTCCTGATAACAATGGTAGACGTCACTGTCATCGATCGACATCACCTCATTACCAGAAATCTTTATCATGGTCTTCTTGACTATGGCGCGAATCAGGTTCTGAACGACGGTTCGGTTCTCGTCCGTCGACGTCAGCGAAATAGTGAAAGCGAGGCGAACAGTCCCCGGCACAATGACGTCGTTAGCTCCGAGGTTGGGGAAGCGGACCAAGAGCTGCTGGTTCTGGTCGATCGTCAATGGGTTGTTCGTAATAACGACACTCTGTCTCACGCCTTTTGCCCTGAGGGGCTCACGCAGTCTGCGGTATGGATTGAGTTTGCGACCGTATTGACTCAAAGACATAATTTAGTGAAACTATATTAAACCCGTATGGTTTTGTCTTTAATACATAATTAATTTTAGGAAAATTATAAATATGGCTGATTACGATATTGACATGGACAACTACGATCTCACCACGGGCGACCGAGATGATTACCTCGATGGTGATGATGATGATTATAATGACGAAACACCCTTGATACAGCCTCCAGTTCCAATCCAATCGCAATCGTGGGGGAAATTAGGTGGCGCTACCAACACCATTAGTCAAAGTCGGGAATTACTCGAGGGAGCTGTAAACGACTACTACAACAGTTTGGCAGCAGAAAAAGGTCTGGTCCCATCTGTCGGTCGCGACTACTCCAAGTTCGAATTGGATCTGCGTGGTAGATTGCGACTAAAAGCATCAAATGTCCCGATCGTCAACACGATGACCGGTAAACCCCTAGCGCTGAGCACCATTGCCGGAAACCGGGGCGGTGGTGAAATCATAAGGAGCGAACTCGGATTCCCAGATTGGAAGAGGGGTAAAACAATTATGCCGCCCCGCGCTGTAGAGGCCCTACAGTCTACCGACGAAACGATGGCGAAGACGGCCGCCGATATAGAAACTGTTGAGCTCAGCGAACTCCCTCGAGTAGCCACCGACGCTATTAACATGATGGAGCTCAAAGAAAGTGAGATAGACGAAATACTCAGGACGATGAATGACCCACTGTTACCTCTTCGCGAACTCCGGGGCCTCGATAAGGTTATGCAAACGGTCCGGGGCGAACTGGTCCTTAACCTCGCCAAACTCTCGTCGCTGGATGAACATATTGCGCTAGAAGAAAGAAAACTGGAGGAAGCGGGTGACGATAGAGAATCTACCGAGCGGATCACCGAACGCCTGCGGTCATTGCGGGACGAAAGAGAAGCTCTCTTGCAGGCTGCATCGACTAACCGTGAGGCTCTTCGCACCCAAATAAGTCGGATCCGTGAAACAATCTCGAGGGTCCTGCACGAGGAGACGACACTCGGTGAGCGTCTTCGCACTCTGTTCAGAGAGCAGGGTGTCACGATAGCAAGCATCCTCGTTGCTATCAGCATGACTATATCGACCATAGTTCTACCTTTCACTGGTGGTGCGGCGCCACCACCCGCGCCAGCACCCACACCACCACCCGCACCATCCGGCGGAGCCAAGGAGTGGGTAAAAAAACAACTAAAAGCCCTCGCCAGTCTCCTGGTATAAATTAGCCGAAAAGGCGGCTGCCGCACTACCTGGACTGATCGGAAGTATCGTTTCTTACTTGCTATCTATATTATCAAAAACGGCCGGATGGCTCGCTAAAAATACTTGGGCTTTAATCGTGGCAATCGCCGGTCTCCTACTATTCTTCGCCAGAGAGTTCCTAAAACCAAAGCGTAAATAATCCGATCGCCACGAGGGCGACGACGAGCCCTAATTTCTCCTCCTCGTGTGTTGTGCTTCCAATCTCGATTGGTGTTTCAACATTGTTGATGATTGGATTTGGGGAACTCGATGGTGCATCCAATTTACGAATTGGGGATACTGGGTTCGATTGTGTTGAGGGAGGTGTATCCATTTTGTGTTTTGGGGGTTTTATGAAATCTTTTTCAAATTTATTTGAATTTACAACTCCACTCCCAATCATCTTGGGTGGGAGCTTGATGATATCCACATTCACGTTACCGTTGCGGCCGATTTTTTTATTGGCGGTGGCGATTACGATCTGATTATTGTAACCGTCAACCGGGTCGTCTCGTAGTATCATATTGCTCGGCGCCATATAAAGACCTAATCCAAATACATAGTCTACTGGAGTGCTGGCATTCTGTAAAACGTCTTGATAATTCTGGATCGCCTTCTCCAGGTCCACCCTAGCTGAGATGGTGTCCTCTACAAGTGCCAAGAATTGTTTTTGCGCGTCAAACGCCGTTCCGACTCCTATTATAGAACTGCGAGTTTGCTTCTGTGCGCCGAGGATGGCCCAGACATATGTGCGAATGGAGTCGTTGATGCGGGTAACACCGGTCTGAGTAAATCCAGTGCTTTTAGCTAACATAAATGATCCCCATGCGGTATTTACCCCAGCTGGTTGTTGAATGAAATCAACGTGGGCCGATTTGAAAGACCATGGTACTGGTGGCACGAAGTCGGTATTCTTTGGTTTTATTGGTGGTGGTGGATCCTTTGGGTGCTTCACAAACCCCATACCCGTTATGTAAACGTCACCTAAACCGAAAGTGTACCAGAATTCTTTCTGTCTCCAGTCGGCGTCTTTTGAAACATTAAATTCGTTACACAGTCTTTCAAACACCATACGGTCGTATGCGTTGGAAATGGGATCCCAGGCGTCGTCTTGAGGTAGTGAAATACCTAGTTCTTTCAGAATCCTCCTAATAGTATAATACGCATGAAAGTTGTAAACACTTCGGAGCATGACATTCTTGGATGTCAGATGGTCTTTATGTGAAACTCCACACCCGGCTGTTGCGCACCATACAGCGAAATTTATTTGGTTCTGCCAAAACTGCATCGGTGTTGCTTTCCACCCGTTTACCGCCTCCATCGTATTAATCTTGGGCAACCTATATTGTTCAAAGATGTCGGGGAAGTTGGTGGCAAATCCACTGTCTGGTCTAACTGTTACGGTTGGGTGTACAAGGGGATTAACAACGTCTTTTTGCTTGTATTTACCACCGACCGCGTACTTTGCATTAGAATTAAAGCTAAATGCTTTGGTATCCATTGAAAGATATTATTATGTTTGCTACTATCACTAATGTTCAAAAAGGGAGTTGTGAACTTCAAAAATTAATAGACAACTGCTGCGGACAACGCCGGGTAGGCCTCAGATCAATCACCTTCACGGTTGGGTGGAAAAACATTGAAATGCACAAGGAGATCTCCGGAATACAACGGCCAGAGGCTCTATTCCGCAGATGGTATAGATCTAGAGACCGCCGATAGTCCTGCAGAAGTAGAGAGACGCCTTCGGGAATCAAGTGCCGCATTACTTCCTGGCCTTTGGGGTTTCGGAGATGTCCAAGCTTTAATCGCGACGAATATGCCTGATAATGGCACTCTCACAGTCTCAAAAGCCACGGGGATTGCGACATTGTCCGTTGATAAAAAATTAAAGATCACTCCGGGGTTGGCCTCAATGTTAGGATTTAAATTTGCACCCCCTTACGACGAGGATGAAGGGTTTAGTACCCCGTTGAAATTTGTCTTCCCCGTGGGCGAGCACCGCGGCGATACCCCGGTGAACTTCGCCTTCACAAAAACTCTCGGGGTGCACCTGGATCGGGTGAACACATCGTACAACACGGTAGACGGCACTCCCAGCACATTACTGAAAACCGTGCCCGCCAGCGACTTTCTTTGGTGAGACCCTGACCTTAGACTTCCCACACCCCGAGATGAAAGTTTTTGAATCGGGACACATCCACGAGTTGAAGATTTCTATTCTTGATGATAAAGGGCGAGAGTTGAAGAACGATTACCCGATTTCGGTCGTCCTAGAAATTTCAATTAATTAATTTTAAGAAAATTATTTAGAATTAAACGCATGTTCGTAATTTATATATATATATTATCAACATTATTGAAAATGAGTATATACGGACCAGGTAGTTCTTCCGATTGGGTGACAAATTCAAAGAATTTGGAACCGACAGAAGGGGGATTCATCCCGACAGAGGGCGACTTTTTAACTACCCAAAAAACAAAGGCCTTGATCAATAGAACTATATCGGTGGCCATGGACGAGATTCACAAGAGTCTACTATCACAACTTAGAGAATATGCCCTGGCTGTGAATACACAAAGTCGTGAAGAAACGCATACTGAACTAAACGAACTAGGTGAAAAAATAACCAAATTTCGAAAAGAGGCCCGGTTGGGGATTGATAAAGTCTGAGAAGACCACCAGGCGGACCTTACGGAGGCTTATGATGCGTTGCGCTTAGAGGACTCTCTCATCGGTGAAGCGACACTTACCGAACTAGACGGGAAAATAACCAAATTTCAAAAAGAGAGCAGGTTGGATATTGATAAAGTCCGAGAAGACCACCAGGCGGCCCTTACGGAGGGTTATGATACGTTGCGCTTAGAGGACTCTCTCATCAGAGATGCGGCACTTACCGAACTAGACAAAAAAATTAAAAAAATTCGAAAAGAGGCCACGTCGGGTATTGAGAAAGCCCGAGAAGATCACCAGGCGGACCTTACGGAGGCTTATGAGGTGTTGCGCTCAGAGGACTCTCTCATCAGAGAAGCGGCGGTTGCCGAACTAGACGGAAAAATAACCAAATTTCGAAAAGAGACCCGGTCGGGTATTGATAAAGTCCGAGAAGACCACCAGGTGAACCTTGCGGAGGCCATTGCGGAGGCTTATGATGCGTTGCGCTTAGAGGACTCTCTCAGCAAAGAAGCGACACTTACTGAACTAGACGGGAAAATAGCCGAATTTCTGAAAGAGACCAGGTCGGGGGTTGAGGGGGTCCGAGAAGACCACAAGGAGGCCATTGCGGAGGCATATGGGGCGTTACGCTCAGAGGACTCTCTCAACAGAGAAGCGGCACTTACTGAACTAGACGAAAAAATAACCAAATTTCGAAAAGAGGCCCAGTTGGGGGTTGAGGGGGTCCGAACAGGTATTGAGGAAGCCCGAGAAGACCACCAGGCGGACCTTACGGAGGCTTATAGGGTGTTGCGCTCAGAGGACTCTCTCATCAGAGAAGCGGCGGTTGCTGAACTAGACGGGAAAATAACCGAATTTCAAAAAGAGGCCCGGTCGGGTGTTGAGAAAGCCCGAGAAGACCACCAGGCAGCCCTTGCGAAGGCTTATGAGGTGTTGCGCTCAGAGGACTCTCTCATCAGAGAAGCGGCGGTTGCTGAACTAGACGGGAAAATAACCGAATTTCAAAAAGAGGCCCGGTCGGGTGTTGAGAAAGCCCTAGAAGGCCACCAGGCAACCATTACGGAGGCTTATCATGCGTTGCGCTTAGAGGACTCTCTCAGCAGAGAAGCGGCACTTACCGAACTAGACAGGAAGATAACCGAAGTTTCCGATAAACTGAAACATGATCGTATAGCCGCGACCAAAGCTCTTGAGGAGGCCTCTTATAAGATTCGTACTGAGGCATATACCTCAAACAGTGCGCTTGCCGGAATAGTGCGAACAATGAAAACGCTAAAACGTGCCATAACAGTTTGGGCTGAGAAGCGGGGCCCATTGGTTGAGCACTATGAATATTCGTTCGGTGCCAAAGCGAGTAATAAATGGGGTATACACTATGACAGCTGCAGGTGAAGTAATCCGAATGGCGGTCTGCTCGTTAATGTAGTGGTAAACCTGTTGGCGCGGTCGCGATAAATATTGTAGTAGATGGGGAAGAACGGGGGGTTGGAGTCACTAAAATCTCTGGAGATAGTTTGACGATTGTTGCGTTCGCCGGTGATGATCGAATTAGACTTTCCCAAGGTAGTGTTATTAACTTTGTTACGAAAATCGGTGACCCAGAGAGTTCTTCCACTATTGTCTCATTGTTAATTGAACTTAATTTGTAAATACTAATATATTGAAAATCATGAACGAATCACCGCTTCCAATTGTCAATACCACTCCATCAACACGGTGTACAATTAACGAAAGAAGTTCAGATTTTAGGTTGAATAATATCGTCGCTATGCAGGATATTTTAGTTAGAGAATATACAAATAGAAAAAGAAACGCTAAAAAATATAGACGCGCGGTGAACATGGCTGAAGCATCTAGCACGGCTCTGGCGAGTGTTTCTGTGTTGTGTGGGGCGGGGACAGCTGCAACTATATCCACCATTATAACGGTTCCTGTAGCGGGGATTTTATGTGCGGTGTCGGCCGTTTCTGGGTTGTTGTGTATGGTAATTAGGGCGTCGGGTGGAAAACTCGAGAAAAAATGTAGAAAACATGATAGAATATCTGTTCTCTCTCGCCAGGTCGAAGAAAAATACCATCGACGTTATGGTGTCCAAAGCGTTGGCCGATAAGAAAATATCAAATTTAGAGTTTGAATCCGTGGTGGAAGAAATGGGGAGATATGAAAAATTAAAAAATGATATTAGAATCAAAGCGCGCGCCACCATGCCCAAGATTGAGAGTACTGATTGGGATAAATTTAGGGTAAAACTTGGAGATAAAGTCGGAGGAAATTAATATTTTTATTAAATAATTAATTTTATAATTAATTTAAAGAAAATTATAAAATTAATTATATCGGTGCAGTAAACAATTTATTAATTAATTTTAGGAAAATTATTAACAATTTAAAAAGAAAAAAAAAAGAAAAAAAGTTTTAGGTTCCACCGAGGCTCGAACCCGCGCCAGCAAAACCCTTCTGGGTCCACCCCGCTAAGCCTTCGCTTAAATTTCTTGTATTTTTTAATTTTTCGGCTTAGCGAGGTGTGTTACACTCACATCTCCTACACCCCATCATTGGACCGATACCGCGGACCCCACTTCATCGTTACCTCCATCCGCTATAATGTGCAGAGCGGCCAGAGTGAAGTACATGTGGCGAAACTTATCTCACTGTTGAGATATTAATGCCGGCGTCCCGACACCGAACTGTGTTTATTTCTCGTATATAAACTTAACTTTGCTGGTGAAATAAAAAAAATTGTTATTTATTATTAATTAATTATTTTATTATATTAATTAATATGTTTTCTATATAATAGGGGGTGTTCAGCTTTAAATTATAAATATTTTTATAATTTATTAAAATTAATTATATAACGAACTATATAACCCTCACTAAGTGTTTATAAACTGTGTACACCACCAGTGTAAATCGATAGCCCGTTTACATACCATCGATAAGGCTATAAATAACCGTGTGTGTAATATATATTACAGTGTGTTTATTTTCCATCCCGGAAGACGTAATCGTGTAAACCTCTCTATAAATGGACACTTAATATATGTGTAAGGTGGGACACCTAATTTACATTTTCATAACGCGTGTAATTGGAACATTGTCGTCTGCTTGGTGTTGTGATTACAACATATCTTTATAAGTGATATCGTAGAAATGTACATTCGTAAACGAATCGTTGGGTTTTAATAATTTTATATAATACACCTTAGTTTCATATCCGATACGCATTATCCGTCTTAATGTTTGTATTTTCCTCTTGTATAGTTGACATAATTGCCGGTATAATATTGTAAATGCAACGTTTTTATCGGAGTGTAATAAATTACGCTGGTATTTCATGTATTCGATATCGCCTAGTGTTCTCATTTTATAGAATTTATATAGAGGACTATAACCCCCGTATTCTTCGTAAACTTCTTCAACACAGGCATTAAAAACTTTCAATTCCAATTGTATTGTATTATCCATTTTCTCTAATAATATTGGTACTTGTTTTTTCTGTTCAATTTTCTAATTTTATAAAATTAGTTTGATAATGTTTTTTACAGTGTTTTAATGCTGTAGAAACACCGTGACTTATTAGATCGATTCTATCTTTGTAACTGACTTTCCGATTTCAATTATTACTAAACGATAATACTTGCGAGCACGTAATCCCCTGTTAACCATTCGATGAGTAGCCTGAGTGCCACCGCATGGTGGACATAGCAGTGACTCGGCTTTGGTCCCTACCCCACAATGCCGACATGGGCGAGGCGAAACGGAACCTCTTCGCATCCATGCACGGTGATGTTTGCAATATTCGTAAATACCGGTGCGAAAACATCTCTCGTGACTACCTGTCTTCAACCACGCACACTTAACTAGAACCATTATGTTATATATATACTGAGTATAACATAGGGATTTTTATCTCCAATAGGGTGTATCTTCTCATGTCATAAATATATGGTCTCGCGGTAGTAGTATATAAGAGTCACCAATGATACCACCATGCGGTGGGGGGGGCGCCGCGCGTAGCCGGTGCCTTCCAGAGGGTGATGGTATCATTGTGACTCTTATATACTACTCAGCATTTTGCTACAACAGTGTTACTGCTGTTGTGTTGCTATGTAAGGAGGCGCTAACTATACGAGCACTTCATTACACTGCTTAGCAAGCACTACAGCTGCTTCACATGTATTAGCAAGATATGTATGTGACCTTAAACCAGTAAAAACTGTGCATATTTTCGAGAAATTATCGGCAGATTTGAACATTTTCATAATGTCACTGACATACAAGTTCTTTCAAGGACCCTCAGTAGGTTCAAGACCCTACTAAGAGATAAATAATACACCTAGTAGCACAGTACTTGGTGTTTATTGCTCGTCAATAAACTTAAAAACTGTAAAATAATAGCTACCAGACAATAGCAGAGCTCCACCATTTCACACCCACTGCTGCGACAAGGCCACATTCACAGAGTGCACATTTAATGTAAAAGGATAGAGTAAATCGAGCATAGAAAGTAGGTCAATGTCAGTTCAAGGTCACATGTACATTGGCTTCATATGAGTACCACAAATTGATGAAGTAGCACAAGCATGGTCGGCTTAGTGGCTGTATTTGGTGCGAAACGGACCGAAATACGTGAAATGATTTGTCAAACTAGCAGAAAATGTAGGTCAAGGTCGAATGAAGGTCACCTGAGAGACAATGGTCTAAGGTGGATCACAGCAGGACAATGTCATTCAAGGCTTTCAGAGTCTAATAGGGAGGGTAGCTGGTCAGACAAATGGAAAAAGTAACTCTGAAACAAGTGTGCAGGCATACAGGTCACTGTTTACGACACCGCGGGCCAACTAGTTTCAGCCCAATGTGAAAATACACTAACTGAGATGCTATTGTTCTTCTACTGGTCTGGTTATTCTTGCCAGGTGGCTACCATCCAGGTACAGGCTAGCAGCAGCCTAAATGGAATAAGTGACACATACAGCCGAGTCGGGTAAACTAGAGAGACATTCAGTGAAATATGCGGTCCTAACTGTGCGGACTAAGGCGGTCAATCTACACAAAATAGACATTTCTGTTATTAAATAGATCTACATTTAACACAAATTCAGAGAAATGTCCTTCAACTACACTTTCCAGGCTAATTGTTGTGCAGCACAGTTAAATCCGTCCAGAAAATCATCAAGATATCAAACATCAGAATTTCACCATTTAGTTGTATTTTCAGCTTGAGAGGCTTCCCTGCTAAAATGGCTCAAAACATTCATCAGACACATGTCAGCTGTCCTGAAATGGTATTTTCAATGTCGATAAATGTTTACGTCAACATTGAAATGTTTAACAAATGACAGAAATGGCAAATTCAGGAGATCATGTTTTGCCTTAATTTAAAATTATCAATTTCACACCCTCGGACAGTATGTATTTAATTCAATATTCCAAATAAGTGGGCAGACAGCAATATGAGTTCGACATTTGTGACCTAGACACACTAGAAGCTTTTACATAAACACAAATATGCTGCTCTATTAGTGCTCCTTACCTATGCAGGAATGTGAAATATCTTGGTGCAGCCTCTTTAAAATTGTCCAATTCTGAGGTAAAATATTCACTTTAAAACCACCATGCCATGCCACGCTACTTGCGGAACTACAGATTGAATGTTGTATGTGTTCTCAATCATCATCCAGAGGCAAATGCACTATCATGGTGCAAACCAGTTCCCATCCATGAGTTTTCTCTGAAATAAAATTCTTGTTTGAAACTCCCAGAAAAATCTGTTGTTTTGATCAGTTTTTGTCACAACATACCCTCAATTCGTATTTGCCCATTTCTGATCAATGGGAACAGGTCAGATGGCCCTGGAATGAGCATTCATCATTTAATACGATGTAAAATCTGAATAAAATACAAAATCAACTACAAAATAATAATTAAACAATTAAAATGAATTTTAATCAACAGAAAGTGTAATATTTATAAATTTCACCGGTGCCATTATACGAAACTGGCGGCTAACTAGTCACTGCTACCTTATCTCTCCTTGGCAGCCATTTTTAATTTTCCCACTCTGTATCCTTGTCCACGCAATAACTCCAATTTCTACTTGACCGATCATAACCAAATTAGGTATACATGTTTATCATGGCAAGACGAAGAAGCCTATTGATTTTGAAAATTTTCCGATGACTTATCTCCCCTTGGCGGCCATTTTTAATTTTCGGACTCCGTATCCTTGTCCACGCAATAAGTCGAGTTCAAGATGAGTTATCTCCCCTTGTTGACTGGCCTTATCTCGACGGGCGTATATTGTGACCTTCGGCACTCTTGTTTAATAATTTATTGGTACAGCTGTGGCAGTTTTATATCAAGAACATATCAAATACGCCGGATAACCAATGGCAAAAATCACTCTTAGAGCTGGTGTTAAATTTCTACCCTCGCGAGAGGTATATGGAGCGGGGTAGCAATTTTGTTTCTAATACAACTTGTGTTTGAGATAGTGCATGGGTTAATTTTCACTGAAGCATAGTGTTTGCAATAATAAGTATTTTGTTTCCTTTGCTATTTCTATTTTACTATCTTTTCTGCAAATTTGTGTACAGTGGAACCTCTCTAAACCTGGGGCCCAGGGTGTCCAGATTAGAGAGGCTCCACTGTAATTAAGCACTCCGTGAACAGTTTCTGTCATTTCCAATCATAAACAGACACGAAAATGACATAAATGACAGTGAAACCCATCTAAATTAAACACAATGGGGTCGTCAGGGTGTCAGGTTTAGAGAGGTTCTACTCAGCTCCAGATAAGCTTTGTGTCTAAAGCGTACTATACCCCCTGATTTCAAAATCATTGCGTATTTTACTTTTGCAAATGGATTATTGATTTTCTTCATTACTAACCAAATAAGGAACAAATGATGAAAAAAATATAACAAATTTAAACATTCACTTATTTGAGCTGCAAAAAGCTAACACTGTTTGCTTTTTGCAGCTCAACTAAGTGAATTTTCAACTTTATGACAGTATTTTCGCTACTCAATTTGAAAATCAATGCATATTTTCACATTGCTGCACGTATTTTGTACTCCCACTTTTGATAATCACTGCGTATACAGCTCAAATAATTGCGTAAACTACGCCAATACGCCTCTTATCTGGAGCTCTGTGTACTGTATTGTAATCATGATAACTGCATATTTAAACGTTTCATCAATACAACTTGTGTTTAGATTGTCCATGGATGTGCAAGTATTCAGTTGATTAGGATATTTTAGGATATTTATTGATTTCCTATTCTTTTCTGTGATAGTTTGTGTTGTTTTCCACAATTGATTCGTTTTACAAACAATTATTATTTGAAACACGTTTTTGTAGGGAAATTAGAAAATATAAATCGGGATTCCTATGCTTTTCCTAAAGCGGCCCTCACATATCGGTCGCGGCATCTGCACGACTGCTAAAACGGGCCAAAAAGGGCATTTTCTCGAGGCATCTGGCCGGACACTGACCGATTTCTAGGGATCCGCTGCGATTTTTAGGGGTCGCCCGAACCCCATGGGTGTGAAAACATAACTCGCGTGATTTTAGGTCGTGGCAAGCCTGTAGACAAGTCGCTAGGGCCCCACCCGGTGGCCTGCCGGAAACCGACCAGGCGGCTGCCTGAAGATTTATGCAACGCATCTATATATACTCGAGGCGCGGATGCCGGGGGGAAGCCCCAGGACACCTACCGATCTGTTCTTTGATCAGCCGGCATTCGCCAGATTATCTAGCGGCGTCCGGCGGGTGCACTGTCTCCACTGCGATCCAATGTTCAGAGGGCACCACCCAAGCCCCGTCTAATATGTGAGGGCACACATCGCAAACATGAAATTCGCCTGATTCATCCATGGGCTCTAAATCCCCTGGCGACTCCTGTGAATAGAAAAATAGTGCGGACGCCGGCTGATATGTGAGGGCCGCTTAACCGAGCCTTATCTAGCTCAGTATACTTAGAGGGAGTACGGTAATCATTTATTTTTCCCGAAATGCATTATTATACAAAAGCTAACATGGTATACATACAGCTGTGATCACAGAATCTTGTGAGAGTACTCGTTTTCAAAAACATAAGACAGTAATACTTTATTAGTGAGAAGTACATATGACATTTACATGTATATGTTGTAGGTTCTTGAAATTTACAATATTAATATGTGGCTGTGACTGGAGAAATGGGATTTGTGACCATTGTAGCCATTGATAAATGAGATTAGATAAAGTTCTATATTGCATGTTAGAAGCAATACAGCTGTTTCACTGATGGAATGGCAAATAGTACAGACCCTGATCAGACTGTGAGCCTGTAAGACTGTGCGAATGCACAGGCTCAACTGGAGCTACATCTGTCTCAAAATGCACAAAACCAATTCATTCAATCAAAGACACATATAGTGTGCTTAACATTATAAAATGCTATTATTGTATCCCCCGGACTCCGTCCGCGTCCGCGTCCGCCGTAGACACTTCTTGTCCGGAGCATAACTCGAACACCCTTTGGAATATTTTCATGAAACTTCACACATGCATAGACCACGACCCGAAGGTGTGTCGCGCACAAGAATGACAACTCTTGCATAGCTAATTTTTTAGTTATCTCCCTTTTTTTGTTTTGCGCACTGATTTCGTGTCCGGAGCATAACTCGACCACCCTTTGGAATATTTTCATGAAACTTCACAAATTTTTTAGTTATCTCCCTTTTTTGTTTCGCACACTGATTGACCATAACTCGACCACCCTTTGGAATATTTTTATGAAACTTCACACATTCAATTAGACCACGAACCGAAGGTGTGTCGTGCACAAGAATGACAACTGTTGCATAGCTAATTTTTTAATTATCTCCCTTTTTTGTTTTCGCGCACTAATTTCCTGTCCGGAGCATAACTCGACCACCCTTTGGAATATTTTCATGAAACTTTACACATGCATAGACCACGACCCGGAGGTGTGTCGCACACAAGAACTCTTGCGTAGCTAATTTTTTAGTTATCTCCCTTTTTTGTTTTCGCGCACTAATTTCCTGTCCGGAGCATAACTCGACCACCCTTTGGAATATTTTCATGAAACTTCACACATGCATAGACCACGACCCGGAGGTGTGTCGCGCACAAGAACTCTTGCGTAGCTAATTTTTTAGTTACCTCCCTTTTTTGTTTTGCGCACTCTACAAACTGGACAATAATGCATTAAGACCCGTTTTCTCGTGTGCTCTGTACACCTTACCTGTAGAGAGAACAATAGAGACTGGGAGAACCATTCACCTGTGCATGTGCTAGCATGTGCAAATGTCCAGTCTTGACCACTCTTGACCACAGGTAATTTATTTATTTATATATGTGGAGCGCAGTGGCCTGGTGGTTAGAGCGTCAGACTGCTGATCTAAAGGTCGTGGGTTCTAGCCTCACCGGAGGCGCTGCGTTGTGTCCTTGAGCAAGACACTTTATCCACACTGCTCCAGTTCACCCAGCTGTGAATGGGTACCGATAATTCGTAGTTGCTCTGTAAATACGAATTACCGGCTTCTCTCAAAATATCTCTACCTCCGTTCTTTCTCCCATTCTTGGGAGACGGCATGCAAGGTCCTAGAGCCAGTGCCGCCGTTAAATATAAGGAAAAAAAAAAAAAGGTAATTTATACAGGTAAATTACTACATTGGATATTACATTTCCGTTAACTGTGTTGAAAATATTGTGGCATTATGTGGACCTGTGCAAATATATGTAGATAAATATAGGACTGCAAGCATTATTATTTTTAATTTTTAAACTTTTTTTTTCCATTTTCTTTTTTTTTTCAAATTCTTTTTCAATTTTTGTCTAGTAGCATAAGGTCATAAGTGCTATATACAGACTATTCACCCACCTGTGCATGTGCTAGCATGTGCAACTGACCACTGACCACTTACAGGTAATTTATACAGGTAAATGATTATATTACATTTCCGTAAACTGTGTTGAAAATATTGTGGCAATATGGTGGACCTGTGCATATATGATATGTAGATAAATATAGGACTATGTAATTTATACAGGTACATTATTACATTTCCGTAAACTGTGTTGACAATATTGTGGCAGTATGTGGACCTGTGCAGATATATGTAGATAAATATAGGACTATTAACAAAAATTCTGGGCTCCAGTAGCGAGCATTATTATTATTTTTTTTTTTTTGTATATTGCATTTCCGTAAACTGTGTTGAAAATATTGTGGTATTATGTGGACCTGTGCAGATATATGTAGATAAATATAGGACTATTAAATAAAAATTCTGGGCTCCAGTAGCAAGCATTATTATTTTTAATTTTTAAACTTTTTTTTTCATTCTTTTTTTCATTTTTTTTTCAAATTCTTTTTCAATTTTTGTCTAGTAGCATAAGGTCGTAAGTGCTATATACAGACTATTATCATATAATAAAACAATTATTGACTAGTGAGCCATAGAATATAATCTGATATTCTATGGCTCACTAGTCAATAATTGTAGAATATGTTCGGGCCAGTGAAAATTGCTTTCGGGCCCAGGCTCGAGGTCAAGGCGGGACATGTCGAGGCATTTGATTCCGCGGAATTCTTGTTTACTTATCTCCCTTTGTTGTTTCGTGCTCTGATTTTGTATCCAGAGCATAACTCGAACACCCTTTGGAATATATTTATGCCCCACCACGATAGTGGAGGGGGCATTTAGTGTTACCCTTGTCGGTCCGTCCGTCCACACACACGAATGGGTACTTGTTGTAAGCGTACGGGGATCTTATTGGGTAGGGTTAGGATAGTGTTGGGTACTCTTGTTGGGTATTTTTATAGAGTAAAAACCCAACAAGTATTCATTCATAGGAACGTGCGTCCCGTCCTCCCGTCCGTGCCGTCCGTCCGTCCGTCACAAAACTTTAACACTCGGGTAAATGTCTCATAATTTCTTCATCCTTCGACCGATCTCCTTCATATTTCATATACACATTGCTCTAATGGTCCTCTACCGCCCTGTACCAAATCCACGTTCGTACTGCCCCCGCCAAGCCCAGGGTTAAGATCACATACTTAGTGCTTCAAAAACTTTACCGCTCAGGTAAATATCTTATAATTTCTGTTTTCTTTCACGGATCAGCTTCATATTTCATATATGCATTGCTCTAATGGTCCTCTACCGCCCTGTGCCAAATCCATGTTCGTCTTGCCCCGCCAAGCCCAGGGTCAAGGTCACATACTTGGTGCTTCAAAAACTTTAACGCTCAGGTAAAAGAAAATTTGGACTTGTAATTTGGCCTCATTTATTATCAAAGCGATATGTGGGACATCCGTGTTCTATGAACACATTTTCTAGTTTATTAAACTTCACACATGCATAGAAGACGACCCAAAGGTGTGTCGCACGTAAGAATGACAACTCTTGCGTCGTTAATTTCTTAGTTATCTCCCTTTGTTGTTTCGTGCACTGATTTCGTGTCCGGAGCATAACTCGAACACCCTTTGGAATATTTTCATGAAACTTTACACATGCATAGACCACAACCCTAAAGGTGTGTCACGCAAGAATGACAACTCTTGCATCACTAATTTTTTTAGTTATCTCCCTTTGTTTTTCCGTCACAGATTTTGTCTCCGGAGCATAACTCGAACACCCTTTTTTCAAACTACTTGTGTATCTGGGGAGGGGGATACACATGCGCTTGTCGACAAGCGTCCATTTCTAGTTTATTTTATTTTCTTGGTCTTATCACATATTTTACGTGTTTTATATTTTTATTGCATTAACTTAAAGGTACATGCCCACTCAGTAGGCACAAAATATTCTTTATAATAGAGATATCATCTGCGACATTTTCTGGAAAACTAAACATTCATTCACCATTACCCCACGTATTGATTATCATTATTATACATTTTATATCAGACGTAAATTTCCCCACATTCATATCAGGTGCGATAACCGTGGTTCCTTAAATGTTAACGGACATTACTATTTATTCTCTGTATTTATTTTTTGATATTCAATAATAATAGTTTATAATCTATTGAATATATTATTTTTTCAGGTGACACATTAATTAGTATAAATGAGTAAAAAATAGCATGCCTCATTTGCATATGAAAATAGCCTGATACCATCGCAAGTCACTATCGGTAAAATAAATAATACTACATGATTATATCTGTATAGCAGGCACTCGTACCTTTTAGAACTGGTGGAGTAGTGCCGCAATTATACACTTATTTAATTCCTAAAAGTACATTTTGTGCCCACTGAGTGGGCATGTACCTTTAAATTAAACAAACAAACAAACACACATTTAAATATGTATACACATGTTAATAGTTAATGTTCATTGCCTTTTGGAGTGCACTATTCGATGTTCCACTCTTGGACGTATATGTGGCTGTGACTGCAGAAATGGGGCTTGCGGGCTCTGCACAGTCTAATCAGGATCTGCACAGTCTAATCAGGATATGCACAGTATAATCAGGCTCTGCACAGTCTAATCAGGCTCTGCACAGTCTAATCAGGATCTGCACAGTCTAATCAGGATCTGCACAGTCTAATCAGGATCTGCACAGTCTAATCAGGCTCTGCACAGTTCGCCATTCCATCAATGACACATTTGTCCTCCGTCTAACAAGCAATATCAGTCACTGTAAGGCTTTATGTGTGTGCTGTTTGATCAGGAACTACACTGGTCACAAATGACATAAGCCCCCTTTCTCCAGTCACAGCCACATATACTATATTTATTCTAATAGTAGCCCCCTCTCTAATAGTAGCCCCTTCCCATATTTGAATTCTAAATATGTTAATTTCACATACAAAAGCCATTTAAAACATTGTTTTAAATGGCTTTTGTATGTGAAAATCACATATTTTGATCCTATTTTCCAAGTTTTGATCCCCACGAATTGCATAGCCCAGGGGGCGTTTATTAGAATAAATATGATATGTTATCGTATTTTATATATAAACATATAGTACATGTTTAATAGCACCATTCGCGTTATATTGATGTCAAACAGTATCCATACTTACAATGGTATTCCCTGACTTCCATTGACTGATCTTTGTAATGTCATATCCTGGGTCCCATTTCCCTTTCGAAAGTGCAAAATTATGATAATTGTAAATTTCACATTGACAATGTTTTCTTGTAAACAATTATTGGATTTACATTTATTGAGCATAGCCTATGCTCAATAAATGTAAATCCATCAATTGAAATTTCCAGACGATCCTAAATTTGCACTTACAAACATTTTAGTGAAACGGCCCCCAGATCCTTCCCCACAATAATGGGATTGTTGCCTGGAGGTTATAGGCCTAAGGCCATTGTCATTATTTTTGGGTGGTTGCTACCATCAGAGAGCACCGGACAAAATTTGTGCCAATGTGTTCAGAGACACATACTGTATATATTTCTGCTTGCTAGACTTGTCAAATCGGTAGCTTAAGCCTAGTATTTTGCAAAACAAAATGGCCGCCATTGTCTTTTTTGCATAATTACTTACCCATACATATTGCTATGCACACATGATATTAATGTTATATCTGTCAATGATGTTATATCTGTCATTATATCTGTCAATGATGTTATATCTGTCAATGATGTTATATCTGTCAATGATGTTATATCTGTCAATGATGTTATATCTGTCAATGACATTATATCTGTCAATGATGTTATATCTGTCAATGATGTTATATCTGTCAATGATGTTATATCTGTCAATGATGTATCTGTCAATGATGTTATATCTGTCAATGATATATGTCAATGATGTTATCTGTCAATGATGTTATATCTGTCAATGATGTTTATATCTGTCAATGATGTTATATCTGTCAATGATGTTATATCTGTCAATGACATTATATCTGTCAATGATGTTATATCTGTCAATGTATCTGTCAATGACATTATATCTGTCAATGATGTTATATCTGTCAATGATGTTATAATCTGTCAATGAGTTATATCTGTCAATGATGTTATATCTGTCAATGATGTTATGTCTGTCAATGATGTTATATCTGTCAATGATGTTATATCTGTCAATGATGTTATATCTGTCAATGATGTTATATCTGTCAATGATGTTATGTCTGTCAATGATGTTATATCTGTCAATGATGTTATGTCTGTCATGATGTTATATCTGTCAATGAGTTATATCTGTCAATTCTGTCAATGATGTTATATCTGTCAATGATGTTATATCTGTCAATGATGTTATATCTGTCAATGATGTTATATCTGTTATATCTGTCAATGATGTTATATCTGTCAATGATGTTATATCTGTCAATGATGTTATATCTGTCAATGATGTTATATCTGTCAATGATGTTATATCTGTCAATGATGTTATATCTGTCAATGAGATGGATTTAATAACAACATAATATGTTTATATTTTTGCAGCTATTTTTCAGACGAAAATTATTCGGGAAAAATCCAATATGGCCGCCAATTTATAGCATTTGTTTGTAAAATTACGAAAAAAATTTGCGAGCTTCTATCTAATGTGAAGTGTGTTTGATGACTTGTGTCGATACATTTAGTATTACATAGTATTAATTAATAACAGCTTCATACTAACAAGTATACAATCGACCAATTCAGTTGATATAACCATCATTTATTATGAACTATATAACGACATATTAAAAAAAAAGTCAAAGCAAATGGCAGATGGAAAATCAAACCGGGAAACTGCTATTAAAGCAGACTACAAACTCTTTGGTCGGATTATCCTCATCGCTAGCAGCAGAAACCTTCACATAAAAGATGTCTTGAAGCATCGACTTGGGCCACTACCATGGGCCTTGGCAAATTACGATGGGACAATAAAAAAAACCAGCAAAGCATCTTTGGCTAGGCACCTGGAAAAGAAAGTTGCAGCGGCAAGTGATATACCAACACCATCGGCATGTCTAATTGATGGGATGAGCATGTTGCATAAGACGAATGGAGAAAACAAAACCTTCGGGGAGGTCTCGGAACAGCTATTCATATCGGCACTGAACACTGGACATGAGAGCAAACGAGTTGACATCATATTTGATGTATACAAGGACACATCCATCAAAAATGCTGAGAGAAATGTACGAAGAGGGACAGGGGTGCTTTATACAAACATCTCACATGGACATAAAATTCACCAATGGCGAAAACTACTGGCATTCGACAGCAAGTGCATCCGCCTGACGAGAAATGACTATAGAAGTACCATCATTGAATAGCAACCAAGAAGAGGCAGACATGTGCTTGATATTGCACGCAAAACATGCTGCTTCCAGTTGTGAATCTGTTGTCGTTGTGTCAGAGGATACAGACGTATTCAGTAATATATTCATGAAATGCGGCACACAAACCAGGACATGCTTTAGGCGACAGTGTATGCAAGGCGTTGATTGGCTTACATGCATTCATGAATTTCACAGGGTGTGATTTTGTTAGCTCCTTCGCTGGAAAAGGGAAAGTTGCTGGACTGAAATTGCTGACAAATCCAAGTTTCCAATACATGTTTGCACAACTTGGGAATGACTGGATGCTCTCCGATGAACTTGCAACCAAATTACAAGAGTTCACATGCCATTTATATGCCGGCAGTAGCACAATCAGCACTGTTAATGAATTACGATACCAGCTGTTTCGGGCAAAGAATGGCGAGGTCGAGGGTGGACAGCTTCCACCATGCGAGGACTGCCTACGATTACATACATTGAGAGCCAATTACCAGGCCGGGATATGGTGTCGAAGCATGGAAGCATATGTTGATACACCCAGTCCAGATGGCCATGGCTGGAGTGTGCACCCAGATGGCAGTATGGACATCAAGTGGATGAACTGTTCACCGGTGCCGGATACCATTCTGCAGTTTCTGTCGTGCAAATGTCCTAGAGTTTGCAAATTACTGCAATGTGTATGTATTGCAAATGGATTGCCGTGTACAGACATGTGCAAGCTATCGCCGTGCAGTAACATGGCTGATGAAATTGATGGTGAATTAGACAGCTCAGATGATGATGAACATGATCATGGAGAGTAAACATGTATATTGTCTTGAGTGACTGACGTATACTATGCGAGTTCATTTGCTACAAAGGAACTATGTGAACTATTTGTACAAGCACAAGAGACTAGAGATGGTGAAAAATTAAAACTGATATCTCCACTTGAAACATATGTGTTACGTAATGGTATTGATAATGAAGATAGCATTTCTCCAACATTTTCGGCATTGTTTTATATAAAGCAGGACTAGAGAAAGCCATTGTTTACTTTAATCGATACATTTTATGAACAGTTAATATGACAACCATATTTTGTATTTCAATATTATGGTATCGAGTCACATAGAGAGACAATATATTACACATGTGACTCTTATGTTAAGAAATTGTACAAATTGTATTAAGATGGCGGCCATCTTGGATTGTGTTAATTTAAACCTTAGCAAGTACACTGGTTCCAACTACTCTATTACTGTATTGGTTATAAAGGTCCTGAAGTTGACTGGTGACTTTGTCTTATATAATTGATACATGGCGAGTTACGACAATCTACACAATCTATGCATTTGAAGGATGATAGTAATTCACATTGTACGTATTAAGAGCGGGGATACTAGAATGATTATGAATAAATACACATATCTAACAACAGTGTATCACACTCTAGTGTTTATTTCTCATAATATACACAGATCATCAGCAATAAAACAGTTTATGTCATATCTTATTCAATTTATTCGAAAAAATTAAAGACATTTCATAAATGGCGGCCATATTGGATTTGTTTTATATTGTTTTTAACATGAATATATTGGGCCTGCATTCAGCAAGTTGTGGGGCATTGTATACCTCAGGATGGGGCTGCATATCATTTGAATATGTTAGCTACATGACAATATATTGCATACAGTATATATTATTTATTCCAATGGCGGCCATTTTGTTTAGGCAAATTAGTAGGCGTAAGCTACCGCTTTGAAAAGTCTAGCAAGCACAATTGTTGATAGTTTATGACCATAAACAAGTTAATAACACTTTGATTTGGTGCGCTCAGATGGTAGCAGCAACCCCTTTGGCCCAAGGACTATTAGAACACTGGACTTCAATATCAGTAGCCGATTTCATCAAAATTGCAAAGTATACTTATCTAGCAACGTATACTTTGAGGAAGTAATCATTTATTTTTCCCGAAATGCATTATTTCATTTAGAACTCACCACTGCATATATTTGATGATTAAAAGTATGCAGAATTATTATACTGAATTTATTACATTATCACAGCCAAAATGGCTGTGATAATGTAATAAATTCAGTATAATAAAAATTAATAAATTTATCCTTAGATTGAAAATTTCTCCCTCTAAATATACTTTGCTAGATAAGTATACTTTGCAATGTTGGTGAAATAGGCTACAGAGGTTGCGAGTTCAATTGAAAGCTACTTCCATAACATTTCCATCCCTCTGGTCCGTCGGATGAGATTTGAAACCTAGATCCCATCCCTATATGACTGTTGCTGGCATGTCTAACCCCTAACCCTTTCACTTTTTCCCTTTCCCCAGTTACCGCCGATGCCAACAGGTTACAACGACGAACTCGTTGACCTCCTATCTCGAATGATGCAAAAGGATCCGGAAAAACGGCCAACGGCAGACGACATCCTGAAAAGCAAATTATTACAGAATACCAAATCAAAGATGTCTGTAAGTCAGTGCTCCAGATAAGTTTTGTATCTAAAGTGTATTATACCACCAGATTTACAATTCAATACATATTTTACTTTTACGAATGTATTATTGATTTTCTTCCTTATTAAGTGGGTGGTAGGTGGGAGCACGCGATGGGTAATTTAACGATCAGGGTTCATCCTTACCGGAATCCCGACTGGAGACCTGGTTTGGACCTCACATACGTCTTTGGCATTTTGTATGTGACAGTTGAATCTGGTTATACCCCTTATGTGAGTATTACGATATTCGTAATCCTATTTTAGGGGAAGGGGCCAAGTGACTTTGGTGTGGTATGGACCTGGCACCAGGTCCGGTTATTCTAATTTCAGGGCTGAATATCTTTGTTCTCGATGTAAAAATTCCGTTCTGATTTTGGGATTTCCCCCCCAATGCAGTAGGTTAAAATGGGATCGAACCCGTTTGCCCGGCCTTACATGACCGTAGCTGTTGATATGCCATTAAACACTAATAAACAAACAAACTTCCTTATTAAATAGGGAACAAATGATAAAAAAACACATTTAATAATTAATTCACTCATTTGAGCTGCAAAAGCTTTTTGCAACTAAACTATTTAAATTTCAACTTTATTACAGTATTTTCACTACTCAATTTGAAAATCAATACGTATTTTCACATTGGTGTGAGTATTTTGTACTCCCACTTTTGAAATCAGTGTGTATTCTGCTAAAATAAGTGCGTAAAATACGCCAATACGCACCTTATCTGGAGCTGTGCTATAGGTTATTACAGTGTACCATAGAGGATAATGGAAAATATGTTACACAAATACATGTACAGTGGAACCCCTCTAAACCGAACACCCTGGGGACAGACTGAAAAGTTCGGTTTATAGGGGTTTTCGGTTTAGAGGGGTTTTCTATTTCCAGTTAAGGAAATGTATGTTTTCCATCATTAACTCTTGGATTTGTATAGTATATACCATTATTACCATATTGAAAGCATATGTAGGTACACATTTTTTCAATAAATATGTCAAGTTTCTTTTTATTCCCAATGAGACGATTCTAAAGCACTCCCAACTTGCCATTTGTATGGAGAAATAAGAAATGTACCCCCAAATTACGCACCTTAACGGCTACCCAGTTGTGTTTTATCAAATCGATCTGCTGGAGCGCTCTTTTAAAACCAGAATGTGTTTTTATTTATTGACATTACAAATAGTGCAGATTCGCAAGGGGTATAGCAAATAGTGCAGATTCGCAATGTACTCTGAGTCTACGGTCTACACTGGTCGCAAAGAGCATATGACACATTTCGCGTGTGCTGTGTAGTTACCGTGAGCTGCTACAATAGCCCACAGGATACAGTCACGAGTTTACAGCCTCGTTAAGTAATTATCAGATTATCTCAATTAATCGGTCGGTGGGTTCAAAAATAATGTGCCGATTATTTTATTTCCGTAATTCTTACGTACGCGTATAATTAAATTGTGAACCATGCTATTGTAATGAGCTTGTAAAACAGCAAACATGTCTCGTATTTAGGTCACATGAATAGATTCTTAACTTTGTAAAGCCGCTTATGACGTTAAAAAAACACGCCGCTTAGCGCATTACACGCATGGATTGCGCTTGTACAAAGCTCAAGTTAATGTGCGTAATTTGATCAATTTTGTTATTTCTTCCACACAAATGTCAAGTTGGGAGTCCGTTAGAATCGTCTCATTCTCGTGGCTCCGCATTTTGGGAACCAGAGCTGAACAATACTACCGGGAACCAGCCTATTGTAAACACGGTGTGATTTTGACACCCGCTTGAAACAACAACATTGAAATTGGGCGCGGTGTATTTCTTGGATGACATCCTGACAGGTGACCGTGTTTCCGGTTTTCCGGGGTTATTTTAACGCTGAAATATGGTTTTGGGACTTGAAATGGCGTCCGGATTACGGAGTAGAGGGGTTCCGGATTAGAGGGGTAGAAACTAATGTGTTTATATAGCAGAATATTCGGGACGTGGTCGTATGTTCGGTATATCGCGAATTCCGGTATAGAGGGGGTCCGGTTTGGAGGGGTTCCACTGTATAATAATTGATTTTGTACCTAATAATATGTGCGATTTTTATACTAACGTTTTTGAAAAAACTGTACAAAAAACTGCATAGTTTGTGTACACAACTCCTCTGAAACCGTTCAGTCGATCGATCTGAAACTATATACACACGTCTTCTACACATATTGATGATGTGCACATTGGTGTTTTTATGCAAAATAAATATTTGTTAACATAGCCATATTTTCTACATTTTTGCATACAATTCTATATAGGGTACAGAGTTTGTGTACACAACTCCTCTGAAACCGTTGTGTCAATTGATATGAAACTATACACACGTCTTCCACACATATTGAAGATGTGCACCTTGGTGTTTTTATGCCGAAAGAAATATTTTTTAACAAAAATATCACCTTTTTAACATAGCCATTTTTTTCTACATTTTTGTATCCAATTCTATATAATTTCTACTTTACACATCTCTACCTAAATTAGTATACCTGTTTATCACAACAAGAGGAAGAAATAATGCTATAGATTTTCAAATTCTTATTATTGTTTCTTGCCTCGGTGACAGCTTCACATTTCTACATCTTCGTTGTCTGGCCCATCTTCGACGGGCGTATTTTGTGACTTACGGCACTCTTGTTTCTACATTTTTTGTATCCAATTCTATGTAATTTCTACTTTACACATCTCTACCTAAATTAGTATACATGTTTAGCACAACGAGAGGAAGAAATAATGCTATAGATTTTCAAATTCTCATTAATATTCCTTACCTTGGTGACACTTTCACATTTCTGCATCTTCGCTGTCTGGCCCATCTTCGACGGGCATATTTTGTGACTTATGGCACTCTTGTTCATGAAATACTTCTTCAGAAACTGCAATATTTTCTGTAAATGATGTCAAAAGATGACATAATTTTTATACCATTTGCTATTAAAATTTCGTCAACTTTTGACGTCATTTACGGAAACTATCGTAAATTTTGTAAATAATTTTCCTGAAATATGGCGCATGTTCTGCTGATTTTGTACCTAAGAAGCGACATCTCATGAAAAATATTTACAAAATTTATATTTTCCGTAAATTTTGTTGAAGGTTGACAAAATGTTCAGAGCATTGTAGACCCAGATCTACATGCGTATCTATGTCCACACTATTCCTGCTTTAATCAGTAAAACACAGTCATGTTTGTAACAAAGAGCATAGCTCAGTCCTTTTTAGAATGTATTAGAAGATTACTGTCTGTTTCACGAAAGCTGCCCAAATTTTACGGCTATATAAACAATTCAAAAACAATATTTTTTTCGATAATATTAAATTAAAGGAAAATTTAAGAATGAGCCTTCTTTTATTTCGTGAAAATTGGTCGAATATTGATTTTTACCCTAACGAGCAATGTAGATTGTTAATCAGGCTACAAGAGTGTGCTGTGATCAGGAACTACAATGGTCACACATTCCATAAGCCCCATTTCTTCAGTCACAGCCACAGATATAATGTCTTCCACCTGTGCACAAACTCACTGGTGCAATAACCGGTGCAATAACAGGATGTGGGATCACGTGGTTTCCGAACCCGATCTGCCGACATGACATAATCTGTGACGTCATTTTTACCGTTGATTTTCTTTAAAATCTGCCTAACAAACGGACAGATTTTGATGATATGTAGCGCACCAAATACGATGGCATATGTGTTTTATGGGTACTCTGAAAGTTATTTACAATTTCTTACATTCACATGCTCTAGTTGTTATTGTCGCGCCTGCTTGAGCAGAATGCACGACTATAGCCGTCACTTTTCCGTCGTCGTCCGTGTTGTTGTCGTCCGAAATGTCAAAAAGTTTGTACAAGCTTCGTCATGATGGTAATAACTTTAATATTACTTGACGGATTGCTTCAATATTTGGACACTTGATACATGTGAGCATTTGGAACACACTCATGCCGCCATTAACATGACATTGACCTTTTTTACCATCACATTTTTGCGGAAACGCTTAGCCATTTTTTTACGTCAAAAGGTTTGTACAAGCTTCGTCATCATGGTATAACTTTAATTTAACGGATTGCTTCAATATTTGGACAATTGATATGTGAACATTTGGACGTATGCCGCCATTAGACTTGACCTTTTTTCCATCTTTTTGCGGAAACGCTTAGCCATTTTTTTACGTCAAAAGGTTTGTACAAGCTTCGTCATCATGGTATAATTTTAATTTAACGGATTGCTTCAATATTTGGACAATTGATATATGTGAACATTTGGAACACGCTCATGCCGCCATTAACATGACATTACCTTTTTTACCATCATTTTTGCGGAACGTTAGCCTTTTTTTACGTCAAAAGGTTTGTCAAGTTCGTCTCATGGTATAATTTTAATTTAACGGATTGCTTCAATATTTGGACAATTGATATATGTGAACATTTGGAACACGCTCATGCCACCATTAATACGGCCTTAACCTTTTTTACCGACACATATTTGCGGAAACACCATTATTTTGGCATCAAAAACTTTGTACAAGTTTCTTCATCATGATATAACTTTAATATTACTTGACGGATTGCTTCAATATTTGGACACTTGATACATGTGATCATTCAGAACATCCTAATGCCACCGTTAACATGACCTTGACCTTTTTTTATCTTCACATGTTTGCGGAAACACTTACCATTTTTTTAGTCAAAAAGTTTGCACAAGTTTCATCATATAACATTAATGTTACTTGATGGATTGCTTCAATGTTTGGACACTTGATACATGTAAGCATTTGAAACACACTCATTCCGCCATTTGACCTTGACCTTTTGTACCTTCACATTTTTGCGGAAACACCTAGCCATTTTTTGCGTCAACATTGCGCAAACACGTCTTATTTGGAATTAATAAATCGGTGAACTACTTTCGGCAAGGGAGATAATCAATATAACGCGAACTATTTTCATACGAGCCAAGCGGATTGTTCTGTTTATTAGTATACATATTTTTAATCTATCTCCTGTGATATATATGATACATTACTTCGATATGTTATGGGTACTAATACATGTTGTTTCAATAGCGTATCTCTGTAACGGTATCTTTGTAGATGGAGTTGCAAAAATAATTTAATAATTATTACGTTCAAATGGTTGCGTAATACTGATAGCACTTCTGTATAAATGTAATCGTCGTAAATGGCGCAATAGTCGCGAGGTTAAGGTCGCCGACTTCTATGATTTAATTATCGATTCCCGAAAGGGTCGGGGGTTCAAACCTCGACATGGTACATATTTTTTTTCTCCATATATATTATTTTTGTGATTTTAATATATTCACAATTTTATGATTTTAATAAAAATAGCTATAAATATATTTTTTTAAGTTTGAGGTACTGTCTATACCATATCATTTTTTACTGTCACAAAATCTATTTTTTTGGCTGTCACAATTAATTAATTTTCGGACAGCAAACATTTTTTTTATGAATTTGAAATAATTATTGTCCTCCATCTGATCACAACACTGTTGGAACTGCGCATGTGGCTACCACGACCAGAATTCACTGGCCGCAAACACAGTAGAATTTTGCGTCTTATTTATTAAATTATTATTATTTTTTATTTTATTTTAATTCCGCGTGAGCGCTGAATTTTGTGTCAACACCATTTACAGAAAATGTTGGTGATTTTCTAAACGAATATCGGAGAAATGCCGCAATATATTTTGTGTCAATTTTCAACACCATTTACGGAAAAAAAATACAGATTTTTTGAAACAATATCGGCACTAAATACAGTGATATAATTTTTGTCGACTTTTCAACACCATTTAAGGAAATTATTACTGATTTTCTAAAAACAATATCGGCGAAGGTGTACTGAACTACTTTTTTTTTTAAATAACCAGCCGTCTAATAGATCTGTGTATAACCGAGAGTATATCGTTAATTGTCATGTTGTCTCCGACAGTGAGGTGTTGCGGCACACATCAAAACGACACGTCAATTTCAAAACATTGCCTAAGGGTCAGTCAACATTTACAGCTGTGTGGTGTCATCAGATCAACACCTCGTCACACACGACTGCTCATTATCGATTTTTGTCCACACAAAGCGACGTGTATTTACAAATAGATCTGTGTAATGTGTCGGGTGTAGCCAAATACCATACATAAATTCGTAATTAGTCACAGATGTAGCCTTAAAATATAGTCGATTTCCTTAAATTACGTCCGCAAGTTGACAGATATTTCAGAGCAGACGTCATCGTAATTTGCCGTTATTTATTTCCAAAATTAGCCGTATATTCTGTAAATGGCGTTGAAAGTTGACAATAAATTAAGACCAGATCAGTACGTTAAATCGCTATGGACGACAACTGACGATCTGATGAGAGAGAGTAATACCGTTTACGCGTATCCAATGTTAAATATACATCGTTATTTTTTAATGACTTTCGTAGTTTTTACCAAGAAATTCAAAACGTTTCTATTATTGGGGAATATAATATCATGATTAGCACACCGTTTCACTAAGCTGGGGCTACTCAGGGAATGGGATCACACGGTCTATTGTTTACACTGGATTAATGGTGGCCCCCATGAGGTATCAGGTAAATCTTATTTTTCAATAATACGACTGTGGTTTCTTCCTTTTAGTGATGACCATGTTCCAGCCGTTAACACTCATTTAGCAGCATTACTTATGTAGATAGTATGAACATTCTGCAGAGAAATTTGAATTGGATGGAATCGAGCGTTGTTTAAACTTAGTCCGGTTGATATGCACAGGTCAAAATATGAACTGAAAATGGCGCTTTGTGTGACAGAAATCTGTACGCGGACGAATAAAAAAAATATTTTGTTATAAATATCACATATAGCGAAACAGCGGTAGCATCTACTGTTTTAATAATATGCATACATATTGTAATTAATGTTTAATAGTTATATACTTATGAATACTATACGATACTATGGTTTGTACTCCTGCACTATGTTTTAAGGCTGTGTGATTTGCCGCAATATAAGCTGGATTAATTAATACTTATATTCATGCGCTTCATGAGAACATCAATACATTTAAAACATACAAATATTACTTAAAGGGGTACCGATATGATACATTTTAATACTATAAATATTGAAAATACACATTACAATCGCTTACAACATAAGTTATTGATCGAAAATAGTCACTGCATCGTGACCTATTTGACCGCATTACCTATTGCGCGGGTACCTCATCATACCCTCTGTTTACATAGGTAACTGGGGGTATAGTGAGGTACGATCGCTAATACAATGTTTGCGTAATGAAAAAGTTTGTACAAGTTTCTTCATTATCGTATAACATTAATAGTACTTGATGGATTGCTTCCATATTTGGACACTTTTTGATCTTCCCATCGTTGTGGAAACACTTCGCCATTTTTTTATGTCAAAATATTATCCAACCTTGACCTTCTTTGTGTTTTAAGCATGCACTTCACTGACGGTTTTTGTGATGCTTACTTTATCACATGCACATGATCTTGAGTAGTATATAAGAGTCACAATGATACCATCACCTCTGGAAGGCACCGGCTACGCGCGGCACCTTCCACCGCATGATGGTATCATTTGTGACTCTTATATACTACTACCGCGAGACCATATATTTATGACATGAGAAGATACACCCTATTAGAGATAAAAATCCCTATGTTATACTCAGTATATATATACAACAATCTGTCATACTTTTATTACGAATAAAATAACAACTGACACCCTATTAAAGATAAGAAATCCATAAGTTATACTCAGTATTTTACAGCAATCTGTCACAAATATAAACTGACACCCTATTAGAGATAAAAATCCATAAGTTATACTAAGTATATTACAACAATCTGTCATACTTTATTACAAATAAAATATAAACTGACACCCTATTAAAGATAAGAAATCCATAAGTTATACTCAGTATTTTACACCAATCTGTCACAAATATAAACTGACACCCTATTAAAGACAAGTTATCCATAAGTTATACTAAGTATATTACAACAATCTGTCATACATTTATTACGAATAAAATATAAACTTACACCCTATTGAAGATAAAAATCTATTGGTTATACTCAGTATAATGCCTACCATAAAGCAAATGAGAGAGCAAGCTAAGAGTTGGGGAATTTCCCTAAGAGGTTTGAGAGTCAAGAAAGATATAGCAGATAGGATAAGTGACGCGCGAGCCGTCGTCTACGAGGAGAGACTGCGGCGTGCGGTTTTGACCGGACGACTGCCCGCCGACCCCGAAAAACGCTCCGAGAAATTGGAGAACGAGACGACGGCCAGTCTGCGCGCCACCGCTTACGCGCAGCGTGTAAAAGAAAATCCCACCGCACGTAGAAAACCCCTATACAAGGCATACTACAATAAGATTTATCAAGGGTTGGTGGGGAGACCTCCCAAGAAGAGGAGATATCGCCAGAGCTTTGGTGGAGGAGGGTCCCAGGATTCTCGCCGAAGAAGCCGAAGTTAGGGAAACTGTTGATAGGGGTAGGAGGAAGATAGTATGGACTTTCGAGAGGGGGGTAGACGGGGAGATCGCTAATCGCATAATGAATAAAATTCGCCCAGAGATGACCACGGCATGTTATCTGAGGTATTCGTGCTCGTATCGTATTAGGAACATAGAGACCGACGCTACTATGATCTATCACAAACAATCAAAGGGCAGTCCGTGGATAAACGAGATCGCCAAAGCCGAGAGTTGGATATCCGATAGAGAGAAAGGTCGAATGGTCGATAGACCAAACACAAAATGGACCTTCGTTCGTTGGATATCGGTCGAGGTGAAGATGATCATCGACGCACTACAACTTCTCATGGGAGCGGGAAAACTCCCAGACTGGTTAAGACAGAAAAAGGGAATGTATTCCGTCGACACGTACGACGACTACTTGTGTCTGTTTAGGTGCATAGCCATCCAACGCGGAGGGAGACCAGACCGCTGTTGTGAGAAGGCACAAGCTCTGGCTCGCGAATATCTCGGGCATGATAACGGACCGGGTAGCCAGGGAATTCCCCTGGACGATATTAAGAAGGTCGAAGAGCATTTCAAGCTGGGTATTCGTGTTTACGAGCCCACCGCCGATGGAGTGTGGTACCTCATGAAGGTTCCGGTAAATTACGACGTGGTTGGGGGGAAGACAATGACGATAGGAATGTTTGGAGGTCACTCGTTCCTCATAACGAATCTCCGCAAGATGACGAACGAGTACGGGTGCACTGGATGTCAACAACGGTTCACAAAGTCGTGTAACATGCACAGGCACGCGACCACCTGCATGGGTGGGAAGACCGTGGTGACATGTCCAGGTAAGAGGGTAGAGAGACCGCAGTCGGCCTACGAGAAGGCGTTCTATCCTAAGGGGTCAACGAGTGTGAGGTCGATTCAATGGTTGAGCAGAGAAGAGGAGAGGGTGGGAAAGCACATACATCACACCGACTGCGGTCACGGTGGTGAGAGGTGGGTGGCCGGTGATCCGGTCCAGGTCGACGGTACTGTCACGAGACCGAGACCGTGTTTCAGTTTCACGGATGCTAACTGCACGGGTGTCCGAGGCATTGCATGAGAGGTAACGCGAGATCGCTGTACAAGAGGACGAAAATTCAAGACGCCAAGATAAGGAAGGCGGGTTACGAGCTGGTGGTGATGTGGGAGTGCGAGTGGTTGAATGAGGTGAATACCTACTATCCACAATCGCCACACGAGGAGGAGACGACTCTGTACCCCCACCAGATAGTCTACGACTTCGAGGCGTATCTCGACAAGTCAAAAACCACGCGACCCACCAAAGACCTGACCTTCGAGGTCGAGCACGTTCCTATATCGGTGTCGTTGGGGGATACGATGCATGAAGGGATCACACACCTATGCGAACGAGATCCCGACACTCTAATCGAGAAGTTCGTGACCGAGCTGCAGATGAGAGGCAAGGCAATCAGGGAGGGGGTTAGGAAGAAGTATCTGCCGGCCGACATAGATATGTTATCGAAGTCACAGCAAGCAAAGATTATCTCTTGGATTGACCAAGTCCCGGTGGTGGGGTTCAACTGTAGCAGGTACGACCTGAACCTCATAGAGGTAGAGAAGTTGGCGGCCACCGTGAATAAGGTGATGGTCGGAAAGAGAGCCAGCACGACGATGTTTCTGTTTACCCCGGAGTTTAGATTTCTCGACATCATCCAGTATCTTGGACCCGGTACCACGTACGACCGATGGGTTAAGGCGATACGACTGTAAAACGGTAAAGTCTCACTTTCCGTACGAGTGGTTCGATAGCGCGGACAAGCTCGACCATCCGGGGCTGCCAGACTATCCCGAGTGGTACTCGAAGTTGAAGGGTGAGTTCCTACTGTCGTTGTCCGAGTGGAAAGAGTGTAAGAAGGTATTCCGAGAAAAGGGGATGAAGACGTTCAAGGAATGGTTGCAACACTACAACGACTTGGATGTAGGACCATTCCTGGAGGCTCTGACTAAAATGACGGAGTTCTACAGGGGAAGAGGCGTGGACATACTCAAGTATGCTGTGTCTCTGCCCGGTGTTTCCCTTCAGTACCTACTCCGCGGGTCGATCGATGGGAAGGCGGACACGCCCGAGCTGTGGTCACCGAAGTCTGAAACTTACGAGATGATGAAGCAGGGATTGGTCGGTGGTCCGTCCATAGTATTCTCCAGATACGCGGAGGCTGGAAGGTCAACGATCAGGGGTCAGGTGGGGAGTCGGGAGGAGAAGATGTGCAAGGCGGTGGTGGGGTACGATGCCAATGCTCTGTACCTATCTACTCTGTCGAAGGACATGCCGTGTGGTGAGGAGCAGATATGGACGTGTGACGACCCGGAAAGACAGTCGTATATAGACTGTTTCGTGAGGAAGGTCAGGAGTGAAAAGTGGTTCGGATTTGCGGAGTTGGATATAGAGGTCCCGGAAACGTTGAGAGACAAGTTCTCGGAAATGTCACCGCTGTTCGTTAATCGAGAAGTCGATGAGAACGAGGTTCCACAGCACATGAAGGACTACCTGGCCGGGACCGGGAGGAAAAGAGTCGAAGGACAGAGAAAGCTCGTGGGGGCAATGTCCGCCAAGAAGATGATCATATACTCCCCACTGCTAAAGTGGTATCTGGAGCACGGTCTGATCGTCAAGGCGGTGCATAGGGTGATTGATTACACACCTGGCAAACCGTTTCAATGGTTCGTTAAAGAGGTCACCGCTGCTAGACGGACGGGGGACGTCGACAAGAGCAAGGCGGTGTTGGCGGAGATATTCAAACTGGTTGGTAACAACGCGTTGTTGTGGCAAGCTGATAGAGGCACAAGAGAGACACCTGAACACCACATATACGAAGGATGAGAAGACTGTCGATAGGGCACTGAGGTCGGCGTGGTTCGAAGACCTGGAGGAGATTGGGGAGGCTTACGAGATATCGAGCAGGAAGACTCGAGTGGTGATCAACAGACCGTTTCAGTGTGGCATAGCGGTCTACCAGTTGGCCAAGCTCCGGATGCTGGAGTTCTACTACGACTTTCTTGGACAAGTACGTGGATCGCGGAGATTTCGAACTGATACAGATGGACACTGACAGCATGTACTTCGCGCTGTCGGAGAAGACGCTGGCGGCGGTGGTGAGAAAGAATATGAAGAGAAAGTTTAATAAGGAGAAGACCGAGTGGTTGGCGTGGGACGTGTGGAGCAACAGAACTCCGGGACTGTTCAAGCTGGATTTCGAAGGGGATAGAGCCATCGCTCTGTGTAGCAAGTGTTACTACGTGAGTGGTGATGGAAAATCTAAGCACTCGGCCAAGGGGATGTCGAAGAGATCTAACAATCTGGATTGGGGAAGGTATAAGAGTGCTCTCGAAGGGGGTAGGGATATGGCGGAGAACAGGGGATTCCGAATGATTAACGGGGTGATGAAGACGTACAAGCAGGAAAAGTGGGGGTTGTCGGCGTACTACGACAAGAGGAGAGTGATGGAAGACGGGTTACACACCGAGCCTATAGGATAGGTAAAAAAAAAGAAAAGAACTCTGAAAAGAGGAGAGAATACTAAAGACTCTGACGATCTGGGGGTAGCTGGGTGTCAGAAGGCACCATAAGAAGTTCTTCGCGAACAAACCCTCGAGATGGCCCATCATCCAAATAGTAGAGCACGGGCTCATCGGGCTTGGTAATAGATCAATCTAGATGATATACATTGAGAGACCACACGGGATCAGTCGCGCGGCGGCTGCCACCTTCGAGCTCTCCCGGTTGATAGAGGTACCGGCGTCAATATCCGATGGAAGCCTTTGCTCCTCTAAACCAACGGGTCGCCCGCGCGAGACGGCAGAGGGGTTGCTCGTCACCCTTTTAAACTTGATAGCATCTACAGGCTTCTTACCTATCAATCTGGTCACCTCTCCGTTCAGTGCGGAGACCACGGCGGGGGGCAGTCTGGCCACCCACTCGGTCGATCGCGAATGAGGGTCTACAAGTTCTTTAGCGTATTGGTGTCCGAACAATCTCTCAGCCAGGGTTCGATTGAAGCGCTCCACGATCCCCTGGTCCCGGTGGATGTTGACGCGGCCGCGTCTGACAGAAACGTCGTGCTTAGACAATAGATGAGAGACCGCGCCCATGAACTCGCGGCCGGGATCGACCTGGAGAAGATTCGGCCATTTGAGAGGACTCTTCTTATATATTCGGGAGAGAGCCTCGGCCACCTCTTTAGACTCTTTAGTGGCCAACGGCTCAGCCCCCTTATAACGACTCGCTACGTCAACGATTGTCAGTGCGTACTTGTACGTCTTGCGACCGACGCGATCGTGAGGGAGAAACAGGAGATCCGCTTGGTGAACTTGGTTCGGTACTGGCACGTCGAATTTCGGGCGTGGAATATTGTGAGGCGCGGGTAAATAGATCTGCCATATGGCCTGCTTCTTGAGCCATTCCTTGACAGTGTTTTCTGAAACCTTGGTCGCCGCCGCGAGGTTCTTGATGGCCGCGAGTCCCTTCCAGTACCCGCGGGGTCTATAGTACGTGTTCGCTAGCTTGCGCGTTAGGCGAACCGATAGTTTGGTATTAAGTTTGCGCGTGTTCATCGTATGCGATGTATTCTAATATATCGGACAATCTCCAACATGCCCTCGCCAGATCGTCCGGTAACTGCATCGATAATAATAAACCTTTGTTGGAAGTACAATCGCGATTGGAGGTTAAGTTCTGAAGGAACTTAGAAAAAACTTAGGATTGGTGGAGGAATATAACATCCGCTTTGCGAAAAGTGTGGCCGCTTTTTCGTCCTCGCACCACGTCTCGAGAGAATCTCGGGCCAGACGAATCATACCCCCTGCGCCAGCTATGCGGTGTTTAAGGGCAGTGTAGCCTACATCAATCATAGCAAAATAAAGTTCGTCAACTGACATCGTTCTATATATATATATATATTTATAAAAAAAATTCTGAAGGAACTTGTGAAAATCCAATCCCCCAGGATTGGTGGAGGAATATAACGTCGCGAGCCCTACGTCTCTCACAGTAAAGTCCAATTTGGGAGCGGATCCTCCTAGGGCCATCTTTGATAGTCGAGCATACCCGATACTGAAACCCGATATCACCACGGCGTGATAAAGCGCATTCACCAACATTTTACCATCTTGTTCAGCCATTATAATTATTGCATATAAAAGGGGTCGCGATCAATGTTTAAATGGGGCGCATCCAATCGCGATTGGTGTTTCGTAACTTTCTTCTGAACACTGGCTGGTTGTTTTTTCGATAATAGGGGGTATTTCCACATGCACATGGCACCAACAACTGCCAGACCACCACCAACAACCCAACTCCAATTCACTAATTTGGGTTCAATCGGATTCGCCCAACCTCGATTGGGTGTTGAGTGTGCTTCCAATTCGTGAATTGGGGGTGTTGTTGTACTCAACTCTGTCTTCAATGATTGTTTTGCTGTCTCCGTCCCGAGTTGCAACGACTGTTTAGCCTCTCGAAGCTCGGCGAGTATTTTATCTTGTAATTTTAACTTTTCGGGTTTGGGTGGCAGCCGCCGCCCGCCCAGCTGCTGTCTTTTGGGTATTTTATATGCGGTATGTCATCCAGTGGCGGAGTAACACTCGGGTTCGATTGGGTTGGAGCAATCGGGTTCAACTCCGTCACTCTCGCGGTGTGTCTTGTGTCATCATTTATGATATTAATATTAGGGCTTATAGTTCGTGGCATATATGTCCAAATTGACAGTGTTTACCCGTGGTCAACGCGGTTTGTCAGCGGAGCTAAGTACATTCCAAACTTGTGATAAATTGAGCAGCAGGCTGTTCTAAGAGTGTGACCTATAAAAGGGTCAGTCTCTAGATCGTCAATCTAATCCCGCGGTGTTTGGTATAGGGAGAAGTATACTAACGGCGGTTGCGTACAAATGAATAGCCGCCGATCCGAGAGTTTTTGTCATCTCCGCACCTAACCTAGATTCGTATCGCGCATACATTTTATCGATCTCCGCATCTGACATCTTATCCACCTGAAAAACTGAGAGACGCCTACCGAGATTAATGCTCCGATTGTCCCCTGCAACCAGCGCAGCTAGCCGCACTCCATCGCGCCGCATTTTCATTTCATTCGGAGTCGTTGCACTCAACCCAATACCAACCGCCGTTGGAGTTGGAGTTGATTCCGATTGCTCTGTCGGATCTTATTATCTTTCAGGATGTTGGCAGTCGGAGTTGAGGTTTCTTCTATTAGCTGATCGAGAAGTTCGTCGCAGTTCATTATTGCTAATTTTCTTAAAATTAATTTAACTATTCTAGCAAGTCTCATCACTTTAACATATTGCCAAGCGCACCACCCGATACTTATGATCACCATTATGCTCGCAACAAAGCTCGCAGCGGAGCACCAAATTGTTAACATTGTTAACCATTGTTCAGCATTTGTTCAACATTTGTTCAACATTTGTTAAGCATTTGTTCAGCATTGTTCAGCATTTGTTCAGTAATTGCTAAGTATTGTTAAGCATTTACTCGGCAATTACTAACGAGCGTTAAGTAATTGCTAATTAATTATAAAATTAATTGATAACTTCGTAAGCAGTTGGTTGATCAGTCTTTAGCAAAAGCTTGGCGTGCTTAGTTTCCGAAAGCATCTGTCGAACCTCCAGGCGCTCCTCGCGCGTTGGGATAACGTCATTCTCTCGAAGTCTCGGTCCTTGCAGTGAAAGAGGGCGACCCATTTCGTTTGCTCGCGCAGATCCTTGAGGACGGCGTTGTACTTTTGAGTGGATATCCATACGCTTTGCCTAGCATGGCGGCCAGAAAATGCGAGCTCGGAGAGCATGTCCTTCTTTTTGGTCATCGCCGCCTTGGCCGAGCAATCATCAATCACGTATAGGGTGGGCTCACCCTGGAATCTTTGGTATAAACCACGCAGCCAATCGTGAAGCCTATCACCGGGGTCAATAACGATACCTCAGGGTCGGTCCATATCCACGGGCGCCGTTGATAAGTATCGTTGTGCCGCACAGTGGGACACAGGATCACAATGTGACGAAAGGCATCGCAGTAGGAGCCCTCGAGCAATTCTAGGATGAAAACCGTTTTTCCACATCCTGTCTGCCCACATTATGCAGAGTGGGCATCTCCAATCGTGAATTGGTATTGATTGCTAATTTTCTTATTTTTTTCAAATTTATTAATTAATAAATCGTTAGATGATTTTTTTATTAAATCAGTAGAGTGCCGAGACGTATCGACCATCTTCGATGTTGAGTTGTGCGTCTGTAATTATATATAAGTACACGTTCAATGGCCCGGCTCCGTCCGCCTCTTTGGTTATCTGGATCGTCACACCCTCACTAGCGTTCTCAACTTGGCGTCCGCTGCCATGTATTTGGTCGTCGTCGCTGGCTCGCATGTCTAGCCATAACGCGTATTTGGTATTCAGGAACTCCGCGAGGGAGACGGCCGAGAGATGCAGGTCTTTGGCAACTGCTGCCAACCTCCGGAGAGCGCTTAGAGCCGGCAGCCAAAAACTGCTTTCTTACTTCTATCCCACTGCTGGTGCGCGCGAAGACCTGCGCTGTAGAGGTTGATTGGGTACTCCCTCGATCGTCACCTCTACCTTCGTGGATTTTGGGGTTATAGAATTTTGTCGGGTTTTTCTAGCACCCGAACGCGAACCGAGCATACCCTCGAACAACATCGAGCGGGCGGGTACGTTGACATTAATTATTCCCACAATGTGTCGCCTTTGTCCGTTTCGTTATCTTGCGATGGTCGAAGAACTCGGTCGTAAAGTATGGCAACGCGCCCGGCCGTACTGGGTTCTGAATCAATCGTAGCGAGTTCGGGCATCGTGGACCATGTCGTTGCTCCAGCGAAAATATTATCGATCTGTATAACGGTCGTAAAACCATTGACGCTGGCTATGAGAACTCGGGCCGTAGTCGTTTGAACGTTAGTTCGTATTCGAGGCGGTTCAGCCAAAGCACTTATGATAGTAGGGCATGTGACTCTCCAGCAACTCAAAGTCGAGCGGGATGTAGAAGCGGTTTGCCGTAAGCGCCCGCGACCGCATTGTCGCTCGCGTTGTTATCTGCCTTGTTTAGCAGACCCGATTTTAAGTTTGGTTACGTTCTTATTTTTTGCTGGTGTCAATACCCTGATAGACAGCGTTTTCGCGCTCTTGCGCCGTCATCCATAGGTCCTGATAACAATGGTAGACGTCGCTGTCATCGATCGACATCACCTCATTACCAGAAATCTTTATCATGGTCTTCTTGACTATGGCGCGACCCAGGTTCTGAACGATGGTTCGGTTCTCGTCCGTCGACGTCAGCGAAATAGTGAAAGCGAGGCGAACAGTCCCCGGCACAATGACGTCGTTAGCTCCGAGGTTGGGGAAGCGGAATGCTGGTTCTGGTCGATCGTCGATGGGTTGTTCGTAATAACGACACTCTGTCTCACGCCTTTTGCCCCGAGGGGCTCACGCAGTCTGCGGTATGGATTGAGTTTGCGATCGTATTGACTCGAAGACATAATTTAGTGAAACTATATTAAACCCGTATGGTTTTGTCTTTAATACAGAATTAATTTTAAGAAAATTAGATGGCTGATTACGATATTGACATGGATGAAATCGGCAGAGACGATTTCCGCGATGATGATGACATCGATGATGACATCGATAACTATGACAAAACGACCTTCATAGGGACGCCACCCCAAAATACACCTTTGTTTGTTCCAGGCGAACCACGAAATACACCTTTGGTTGATCCAGGCGCATCTTTGTTTGTTCCAGACGCACCAGGAACTTCATCTGCTGGTGTCCCTATGTGGGAGGCCCCACCCGAAACTCGGGCATGGGCGGGCGGTGCCGATATTCCTGCGGGGATCTCCAAGAATGAGCTGGCGCCTCTCACGGAAACGGATTCTCTGGTGAAACGGTGGGAGAGTGATGTGTCTAAACACGGTATCAAGGCCACATTGGAGTTCCGCAGCACTAAAAGAGGAGACCTGTGGGTTAAATGGGGCAAGAGTTGGAAGTTGCTGAACAAGAACGGTTCCTCACCCCCTCTTCCTTGAACCGATATGGAGTACTCTTCGCTCGAGCTCTCGGAGTGATCGATGATCGGGCGCAGCTGCCTCAACAAATGGTAAAAACCGTACAGTCTACCGACGAAACGCTGGTGAAGACGGCCGCCGCTATAGAAACGAGCGATATCAGCGAGGTCCCTCGTATAGCCACCGACGCTATTAACACAGTGGAAACTACGGTCAACGAAATAAACGGCACTAAGTATGACCTACCATTACCTCTTCGCGAACTCCTGGGACTCGATAAGGTTCTGCAAATGGTCCGGGGCGAACTGGTCAATAACCTCTCCAAACTCACGGCGCTGGACAAACATATCGCGCTAGAAGAAAGAAAACTTGGGGAAGTCCGTGACGATAGAGAATCTACCGAGCGGATCAACAAACTCCTGCGGTCGTTGCGGGATGAAAGAGAAGCTCGCGTGGAGGTTGTCTCGACTAACCGTGAGGCACTTTCCGGCCAATTAAGTCGGAGCCACGAAACAATCTCGAGGGTCCTGCACGAGGACACGACACTCGGTGAGCGTCTTCGCACTCTGTTCAGAGAGAAGGGCGTCACGATAGTAACCATCATCGCAGCTTTCAGCATGATTATATCGACCCTAATTCTATCTATATCGTCTCTATTTGTAGCTGTCAATGCTGGTGCCACACCAGCACCCGCACCAGCACCCGCACCAGCACCCGCACCCGCACCATCCGGCGGAGCCAAGGAGTGGATAAAAAAACAACTAAAAGCCCTCGCCAGTCTCCTGGCTAAATTAGCAGGAAAGGTGGCTGCCGCTCTGCCTGGGTTGATAGGAGGTCTCCTCTCCTTCTTGTTATCTATATTATCAAAAACGGTCGGATGGCTCGCCGAGAATGGTTGGGCTTTAATCGTGGCGATCGCCGGTCTCCTACTATTCTTCGCCAGAGAGTTCCTAAAACCAAAGCGTAAATAGTCCGATCGCCACGAGGGCGACGACGAGCGCTAATTTCTCCTCCTCGTGTGTTGTGCTTCCAATCTCGATTGGTGTTTCAACATTGTTGATGATTGGATTGGGGGAACTCGATGGTGCATCCAATTTACGAATTGGGGGTACTGGGTTCAACTTCAATCCCGATTGTGTTGAGGGAGGTGTATCCATTTTGTGTTTTGGGCGTTTTATGAAATCGGTTCCACTTACAACTCCGCTCCCAATCATCTTAGGTGGGAGCTTGATGATACCCGTGTTCACGTTCCCGTTGCGGCCGATTTTTTGATTGGTGGTTGCGACTACGATCTGATTATTGTAACCGCCAACCGGGTCGTCTCGTAGTATCATATTGCTCGGCGCCATATAAAGACCTATTCCAAATGCGTAGTCTACCGGGGTGCGGGCAGTCTGCAAAACGTCTTGATAATTCTGGATCACCTTCTGGAGGTCCACCTTAGCTGAGATGGCGTCCTCGACAAGTGCCAAGAACTGTTTTTGTGCGTCAAAGGCCATTCCCGTACCCAGTATAGCGCTGCGCGTTTGCTTCTGTGAGGCGAGGATTGCCCAAACGTATATGCGAATGGATTCGTTGAGACGAATAACCCCACCCTGCCTAAATCCAATGCTTTTATCTAATATAAATGTGGTCCAAGCATTTCGCATCTGTGGAGTATCACCCAGGTCTAGGTATTCCACGTGGGCTACTTTAGTAGGTAGCCAATGACCAAGACCAAGTAGGTAGCCAAGCACTTCATCGCCGAACGTCATCTTATTCAATTTATAATTATATTTAGTCCACGTTGCCATTTTTGTCGCGCCCGCTTGCGGAAAGCGCGATATAGTCGGCCGTTTGGCGTACGTACGTACGTACGTGTACGTACGTGTACGTACGTGTGTCCGGTTAAAGTTTTTGGTTAAGCTGTAAGGTTAAGTTTTTTGGTTAAAGTTTTTGGTTAAGTTCTTTGGTTAAAGTTTTTGGTTAAGATTTTTTTGGTTAGTTTTTTGGTTTAAGGTTAAGTTTTTTGGTTAAAAGTTTTTTGGTTAAAGTTTTTGGTTAAGTTCTTTGGTTAAAGTTTTTGGTTAAGTTTTTTGGTTAAGTTTTTTGGTTAAGTTTTTTGGTTAAGTTTTTTGGTTAAAGTTTTTGGTTAAAGTTTTTGGTTAAAGTTTTTCGTTATACTATATCTCTGCAACTGCTTTGCCCATTACCTTGAAACTTCACATGGGTGTTTATCATCATCTATATTTTCATTCTACCCCCATCCCGTGCGGCCCCTGTGCCCAATGTCCAGGTCAAATTACTTTGAAGTTTTTGGTTAAGTTCTTTGGTTAAAGTTTTGGGTTAAGTTTTTTGGTTAAAGTTTTTGGTTAATTTCTTTGGTTAAAGTTTTTGGTTAAGTTTTTTGGTTAAGTTTTTTGGTTAAGTTTTTCGTTATACTATATCTGCAACTGCTTTGCCCATTACCTTGAAACTTCACATGGGTGTTTATCATCATCTATATTTTCATTCTACCCATCTCCCGCGCGGCCCCTGTGCCCAATGTCAAGGTCAAATTACTTTGAAGTTTTTGGTTAAGTTTTTTGGTTAAAGTTTTTGGTTAAGTTTTTTGGTTAAGTTTTTTGGTTAAAGTTTTTCGTTATACTATATCTCTGCAACTGCTTTGCCCATTACCTTGAAACTTCATATGGGTGTTTATCATCATCTATATTTTCATTCTACCCCCCTCCCGTGCGGCCTCTGAGCCCAATGTCCAGGTCAAATTACTTTGAAGTTTTTGATTAAGTTCTTTGGTTAAAGTTTTTGGTTAACTTTTTTGGTTAAGTTTTTTGGTTAAAGTTTTTGGTTAAGTTTCTTGGTTAAAGTTTTTCGTTATACTATATCTCTGCAACTGCTTTGCCCATTACCTTCAAACTTCACATGGGTGTTTATCATCATCTATATTTTCATTCTACCCCCCTCCCGTGCGGCCCCTGTGCCCAATGTCAAGGTCAAATTACTTTGAAGTTTTTGGTTAATGTTTTTGTCGCGCCCGCTTGCTGAAAGCGTGATATAGTCGGCACTTTGGCGTACGTACGTGTGTCCGGTTAAACTTTTTGGTTAAGTTTTTTGGTTAAGTATTTTGGTTAAAGTTTTGTCGTTATACTATATCTCTTTTTTTAGTGTCCATGCCTCGCCACAAGGCGCGACATGCAGGCCACGGCCATCTAGTTCTAACTGGTGGTGGGGTAGCTCCGCGAGTGCTCCACAACCCTGAGAAATATGCGGGAACTTTATCAAGATGCCCACCACTAACTAAGCCTTTAAGGTGAACTAACCCTAAACTGTTGGTTGGGGTGTATACTTTCTGTCTCCAGTCCGCGTCTTTTGGTACCCCAAAACAGCCTTCTGTTGCAAACTTGGTCGCCACTGTCCGGTCTAACCGTTACGGTTGGGTGTACAAGGCGGTTAACAACGTCTTTTTGCTTGTATTTACCACCGACCGCGTACTTTGCATTAGAATTAAAGCTAAATGCTTTGGTATCCATTGAAAAATATTATTATGTTTGCTACTATCACTAATGTTCAAAAAGGGAGTTGTGAACTTCAAAAATTAATAGACAACTGCTGCGGACAACGCCGGGTAGGCCTTAGATCAATCACCTTCACGGTTGGGTGGAAAAACATTGAAATGCACAAGGATATCTCCGGAATAGAACGGCCAGAGGCTATCTATTCCGTAGATGGTTTAGATCTAGAGGACTCCGATAGTCCTGCAGAAACAAGGAGACGCCTTCGGGAATCAGCTGTCGTATTACGTCCTGGCCTTTGGGGTTTCGGAGATGTCCAAGCTTTAATCGCGACGAATATGCCTGATAATGGCACTCTCACAGTCTCAAAAGCCACGGGGATTGCGACATTGTCCGTTGATAAAAAATTAAAGATCACTCCAGGGTTGGCCTCAATGTTAGGATTTAAATTTGCACCCCCTTACAACGAGGATGAAGGGTTTAGTACCCCGTTGAAATTTGTCTTCCCCGTGGGTGAGCACCGCGGCGATACCCCGGTAAACTTCGCCTTCACAAAAACTCTCGGGGTGCACCTGGATCGGGTGAACACATCGTACAACACGGTAGACGGCACTCCCAGCACATTACTGAAAACCGTGCCCGCCAGCGACTGTTTCTATGGTGAGACTGTGACCTTAGACTTCCCACACCCCGAGATGAAAGTTTTGGAATAAGCGGGACACATCCACGAGTTGAAGATTTCTATCTTGATGATAAAGGGCGCGAGTTGAAGAACGATTACCCGATTTCGGTCGTCCTAGAAATTTCAAATTAATTAATTTTAAGAAAATTATTTAGAATTAAACGCATGTTCGTAATTTATATATATATATATTATACAACATTATTGAAAATGAGTATACGGACCAGGTAGTTCTTCCGATTGGGTGACAAATTCAAAGAATTTGGAACCGACAGAAGGGGATTCATCCCGACAGAGGGTGACTTTTTAACTACCCCCCAAAAAAACAAAGGCCTTGATCAATAGAACTATATCGGTGGCCACGGACAATATTCACAGGAGTCTACTATCACAACTTAGAGAATATGCCCTGGCTGTGAATACACAAAGTCGTGAAGAAACGCATACGGAACTAAACGAACTAGGTGAAAAAATAACCGAATTTCGAAAAGAGGCCCGGTTGGGGATTGATAAAGTCCGAGAAGACCACCAGGCGGACCTTACGGAGGCTTATGATGCGTTGCGCTTAGAGGACTCTCTCATCGGTGAAGCGACACTTACCGAACTAGATGGGAAAATAACCAAATTTCGAAAAGAGAGCAGGTCGGATATTGATAAAGTCCGAGAAGACCACCAGGCGGCCCTTACGGAGGGTTATGATACGTTGCGCTTAGAGGACTCTCTCATCAGAGAAGCGGCACTTACCTAACTAGACAAAAAAATAACCAAATTTCGAAAAGAGGCCACGTTGGGTATTGAGAAAGCCCGAGAAGACCACCAGGCGGACCATTACGGAGGCTTATGAGGTGTTGCGCTCAGAGGACTCTCTCATCAGAGAAGCGGCGGTTGCCGAACTAGATAAAAAAATAACCAAATTTCGAAAAGAGACCCGGTCGGGTATTGATAAAGTCCGAGAAGACCACCAGTCGAAGCTTGTGGAGGCCATTGCGGAGGCTTATGATGCGTTGCGCTTAGAGGACTCTCTCAGCAAAGAAGCGACACTTACTGAACTAGACGGAAAAATAGCCGAATTTCTGAAAGAGACCAGGTCGGGGGTTGAGGGGGTCCGAGAAGACCACAAGGAGGCCATTGCGGAGGCTTATGGGGCGTTGCGCTCAGAGGACTCTCAACAGAGAAGCGGCACTTACTGAACTAGACGAAAAAATAACCAAATTTCGAAAAGAGGCCCGGTTGGGGGTTGAGGGGGTCCGAACGGGTATTGAGAAAGCCCGAGAAGACCACTAGGTGGACCTTACGGAGGTTTATAGGGTGTTGCGCTCAGAGGACTCTCTCATCAGAGAAGCGGCGGTTGGTGAACTAGACGGAAAAATAACCGAATTTCAAAAAGAGGCCCGGTTGGGTGTTGAAAAACCCTGAAGGCACCCTTGAAGGAGGCGACCATTACGGAGGCTTATGATGCGTTGCGCTTAGAGGACTCTCTCAGCAGAGAAGCGGCACTTACCGAACTAGACGAAAAGATAACCGAAGTTTCCGATAAACTGAAACATGATCATATAGCCGCGACCAAAGCTCTTGAGGAGGCCTCTTATAAGATTCGTACTGAGGCATATAACGCAAACAGTGCGCTTGCCGGAATAGTGCGAACAATGAAAACGCCAAAACGTGTCATAACAGTTTGGGCTGAAAAGCGGGGCCCATTGGTTGAGGGGCGCTATGAATATTCGTTCGGTGCCAAAGCGAGTAATAAATGTGGGGGATACGCTATGACAACTGCAGGTGAAGTTGTCCGAATGGCGGTCTGCTCGGTTAATGGTAGTGGTAAACCTGTGGGTGAGGTCGCGATAAATATTGTAGTAGATGGGGAAGAACGGGGGGTTGGAGTCACTAAAATCTCTGGAGATAGTTCGACGATTGTTGCGTTCGCCGGTGATGATCGAATTAGACTTTCCCAAAGTAGTGTTATTAACTTTGTTACGAAAATCGGTGACCCAGAGAGTTCTTCCACTATTGTCTCATTGTTAATTGAACTTAATTTGTAAATACTAATATATTGAAAAATCATGAACGAATCACCGTTTCCAATTGTCAATACCACTCCATCAACACTGTGTACAATTAACGAAAGAAGTTCAGATTTTAGGTTGAATAATATCGTCGCTATGCAGGATATTTTAGTTAGAGAATATACAAATAGAAAAAGAAACGCTAAAAAATATAGACGCGCGGTGAACATGGCTGAAGCATCTAGCACGGCTCTAGTGAGTGTTTCTGTGTTGTGTGGGGCGGGGACAGCTGCAACTATATCCAACATTATAACGGTTCCTGTAGCGGGGATTTTATGTGCGGTGTCGGCCGTTTCTGGATTGTTGTGTATGGTAATTAGGGCGTCGGGTGGAAAACTCGAGAAAAAATGTAGAAAACATGATAGAATATCTGTTCTCGCCAGGTCGAAGAAAAATACCATCGACGATATGGTGTCCAAAGCGTTGGCCGATAAGAAAATATCAAATTTAGAGTTTGAATCCGTGGTGGAAGAAATGGGGAGATATGAAAAATTAAAAAATGATATTAGAATCAAAGCGCGCGCCACCATGCCCAAGATTGAGAGTACTGATTGGGATAAATTTAGGGTAAAACTTGGAGATAAAGTCGGAGGAAATTAATATTTTTATTAAATAATTAATTTTATAATTTTCTTTAAATTAATTATAAAATTAATTATATCGGTGCAGTAAACAATTTATTAATTAATTTTAGGAAAATTATTAACAATTTAAAAAGAAAAAAAAAGTTTTAGCTCGGTGGGAGCTAAATCTTTTTATTTCTATCCCTATAAATGTGGTCGCTATGGTAAACAACTGCATGACAACGGTGTTCCTATGCGACCGCTCGAGGTTGATAAAATTGATAAATTCAGATTGCCAGTTTACATACCATCGATAAGGAAAAATACACTCAAAGTATGACAACGGCGTTCCTATAATACCGCTCGAGGTTGATGAAAAATAATTCCAGATAGCCCGTTTACATACCTTCGATAAGAAAAATACACTCGTCTATAAATTAATTAGTAGTTTTTTTGTTGTTTTTTTTCTGTTCAATAATAAGTTTTCAATATCTTTATAAGCAATATCGTAGAAATGTACATTCGTAAACGAATCGTTGGGTTTTAACAATTTTATATAATACACCTTAGTTTTATATCCGATACGCATTATCAGTCTTAATGTTTGTATTTGCCTCTTGTATAGTTGACATAATTGCCGGTATAATATTGTAAATGCAACGTTTTTCGTTTTTATCGGACGTAATAAATTACGCTGGTATTTCATGTATTCGATATCACCTAGTGTTCTCATTTTATAGAATTTATATACAGGATCATAACCCCCGTAAGCTTCGTAAACTTCTTCAACACAGTCATTAAAAACTTTCAATTCCAATTGAATTGTATTATCCATTTTCTCTAATAATATTGGTAGTTGTTTTTTCTGTTCAATTTCCAATTAGAATTTTCAAATCCATTACAATATGATTGTAGAAACGCATATCCGTAAACGAATCGTTGATTTTAAAAGGTTTTATAAAATTAGTTTTATGATGTTCCGGTAGTTGTTCTCCGATCCTATTTAGTCGCTTCGTTTCACGAATTTGATCCTTGTACCGGCGACATAATTGCCGGTATAATATTGTAAATGCAACGCTTTTATCGGAGCGTAATAAATTACGCTGATATTTCATGTATTCGATTTTGCATAGTGTTTTCAATTTATAGTAATATTTTTCACCAAAGACATTATAAAATTCCAATTCCCATTCTATTTTATTATCCATTTGTTATAATATTTGTATTGTTTTTTTCTGTTCAATTTTCAATTTTATAAAATTAGTTTGATAATGTTTTTTACGGCGTTTATGTGTTGGAACACCGTGACTACACATCAGATTGATTCTATCTTTCTAACTGACTTTCCGATTTTAATTATTACTAAACGATAATACTTGCGAGCACGTAATCCCTTGTTAACCATTCGATGAGTAGCCTGAGTGCCACCGCATGGTGGACATAGCAATGACTCGGCTTTGGTCCCTACCCCACAATGCCGACATGGGCGAGGCGAAACGGAACCTCTTCGCATCCATGCACGGTGATGTTTGCAATATTCGTAAAGACCGGTGCGATAACACCTCTCGTGACTACCTGTCTTCAACCACGCACACTTAACTAGAACCATTATGTTGTATATATATACTGAGTATAACATAGGGATTTTTATCTCTAATAGGGTGTATCTTCTCATGTCATAAATATATGGTCTCGCGGTAGTAGTATATAAGAGTCACAAATGATACCATCATGCGGTGGAAGGTGCCGCGCGTAGCCGGTGCCTTCCAGAGGTGATGGTATCATTGTGACTCTTATATACTACTTCTTGTTCGGTCAAATGCCTCGGCAGGCGCAACACCGTTTTCGTGGCGGAATTCTTGTTTACATTTATGGTAACCGATTCTTCATCAAAACGACAGAATTATGAGATTAAAGCCGCCTATACAATAAAGGGCAACGTGTACTGCATTTGCTGTCGTATATTTCATAAAAATATGTCATCTAAAAAAATTATGTCACGCCGTTCGGAAAGACTTGAACCCACACCCCTAAGTAAGAGCTATTCCAGGAAAAATTATCTGGGGGGGTTGGACCGCACTTTTATTTTTGACCTGTCGGACAAAATTATTTCCGGTTGTTTGTGGGGTCGGAAGCTATATTGTTCTTGTTGGTAGGGGGGTATTCAATTTATTTCTCAATGGGATCTCATAAATTATGGGTCCCATACCTAGTACGAGTAACCCATTATCTAGAGCGCACACTTTGGAGCCTGAAAATGCACATACTCAAAATTTCGGAAACGTAAACTTGGCAATTGGGGAAAAAGCCTATTGTAGCGACTTATAATTTCCCGGGTATGGAAGGCCTCTGAACCAATTCCCACCCTTAAATACAAGCAATACGATAGTTATCATATCTAAATAATGATCGTGTTGTCTGTAAACCGCGCATTTCTGGATGCGCCGGCGCATAACGACATGGTAAATAATTCAGTACTGGTGGTAGGGGGGTTTTACATAAATTCAGTTCTGTTGGTAGTGGGGAATAGTCCATTTGCCACTCTACCAGACCTATGAATTGTCTATAGTACAAGGTTTTTTGGTGGCTTTACATTCACACGGGTATCTTGAAACAATTCAGCTTGGTTGTCCTCTTGACGACCTTGGGCAACTTTTTCAATATGCAAATTAGTTGCCGCCATTACCGGAAAACCTATTTCCTGTCATAGGTCAATAACTATGCACTATAAATTCACAAAAATGGTGTCTATACCTATATTTTCATGGTCAAGGATTACGATTTTGGCATTGTAACATGCATACGCTTTCTCTTTATGGAAATTAGTTGTCGCCATTACCGAAAAACCTTGCTTTTTAGATAGCCGTGCTACTATGTGGGATAATTTCTCAGAAATAGTTTCAATACATATGTTTTCATGGTCGAGGATTACAATAAATGCATTTATAAACTGATGGCATGTATGCGTGTTGCCTTTATGTAAATGAGATGCTAATATTAGTATAGTATTATTAGTGTCGTGCATTCTTATGGACTATACACTGCTGGTCCAGGAGTGCACTCACAGTAGTGCCTTATTCAAGACTCCGTAGCCACCGCTGTACACCTACCATAATTACAATGGTACTGAAGTTATATTATTCCCCCCCCCCATCCCTGCCCACACACACACACTTTCATTTTGGGGTATACTATATGATATGCCTTTGTTCATTTACTCATCATCATCAATGTTTGGATTTTCTCAGTAGTCGTGCAGATCCTACAAATCCATCCATTGTAGTAACCATAACTACATAAATACCAATGCACTAACAATTTTAAACTTTGGATTCATTACTAATTAGATAATTTATAGCTGCTGTAATTGCTTCGGTCTGATACCACGCGTTATTCCAGCTCCTCCACATCCTCCACATCCTCATACACAGCATCGGCATCTATCGGATGTGCACCTCCTATCCCATCTTCTTTTATAGTGCACATATTGCAACACCCATTGTTACACATGCAGTAGATGGTATTGACATCTGATGTCTGTGGCAGCTACAACCCTCTGTTTATCAGCCGCCTTTCCCAACATCATCATTCCTAACATATGGTGAAGCAGTGAAGCAGGTTATTGTCTGTCGGAGGCAATGTCATGATGCTCATTGGCTTCACTTTCTTCTTGGCATATATATGGTAGCGTGCCGCACCCATTGAGATTCCTGTTTGCTAACCATTTATAGCTGCGAAGAACCGCTTACCTGTTTCTAGGAGAGCAACGCTAGTGGCGTTTGCTTTACCTAGTACATCAAACAATCCTGGAAATTCTCCAGCCTTCAGAGCATTCAAGGCACTGACCATCGCCTAGCTGAATGGGTATGATACAGTGTCACAGCCGCTAAGCGCATGCATTCCCAGTAGCTGCAAACACTTAGGTCCCATATGTATACATGTCGCAGTGATGTCGATCACCACCCCATTCCAGCGTTCTATCTGGACACTACAGCTAGGAAGTAGTTGCAGCTTCCAGACCCAGTAGACCAGTAGCACAAATACATCTGTATCATCGCTGATGGGAAGCTTGCCTCATCATGTGCAAAGCTGCTGTCATCCCGATAATCTATGGATATGTGATCACCCAGATTGAGTATGGATATCACGCGGGTGAGTTCACGCTTGTGCTTATTCTTTAGAATGGCATCACGATTTGGTAAGGGCCTGTTGATGGTCAGATTATAGTCAGTAGAACCATCAACTGTACGTCGCATCCGCTTGTGATCTTTGGATGAGCTATCGTTGTACTTGTCAAAGACCAATATCTTCTCGGTGGAATTAGGATAAATCGAGAGGCGGCGCTTAATGATCACAAGGATGACGGATACCACTCATCCGTGTGGCCAGACGATGTGAAAGAAAAGTTGTTGTGCATTCACGATGACGATGTCCGGATCTGGCCCTGCAGACCACCATTTCCCGTCGCGATAGCAGTTTGTTCTCCAAAATGGTCACTGGATACTGAATTCCAATACATGCGCTCCAGCGATGATATCTCGATGCGCATTTGCTGGCAACAATTGCGCATCTCTAGCAGGTGGCAACTGATATACCGAGGGTAGTGAACATGGCCTGCACTGAAGAATTACGGCAATATCCGTTCCAAACAAAGCTGCTGGAAGTGCCAGTATTCAGCCCTCTCTGCGCGAAGGAACTGGTGAACCAATAGCGTAGGTTTCACAAGAGTATCCACCCAGTGCCTACCTATTGGATGATGTCATACTCCTTCTACATACTCATTGAAGGTTTTTTTCACCGTTTTGGAGATAGTGTACAGCAGGGCAGCCGTCACTATGCGGAATGCACTATTGGCACGCACCCATATATTCCCATTTACAATCACCGGCAGGCCACTGAATGCTGCACTAACTAGAACATCCAAACCAGACCCATTCACCAGTGTCCCAATGCAACCCAAAAAATACATAATAATGTGCATTGCCCCAGGACGAAGATTCACATCGTCAAACCTAGTCGGCTCCCACCATTTGATCTGTCGTGCAACCATGTACAATTGCATATCAATGGAAAGATTTGCATACGTCATGCCTATGTCACATATGGTTTTATTCATGTATAGCAGTGATGTAATGACGGTATCAGGGTGAACTGGTGATGCATGTATGAGTAGGCCCATTAGGTACACAGTCGCTGCCTTTGTTGTGGGTGTCACTTGGTCCCTGGCCAATTGGTTGTTTAAGCAGTACCAATCCAGGCTATGGTCTGATGAAAGTGAATTCGGCCACTGGGCGTCCTTGAGCTCTGCAGCAACAAGACTCTCAACCCTGGCACATGCATTCGTGTACGTGATTCCTGAAGAGATATAAATTGCTGAAGGGTTAACCTTCTTTGGGCCAGTATAGTGCTGAAGTGGCATATACTGGCTGTATTGAGATTGTGCAGCGGTCGTGCAGTCGTGGGATCACAAGATTCATATCTCCAGGTCGATCGCTGGCACTACCCAGTTCTACAATGCCAGCGGGATGCTGTTGGAATTCCTCAGCCATGACACGTGTCTCTCTACGTCCATTGGGAGTTTAAACTAGACGATCAATATTGTCAAACCACCCGAAGATTAGCCACACACTTCTCATCAAACCCATTGCCTGATGTAGATCATCACCGCTGTCGTCCATGAATTGCTGATTTGCGAAACCTTATCACCTCATCATATGATACTAGGATCTGTGATCCTGTAGAAGTTTGATCATCTCGGAAGTGCCATGTCTGTGATGAAGCTTCACTGCCATGTCCAGCGTTATCTGGTTCCTAGTTCCGGTGATGTGTCCTTGTACAGATTGGGCTAGGCTGAGAAACTTCTGTACCACAGTGCCACAGGAAACTAATTCTGAGACTATGTACAGCAGTGTTGCGCTGTTCTGTTTCAGTGTGTTATTGTATGTGAATTCTCGCAGATCATAATTCGCATTACTGTACTGTACGGCTCGAGCCTCACTCCTGATTTGCCGAACAACAGAGTATATATTCTCCTCATATATCTGTTCAACATCAACGTCATATACAGATGGGTCAACGGGCTCGAATCCCATATTTCACCTGTAAGAAAGAGGGAACATCTCAAAATTAGAACTGAATATTTACATCAAGCAACACACATATTCGGGCCTGAAATTAGAATAACCTGATGTGGTGCCAGGTCTTCACCACACCAGAATCACTTAGCCCCATCCCCTAAAAGTAATAGGATTAGCCATAATCCTGCTACTCTTATAAGTGGTATAACAAACTCTCACATACATAATCAGGTAGCCTGAGATTCCGGAAAGAATGAACCCCATTTTTAAATTACCTTTGGTATGCATCCAACTAGCCACCCGCTACAGAGCTGTGAACGTTGGGTTTTATGTATTTGCGGCCACTAATAATCCTCGCGGAAAGGATCCAAACTGCCAAAAATAAATAAAATATTTGAAATATTTGCAAGTAGTCACTGTATAAATACATGTATTGAAATCCTAGACCAGGAAAACATGGGTCTGAAAACCCATTTTCGTGAATTTATCATAAAAGGTTGCAGAGCTATAAAAGAAAATATGATTTTCGGTAATGGCGGCAACCAATTTGCATAATGAGACCATATATACATGTAATCACTGTATAAATTCCACCAGTGTCATCCTTGACCATGAAAACATAGGTATAGACACCATTTGTGTGAAGTTGTGTATAGTTATAGAGCTATGATAGGAAATAATGTTTCCGCTAATGGCGGCAACTAATTTGCATATTAAAAAAGTTGCCCAAGGTTGTCAAGAGGACAACCAAGCTGATTTGCTCCAAGGCACCCATAGGAATGTAAATCCCCCAAAAAACCTTGTACTGTAAACAATTCATAGGTCCGACATGTAATTCATAAGGACGGCAAATGGACTAGAACAGCTAAATATCAGTGCTGTTGGTTGTGGGGATGTGACATAATTAAATTCTGTGGGTGGGGGGGTCGTGTATCTGGTATCGTGTAAATGTGTAATGTTTGCCGTGCCTTACCTGTATGAGCCATGCCTGTTTCAGCGATTGCCGTGTCTGGATATGGTCGGGACAGCCTCGATTGGAGCAGCCTCGAGTATTCGCTGGGCCAATGTTATACAGCGGGGCTCCGATGAAAGGAGGGTCGACTCCGGGGCAGGTGAGTACCACTATAACATGAGGCGTTATTATAGGAATTAATGGCCTTTTTGTGGAATTTATTGGGGTATAAACTTGGAAAAGTCGCGGGAATACTGGACGAAGGCCGGAAGGCCTCGTCCAGTTTTCCCGCGACTTTTCCAAGTTTATATCCCCGCTAAATTCAACAAAAAGGCTATTCATTCCTTATAATTACTGCATTTGAAATAAATTCATCAAGAAAATGTGTTTATTTTCCGTTTTCTTAAGAATTATTTTAACTGCGCCTCACGGTTACGGAAAGTAGTTCAGCGTGGGAATTTACTGGGATATAAATTTTGGACAGAGACTTGCTACGGGCCAATCAAATGTTAGGGAATTGTGTAAATATTTTTGTGCTGGAATTATAAACCAATATCTCTGGGAGCCACGCTACGGATCTATCACATTAAGTAGTATAGACCCGATATGTTTTACCACTCATTATAATGATATACATGTGTGGTTACACCTTTATTTTAAAGCTAGTTTAAAGCAAGCCAACGTTACATTCATCGATTGCTATGGACCACAAGCTTGGTTAAGAACACTAATCTGAACTCACATTTCAGTTAAGCAAGTTTTGTCAGCCTTGACCGATATTAGGCTGTGACTGGAGAAATGGGGTCTATGGGATTTGTGACCAGTGCAACTCCTGATCAAATGGCACACTCTTGTAGCCTGCTTGTTAGGAGACTTACAGGTGTCGCAAACAGTGCAGTTCCTGAACAGGCTGATCTGGATCTACAATAGTCGCAAAACCCATAAGCCCCATCTGAACAGAACAGACTGAAAGAATATCTGTAGCCTATTTCATCAACATTGCAAAGTATACTTATCCAGCAAAGTATACTTTGAGGGAGAAATCTTCAACTTAAGGATAAATTTATTATTTTTTATTATACTCTATTTATTACATTATCACAGCCATTTTGGCTGTGATAATGTAATAAATTCAGTATAATAATTATGCATACTTTTAATCATCAAATATATGCAGTCGTTAGTTCTATATGAAATAATTCATTTCGGGAAAAATAAATGATTACTCACTCAAAGTATACTTTGCTAGATAAGTATACTTTGCAATTTTGGTGAAATCGGCTACTGGTTGTGCAATGAGACGAGTTCCTTAAAAAATCAGTAAACACATTGACTTTGTGTTTCCAGTGGCAGGTTGCATAGGGCAATCTCTAGTTGTCTGTAGGTCTGCTCTATATTGCATAGGGTGAACCTCGGTCACCAGAATATTCTTATGACCCAGGGTGAACTGTATGGCTGTAGGTCCTTTCGACATTTTGTTTGGTAAAGTCAAAAGTATGTATGTCTGTTCGACATTGTATATAGTGACCTCTATGTGTGTAGGTCCGTTCGACATTGTATATAGTGACCTCTATGTGTGTAGGTCCGTTCGACATTGTATATAGTGACCTCTATGTGTGTAGGTCCGTTCGACATTGTATATAGTGACCTCTATGTGTGTGGTCCGTTCGACATTGTATATAGTGACCTCTATGTGTGTAGGTCTGTTCGACATTGTATATAGTGACCTCTATGTGTGTAGGTCCGTTCGACATTGTATATAGTGACCTCTATGTGTGTAGGTCCGTTCGACATTGTATATAGTGACCTCTATGTGTGTAGGTCCGTTCGACATTGTATATAGTGACCTCTATGTGTTGGGTTTTTATTTCGTTTGGCTAACTAATTGTCTCGGACTTCAGCCAGACCTGTGTCAACGTAGCAAGCATCGGCACAATCGTATATTAACTTTAAGCCGGTATACGGCGATAGTACCTATGCGCTACATAAAGCAAGTCAATGAGTGTATCTGCTATTGACAAGCCCTGTAAAGTCGTTCCCTGGTCTAGCAATAATAGTGAAATCATAATATATTATTAGAAAAATACAGCCTGTCCACACGACCACAGAAAGGGTTATATCACAACAAATAGGTGTGTAATAATTTTATACCAACAACTTTATTAAGGAATTTTGATATTATAATTCATTGATAACATAAAACTGTCTACATATATGCAATGTGACTAAATTTAATATTTACCATACAACCAATACACATAGATATGCATTATCAACAATATAGTATTTTAGCTCTAACAGGCTACGTATAGTATCATAACATGTTGGTAAGTGTACCATGTGGTAAGCGTATATAGTTATAAATATAATTATAACAAATCAAAGGTGCATGATTATATGATAAAATAAAAAATATGTATTATCAGCCAGTGTAATTGCCAAGCTCTGTGCATGAATTATATTAGGTTCCCATAGCAACCACTCACAACACATGCACAAAACAAACCGAAATCATTTCGCTGTCAATATCATATTTGTATGTAATATTCTAATTATGCATATTATATTCTAACACCATCCGGTATCATGCATGGTTCAACATTGTATATGGTGACCTGTATGTGTGTAGGTCTGTTCGACATTGTATATGGTGACCTGTATGTGTGTAGGTCTGTTCCACATTGTATATGGTGACCTGTATGTGTGTAGGTCTGTTCCACATTATATATGGTGACCTGTATGTGTGTAGGTCTGTTCAACATTGTATATGGTGACCTGTATGTGTGTAGGTCTGTTCCACATTGTATATGGTGACCTGTATGTGTGTAGGTCTGTTCGACTTTGTATATGGTGACCTGTATGTGTGTAGGTCTGTTCGACATTGTATATGGTGACCTGTATGTGTGTAGGTCTGTTCCACATTGTATATGGTGACCTGTACGTGTGTAGGTCTGTTCGACATTGTATATGGTGACCTGTACGTGTGTAGGTCTGTTCCACATTGTATATGGTGACCTGTATGTGTGTAGGTCTGTTCCACATTGTATATGATGACCTGTATGTGTGTAGGTCTGTTCCACATTGTATATGGTGACCTGTATGTGTGTAGGTCTGTTCCACATTGTATATGGTGACCTGTATGTGTGTAGGTCTGTTCGACATTGTATATGGTGACCTGTATGTGTGTAGGTCTGTTCAACATTGTATATGGTGACCTGTATGTGTGTAGGTCTGTTCCACATTGTATATGGTGACCTGTATGTGTGTAGGTCTGTTCCACATTGTATATGGTGACCTGTATGTGTGTAGGTCTGTTCGACATTGTATATGGTGACCTGTATGTGTGTAGGTCTGTTCGACATTGTATATGGTGACCTGTATGTGTGTAGGTCTGTTCGACATTGTATATGGTGACCTGTATGTGTGTAGGTCTGTTCGACATTGTATATGATGACCTGTATGTGTGTAGGTCTGTTCGACATTGTATATGGTGACCTGTATGTGTGTAGGTCTGTATTGTATATGGTGACCTGTATGTGTGTAGGTCTGTTCCACATTGTATATGGTGACCTGTATGTGTGTAGGTCTGTTCCACATTGTATATGGTGACCTGTATGTGTGTAGGTCTGTTCCACATTGTATATGGTGACCTGTATGTGTGTAGGTCTGTTCCACATTGTATATAGTGATCTCTATGTGTGTAGATCTGTTCGACATTGTATATAGTGACCTCTATGTGTTTATAGTCTGTTTCATGAAAGCTGCCCAAATTTTACGGCCATATAAACAATTCACAAACAATATTATTTTCGATAATATTAAATTAAAGGAAAATTTAAGAATGAGCCTTCTTTTTATTTCGTGAAATTCGGTCAAATATTGATTTTATTACGAAAAATTGATTTCTCTATGGGAATTTAACATGGGGGGAAAAGAGGTAAGGCAGTGTGGGAGGAGTCAAAAAACGAAAAAATTTGGAAATTGACTCCGAAACCTGACTAGATAGCTTGGATATGATCTAACTAAGAAAACAAAAGTTAAATTTTAAAAATCGGTCCAGTATTTCTAAAATTCAAAAAAAATTCCCCTTGTTAAATCCCCATAGACATCTTCACTCCGTGAAGATGTCTACAGGGATCCTCCAGATTATCGGACAAAAATGGCAGTTTTTTAACGATGTTTTTCTTAAAATAGCAGCTACGGGCATAAACTTTTCACAGAACAATCGTCGGTTCTTGCTTTCTCAACGCATGTTAACTATTTAGCAAACTGTGCCATCTTTCTCGCTTAAAATTGTGTCAGATCATCAGTCGTAAGATTGCCCCAAAATTAACATCGACAATCAGTTATCCGGACAAACATATAGACTAATCGTCTTATATAACTTCTATTCTCACGTTGAAATCATAATGTTATCGTGTGTGAACCAGTGTAAACAACATTGTGTATTTCTGCAGAAAAATCAGTCACCCTTCGTTTCTTGGAAAACACCGTATTTATAGAAAGTATTGTATTTATAGAACAATGACGTAATTTGGCGCACTCGATTGAGCCCCCCGCATGACTTTTGTCGTTGTAAACAACTTCTGCACAGAGTTGGGAATGTGTTCAACAAATGTTACTAAAATGTTTACCATGCCGACATATTCTTCACACTGGTATGGAAAAAGCATGCACCTGCATGACTTAGATGCATTCGTTGCAAAATCGGATCAAAAGAATGCGCTTAATTAACAGGTATTTTCATTTGTCCGATAAACTGATTGTCCGGATAATTGGTATGACCCCTGTAGTGTGGGGATTTAACATGGGGAAATTGTTTTTTCGCAATAAAATCAATATTTGACCAAATTTCACGAAATAAAAAGAAGGCTCATTCTTAATTTTTCCTTTAATTTAATATTATCAAAATAAATCTTGTTTTTGAATTGTTTATAGAGCCGTAAAATTTGGGCAGCTTTCGTGAAACAGACAGTAGGTCTGTTCGACATTGTATATGGTGACCTGTATGTATGTAGGTCTGTTCAACATTGTATATGGTGACCTCTATGGGTGTAGGTTCGTTCGACATTGTATATGGTGACCTCTATGTGTGTAGGTCCGTTCGACATTGTATATGGTGACCTGTATGTGTGTAGGTTTGTTCCACATTGTATATGGTGACCACTATGTGTGTAGATCCGTTCCACATTGTATATAGTGACCTCAATGTGTGTATGTCTGGTCGACATGGTATATGGTGACCTCTATCTGTGTATGTCTGGTCGACATGGTATATGGTGACCTCAATGTGTGTATGTCTGTTCGACATGGTATATGGTGACCTCTATGTGTGTATGTCTGTTCGACATGGTATATGTTGACCTCAATGTGTGTAGGTCTATTCGTTATTGCATATAGTGACCTCTATGTGTGTATGTCTGTTCGACATTGTATATAGTGACCTCTATGTGTGTATGTCTGTTTGACATTGTATATAGTGACCTCTATGTGTGTATGTCTGGTCGACATGGTATATGGTGACCTCTATGTGTGTATGTCTGTTTGACATGGTATATGGTGACCTCTATGTGTGTATGTCTGTTCGACATGGTATATGATGACCTCAATGTCTGTATGTCTGTTCGACATGGTATATGGTGACCTCAATGTGTGTAGGTCTATTCGTTATTGCATATAGTGACCTCTATGTGTGTATGTCTGTTTGACATTGTATATGGTGACCTCTATGTGTGTATGTCTGTTCGACATTGTATATGGTAACCTCTATGTGTGGGAGGTCCGTTTGACATTGTATATGGTGACCTCTATGTGTGGGAGGTCCGTTTGACATTGTATATGGTGACCTCTATGTGTGGGAGGTCAATTTGACATGGTATATGGTGACCTCAATGTATGTATGTCTGTTCAACATGGTATATGGTGACCTCTATGTGTGTATGTCTGTTTGACATGGTATATGGTGACCTCAATGTCTGTATGTCTGTTCGACATGGTATATGGTGACCTCAATGTGTGTAGGTCTATTCGTTATTGTACATAGTGACCTCTATGTGTGTATGTCTGTTCGACATTGTATATAGTGACCTCTATGTGTGTATGTCTGTTTGACATGGTATATGGTGACCTCTATGTGTGTATGTCTGTTCGACATTGTATATGGTGACCTCTATGTGTGGGAGGTCCGTTTGACATTGTATATGGTGACCTCTATGTGTGGGAGGTCCATTTGACATGGTATATGGTGACCTCAATGTGTGTATGTCTGTTCAACATGGTATATGGTGACCTCTATGTGTGTATGTCTGTTTGACATGGTATATGGTGACCTCAATGTCTGTATGTCTGTTCGACATGGTATATGGTGACCTCAATGTGTGTAGGTCTATTCGTTATTGTACATAGTGACCTCTATGTGTGTATGTCTGTTCGACATTGTATATAGTGACCTCTATGTGTGTTAGTTGTTTGAATTTGATATAGTGACCTCTAGTGTGTATGTCTGTTTGGACATGGTATATGGTGCTCTAGTGTGTATGTCTGTTCGACATTGTATATGGTGACCTCATGTGTGGAGGTCGTGACATTGTATGTGTATGTGTGTAGTCTGTTCGAATTGTATATAGTGACCGCTTGTGTGTATGTCTGTTTGAATGGTATCATGGTGACCTCTTATGTGTGTATGTTGTTCGACATTGTATATGGTGACCTCTATGTGGTTGGGAAGGTCCGTTTGAACATTGTATATGGTGACCTCTATGTGTGGGAGGTCCATTTGACATTGGTATATTGTGACTCAATTGTGTGTATGTTCTGTTTTCAAAACATTGGTTTATTTTGGTGACCTCTATGTGTGGTAGGTCATGTTTGGACATTGGTATTTATGGTGGACCTCAATGTCTGTATGTTGTTCGCATGGTATATGGTGACTTTCAATGGGTGTTGGGTCTATTCTTTTATTGGTACATAGTTTGGACCTCTTGTGTGTATGTCTGATCGGCCTTGTAATATAGGTGACTCTAATGGGTTGTGTATGTTGTTTGACATTGTTCCTATAGTGGAACCTCTATGTGTGGTATGTTGTTTGACATGGTATATGGGACCTTATGTGTGTATGGTCTGTTTCGACATTGGTTATATGGTGACCTCCTTGTGTGGGAGGGTTCCGTTTGACTTTGTATATGGTGACCTCTATGTGTGTTAGGAGGTCTGTTCGACTTTGGTATATGGTGACCTCATGTGTGTAGGTCTATTCGTTATGTACATAGTGACCTCTATGTGTGATATGTGTCTGTTCGACATTGTATATAGTGACCTCTATGTGTGTATGTCTGTTTGACATTGTATATAGTGACCTCTATGTGTGTATGTCTGTTTGACATGGTATATGGTGACCTCTATGTGTGTATGTCTGTTCGACATTGTATATGGTGACCTCTATGTGTGGGAGGTCCGTTTGACATTGTATATGGTGACCTCTATGTGTGTAGGAGGTCTGTTCGACATTGTATATGGTGACCTCTATGTGTGTATGTCTGTTCGACATTGTATATGGTGACCTCTATGTGTGTATGTCTGTTCGACATTGTATATGGTGACCTCTATGTGTGGGAGGTCCGTTTGACATTGTATATGGTGACCTCTATGTGTGGGAGGTCCGTTTGACATTGTATATGGTGACCTCTATGTGTGGGAGGTCCGTTTGACATTGTATTTGGTGACCTCTATGTGTGTAGGAGGTCTGTTCGACATTGTATATAGTGACCTCAATGGGTGTAGGAGGTCCGTTCGACATTGTATATAGTGACCTCAATGGGTGTAGGTAGGTCCGTTCGACATTGTATATAGTGACCTCAATGGGTGTAGGAGGTCCGTTCGACATTGTATATAGTGACCTCAATGGGTGTAGGAGGTCCGTTCGACATTGTATATAGTGACCTCAATGTGTGTAGGAGGTCTGTTTGACATTGTATATAGTGACCTCAATGTGTGTAGGCCTGCTTGATAGTGTATATGGTGACCTCTATGTGTGTAGGAGGTCCGTTCGACATGAGGAATCTGCTGGACACGTTGTCAATGATGCGACAGAAGGAGAAACAGAGGAAGGCTGGAGCTGCTGGAGGCGGCACCCCAGTGAAAGGCATCGGCAGCATTATGGCGAAGACCTACAAAAGCCCAGGGAATGCAGACAAGCTAAAAACTGTAAAAAATGTCCAGATCAAACCGAGCGTCAAGAAGAAGCCAGTGCGACAAGATCCGCTAGTATCAGTCTCTGATGTGAACGTCTCATTGCAAGACGGCTCTGAAGAAGACTTTAGTGTGACACTGAAAAACGTTCAAAGCAAAACGGCAGGAGATGCATTCAATGTGATGCAATTGATAGTGCGCACATTAACAGGCGTCTTTCCGGCGGTTAGTAATTTATCAGGCTATGTCTGAAAATTTATTCTCTTGTAGCTCGCCCTTATAGTCCACCCATATGGCCCAAAATGCCCATAGTCGAGGTCAATTACTTCAAACTTTGCGCTAATGTTTTTACATACCCAGGGCTCCAGATAAGGAATTAGTACCGTATTCTTGCGATTATAAGACGCATTGAGTATTATCACTCCATTATTTCTTAAGCAATTGGGTATTTCAAAATTTTAATTGGGTAAAATAAAATCACACATTTCATTAGAATTGTCTCCTTGGAGACAATTCTAATGAAATACCAAAATGTGTTTCATGGAAAAATAAGAAATATATGCCATATTTGTGTTCTGTTTACTGTTTTCTGCAGCATGATAAAGATACCACAAATTTTTCATTGCTTTTCGATTTTGATTTCAATTGGATTTTTGGCAATTTTAATTGGGTATTTAAGCAAATTCTGCATATACTTTTGCGGTTCTGTGAACTTATATATTTCCATATTAAAGCAATCTATTGTATATGTTTGTTTGCATTCAAGTGGACATTGCATTCTCTACACATCTATACTATCACAATCATGGTTATAAATACATTCACGCTTATGTAGAATATTAAATACGTAGTTTTATATTCCAGTTCAATTATTCAATATTTATATGTATATCAGTGATTCTATATTTTATGTACATCTTGGTGCCGTTTTTCTACTTTCAAGGTAGAACCAATAATCCATTAAACTGTGTTTATTCCATTGGATGACAGTCCAGGTGTTACATTTATAATAGTACATGTATAGCCAATTGTTTTCGTCGTTTTTAGCCTTTTTTTTATGGAAAATAATCCAGGCTATTGGATTGGCGAAAGCCGGGCAGGCGGGCGGGGGCAGGCGGGCGGTGTCCACAATCAATGTTAAGTTTTTGTGTTTGAGTCCATTTCTTTGTTACTGTACCACCTAAGACCACCAAACTTTCACAGCTTCATAATCAAGGGGTGCCCACCACATATCACTATCCAACATGTTACTTTTTTTTTAACTTGACCCATTTTTTCCGCGCAGTCGACTTCGCCATTTTCAATGTTAACTTTTCGCGTTTACAATGTTAACTTTTCGTGTTTAAGTCCATTTCTTTGGTACTGTACCACCTAGGACCACCAAACTTTCACAGCTTCATAACCAAGGGGTGCCCACCACATACAACTATCCAACATGTGACCATTTGTTTTACCTTGACCTATTATTTCTACGTAATTGACTTTTCAACGTTAACTTTTTAACGTACGTCTGGTTAAAGTTTTTTGGTTAAAAGTTTTTCGTTATTCTATATCTCTGCAACTGCTTCGCCCATTACTTTGAAACTTCACATGGATGTTTATCATCATCCATGTTTTCATTCTACCCCCCAACCGTGCGGCCCCTGTGCCCAATGTCAAGATCAAATTACTTTGAATTTTTTGGCTAAAGTTTTTTTGTGTACTATATCTCTGCAACTGCTTTACCCATTACCTTGATACTTCACATGGGTGTTTATCATCATTGTCGCGCCCGCTTGCGGAAAGCGCGATATAGTCGGCATTTTGGCATACGTCCGTCCGTCCATACGTCCGTGTGTCCGGTTAAAGTTTTTTGGTTAAACTTTTTCCATCTACTATATCTATTTTTTTAGTGTCCATGCCTCACCCCAAGGCGCGACATGCAGGCCACGGCCATCTAGTCTACAAAAAGTGGGTATAATTATGTTATCCAAGTGTCTATGCTTGGAAAAAACCTGGCCTTCATGGCTTTGCCTCGTTTCTTGTATATATTTTATTTCCACTTCACAGGACCAGGGGCCCGTTTCACTAAACTTCTTACGATAAGAAATTATCGTACAAACTTCTTAGGCGCATTTTACCGTTTCACTAACGTCAATTTCGTGCGAACTTTCTTGCGAAGTTCGTAACTTTCCTCGTAAGTCTGCGATAGGTATTGGGCTGTCGTACGAAGATTTTTTAGCGCAAGTGTCACAGCCACCATACATGTATTTCATGAATAACATCGCCATAAAATCGGCCGTGCATATTTCGCCCTATAGGTTTCGCCCTATGCTTCCGTATGTCTGTCTGTCCGTTTATGTTTGGCATTACTTAGTAATACATTACCCTCACTACTGATCGTACGTCCGTTTTTAAGTGTTGGTCTGTCCATCTGGCTTATATAATCGTGACTCGCTATACTTGTACCTGCTGATCAGTTAGGCCAGCATATGCAGCCTTATATAACGTGGCTTATATAATAGTGACCCGCTATACTTGTACCTGCTGATCAGTTAGGCCAGCATATGCAGCCTTATATAACGTGGCTTATGGAGTAGTTACTCACTATAACTTTACCTTCTGATCAGTTAGCCAGCAAATGCAGCCTGATATAATGTGGTTTAAGGAGGAGTGATTCACTATAATTGTAATGTGGTGTAGGGGTGAAATGGATGAAAACACGAATCAAATATTTTCAAAAGTAATATGTATGTAATGTGTTGTCATATCATTTTTTTTGTTACTGTATACTATATGGTACATCGAGTTGCCATCTCCGCCATCTTTGTATGTACAGCCATCTTACAGTTTCATCATTTCGACCGTTTGACACATACACAAATAATATGACAGAGAAAGTATTACAATGTGGTGCAATACATTATATACAGAAATGACAACATCGTGCTATAAATATTATGTCAGAAAGCAATACAACAGGTTAAGGTCATATAAGGCCTGGCCAACTGGTTCGATCCCGTATTCAACCTGCTGCATTTCGGGGGGGGGTGGTGTTCCAAAATCAGAACGGAATATTTACATCGAAATAAGTATATATTCAGCCCTGAAATTAGAACCCGATCTGGTTCCAGGTCCATACCAAACCAAAGCCACTTGGCCCCTTCCCCTAAATGTAATAGGAAATCAGACTTTGTATATAAGTGTAATGAAAACAACCAATAGGAAGGACGTTGCACAAACTTGTATTTATGGGTATGTCAAATTATTTGTGCTATGTGTAAAATGCCACAAGATGTATTGCATATACTAAGATGGCCAGTACGGCAACTCCATGCCCCGTATAGTATACAGTACAGACTAAAGCAAATAAAAATCACATTTGAGATCATCAAAGACTCAAGCACTTGAAACTTTGCAGACATTGGTTACCCTGCGCTGCCTAGCGAAGGGTGAGTTCTACTCCGAGGCTGGCGACATCCACGGTGTCTCTAGGAGTTCGGTTTCTCGGTGTATTAATGATGTTGTCTCAGCCATCAATAATCGACTGGACAACATCAGTTTTCCAACCGAGGAATAAGACCTGGCCAACTGTAAAAGAAGCCTTATATTATGTGGCCAGGATTCCGAACACCCTGGGTTCCGTGGATGGGACACTCAGTGTCAGTCCAATTCACTTTCCTGGTTTTCAACTTGCTGGACTAAGGCAGTTGATTTAACAGCTGTCGTCTGGTTGTCAAAGTCGGACCGGATGTTTACATTCAAAGGGTTTGATTGATTTCCAATACTGAAGAATTCTTAAGAAGTTTGTAACTTAAGAAATTTCGTACGCACATGCTAGTGAAACGCACGTAAGAAGTTCGCAAGAAGTTCGTACGAAAAGTATCGTAGACGTAAGAAAGTTCGTAGCGTAAGAAGTTTAGTGAAACGGGCCCCAGGGGTCTCAGAAATGTCATTTCCGTTACGTACATTTACATGACATAAACATAGCTTTACATTTACATTTTTTTCTTTTCAACGACGTTATACATAAAACTGAAGGGGCATCTATTAAGAAAAATGTCAAGAATAATTAAGGTAAGCTAATTGTATTAGTTTGAAACAGAGCAATTTAGTAGCAAGTCGTGGAATTTCTCATTTATGGTAACCCAACAACATGTATTTAATATGAATCAATAAAGTTAAACAAAACAAAATAGCTTGGCATGTAACAGAATGCAGTGTTTTACCACATGTACCAAACATCGTTATATAGCTACATTTAATTAATAGCACAGCCTCCAAAAATATTGGCGTAACGGAAATGATTTATGTAACGGTAATGACAAAATGTAACGGTAATGACACTCCATTAATTAAAATACTAATACAGCATATATAACAAACATTGTCATATTTATACTTTGAAATGCTGTACAATATAATTTCAATTAAATGTTTATTGTTAAATGTGATTGACAATAGAAACACACACTCCTTGAAGCTGTGTCTGTATATTGTTGTTTCAGAGCTTATACTAATTAAATCCTGGTATATAAATGTTGCAGGTCTGAATAAATGTGCCACTACCGTCTGACAACTGATGGGACCAGGTTTAGATCTAATTGACGCATGAACTGACTGGTTAGTTTGGTAATTTATCATTGCCGTTACACGATCGTCATTTCTGTTACACTATTTTGTAACGGTAATGACCGTAACGGTAATAATTTTTCTTTAAAAAACCCTTTTTTTCACCCCTCCGTATACAACGCATCATGAAGGTAGAATATGCAAATGTAACGTTGTAAGTGTGTCTATCCACCCATGTTGGTTTCAGCTGACCTACATACATATGGACGTATATAAACCCCGAACGGTAATGATGCATGTAATGTGTAACCTTAAAATTCTGAATACAGACCGGCCTCGTTCTCGGCAATGACTTAAGTTGTGTTACCACCGTGTTTATTTATAAATCGCGCACACATAAACAGTGTTCATTGCATTAGTAGCCGAGAGTAGGAAAGGGAGGTTTCTCTGATTTTACATTTTTTGTTCAGCGTAACGGAAATGATTTGATTTCGCGGGACAGATACATTACCGTCAGAATTTTTGACAACAAAAGGTAAATTTATTGCAGAATAAATTGAATGCCAATGTTAAACTATTTTAATCCAGATGTAATGTACAAATGGACAAGATTTGAGAATTACGGGCTTGTAAACTGTGCTGGTTGATGACCGAGACATGCCAATTTGGTGCACCACACGTATGACAACAACAGAAAATAATAACTAAACACACATAACAAGAAGTGTAAATACGGTTTTCTTAATGGATTGGTATTAGACATAGTTTCTTTACTTAGAAAAATATTAATTTTCATTATAAATTGTGATTTGTCAGTAAATTTCACGGGGACACCAGATGTACATAAAATATAGAATGACTGATATATATATATGTCCCTATAAAACTGCACATATAATGTATTTTTAGCTCACCTGAGCGAAGCTCATGTGAGCTATTGTTACCGCAATGTGTCCGTCGTCGTCCGTCGTCCGTCGTCCGTGAACATTTTCAAACGTCTTCTCCTCGGTAACCATTGGGCCTATAGTCACCAAACTTCATGGTCATGGTCCTTAGGTAGGGGGATTACAAAGTTGTTAAAATGACGTCATACAAATTCTTAAAAAATCTTCTTCTCAAGAACCGCCAACCGGATTTCGACCAAACTTGGTAGGAATGATCGATGTACAATGCTCCTTTAAAGTTGTTAAAATGGTGACCCGGGGTCAAAAATGGGCGTGGCCCGTGGGGTCAAATTGGGGTAAAATTTTATTTTTGACCGAATATGGTCATGTCATATATCAAATCGAAGGTATCAACGAGGTGATGACTCTGGTGCATTTTTTGTCGAAATTGGATGGTTATGTCATCCAAGATGGCCGCATTCTTCTTCACATGACCCGCTTGGCCCATGGTAGCCAAATTTAAAAGTTATGGTCCATGGGTGAAGCCTTTTCAGATTTGTTAAAATGGAGGTCATCGCTAATCCAAGATGGCCGCCATCTAAAAATAGCATACATTCTTAAAAAATCTTCTTCTCATGAACCGCTAGCCGGATTTCGACAAAACTTGGTAGGAATGATCGATGTACAATGCTCTTTCAAAGTTGTTAAAATGCTGACCCGGCGTCAAAAATGGGCGTGGCCCGTGGGGTCAAATTGGGGTCAAATTTTATTTTTGACCGAATATGGTCATGTTATATATCAAATCGAAGGTATCAACGAGGCGATCACTCTGGTGCATTTATTGTCGAAATTGGATGGTCATGTCATCCAAGATGGCCGCCAAAAGGTTGTTCTTTTATCAGAGATTTCAAAATTCTTCTTCACATGAACCGCTCAAAAATGGGCGTGGCCCGAGGGTAAAATTTTATTTTTGACCGAATATGGTCCTGTCTATATCAAATCGAAGGTATCAAAGAGGCGATCACTCTGGTACATTTTTTGTAGAAATTGGATGGTCATGTCATCCAAGATGGCCGCCGAAAGGTCAAAAGGTCGTTCTTTTATTAGAGATTTCAAAATTCTTCTTCACACGAACCGCTTGGCCCATGGTGGCCAAACTTCACAGTTATGGTCCATGGGTGAAGCCTTTTCAGATTTGTTAAAACGGAGGTCGTCGCTAATCCAAGATGGCCGCCATCTAAAAATAGCACAAATTCTTAAACAAAATTCTTCTCATGAACCGCTAGCCGGATTTAGACGAAACTTGGTAGGAATGATCGATGTACAATGCTCTTTCAAAGTTGTTAAAATCGTGACCCCCGAGGTCAAAAATGGGCGTGGCCCGTGGGGTGAAATTTTATTTTTGACCGAATATGCTCATGTCATATATCAAATTGAAGGTATCGATGAGGCGATCGCTCTGGTGCAATATTTGTCTGAATCGGATGATTATGTCATCCATGATGGCCGCGAAAAGATCCATTTATTCAAGATTTTAAACGTCTTTTTCTCAGGAACCACATGGCCGATGCTGGCCGATGCTGGCCAAACTTCATAGTAAGTTAAGATCCTTGGGTGAAGCATTTCCAGATTTGGTAAAATGAGAGTCATCGCTTAATCCAAGATGACCGCCATCTAAAAATAGCACAATTTTTTTTTAGACACATATGAACTCAATGTCACATTCTCGTCTGGTGTTCATGGAGTAAGGTGAGCGAATTAGGGCCATCATGGCCCTCTTGTTTAGCTCAAGTGAGCTATCATTTTTCGTCCTTCGTCCGTCAACACATTTCCGACCTTTTCTTCTTCTGAACTGCTTGGCTGATTTGGACCAAACTTCACAGGGATGGTCTATGTGTTACTCCTTTTCAGATTTGTTAATTTGAACGTCGTCGCATATCCATGATGGCCACCATTGAAATATAGGTCAAATTCTTAAGGAATTTTTTCATGAACCGCCTTACCGATTTCAAAGAAACTTGGCAGGAATGATCAATCGTCAATGCTGTTTTGGATTTGTCAAGATGATGACCCCGGGATCAAAAATGAGCAGGGGAGTAGGGGTCAAATTTAAAATTTGAACAAATATGGTCATGTTATTATAACATAGCTTATATATCAAATTGAAGGTATCGCTGAGTTTTTTATGTAAATTTCAAACGTCTTCTCATGAACAGTTTGGCCTATGCTGGTCAAACTTCCCAGTTATGGTGCATTGGTGAAGCTTTTTCATATTTGTTAAAATGGAGGTCGTCGCATAATCCAAGATGGCCTCCGTAGAAAAAATATAGGTCAAATTTTTAAACCATCTTCTCACAAACAGCCTGCCGAAACTTGGCAGGAATGATCGATAGTCAATGCTGTTTCAGATTTGTTAAAATGATGACCCAGGGATCAAAAATAGGTGGGGTAAAATTTCACAATTTACCAAATATGGTCATGTCAAATATCAAATCGAAGGTATCAAGGAGACAATCACTTCGGAGCATTTTTTGTCGAAATTGAATGATTATGTCATTTGAGATGGCTACCGAAAGGTCCATAAAAATGACTTAATTTCAATATATTGGGTTAGTCACCTTCATATTTATGATATCATTACGCAAACACGTCTTATTTGGAATTAATAAATCACTGAACTACTTTCGGCAAGGGAGATAATCAATATCACGCGAACTATTTTCATACGAGCCAAGCGGATTGTTCTGTTTATGATTAGGATATATAGTTTTAAGCTATCTCCTGTGATATATAATGATACATTACTTTGTTATGTTATGGGTACTAATACATGTTGTTTCAATAGCGTATCTCTGTAACGGTATTGTTGTAGATGGAGTTGCAAATAATTTAATAATTATTACGTTCAAATGGTGGCGTAATACTGATAGCACATTCTGTATAACTGTGATCGTATAAATGGCGCAACAGTCGTGAGGTTAAGGTCGCCGACTTCAATGATTTAATTACCGATTCCCGAAAGGGTCGGAGGTTCAAACCTCGACGTGGTATAAAAAAAAATTCTCCATATATATTATTTTTGTGATTTTAATATTTTTTAATATTTTCACAATTTTATGATTTTAATAAAAATACCTATAAATTGATAGAAACTTACCAACAATTAAAGTGTCTGTCTTTAAGTAATATATACACAGACAGTTTGTTACTGATGTTTTAAGTTTAAGTAATATATACACAGACAGTTTGTTACTGTTTTTTTAAGTTTGAGGTACTGTCTATACTGTCTATACCATATAATGTTTTACTGTCCCAAAATCTTTTTTTTTTGGCTGTCACAATTAATTAATTTTCGGACAGCAAACATTTTTTTATGAATTTGAAATAATTATTGTCCTCCATCTGCTCACAACACTGTTCGAACTGCGCCTGTGGCTACCACGACCAGAATTCACTGGCCGCAAACACAGTAGCCATCGGCGTCTATTTATTAAATTATTATTTTGTATTTTATTTGAATTCCGCGTGAACACTGCATTTTGTGTCAACACCATTTACAGAAAATATTGGTGATTTTCTAAACGAATATCGGAGAAATGCGGCTATATATTTTGTCAATTTTCAACACCATTTACGGAAAAAAATTACTGATTTTTAAAACAATATCGGCACAACTAAATACGGTGATAGAATTTTTGTCAACTTTTCAACACCATTTACGGAAAATATTACTGATTTTCTAAAAACAATATCGGCGAAGGTGTACTGAACTACTCTTTATTTTAAATAACCAGCCGTCTAATAGATCTGTGTATAATCGAGAGTATATCGTTAATTGTCATGTTGTCTCCGACAGTGAGGTGTTGCGGCACACATCAAAACGACACGTCAATTTCAAAACATTGCCTAAGGGTCACAGCTGTGTGGTGTCATCAGATCAACACCTCGTCACACACAACTACGCATTATCGATTTTTTCCCCACACAAAGCGACGTGTATTTACAACTAGATCTGTGTAATGTGTCGGGTGTAGCCAAAGACCATACATAAATTCGTAATTAGTCACAGATGTAGCCTTAAAATATAATCGATTTCCTTAAATTACGTCCGCATGTTGACAGATATTTCAGAGCAGACGTCATCGTAATTTGCCGTTATTTATTTCCAAAATTAACCATATATTCTGTAAATGGCGTTGAAAGTTGACAATAAATTAAGACCAGATCAGTACGTTAAATCGCTATCGACGACAACTGACGATCCGATGAGAGAGTAATACCGTTTAAGCGTATCCAATGTTAAATATACATCGTTATTTTTTTATGACTTTCGTAGTTTTTACCGAGAAATTCAAACCGTTTCCAATTATTGGGGAACATAATATCATGATTAGCACATCGTTTCACTAAGCGGGGGGTACTCAGGAAATGGGATCACACGGTCTATTGTTTACACTGGATTAATGGCGGCCTCCATGAGGTCTCAGGTAAATCTTATTTTTCAATAATACGACTGTGGTTTCTTCCTTTTAGTGATAACCATGTTCCAGCCGTTAACACTTATTTAGCAACATTACTTAATATGTAGTTAGTCTGAACATTCTGCAGAGAAATCTGAATTGGACGGAATCGAGCGTTGTTTAAACTTAGTCCGGTTCATATGCACAGGTCAAAATATGAACTGAAAATGGCGCTTTGTGTGACAGAAATCTGTACGCGGACGAATAAAAAAAATATTTTGTTATAAATATCACATACAGCGAAACAGCCGTAGCATCTACTGTTTTAATAATATGCATACATATTGTAACTAGAAAAAGTCGATGGCGCGCCATCGCAATATACCCACTTTCCCCAAATGTTAAGTCCGAAAGGGGGAGGTAATTCATGATGGAGGGTCGGATCAAAAATCCAAATTCACTTTGCGCATCTGCACATGATAACGAAGCTACATACCAAATATCAGGCGCGTAGGTATGAAGGTGAAAAAGTTTTTCGAGTTACGAGGAAAAAATGGGAAATTCTGAGTCCGAAAGGGGGAGATAATCCATGATGGAGGGTCGGATCAAAAATCCAAATTCACTTTGCGCATCTGCACATGATAACGAAGCTACATAGCAAATATGAGGCGCGTAGGTATGAAGGTGAAAAAGTTTTTCGAGTTACAAGGAAAAAATCGGAAATTGTGAGTCCGAAAGGGGGAGATAATCCATGATGGAGGGTCGGATAAAAAATCCAAATTCACTTTGCGCATCTGCACATGATAACGAAGCTACATACCAAATATGAGGCGCGTAGGTATGAAGGTGAAAAAGTTTTCGAGTTACGAGGAAAAAATGGGAAATTCTGAGTCCGAAAGGGGGAGATAATCCATGATGGAGGGTCGGATCAAAAATCCAAATTCACTTTGCGCATCTGCACATGATAACGAAGCTACATACCTACAAATATCAGGCGCGTAGGTATGAAGGTGAAAAAGTCGAGTTTACGAGATGGAAATGGTTCTGAGTCCGAAAGGGGGAGATAATCCATGATGGAGGGTCGGATACAAAAATCCAAATTCACTTTGCGCATCTGCACATGATAACGAAGCTACATACCAAATATGAGGCGCGTAGGTATGAAGGTGAAAAAGTTTTTCGAGTTACGAGGAAAAAATGGGAAATTCTGAGTCCGAAAGGGGGAGATAATCCATGATGGAGGGTCGGATGAAAAATCCAAATTCACTTTGCGCATCTGCACATGATAACGAAGCTACATACCAAATATGAGGCGCGTAGGTATGAAGGTGAAAAAGTTTTTCGAGTTACGAGGAAAAAATGGGAAATTCTGAGTCCGAAAGGGGGAGATAATCCATGATGGAGGGTCGGATCAAAAATCCAAATTCACTTTGCGCATCTGCACATGATAACGAAGCTACATAGCAAATATGAGGCGCGTAGGTATGAAGGTGAAAAAGATTTTCGAGTTACGAGGAAAAAATGGGAAATTCTGAGTCCGAAAGGGGGAGATAATCCATGATGGAGGGTCGGATCAAAAATCCAAATTCACTTTGCGCATCTGCACATGATAACGAAGCTACATACCAAATATCAGGCGCGTAGGTATGAAGGTGAAAAAGTTTTTCGAGTTACAAGAAACGTGACGGACGTACGGACGGACGGACGGACGTACGGACGTACGGACGGACGGACACCCGTGACGAAAACAATATACCCGTTTTTTTTTACAAAAAAAGTGGGTATAATTAATGTTTAATAGTGATATACTTATGAATAATATACGATACTATGGTTTATACTCCAGCACTATGTTTTTAGGCTGTGTGATTTGCCTCAATATAAACTGGATTAATTATACCCACTTTTTTTGTAAAAAAAAACGGGTATATTGTTTTCGTCACGGGTGTCCGTCCGTCCGTACGTCCGTACGTCCGTACGTCCGTCCGTACGTCCGTCACGTTTCTTGTAACTCGAAAAACTTTTTCACCTTCATACCTACGCGCCTGATATTTGGTATGTAGCTTCGTTATCATGTGCAGATGCGCAAAGTGAATTTGGATTTTTGATCCGACCCCTCCATCATGGATTATCTCCCCCTTTCGGACTCAGAAATTTCCCATTTTTTTCCTCGTAACTCGAAAAATCTTTTTCACCTTCATACCTACGCCCTGTATATTTGGTATGTAGCTTCGTTATCATGTGCAGATGCGCAAAGTGAATTTGGATTTTTCATCCCCCACCCTCCATCATGGATTATCTCCCCCTTTCGGACTCAGAATTTCCCATTTTTTCCTCGTAACTCGAAAAACTTTTTCACCTTCATACCTACGCGCCTCATATTTGCTATGTAGCTTCGTTATCATGTGCAGATGCGCAAAGTGAATTTGGATTTTTGATCCGACCCTCCATCATGGATTATCTCCCCCTTTCGGACTCAGAATTTCCCATTTTTTCCTCGTAACTCGAAAAACTTTTTCACCTTCATACCTACGCGCCTATATTTCCTATGTAGCTTCGTTATCATGTGCAGATGCGCAAAGTGAATTCGGATTTTGGATCCGACCCTCCATCATGGATTATCTCCCCCTTTCGGACTCACAATTTCCCATTTTTTCCTTGTAACTCGAAAAACTTTTTCACCTTCATACCTACGCGCCTGATATTTGGTATGTAGCTTCGTTATCATGTGCAGATGCGCAAAGTGAATTTGGATTTTTGATCCGACCCTCCATCATGGATTATCTCCCCCTTTCGGACTCACAATTTCCCATTTTTTCCTTGTAACTCGAAAAACTTTTTCACCTTCATACCTACGCGCCTCATATTTGCTATGTAGCTTCGTTATCATGTGCAGATGCGCAAAGTGAATTCGGATTTTTGATCCGACCCTCCATCATGGATTATCTCCCCCTTTCGGACTCACAATTTCCCATTTTTTCCTTGTAACTCGAAAAACTTTTTCACCTTCATACCTACGCTCCTGATATTTGGTATGTAGCTTCGTTATCATGTGCAGATGCGCAAAGTGAATTCGCATTTTTGATCCGACCCTCCATCATGGATTATCTCCCCCTTTCGGACTCACAATTTCCCATTTTTTCCTTGTAACTCGAAAAACTTTTTCACCTTCATACCTACGCGCCTGATATTTGGTATGTAGCTTCGTTATCATGTGCAGATGTGCAAAGTGAATTCGGATTTTTGATCCGACCCTCCATCATGGATTATCTCCCCCTTTCGGACTCACAATTTCCCTATTTTTCATTGTAAGTCGAAAAACTTTCTCACCTTAATACCTACATTTCTGATATTTGATATGTAGCTTCGTTATGATGTGCAAAGTGAATTCCGATTTTTGATCGGACCTTCCATCATGGATTATCTCCCCCTTTCGGACTTAGAATTTCACTATTTTTCCTCGTAGGTCGATAAACTTTTTCCCCTTAATACCTACACGTCTGATATTTGGTTCGTAGCTTCGTTTTGATGTGCTGATGCGCAAAGTGAATTCGGATTTTTTATCCGACCCTCCATCATGGATTACCTCCCCCTTTCGGACTTAGCATTTGGGGAAAGTGGGTATATTGCGATGGCGCGCCATCGACTTTTTCTAGTTAATACTTATATTCATGCGCTTCATGACAACATCATTACATTTAAAATATACAAATATTACTTAAAGGGGTACCGATATGATACAATTTAATAATATAAATATTGAAAATACACATTACAATCGCTTAAAACATAAGTTATTGATTGAAAATAGTCACTGCATCGTGACCTATTTGACCGCATTACCTATTGCGCGGCAACCTCACCAAACCCGCTGTTTACATAGGTAACCGGGGTTTGGTGAGGTAGGCTCGCTAATACAATGTTTGCGTAATGTATATTTTTTTTATAAATTTCTTATGTTTTCCTTTTGGGGCTTGAAATGTAAAACTGACCCGTTTTTCCCTATGATCCATTAACCCTGCATTCATCATTAGTCCATGGACTGTACATATTTTTCCCTATGATCCATTAACCCTGCATGGACTGTACATATTTTTCCCTATGATCCATTAACCCTGCATGGACTGTACATATTTTTCCCTATGATCCATTAACCCTGCATGGACTGGACATATTTTTCCCTATGATCCATTAACCCTGCATGGACTGTACATATTTTTCCCTATGATCCATTAACCCTGCATGGACTGTACATATTTTTCCCTATGATCCATTAACCCCGCATGGACTGTACATATTTTTCCCTATGATCCATTAACCCCGCATTCATCATTAGTCCATGGACTGTACATATTTTGAGACAACCTGAACAATTATCCCAATAAGTTTTCATGAACTTGCAGACAAGTTTTGATGGAATTTGGTATATATAATCCACAGTCCGTGCCATTTTTTATTTACTTAAAAATGGGGATAATAGTTTCAAGTGAACGATACAGGCCTATTTGGGCCTCTTGTTTGTAAATGACATTGGATTAGGTACAAAACCACATGGCTTGTCTCATATTGAAAACATAGTTTTATTTGTGTCCAGGACTGCACTGGTATTGTCACAACCCAGGACACAAACACATCCTACTGTCACGAAATCTGCCCAAATGTTACGGCCATATAAACAATACAAAAACAATATTTTTTTTAAATAGTACTAAATGTTATCAAAATTAAGAATGAGCCTTACATTTTTTTTTTTGGAAATTAGGTCAAATATTGATTTTATTGCGAAAAATTGATTTGTGTATGGGAATTAAACATGGGGGAAAAGGAGGTAGAGGAGCTGTAGGAGAAGTAAAAAAAAAAATTTAACATGGGAAAATAATTTTTTCGTAATAAAATCAATATTTGACAAAATTTGATGAAATAAAAAGAAGGCTCATTCTTAAATTTTGATAAAAGTTAATGTTATCGAAGAAAAATATTGTTTTTGCATTGTTTAATTGGCCATTTGTAAAATTTGGGCAGGTTTTGTGAAACAGACAGCAGTGCTGGCTAAGGGAAACTCGCTATAAATGGGGCAAGATGTGCACCACTGCTTGAAAGGTGTTCGTATGTGTATTTGTACTACATCACTATATTCAATGTCCTCTACTTGTGTTTTTTTTCATCTCCAGCAAACCGGTGATAAAGAAAAAGACGAATTGCTGACACGTAAGTAAATGAAAATTTGAATAATATTTTTGGTTATTTATGCAGTAACTGTGTCAATATTATTTCAACCCGAAGCTATATAGAGAATAGTAGGTTAGTGCCGTGAATGGGAAAAAATATCTGGCAAGGCTCAGAAAACGGGGTGGGCGAGGCTCTGCCGAGCACATCCCATTTCCGTGTCGCGCCAGATATTTTTTCCCATTCATGGCACTAATCTACTATTCTATTTATCTCGTCAACACCTACAAATGGCTGTAAAATGCAAAAATAGTATTGACTGGATATCAAAAATGTTTCACGGCAGCGTGTTTCACGGCACATACGCACTGTGTTGACGGGATAACTACTTGTTCCATCATTTCAACACATATGTGGTCTTTAATACGCTAATTAAGTTACCATGAATATACATTACACCAGTCATATGATTGCATTGTAAATACACATTATATATTGAATATCTAGATTTCATGTATGATACACTTGTAAAGATTTATAATAATATACCGGGATATGTTCATACACTGGATGACTGGAATGGACGCATACCTTAAAGGGGTATATCAGGATTTTTTTTAAAACATACTATAAAAAATAAAAACATGTTTTCATCATGGCCCTGTGTAAAGTGGTTTAATTGAAGATATCTGATGATACCAGGAGTGCTGGCTTGTTTCAATTTTCACCGATATTGGTACATAAGTATGAGTATCTAGTTGAAGATAGGAAATCAGATATTTATGTACCTACATGTAATGGGTGAAAATAGAAACAAACCAGCGGCCCTAGTAATGTCATCTATCTTCAATTATACTACTTTACACAGGGCCATGATGAAAACATGTATTTATTTTTTATAGTATTATTTAAAAAAATCCTGATATTCCCCTTTAACGGTGAATATATCCTTAACCCTTTCAACACTACAGACCTGTTTATTGGCAAATAGTGTAGATCCAGATGAGCCGGATAGTCTGTAAATCATCTTGTGACAATTTGATTGGTTGCAAAATTAAGACATCACAGTTCCTTCCAGTTAGTTAGGCGTGAAAGGGTTGTTGTGGCCGTTTCACTAAACTTTGTACAACTAAAATGTTCATAAGTGCACATTTAGGATCGTCTGGAAATTTCAATAGATGGATTTGCATTTATAGAGCATAGACTGCATATGCAGCCTATGTTCAATAAATGTAAATCCAATACTTGTTTGCAAGAAAACAATTTTAATGTTAATTTACCAACTATCATAAGTTTGCACGTACAAACATTTTAGTCATACAAAGTTTAGTGAAACTACCCCCTGTACCAGTAGCCTATTTCACCAACATTGCAAAGTATACTTATCTAGCAAAGTATACTTTGAGGGAGAAATTTTCAATTTTCAACGTTGGTGAAATCGGCTGCAGGAATCACATGGGTCAAGTTGACTTGTGTCATAAAGACATCCAGCGCCACATCAAGATTATGATTACAATGGTGGCAAGTTATTGTAATTGTAATTTTAATTTACAGTTTGTACTTGTAGTTTCTAAGTTCATCTGTATATGTGTCTGTGACACGAGAAATGGGGATTATGGGATTTGTGACCAGTGTAGCTGCTGTACTCTCCTGTAATCTGATAACAATATATATTTCTTGTTAGAACATGATGGGTGTTGGAATGGCAAACAGTGCATATCATGATCAGACTGTGAATGCACAGGCTGATCTAGATCTACACTCGTCGCAAAACCCGTAAGCCCAATTTCTCCAGTCACAGCCACATATATTTACTTATATATAAGTTCATCTATTTAACTGTATACTACTATCGTTTCCAAAGGTACACACGATCCTGAAGGCATGATGCTCAGACAGATTGAACATTTACAATAGTAAGTGGCCTAATGGTGAATGTATCGGGGTAACATTTACAATGGTAAATGTATCGGGGGTAACATTTACAATGGTGAATGTATCATTTAACATTTACAATAGTAAGTGGCCTAATGGTGAATGTATCGGGGTAACATTTACAATGGTGAATGTATCATTTAACATTTACAATAGTAAGTGGCCTAATGGTGAATGTATCGGGGTAACATTTACAATGGTGAATGTATCATTTAACATTTACAATAGTAAGTGGCCTAATGGTGAATGTATCGGGGTAACATTTACAATATTAGTAAGTGGCCTAATGGTGAATGTATCTTGGTAACATTTACAATAGTAAGTGGCCTAATGGGGAATGTATCGGGGTAACATTTACAATATTATTAAGTGGCCTAATGGTGAATGTATCTTGGTAACATTTACAATAGTAAGTGGCCTAATGGTGAATGTATCGGGTAACATTTTTAATAGTAAGTGGCCTAATGGTGAATGTATCGGTAACATTTACAATAGTAAGTGGACTAATGGTGAATGTATCTGGGTAACATTTACAATACTAAGTGGACTAATGGTGAATGTATCGGGTAACATTTTCAATAGTAAGTGGACTAATGGTGAATGTAACGGGTAACATTTTTAATAGTAAGTGGACTAATGGTGAATGTATCGGGTAACATTTACAATACTAAGTGGCGTAATGGTGAATGTATCGGGTAACATTTACAATAGTAAGTGGACTAATGGTGAATGTATCGGGGTAACATTTACAATACTAAGTGGACTAATGGTGAATATATCAGGTAACATTTACAATAGTAAGTGGACTAATGGTGAATGTATCTTGGTAACATTTACAATAGTAAGTGGACTAATGGTGAATGTATCAGGTAACATTTACAATAGTAAGTGGACTAAGGTGAAATGTATCAGGTAACATTTACAATAGTAAGTGGGACTAATGGTGAATGTATCGGGGTAACATTTACAATACTAAGTGGCCTAATGGTGAATGTATCTTGGTAACATTTACAATAGTAAGTGGCCTAATGGTGAATGTATCAGGTAACATTTACAATAGTAAGTGGACTAATGGTGAATGTATCAGGTAACATTTACAATAGTAAGTGGGACTAATGGTGAATGTATTGGGGTAACATTTACAATACTAAGTGGCCTAATGGTGAATGTATCTTGGTAACATTTACAATAGTAAGTGGACTAATGGTGAATGTATCGGGGTAACATTTACAATACTAAGTGCATTAATGGTGAATGTATCTTGGTAACATTTACAATAGTAAGTGGCCTAATGGTGAATGTATCAGGTAACATTTACAATAGTAAGTGGACTAATGGTGAATGTATCGGGTAACATTTTCAATATTAAGTGGACTAATGATGAATGTATCAGGTAACATTTACAATAGTAAGTGGCCTAATGGTGAATGTATCAGGTAACATTTACAATAGTAAGTGGCCTAATGGTGAATGTATCGGGTAACATTTACAATAGTAAGTGGGACTAATGGTGAATGTATCGGTGTAACATTTACAATACTAAGTGGCCTAATGGTGAATGTATCTTGGTAACATTTACAATAGTAAGTGGACTAATGGTGAATGTATCTTGGTAACATTTACAATAGTAAGTGGACTAATGGTGAATGTATCAGGTAACATTTAAAATAGTAAGTGGGACTAATGGTGAATGTATCGGGGTAACATTTACAATACTAAGTGGCCTAATGGTGAATGTATCTTGGTAACATTTACAATAGTAAGTGGACTAATGGTGAATGTATCGGGTAACATTTTCAATAGTAAGTGGGACTAATGGTGAATGTATCAGGTAACATTTACAATAGTAAGTGGACTAATGGTGAATGTATCGGGTAACATTTTTAATAGTAAGTGGCCTAATGGTGAATGTATCGGTAACATTTACAATAGTAAGTGGACTAATGGTGAATGTATCGGGGTAACATTTACAATACTAAGTGGACTAATGGTGAATGTATCGGGTAACATTTTCAATAGTAAGTGGACTAATGGTGAATGTATCGGGGTAACATTTACAATAGTAAGTGGACTAATGGTGAATGTATCGGGTAACATTTTTAATAGTAAGTGGACTAATGGTGAATGTATCGGGTAACATTTACAATACTAAGTGGCGTAATGGTGAATGTATCGGGTAACATTTACAATAGTAAGTGGACTAATGGTGAATGTATCGGGGTAACATTTACAATACTAAGTGGACTAATGGTGAATGTATCAGGTAACATTTACAATAGTAAGTGGACTAATGGTGAATGTATCTTGGTAACATTTACAATAGTAAGTGGACTAATGGTGAATGTATCAGGTAACATTTACAATAGTAAGTGGACTAATGGTGAATGTATCAGGTAACATTTACAATAGTAAGTGGGACTAATGGTGAATGTATCGGGGTAACATTTACAATACTAAGTGGCGTAATGGTGAATGTATCTTGGTAACATTTACAATAGTAAGTGGCCTAATGGTGAATGTATCAGGTGACATTTACAATAGTAAGTGGACTAATGGTGAATGTATCAGGTAACATTTACAATAGTAAGTGGGACTAATGGTGAATGTATCGGGGTAACATTTACAATACTAAGTTGCCTAATGGTGAATGTATCTTGGTAACATTTACAATAGTAAGTGGACTAATGGTGAATGTATCGGGGTAACATTTACAATACTAAGTGCACTAATGGTGAATGTATCTTGGTAACATCCTTTACAATAGTAAGTGGCCTAATGGTGAATGTATCAGGTAACATGTACAATAGTAAGTGGACTAATGGTGAATGTATCAGGTAACATTTACAATAGTAAGTGGGACTAATGGTGAATGTATCGGGGTAACATTTACAATACTAAGTGGCCTAATGGTGAATGTATCTTGGTAACATTTACAATAGTAAGTGGACTAAATGGTGAATGTATCTGGGTAACATTTTCAATAGTAAAGTGGGACTAATGGTGAATGTATCAGGTAACATTTTCAATAGTAAGTGGGACTAATGGTGAATGTATCAGGTAACATTTTCAATAGTAAGTGGACTAATGGTGAATGTATCAGGTAACATTTACAATAGTAAGTGGACTAATGGTGAATGTATCGGGTAACATTTTCAATAGTAAGTGGGACTAATGGTGAATGTATCAGGTAACATTTACAATAGTAAGTGGCCTAATGGTGAATGTATCAGGTAACATTTACAATAGTAAGTGGGACTAATGGTGAATGTATCAGGTAACATTTACAATAGTAAGTGGGACTAATGATGAATGTATCGGGGTAACATTTTCAATAGTAAGTGGACTAATGGTGAATGTATCGGGGTAACATTTACAATACTAAGTGGACTAATGGTGAATGTATCGGGTAACATTTTTAATAGTAAGTGGGACTAATGGTGAATGTATCAGGTAACATTTACAATAGTAAGTGGGACTAATGATGAATGTATCGGGGTAACATTTTCAATAGTAAGTGGACTAATGGTGAATGTATCAGGATAACATTTACAATACTAAGTGGACTAATGGTGAATGTATCGGGTAACATTTTTAATAGTAAGTGGACTGATGGTGAATGTATCGGGTAACATTTACAATAGTAAGTGGCCTAATGGTGAATGTATCAGGTAACATTTACAATAGTAAGTGGACTAATGGTGAATGTATCGGGTAACATTTTCAATAGTAAGTGGCCTAATGGTGAATGTATCGGGGTAACATTTACAATAGTAAGTGGACTAATGGTGAATGTATCGGGGTTGGGGTATAACATTTACAATAGTAAGTGGACTAATGGTGAATGTATCGGGGTAACATTTACAATAGTAAGTGGACTAATGGTGAATGTATCTGGGTAACATTTACAATAGTAAGTGGACTAATGGTGAATGTATCAGGTAACATTTACAATAGTAAGTGGGACTAATGGTGAATGTATCAGGGTAACATTTACAATACTAAGTGGACTAATGGTGAATGTATCGGGTAACATTTTTGATAGTAAGTGGACTAATGGTGAATGTATCGGGGTAACATTTACAATACTAAGTGGCCTAATGGTGAATGTATCTTGATAACATTTACAATAGTAAGTGGACTAATGGTGAATGTATCTTGGTAACATTTACAATAGTAAGTGGACTAATGGTGAATGTATCAGGTAATATTTACAATAGTAAGTGGACTAATGGTGAATGTATCGGGGTAACATTTACAATAGTAAGTGGGACTAATGGTGAATGTATCGGGTAACATTTACAATAGTAAGTGGGACTAATGGTGAATGTATCGGCGTAACATTTACAATAGTAAGTGGACTAATGGTGAATGTATCAGGTAACATTTACAATAGTAAGTGAGACTAATGGTGAATGTATCGGGGTAACATTTACAATACTAAGTGGCCTAATGGTGAATGTATCAGGGTAACATTTACAATAGTAAGTGGACTAATGGTGAATGTATCGGGTAACATTTTCAATAGTAAGTGGCCTAATGGTGAATGTATCAGGTAACATTTACAATAGTAAGTGGCCTAATGGTGAATGTATCAGGTAACATTTACAATAGTAAGTGGGACTAATGGTGAATGTATCGGGGTAACATTTACAATACTAAGTGGACTAATGGTGAATGTATCGGGTAACATTTTTAATACTAAGTAGCGTAATGGTGAATGTATCAGGTAACATTTTCAATAGCAAGTGGGACTAATGTTGAATGTATCGGGGTAACATTTACAATACTAAGTGGCCTAATGGTGAATGTATCTTGGTAACATTTACAATAGTAAGTGGACTAATGGTGAATGTATCGGGTAACATTTTCAATATTAAGTGGACTAATGATGAATGTATCAGGTAACATTTACAATAGTAAGTGGCCTAATGGTGAATGTATCAGGTAACATTTACAATAGTAAGTGGCCTAATGGTGAATGTATCGGGTACCATTTACAATAGTAAGTGGGACTAATGGTGAATGTATCGGGGTAACATTTACAATAGTAAGTGGGACTAATGGTGAATGTATCAGGTAACATTTACAATAGTAAGTGGGACTAATGGTGAATGTATCGGGGTAACATGTACAATAGTAAGTGGACTAATGGTGAATGTATCAGGTAACATTTACAATAGTAAGTGGACTAATGGTGAATGTATCGTGGTAACATTTACAATAGTAAGTGGACTAATGGTGAATGTATCAGGTAACATTTACAATAGTAAGTGGACTAATGGTGAATGTATCAGGTAACATTTACAATAGTAAGTGGACTAATGGTGAATGTATCGGGTAACATTTACAATAGTAAGTGGACTAATGGTGAATGTATCAGGTAACATTTACAATAGTAAGTGGACTAATGGTGAATGTATCAGGGTAACATTTACAATAGTAAGTGGCTTAATGGTGAATGTATCGGGTAACATTTTAGTCATACAAGGTTTAGTGAAACGGGCCCCATGTGTCTTTTGATATTATTAATTTAAGTTTGTCAGGCTTGGCGCGGAAATGCTAGGAATTCCTCAGCAAGCGTCGGATGTTGGCGTGTTTCCTACCCTTCCTATCAAAAAACACTAGCCTGGTGGTCGCAATATGTACATTGTCACTGTGATCTGCATTTAAAGTGACTGTGTCTCAGATGGTACATCTGGACGAAACCATAATGACACATTATCAGGATGAAACTTATTTTCATGTGATATATGGTAACTGTGGTATGTGCTTGATAGAAATGTCATAACTGGTGACTGTCATTTAATAGTATGTCTTATTTATATTTGCAGAACAAGATGGCCACTATTGGAAACATCATTTCTCTCGAATTAGCACAGACACTTAAATACCAATTAATCAAATTATATTTTCAGGAAATTAACCCTTACAATTTGTTGTATACTGTTTATTTTACATTTTTCTCATCAAAATCTTGTTTTGACAACAGTTTAGAATCAGTTCGAATGGATTCTAATTTTTTGTGTCAAAACATGTTTTTATTGGGAAAGAAGACAAAACAGACAGCAGACGACAATTTATCCCGCAGTCTAAGGGTTAAATAATTATAATATAACAAATCTACAAACGAAATGTATCATGGTTCTTTCGATACACTACCTTATTACACTCTTGCGAGTTATTTGCATGCGTTTCGCTGTGAGAGAAAACCCGTCATCAACTCCTTACAAATAATACACCGTGAAGAGAACACCTGTAATTGCACCCTCTTTTATTACAGTCAAAATAAAGTTATTTCAAAATGTGGAGAGAGTCTTGACTACTCTACAATGTCAATGTGATTGAACACATTCCAAACATGTACTCAAATATATCTAGTTTACAGAAACAGCTGCGTAATTTGGATTTCAAAAAGTTTACATGACGTCACAGTTGACGTCACACAGCGTAACGTCAAAATGCGGGAAACACGTCGGTGTGTAACTATTCATACGCACAGCACAATTCTTTTGCTTACAATCTCCAAAAATATGCATATACAAATGTACATCCGCCGTGAAGTGTAATAAATAGGATATTCCATCGTACATGTTTGAATAGCGGAAATAATACACTCGTGTCCGTCGGCTTCCGTGCAAGCAACTCGTTCGCTACGCTCACTCTTTGCTTTACGCGGAAGTCGACGCACACTCGTGTATTATTTCCCGCTATTCAAAATGTTCGATGGAATATCCTCTATGTACTGAACTTTTGTGTTTCAGCTACTGCACGAAGGTGCTCAATAACGATGTATCACTCTTCCAAAAAGCATACGATACCATTGCAAATGAAAAGGATGACAACCGGTTAGAGGTAATGTAGTTACTCATTTGTGGCTGTGACTGGACAAATGGGGCTTATGGGATTTGTGACCAGTATAGCTCCTGATCAAACGGCACACTCCTGTAGTCTGTTAATTATCTATATTGCTTGTTAAAAGCATGACAATGTTTTGTTGATGTAATGGGGAACAGTGCGGATCCTGTGCGGATGCTCTGTCTGATCTGGATAGACACTGGTAACCCGTAGGCCACATTTGTCCAGTAACAGCCACATATGAGACACGCCATGTCATTTTTTACCTTCAGATATCTGTATACAGTCGAACCTGTCTTAAGAGACCACTCAACGGAGAATAACTTGTTGGTCTCTTAAGACAGGTGGTCTCTTAGGAGAGGTGCTATATAAAATTGTATTTTTTTTTATTTTTTTTTCAGTGTAAAACCATATATATGTACCTGTATGTACATCATATAAACCAATATGGCGATATGTAAACATGTACATAATTAATACAGTTCCATATTAAATTTGAACCCCTTCATTATTCTGTATTGACCGTTTCTATAGGTGCACTGAAGATAACGTAACGGTCTTCGTCACCTGTCACCCATAATGTAAATTTCAGCCCAAGGCTAAAAACGTGTTAACACTGAAGTGTAAACAATAACAAATTAACTGACATCAACTGGTTCCCGTTTATATATTTCCCTTGAATACGTTCTGCTTTATGATAGCGCATCAACCAAAACACTGAACCAGTCCATTTGTGACACAGATCACATGACCGTAGGGTTTTATCCCGTCAACGCAATGCCTAATGTGCCATGAAACACGGTGCCGTGAAACATATTTAATATCCTGTCAATACAGGTGTACAACCTAATCACAATTCATACGCGGTTACAAAGAAATGTCCAAACCACAGTGTTGACCAGTGCCTGATTGATCAGACTGGGAAAATTGCACACAGTTTACGTGCGGGTTAAATTTCGCAAATAAAAACGTTATCGCCGGAAAATAAAATTGTTAAAATTAAGTTCATGCCATTTTCTGGATGCCAAAGCGATTACCATTACGACCCTTAATTTCCAATTGGCTGCTCCCAGTGATTCCAGTCAGGTAAGGAAATATACAAATAAAATAGTTGTTTGTCGTGTCGATTATTATTCTGGGCAGCTCGGAATCGTTGCGGGACCTGCTCCGAATGAAAACGGATGGGTCTGGTGTATTTTGACATTATATTGATATGCTCCGGCATATTTAGGTAACTTACCTGGATTCTTTAGTTACAAACCACTGGCCAAATGGCCCATTTTTGGCCAAATGGCCAATATTTGGCCAAGTGGCCAATTCCTGGCCAGTGACCCGTTTTTGGCCAAATGGCCAATTTTGGGCCAGGGTGGCCAATATTGGGCTAGAATGGCCAATATTTGGCCAAGCGACCAATTTTTGGCCACTGTGACCATGCATGGGTATATATGGCGAGCGAAATCTGCCATTCGACACTCTGGCACAATATATCTTACAGATAACACCTCCACGTTAAAATTTGTGCGAAAATGAGGTCTTTAGAATTAAATGTAAGCTAATAATAAGCATTGTACAGTTCTCATAGCAAGAACAATTAATTATTTTAGTATAAATTGATCTTGCCAGAGTCATTTGGACATTATTTAACCCTTGAGAGGGTCCTATCAGCAACATTGGACATTTTTGTGAATATTTCAACAACGTCATTTGAACCGTCACTTGGAGTAATATAAATAAATTGTTAAAGTTGAATGTATCTAATCTCTTATCTGTTCCCTGGACTGTCAGACTGCAGCTACACCCGTGTTCCCGTACATACAGACGTGCAGCGTTTAGTCCAGATCTGAGAGACACAGGTTGCAGGCTACACAGATCTACTGATTGGCAACGATAGGCAGACGCTACCACATTTGTCTGTCAATCAGTCATCTATAGCCCGCAACGCGTGTTAGAGGATACTGGGTAGTATACGCACAGCAAGGGTTTGGAACAGCGTGCAGGAGATTGCAGCAACACACGTAGCATAGACGGGGTCTATACGGGGTCATATATACGCATCACTACCGGCGCGTAACATTTCTTGGTGGCACAGCGGTGGCATCTGTTAATTTCTACAGATCCAGTGATCGACCCCACTCAAGGTACAGGTACAGACACAAGACTAGATACAGATACAAGCTCAAGCCACAGTATAGATACAGATACAAGCACAAGCCACAGTACAGATATATACAGTGATGGCTGATCCCATCCCAGTAGACAGCGAGGGCATAATCACCTTTAGAAACAGCAATAACAACGACATAGACGGTGCTGAATTAGAGAGTGAGGACAGAGCCACAGAGGGGACAACTAGCATCCCAGAAATTACAACACTCCGGAGACATGATGAACAGATCCAGAGCATGAGCAACATGATTTCGAACATGAGCGGTGTCATTAAAGACGTGGTGACAGCGTTTCAGTCAATGCAGCCGACAGCTGATAGACCCACTGAAGGTGATATACAGAGGAATACAGACGGTGTCAACGTTAATGACAACTATCCATGGCGTCGCACAAACAACGGATCTAGTACTACGTTGCCAATCCGGCGGGATTATTCCCCCAGTACCACTGACCCGTATTGTAGACAGGATTCCTGGCACTGCGGAGACCGAAACATAGAGGGACACGGGTCACAAACAGATCAACAAGCAGCACATAGGTAGCCGCCTGCCACATGCCAGCTACCCTCAATGGACAGACAGACAGACGGGCCAGCGAATACCAGCCGTCGGATAGGAACCACTACTCTGTGGCACCCAGTCACCATAGAGGGCCAATGCATGCCAGCGTGAAAATCCTGTCATTTGACATTAAGGAGAATTGGGCAATGTGGATAGCCAGGTTTGAAGCGATAGCCTATCGGTACCAATGGACATCCGAGGACAAGCTGGACCAGTTGCTGCCTAGAATTGAGGGACCAGCTGCACAGTTTGATTTTTCCCAGTTACCACCCGCTGTTCTGTGCAACTACAGTGAGCTTGTCGGCGAGATAAACAGCAGATTCCGCATTGTGGAAACGGCCCGTTCATTCGCTGCGAAGTTCAGCAGGAGAAGCCAGAGGCATGGGGAAACAGCAGAAGACTATTCGGCAGACCTCAAGCGGTTGTATGATAAAGGCCACGGATATAGGGACAGGCGAACGAGAGACCTGGTACGACGCTTTCTAGATGGATTGCTAGATGAAGAGGTCAGGTTCGAAGTGGAGTTCCACAAGGAGCCGCGCAACATTGACGAAGCTATGTATCACGTAGTGAATCTGGTACAGATCAGGAACAGCTATAGGGGTGACAGAAGAAACAGGAATAGTGCACATGTCCGCCGAACACATGACGCACAAGAGGGAAACATGGCATCATATTATGACGACAACATTGCGCCAGAACCTGCGTATGTTGTGAAGGATAGACACATTTCCAGTACGACGGAGGGCCACCGCAAGGAGCGATTTTGGGAGCCCCATGGAAGAGAATCGTATCCAAACATGGGAGCTGATGGAATGGTGTTGACCCGATTGAAGAAACTGGAGGGTAACAGCAGGACAAGAAACAAACGGGAAATTGAGTGCTATAGCTGTCACAAGCTAGGCCACTATTCCAGAGAATGTCCGGACAGACGTCAAGCCGGTCAGCACAGGAAGGAAACGGACAACTCAGCGGTGCAACAACGGGAAGCTGTACACCATTTAAACTACAAGGTACTGACTCTTGCGGCCAAAGGGGGGTCCATGTAGAGAAAGAAAGGATAGGCCATAACGAAGAGAAACATATAACAAGGAGGTTACCGGTACCTACCAGCAGAGCAGAGACTAGAGACAAAGACCGGGGCGATGGTTTTTACATTGAGAGCTCTGTTGGGCAGATACCCGTGGTATTCGTAGCTGACACCAGAACATCCAATACCATCATTTCTACGAGGGTGTATGACAGCATGGCGGAGGTAGATAGACCGGAGCTGCAGAGGTCATCTTGTTTAAGAGGTGCAGGAGGGTCCCCTATTAAGGAGAGGGGCAGGGCACACGTCAAGATGACGCTCGGGCCATTGGAGATCGTCAGTGAAGCAATCGTTGCGGAGATTGAGGACGATGCTCTTCTGGGCTATGACGGACGTGCTCTCCGGTGGACCAAGTGGACCTGCTGATATACTGTTGAGTAGAAACGTGATCGTTTTGGATGGTTACGAGGTGCCATGCCTGATGAAGGGTGATAAACAGAGGACCAGGAAGGTCATTGTCGGAAAAGACATCAATATTCCTGTGAATACAGAGGCGTTGATTGATGTCAATCTTGAGCGAGCAGATGGCCGTGGTGTCGTTGGAGTAGCTGGCTATGTAGTGGAGCCACCGGAGGGAGTTCGGGATAACTGCCAGCTAGTAATGGCACCGGCGCCAGTCGACAGCAGTCGAACAACTGTGCCCCTAGTAAACGTGGAGAGCCTGTCTCCAGATAAGTCGTATCCGAGGCGGGTTACACAGACCGGGACAGTTGAGAGGATCGAGAAAATCGTAACTGGTGTCACCACTGATGGAGATAGTGATGACAGAGATAAAATAATCAGGATCCTGGGGGTGCGATTGAGCTCTAGGCGCACAAACAAGAGGAACGCTGATATCCACGCTGAGCCAGTGGTATGGAAAACGCAGCACCGAATGGAGCCCGGCATCGAATGGAGCCCGGCATCATGCCAGAGGTTAGGGAGCAACCACACAGATTGAGAAGTACCAGTGTTGGCAATGTAATACAGCATCGTACTGAACCAGCCCTGTCGGGACCGTATGCTGTACATCGACGGAGGACAGTATCCGCCAGTGTCCGTGAACACCAGGACGCATATAGACACGACAGCCGTAATACTTCGCGGCTGCACTGTGGACCAAGTTCGTTGGCGTGGGAGAGGAAAACAAGATGGAAGCGACAATGGAAGCGACGACGTGTTCCGTTAATGAGATAGTTTGTGATTAATGTGTTCATTAATATTTAATTAATGTGTTCATTAATACTAGTAGTTATAATGAATGTGAAGTACAGTGGAACCCCTCTAAACCGAACACCCTGGGGACAGACTGAAAAGTTCGGTTTATAGGGGTTTTCGGTTTAGAGGGGTTTTCTATTTCCAGTTATGGAAATGTATGTTTTCCATCATTAACTCTTGGATTTGTATAGTATATACCATTATTACCATATTGAAAGCATATGTACACATTTTTTCAATAAATATGTCAAGTTTCTTTTTATTCTGAGAATTGATATGATGACTTTTTCATTGGAAACAAACAAACAAACTACACAACAAGGTGACAGTTTAGTTGTGGACCAGCCATCAGTATAGTAAATTTATGGAGTATTTTCATATTTCTCCACCCGAAAAAGTTAAGTCCAAATGAGACGATTCTAAAGCACTCCCAACTTGCCATTTGTATGGACAAATAAGAAATGTACCGCCAAATTACGCACCTTAAAGGGGGCTAGGCTACCCAGTTGTGTTTTATCATGTTGACATGTGTTATTCCCAATAAACAGAGTGCAGATTACATGGGATAAATACCCCTAAGTATTTTGTGCCACTGTGGAACTTTCTCGATCAGCTGGAACGCTCTTTTAAGACCAGAATGTGTTTTTAGCTCACCTGAGCAAAGCTCATGTGAGCTATTGTTATGGCAAAGTGTCCGTCGTCCGTCGTCCGTCCGTCCGTCCGTCCGTCCGTGAACATTTTCAATCATCTTCTTCTCCCGAACTGCTGAGCCGATATTGGTTAAACTTCACAGGGATGATATATGGGTGATGCCATTTCAGATTTGTCAAAATGGAGGTCATCGACAATCCAAGATGGCCGCCATGGAAAAGTAGGTCAAATTCTTAAAAAATCTTCTTCTCACGAACCACTAGGCCGATTTCGACGATACTTGGTATGAATGATCGATAGTTAGCGCTGTTTCAGATTTGTTCATATGGTGGCCCGTGGGTCAAAAATGGGCGTCGCCTGAGGGGTCAAATAGGGGTCAAATTTTATTTGTAACCGAATATAGTCATGTAATATATCAAATCGAAGGTATTGACGAGACAATCACTCTGGAACATTTTTTTTCTACATCAGATGATTACGTCATCCAAGATGGCCACCGATAGTTCAAATGGTCATTCTTTTACTAAAGATTTCAAACGTCTTTTTCTTGTAAACTGCTTGGCCGATATTGGCCAAACTTAACTGTAATGGTCTGTGGTTGAAGCCTGTTCATTTTTGTTAAAATGGAGGTCATCACCAAATCCAAGATGGCCGCCGTTGAGAAGTAGGTCAAATTCTTAAAAAAATCTTCTCACGAACCGCCAGGCCGATTTCGACGATACTGGGTATGAATGATCGATAGTTAGCGCTGTTTCAGATTTGTTCATATGGTGGCCCCTGGGTCAAAAATGGGCGTGGCCCGAGGGGTCAAATATGGGTCAAATTTTATTTTTGACCGAATATGGTCATATAATATATCAAATCGAAGGTATTGACTAGTCGATCACTCTGGAGCATTTTTTTTGTCTAAATCAGATGATTTTGTCATCTAAGATGGCCACCGAAAGGTAAAAAAGTTGTTCTTTTACTAAAGATTTCAAACGTATTCTTCTTGTGAACTGCTTGGCCGATATTGGCCAAACTTAACTGTAATGGTCTGTGTGTGAAGCCTGTCCATTTTGTTAAAATGGAGGTCATCACCAAATCCAAGATGTCCGCCATTGAAAAGTAGGTCAAATTGTCAAAAAATCTTCTTCTCACAAACCTCCAGGCCGATTTCGACAAAACTTGGTGTGAATGATTGATAGTTAACGCTGTTTCAGATTTGGTCATATGGTGGCCCCTGGGTCAAAAATGGGCGTGGCCCGAGGGGTCGACTAGGGGTCAAATTATATTTTTGCCCGAATATGGTCATATAATATATCAAATCGAAGGTATCGACTAGTCGATCACTCTGGAGCATTTTTTGTCTAAATCAGATGATTTTGTCATCCAAGATGGCCACCGAAAGGTAAAAAAGTTGTTCTTTTACTAAAGATTTCAAACGTATTCTTCTTGTGAACTGCTTGGCCGATATTGGCCAAACTTAACTGTGATGGTCTGTGGGTGAAGCCTGTCCATTTTTGTTAAAATGGAGGTCATCACCAAATCCAAGATGTCCGCCGTTGAAAAGTAGGTCAAATTGTCAAAAAAATCTTCTCACAAACCTCCAGGCTGATTTCGACGAAACTTGGTGTGAATGATTGATATTTAACGCTGTTTCAGATTTGCTCATATGGTGGCACCTGGGTCAAAAATGGGCGTGACCCGAGGGGTCAACTAGGGGTCAAATTATATTTTTGCCCGAATATGGTTATATAATATATCCAATCCAAGGTATCGACGAGACGATCACTCTGGAGCATGTTTTGCCAAAATCAGATGATTACGTCATCCAAGATGGCCACCGACACATGCACATTCGCAATATATGTTAGATCAGAAGGTACCAACAAATTCTGTGGAACATTTGAAGTTGTAAGTGAAGAGTCTTTGTGAAATCAAGATGACCACTGTGGAGGCTTTTAGGTGAGCAATACAGGCCCCTTTGGGCCTCTTGTTTTTTATTGACATTGCAAATAGTGCAGATTCGCAAGGGGTATAGCAAGTAGTGCAGATTCGCAATGTCTATGGTCTACACTGGTCCAGAGCTGCCAACTGTTACGATTTTTCCGTATTTGTTCCGGAAAATACGGAAGTACGGATAACAATTAAAAATTACGATTTTTAAAAAAATCAGAGCGGGAATATCTGGAAATAATAATTTTGTTTCAAAATTCTGCCAATAAATCCTATTTTTTTATTTACCCGTAATCATACTCGCCAAGGCGCTTACCATTTCGATTCTTGTTGTATAGTAATAGTAGTTTCAAGCGCTCAGCGATATTGATTTATTCATCAAGTAAATTCATAAAATGTCTGCTCCAAAGCGTGCAGCCAACGAATTTGTGTATTTTTTATCGAAAGAAGTTAGGAGAACACATCTGTTCATCAATGATTACAGCGAGACATGGCCCAATTTGGTCCTGTCAAAGCGCGGTGATGAATTTGCGTCTTGCAAGCAGTGTAATTGTGATTTGTAGGTTGGTCATGGTGGCCGAAACGAGGGCCAAGGCTCTAAAAAAGTTAATTTATGCATATAAGTGAGTACTGATTTGTGTTCCGGAAGACATATGTGGTGTTCCGGAAAATAGCCCCCTTTTCTCTCCATGTTCCTCATGGGACCGACATGGGGTTGGCAGCTCTGCTGGTCGCAAAGAGCATATGACACATTTCGCGTGTGCTGTGTAGTTACCGCGAGCTGCTGCAATAGCCCACAGGCTACAGTCACGAGTTTACAGCCTCGTTAAGTTTATTAGATTATCTCAATTAATCGGTCGGTTGGTTCACAAATAATGTGCCGATTATTTTATTTCCGTAACAGCAAACATGTCTCATATTTAGGTCGCATGTATTGAATAGATTCCTAACTTTGTAATGCCGCTTATGATGTTAAAAAAACACGCGGCTTAGCGCATTACACGCATGGATAGCGCTTGTACAGAGCTCAAGTTAATGTGTGTAATTTGATCAATTTTGTTATTTCTTCCACACAAATGTCAAGTTGGGAGTCCGTTAAAATCGTCTCATTCTCGTGGCTCCGCATTGAAATGGCGTCCGGATTACGGAGTAGAGGGGTTCCGGAATAGAGGGGTAGAAACTAATGTAGCAGAATATTCGGGACGTGGTCGTATGTTCGGTATAGCGCGAATTCCGGTATAGAGGGGGTCCGGTTTGGAGGGGTTCCACTGTACATGTATTTTTTTTCGATTTTGTGTATTATAACTAGCCGAAATGAACGCATTATAGTTAATTCGTCACAAAGCAGTGTTTTACTGTAATTATTTAAAGTCATGTGTTTTAAGTGAATATAAATAATAATTGTTATACATGTATTAGTGTTTAATTATATATAGGTGAGTATATATACACACGATTTAAGCAGAGATGCTTAATTATCGCTTAAGTTGTGTAGGTTGCCTATGTTCCGATTTGGGAAAGACCGAGACGAGTTGGTGTACCGACGATATAGTGCCACGTCTTAGCCGAGAGGCGGACACAAGAGGGCAGCGCCGGAACAGCTGATCCAACGCCGATGTCTAAACGACGTAACAGCCAACAGTTTAGTCCATGAGCCAGGGCGTAAATCGTGGGATACAACGTAACATCGGGGGACGTCATCCGCGTACCACGTAATAACGGTACAATAATGCCGACGATTACCGGGGGTATACAAACATCAACATTCCAGCGTATAATGCTCAGACATATTGTATATGGCTGGAAGTATCCAGAGGGCGCCATAGCCGGCGCTAATTATTCAACAGCGTGCCATTCGGGTAATCATGTGTTGTGAAAGTCGTGCGAGATGCCAGGCTTCAGAGAGCCAGTTATCTTACCCACATGCTGCCGGGACCAGTCGAGGGCTCAGCATCACCCGACCAGAGTTAACTTTTACGGTGAGCATTATGCCGCTGCAAACGCTGATACATGACGCAGACGATAGACGACAGTGGCACAACTGTTACCGTTACCCGCAGAGATGTAAAACAGTGGGGACCACCAACATGGACTCGTCGCGGAGCAGACGTAGCCAACAATGAAGGTAGATGACACGGATGTGGCAAGACGTGTTCCAGGCCACCGACAATTAGTGGCCCAGTGAAGAATATTCATTTATTGACAGTGACCGATTCGTGGCATACACTTATGTGAGTGGATACCAAATAGGGACACACATTACACGCGTTTTCTTTTAGTGTTTGGCAACAGGAGTTTTGCCATAGTGACAGGGGGGTAATGATATGCTCCGGCATATTTAGGTAACTTACCTGGATTATTTTGTTACAAACCACGCTGAATGAACTTTCATTTTCACCACACAGCTTGTAGAATATCAACGTTATTTATTATACCCCCCCGCAACGAAGTTGTGGGGGGGTATACTGGAGTCCGCTTGTCCGTCCGTCCGTCCGTCCGTCCGTACTTACGAGAGCTACATTGTGAGGTTGCTGTGTTGTGCTGAAACCCACCCACCGCCCTATTTAAGACACTTGGATAAGTGTTTTTCAAATATAATTAACTAATGGCTAGCTCATTTGCATATTATGCGATTTATTCCGTAAGAGAATCGTTAAGGAAGAAAATAACGGAATAAGTTGCTACATTGTGAGGTTAACCCCACAGTGTAAACATCAAAGGAAATAACCTCACAATGTAGCTCTCGTAAGAACGTCCGTCCGTCCGTCTGTCCGTCCGTCCGTCCGTCCGTCCGCCACATAAGTATAGTACCGTAAGAACGTCCGAGTTTCCGTGTTTCCGTGTTTCCATCTGTCACAAAACTTAACAATTGTAAATTTCCTTTTAACTTCTCTTTCCCTTTGCGGAAATCTTTCATATTTTACCCGCCCCTTCTCTGACACTCATACATCATTCTGCAACAAACCTACAGCCCCCATTTATGCCAGGGGTCAAGGTCACGGACTTAGAAATTTAGAAAAAAACGAAAACTTAACAATTGTAAATTTCCTTTTAACTTCTCTTTCCCTTTGCGGAAATCTTTCATATTTTACCCGCCCCTTCTCTGACACTCATACATCATTCTGCAACAAACCTATGACCCCCATTTATGCCAGGGGTCAAGGTCACGGACTTAGAAACTTAGAAAAAAACGAAAACTTAACAATTGTAAATTTCCTTTTAACTTCTCTTTCCCTTTGCGGAAATTTTTCATATTTTACCCACCCCTTCTCTGACACTCATACATCATTCTGCAACAAACCTACGACCCCCATTTATGCCAGGTCTCAAGGTCACAGACTTATAAACTTACAAAAAAACTAAAACTTAACAAATGAAATTTCCTTATAAAATCTCTTTCCCTTTGCGGATTGCAGTGATATTTTACCCGGCCCTTCTCTGACACTCATACATCATTCTGCAACAAACCTACAACCCCCATTTATGCCAGGGGTGAAGGTCACGGACTTAGAATGTCTAGTTTGCTTTTTTCAACTGGAACCACCATCGCACTCTCCATATGTGCTGACATAGTCTTTTATCTGAAAATGATAGTATGCGAGCTGGAATTCATTCTAGGTCAGGACTGACGCGGGGGGGGGGGGGGGGTATTCCGTAAGCTCCCGCTTACTGACAAATCTAGTTTGTGCTGCTTTGACAAGACGTGAAATGAAAATATACGTGATATGATCTGGAATTGTACCCACAGACCAAGCACGCATGTTAAGAATCATGTCTGTCGGTTCTTATCCAGCTCCGCGTGTTGTCTTCAATTCACGCACCTGTCTGTCAAATCCAGAATCCAACATTGTCGCAAGTTTACTCGCTATGTTAACGTGTGTACACAATGTCACTTAGACTATAATCTGAAGTAGGTTTTGAGCTCTCATTTCGCTAAATAACTTTATCCAACAATTCCTGTAGCCGCTATTGTGGTCGAAAATGTAACTTTTCTGTCTGTGCCTAACATTTTGATCTTACTGTCCGCAATTTTGATTCCTGAATTGTGGGCTTGTTTGTCTTTGTAAATTTACGTAAAGGAGTTTATCATGCCGCTAAAGATTAAGCGTACACACGATAACATTGTTCTAGTACAGATTTCATATACTATTTATTAATTGTGTTTTTCATGCCCTGTCGGAGTGTTATCTGTCAGTTTCCGTTGTTTATTTGATAAAATTGAATGACACATTCGTATCTGCTGACGTCACTAAGAACATAATCTGTGATGTCATTTACATAATTTGATGTCATTTCCGGCTCGTGCATTTTTGGCCAAATGGCCAATTTCTGGCCAAATGGCCAATATTTGGCCAAGTGGCCAATTCCTGGCCAGTGACCCGTTTTTGGCCAAATGGCCAATTTTGGGCCAGAGTGGCCAATATTGGGCTAGAATGGCCAATATTTGGCCAAGCGACAAATTTTTGGCCACTGTGACCATGCATGGGTATGTAAGGCGAGCGAAATCTGCCATTCGACACTCTGGCACAATATATCTTACAGATAACACCTCCACGTTAAAATTAAATTGATCTTGCCAGAGTCATTTGGACATTATTTAACCTTTGAGAGGGTCCTATCAGCAACATTGGACATTTTTGTGAATATTTCAACAACGTCATTTGAACCGTCACTTGGAGTAATATAAATAAATTGTTAAAGTTGAATGTATCTAATCTCTTATCTGTTCCCTGGACTGTCAGACTGCAGCTACACCCGTGTTCCCGTACATACAGACGTGCAGCGTTTAGTCCAGATCTGAGAGACACAGGTTGCAGGCTACACAGATCTACTGATTGGCAACGATAGGCAGACGCTACCACATTTGTCGGTCAATCAGTCATCTATAGCCCGCAACGCGTGTTAGAGGATACTGGGTAGTATACGCACAGCAAGGGTTTGGAACAGCGTGCAGGAGCTTGCAGCAACACACGTAGCATAGACAGGGTCTATACGGGGTCATATATACGCACCACTACCGGCGTATAACAATATTTCATTGAAAAGAAGCTGTAATTTCACATTGTCGGTGACAAAATATAATGTATCAACAGAACATTCATCTGTTAAACCCGCCTGAAGTACCCATAGTGTAATGGTTAATTCTGGACGCATTGATTCAGCTGGTCACCATTCTAATTAGGATTAATTTGCAAAGCTGCCATCTTGATTTTTGTCGCGCCCGCTTGCGGAAAGCGCGATATAGTCGGCCGTTTGGCGTACGTACGTACGTGTGTCCGGTTAAAGTTTTTGGTTAAGCTGTAAGGTTAAGTTTTTTGGTTAAATTTTTTGGTTAAGTTCTTTGGTTAAAGTTTTTGGTTAAGTTGGTTTTGGTTAAGTTTTTTGGTTAAAATTTTTGGTTAAATTCTTTGGTTAAAGTTTTTGGTTAAGTTTTTTGGTTAAGTTTTTTGGTTAAAGTTTTTGTTCTATACTATGCTCTGCAACTGCTTTGCCCATTACCTTGAAACTTCACATGGATGTTTATCATCATCTATATTTTCATTCTACCCCCATCCCGTGCGGCCCCTGTGCCCAATGTCAAGGTCAAATTACTTTGAACTTTTTGGTTAAGTTTTTTGGTTAAAGTTTTTGGTTAAGTTTTTTGGTTAAAGTTGTTCGTTATACTATATCTCTGCAACTGCTTTGCCCATTACCTTGAAACTTCATATGGGTGTTTATCATCATCTATATTTTCATGCTACCCCCTCCTGTGCGGCCCCTGTGCCCAATGTCAAGGTCAAATTACTTTGAAATTTTTGGTTAAATTCTTTGGTTAAAGTTTTTGGTTAAGTTTTTTGGTTAAAGTTTTTGGTTAAGTTCTTTGGTTAAGTTTTTTGGTTAAGTTTTTTGGTTAAGTTTTTCGTTATACTATATCTCTGCAACTGCTTTGCCCATTACCTTGAAACTTCACATGGGTGTTTATCATCATCTATATTTTCATTCTACCCATCTTCCGTGCGGCCCCTGTGCCCAATGTCAAGGTCAAATTACTTTGAAGTGTTTGGTTAAGTTTTTTGGTTAAAGTTTTTGGTTAAGTTTTTTGGTTAAGTTTTTTTTGGTTAAAGTTTTTCGTTATACTATATCTCTGCAACTGCTTTGCCCATTACCTTGAAACTTCATATGGGTGTTTATCATCATCTATATTTTCATTCTACCCCCCACCCTCCCGTGCGGCCCTGTGCCCAATGTCAAGGTCAAATTACTTTGAAGTTTTTGGTTAAGTTCTTTGGTTAAAGTTTTTGGTTAAGTTTTTTGGTTAAAGTTTTTGGTTAAGTTCTTTGGTTAAGTTTTTGGTTAAGTTTTTTGGTTTAATTTTGTGGTTAAAGTTTGTTGTTAAAGTTTTTCGTTATACTATATCTCTGCAACTGCTTTGCCCATTACCTTGAAACTTCACATGGGTGTTTATCATCATCTATATTTTCATTCTACCCCCTCCCGTGCGGCCCCTGTGCCCAATGTCAAGGTCAAATTACTTTGAAGTTTTTGGTTAAGTTTTTTGGTTAAAGTTTTTGATTAAGTTTTTTTTAAAGTTTTTCGTTATACTATATCTCTGCAACTGCTTTGCCCATTACCTTGAAACTTCATATGGGTGTTTATCATCATCTATATCTTCATTCTACCCCCCTCCTGTGCGGCCCCTGTGCCCAATGTCCAGGTCAAATTACTTTGAAGTTTTTGGTTAAGTTCTTTGGTTAAAGTTTTTGGCTAACTTTTTTGGTTAAGTTTTTTGGTTAAAGTTTTTGGTTAAGTTTCTTGGTTAAAGTTTTTCGTTATACTATATCTCTGCAACTGCTTTGCCCATTACCTTCAAAATTCACATGGGTGTTTATCATCATCTATATTTTCATTCTACCCCCCTCCCGTGCGGCCCCTGTGCCCAATGTCAAGGTCAAATTACTTTGAAGTTTTAGGTTAAGTTGTTTGGTTAAGTTTTTTGGTTAAGTTTTTTGGTTAAAGTTTTTCCCCTGTGCCCAATGTCAAGGTCAAATTACTTTGAAGTTTTAGGTTAAGAAGTTGTTTGGTTAAGTTTTTTGGTTAAGTTTTTTGGTTAAAGTTTTTCCCCTGTGCCCAATGTCAAGGTCAAATTACTTTGAAGTTTTTGGTTAAGTTTTTTGGTTAAGTTTTTTGGTTAAAGTTGTTCGTTATACTATATCTCTGCAACTGCTTTGCCCATTACCTTGAAACTTCATATGGGTGTTTATCATCATCTATATTTTCATTCTACCCCCTCCTGTGCGGCCCCTGTGCCCAATGTCAAGGTCAAATTACTTTGAAATTTTGGTTAAGTTCTTTGGTTAAAGTTTTGGGTTAAGTTTTTTGGTTAAAGTTTTTGGTTAAGTTCTTTGGTTAAAGTTTTTGGTTAAGTTTTTTGGTTAAGTTTTTTGGTTAAGTTTTTCGTTATACTATATCACTGCAACTGCTTTGCCCATTACCTTGAAACTTCACATGGGTGTTTATCATCATCTATATTTTCATTCTACCCATCTTCCGTGCGGCCCCTGTGCCCAATGTCAAGGTCAAATTACTTTGAAGTGTTTGGTTAAGTTTTTTGGTTAAAGTTTTTGGTTAAGTTTTTTGGTTAAGTTTTTTTGGTTAAAGTTTTTCGTTATACTATATCTCTGCAACTGCTTTGCCCATTACCTTGAAACTTCATATGGGTGTTTATCATCATCTATATTTTCATTCTACCCCCCTCCCGTGCGGCCCCTGTGCCCAATGTCAAGGTCAAATTACTTTGAAGTTTTTGGGGTTCTTTGGTTAAAGTTTTTGGTTAAGTTTTTTGGTTAAAGTTTTTGGTTAAAGTTTTTTGGTTAAAGTTTTTATTTAAGTTTTTTGGTTAAAGTTTGTTGTTAAAGTTTTTCGTTATACTATATCTCTGCAACTGCTTTGCCCATTCCCTTACTTGACTCTCATATGCCCTGTAAGGTCATCGGTTAAGTTTTTTTTATCGTATACATATATCTTGCACCCCCCTCCCGTGCGGCGTGCAATGTCAAGGTCAAATTACTTTGAAGTTTTTGGTTAAGTTTTTTGGTTAAAGTTTTTGGTTAAGTTTTTTTTTAAAGTTTTTGTTATACCATACTCTGCAATGCTTTGCCCTTACCTTGAAAACTTCATATGTTTATCATCATCTATATTTTCATTCTACCCCCCTCCTGTGCGGCCCCTGTGCCCAATGTCCAGGTCAAATTACTTTGAAGTTTTTGGTTAAGTTCTTTGATTAAAGTTTTTGGCTAACTTTTTTGGTTAAGTTTTTTGGTTAAAGTTTTTGGTTAAGTTTCTTGGTTAAAGTTTTTCGTTATACTATATCTCTGCAACTGCTTTGCCCATTACCTTCAAAATTCACATGGGTGTTTATCATCATCTATATTTTCATTCTACCCCCCTCCCGTGCGGCCCCTGTGCCCAATGTCAAGGTCAAATTACTTTGAAGTTTTAGGTTAAGTTGTTTGGTTAAGTTTTTTGGTTAAGTTTTTTGGTTAAGTTTTTTTGGTTAAGTTTTTTGGTTAAGTTTTTTGGTTAAAGTTTTTCCCCTGTGCCCAATGTCAAGGTCAAATTACTTTGAAGTTTTTGGTTAAGTTTTTTGGTTAAGTTTTTTGGTTAAAGTTCTTCGTTATACTATATCTCTGCAACTGCTTTGCCCATTACCTTCAAAATTCACATGGGTGTTTATCATCATCTATATTTTCATTCTACCCCCCTCCCGTGCGGCCCCTGTGCCCAATGTCAAGGTCAAATTACTTTGAAGTTTTTTGTTAATGTTTTTGTCGCGCCCGCTTGCGGAAAGCGTGATATAGTCGGCACTTTGGCATACGTACGTGTGTCCGGTTAAACTTTTTGGTTAAGTTTTTTGGTTAAGTATTTTGGTTAATGTTTTTCGTTATACTATATCTGTTTTTTTAGTGTCCATGCCTCGCCACAAGGCGCGACATGCAGGCCGCGGCCATCTAGTTTTTGTTTTCATCATTCATGAACGGTGAAATGAATCGGAACAAAATCGTTGTAACATGATAAGATTATTCTGTAAACATGTCGATGAGTAAAGTACCTAAAGGCTAAAACAAATATTGATAAATTTACTGTCATGGCTGTTCATTAAGGGAATATTACAACCATAATGTTTCTAACTATGTTGTGAGTGCAAAGGAGTGGTTGATGCAATTCGGTTCTAACTTATCTCGCGTTTGAAGCCTAAATTAACTACATTAAGTTGATTTAAATGTTGTGTGACAATGTTGACGGGATAAATAGAATAGTAGGTTAAGTAGTAGGCAAAGCCTCGCCCATCCCGTTTCCTAAGCCTTGCCAGATATTCTTTCCCATTCACAGCACTAACCTACTATTCTCTATTTCTCCGACGTCATCAAATCATGTCCATTGATCGTATCAGTTTGCGTACTCGTAATGTGATACCGGAAATGTATTGCGGTAATAGAACAAGGTATCTGCACGGATCACAAATTTCAGCATACGTTCAATTCAAAATAGTCCATAGTAAGCTATTATTTATTTCGGACAAAGGTCGGGAGTCAAATATGGTTTGAGTTTAACAAAATAGGCATGACTGACGATTTGGATGCATTTGTCATCCACGCGTTGTGGCAGCGTAATTGAAAGCGTTTGGCAAGTGAGAAGTTCTTGCCTACGGGTATTGGCCATTCATTACCTGTACAAATCACAGGTGAACACCGTGAAATCGAGGTGTTCCGAATGTGCAGATCACGCGAGCTGTGATGTATGGTGGATGAGTTGATCAATGGGCGAGTTGAGTGGTCACCCGTGTACAATAAACGGCGGACATTTGAAGTTGAAAAACAACAACAACAATTAGGAAATGGTCGCTGAGTTAAGGATTTTAATGTTTTGGTACCGTATTTTCGTGGTCGTGTTACAGAGGTGGTTGCTTAGTTATATTAACACTCAAAATGTCACGGGAGGAGCTGACACTGGTCGCTTAGCACAGGAAGTCAGGTGGTCGTAAGGGCAGGTTCGACTGTACTTTTATGAAATACGTTTACAAAATTTACAATATTTACCGTAAATGGCATCGGAAGTTGACATGCTGAAAATTTTGTCAACTTTTGACTTTATTTATAAAAAATATTGTCAATTTTGTAAACGTATTTAATGAAATTACGCAGATATCCGAAGGTACAAAATCGCATGGCGTGTCTCATGTACTATATAGTCATAGTTCTGTATTGTGAAGGCACTGTGTCTCGGTTTGATGTCTCCGATATCCCTTATGTTGTTTGTTTGCTTCATCTATAGTAAATGACCTGAATCTATAAACCACACAATTTTATTTGAAGAAATTCCCACACAACATGCGTTATATTAAAGTACATTCTATTCAACACTATGTTCAGCAATGAATATACATGTAATTTGATTTGGCATAAATTTATTTTCATCATACATAAACCAGTTATGAAAATTTGTAAACTTTTGTTTTGTTTGAAATGAATATACTGTACCACCTTTTGTAGCAATTTCCATTATAGACTGTAATTTAATTAATATATATAAAACAATGTAGTGGTTGCTGTTAATTACATGTCAGTGTTATACACATGTCTTTATTAATTATGAATAATTATGTGTTATTTATCAGTTTAATAAATGTCTCTGTGAACAATTGGTTTGCAACTAAAATGGCTGTTTTGACATTGCCATGCATCATTGCATTGTTTACATTCAACTTTCCATGTAAACTGTTGTTCTGGAGATATCATTGCGTTTTCCATTGTTTCTTTTTCAGGAACGATTAATAAAAATCCTTGGACCTGAGAGATTCGGACTATGTGGTGTGCAACTAATGTTCCTCAAAAACTTTGAATACAACTTACGTAAGCTGAAAGAGGTTCGAGCACAGAACGCTAAATAATGTTGAACCAAAGTAACAGTGATGTGCACGATGGTACAAAACTCAATGGATTATGAACTTACAAACAACATATATATACATGTACCATCGTGCTTCCAAACAGCTCACCCATCCATTAACCCTTAGACCGCTATCTTATTTTCTTTGTCGTCTGCTGTTTATTTTCTATTTTACATTTTTATCATCAAAAACATGCTTTGACAGCACTCTTAAAATAATTTACAACGTGCTTTGACAGCACTTCAGAATCATTTCCATTGGAAATGATTCTGAAGTGCTGTCAAACCATGTTTTTATTGAGAAACAAGGCAATATATAAAAGCAACAGCAGACGACAATTGTTGTGAGTAGCGGTCTAAGGTCTAAGATTGCTTGGTGATAAATGCATATAGGTGACACATTTGGTCATTCAAATTCGCGACTTAACCATGAATATGTTAATTATTTGGTATCGTGCTTATAAAACTTGGTGAATGCATCTCCACTGTTTAACCATTACAATGCTGAATCATGTTTATAATGTTGTTTGCTACTTACTTTAGTTTCCATTTTTCTCATCAAAAGCATGTTTTGACAACATTTTAGAATAATTCCTAATCAAACCATGTTTTAATTGAGAAAGAAGAAAACATATAAAATGACAGCAGACGACAATTTACATTTTGTACATTCTAAGGCTAATCAAAATGAGATAGTTTGATTGGTCAAGACTGAGTATACATGTAGCTGCCTACTGTCCCATGTTTTTCTGCCGACCAACTTTTGGCTATTAAACACATTAAATCTAAAAAATATTTACATTTAAGTATTTTTTCATTAATAACAAAAAATTCACCCTCCCCGAAATTTTTGGTTTGATGAAATTCCATCAAATATTGATTTTATAACGAAAAAACGATTTTCCTATGGGAATTTAGCATGGGCGAAAAAGAGGAGGAAGCGCTGGGGGAGGAGTCCAAAAACAACAAAATTTAGAAATTGACTCTGAAACCTGTGATAGCTTGCAAATGATGTAACTAAGAAAATAAAAGTTAGATTTTGAAAATCATTCCACAAATACAAAAATATTAAAAAATATATGTTAAATTCCCATAGGAAAATCTTTTTTTTTGCAATAAAATCAATATTTGATAGAATCAGTTTTTTTGGGGAGGGTGACTTTTTTGTTATTGATGAAAAACTATTTACATTTACATATCTTTTAGATTTAATATGTTTAATAGCCAAAAGTTTGTCGGCAAAAAAAACGTGGAACAGACAGTAGTTCCGCCTCGACCAATAATAATCCTGACTAAGGGCAATGTCCTCAGAAAGTTTTACAAGCACAGTCCATGGGCAAGAATATGGCATTTAACCCTTAGACCGCTACACACAACAATTGTCGTCTGCTGTTGCTCTAGCCGTATTTCTCAATAAAAACATGGTTTAACAGCACTTCAGAATCATTTCCAATGGAAATGATTCTAAAGTGCTGTCAAAGCATATTTTTGGTGATAAAAATGGAAAATAGAAAATAAACAGCTGTCGACAAAAAATATTATAGCGGTGTAAGGGTTAATACAAACTACACAAATTAAGTTTGAAGTCTTTGATAAGGTCCTTATAAGAGTATACAATAGTTATATACATGTAGTTCAAGTTTGCAGACCTACAATTGCAATATTTACATAGTTATATCTCTTGGGTAAAGTTTTTGTTTGAGCTTGTAACTTGTAAAACTTGTTTGTAAACTGTAATAGCTGGAGGCTTGATACTTTGTATGTAGCTTCTTTCTGGTGTGTAGATGACAAAGTGAATTTAATTTTTTGATTTGTTCCCCATGTATTGGATTATCTCCCTTTTGGACTTGGAATTTCACAAGTTTGCCTGGTAACTTGTACATCTTGTAAACTGTAATAGTAGCTTCTTCCTGGTGTGCAGATGCACGAAGTACATAAAATGTAACATTTCTATTTTTTATTTGACACTAAACCATAGATTATCTCCCCATTTTTGTCTTAGAATTTTACCTTGTTTACTAACAAAGCGGTATGTGAGGCATCCACGTTCTATGAACACATTTTCTAGTTTGTTGCAGTTTTGGTTTGTCTGTACAGGCTGTGGCAGGCCGGTAGTATCAGTGAGCCACTGTTCACTTGCTCTACTGTCAGTTTCACGAAGCCTGCCCACATTTTACGGATATATAAACAATGCTTTTATCAAAATTAAGAGTGAGCATTCTATTTATTTCGTGAAACTTGTTCCAAGAGTGATTTTATTGCGAAAAAAACAATTTCAGAAATAGTGGACCGATTTTCAAAATTTAACTTTTGTTTTCTTAGTTAGATCATTTCCAAGCTAACTACCGTAGCCAGATTTCTGAGTCAATTTCCAAAATTGTTTGTTTTTGGCTCCTCCCCTAGCTCCTCCACCTCCTTTTCCTCCCATGTTAAATTTCCAGACAAATCAATTTTTCGTAATAAAATCAATATTTGACCAAATTTCACGAAATAAGGCTCATTCTTAAATTTTGATAAAATTTAATATTATTGAAAAACAATATTGTTTTTGCATTGTTTATCAGGGACATAGCTGGCCAATTTTATTGCAGGCCCGTCCAATGTGTACGAGGCAGCCTATGCTCAATAAATGTAAATCCATTCATTGACATTTCCAGACGATCCTAAATTTGCGCTTACAAATGATGTATTTTGTTGTTGATTGAAGAATTTGGGCATATGCGATTTGTGACAAGTGTTACTCTAGATTAAATAGCAAACTTCTTTAGCTTGATTGCTTGTTAGAAGCATGACGGGTGTTTCATAAATGGAATGGCGAACAGTGCAGATCCAGATCAGGATGCACAGGCTGATCTGGATCCACGCTGGTCACAAAACCCATATGCCCCATTATTCCAGTCACATTCGCATTTGATAACTTAGTAACATCACCCCTTCCAAGGATTTATAACATGTATTCCAATATGAACTGTTTATTATCACATCGCATAGCGAAAATTGGATATAGGGATGCAAAAGTTGTCTGCCCGTCCGTCTGTCCGTCACGTGACCAATTGGCTTCAAACTTCATGTACTTGTTTATTATGCTCCCCGAAAAAAATAATTTGGGGGGAGCATATAGTTACCGCTTTGTCCGCCGTCCGAGTTTTACGTTAAAGTTTTTCAAATTGCTATATCTCTGTGACCTCTTGCGATATCAACTTGAAACATCATATACGCATTAATCACCATCCATATTTTCATTGTATACCCTTCCCATGCTGCCCAGGAGCCCAAGGTCAAGATCAAATGACTTAGAATTTTTGTTAAAGCTTACGTTTTTCAAATTGATATATCTCTGTGACTGCTTGGGATATCAACTTGACACATATACACATTGATCACCATCCATATTTTCTTTTTATACCCTGCCCATGCTTCCCAGGAGCCCAAGATCAAGGTAAAATGACTTTTTTAAACTTTTTGTTAAAGTTTAACATTAAAGTTTTTATGCGCCCGTTTGAAAAAACGGGACGTATTATGTATTCATCTTGTACGGGCGGGTATACATGTTTATCACGGCAAGACGTAGAAGCATATTGATTTTGAAAAATTTCCGATAACTTATCTACCCTTGGTGGCCATTTTTAATTTTCACACTCTGTATCCTTGTCCACGCAATAAATCAAGTTCTACTTAACCGATCATAACCAAATTAGGTATACATGTTTATCACGGCAAGACGAAGAAGCCTATTGATTTTCAGTGAGTTATGTCCCCTTGTTGACTGGCCTTGCCTCGACGGGCGTATATTGTGACCTTCGACACTCTTGTTCAAATTGCTATAACTCTGTGACTATATATCCGCTTGAAACTTTATATACACATTGCTCACCATCTGTACTTTCATTGTATACCCTACCCATGCTGCCCACGGTCAAATCTCTGTGACCGCTTGCGATATCAACTTGAAACATCATATACACATTGATCATCATTTATTGTGATTAATGAGCATACTACACCAAATACCCAGGGTCAAGGACTTGTCGGATTTACCGACCATTTAGTTAATACCATATTCACTAGATTTATTCACTGATTTTCACATTCAGTAGATGTGACTCGTTTCTCCATTCTCATATTATAACTTCTTTAGTGTATGACCGATTAGCTTCAAACTTCATGTACATGTTTATTATCATCCATATATTCATTCCCCACCCCATCCATGCTGCCCCATGCCCAAGGTCAAATAACTAATATCATATTCACTAGATTTTCACATTCAGTAGATGCGTGCCCGTTTCTCCATTGTCCTATGACTTCTTTAGTGTATGACCGATTGGTTTCAAAATTCAGGTAGATGTGTTTATTATCATTCATTTATTCATTCCCCATTCAATCCATGCTCCCCCGTGCCCAATGTCAAGGTCACATGACTTTGAAATCTCACATTCAGTAGATGCATGCGCGTTTCTCCATTCCCCTATAACGTCTTTACTTTATGAGTGATTGGCTTGTTCCTCATTATTCATATTATCATTCCCCGCCCCACCCACGCTCCCCCACACCTAAGGTCAAGGTCAAATAACTTTGGAATTTTTCATTCAGTAGATGCGTGCACGTTTCTCCATTCCCTACAACTACTTTTCTGTATGAGCGATTGGCTTGAAACTTCATGTGCATGTTTCTCATCATTCATAATTTGATTCCCCACCCCACCCTTGCTTCCCAAGGTCAAGGTCAAATAACTTTGAAAATTCACATTCAGTAGAATATATAGATTTGTGCGTGTTCCACTATTACTTCTTTCTGTAGTGTGCAAGCGATTGGCTTGAAAATACATATGCATGTTTCTCATTCTTATTTTCATTACCCGCCCTATCCATGCTCCCGTGTGCCCAAGGTCTTGGGTCAAATAACTTTGAAATTTCACATCCAATTATAGAAGCGTACACGTTTCTCCAATCTCTTATAAGTTATAACTTCTTTACTGTATGAGCGATTGGCTTAAAATTGAATGTGCATGTTTATGATCCAACCACCATAGCAATGGTATACATGCCGTTGGCGGCTTTCTTGTGTCATATACCAATATTCGAAAATATTCGTTACACTTGAAGGGTTATTTGATCTGTTACGTGTCTTCCAATATATATTCTTTTCCAGATTTGGGTCTTGGTCGTACGAGAGAATCAGCGTATTTTTGGTCACTGGTGTAGACTACAACATCCCATATTGGGGCTCCTATAGTATTTAACAGTGACCCAGAATGTGGCAAATTTCACCTTACAGGCAGACAAGTGTTGTTAAACAAACTAACTTTATTTTTACTGACACACCTGCTTATTGTATGGGAGATCTCGAAATGTTGGATCACAATGACTTCTCGTATGATAAGCAGGTGTGTCAATAAAAACAAAGTTAGTTTTTTGCATGACACAGGTCTGCCGTGTGTAGTAATTAATAGGTATATACAAATGTACATTATTGTATTATCTATAACAGATGGTAAAGTGTAAAATTTATACATTTTGTTTTAACCCTTTTACCCCTAAGTAACTGGAATGGAATTAGATATGTTAATTTTGCAACCAATTCAATGGTCACAAAATGATTTTCAGACTACCGGTATTTATGAAAAGGGGGTGTTTTTGTTCTAAAAAATATGAAAAAAGTGCAGATCCTGATGAGACAGCTCGTCACGAGCCGGCTCATCTGGATATGCACTGTTTTCATAAACCACTCTAGCGGGCTTTCGGGTTCAAAGGGTTAAGCATGTATTGATACAATGTATTGTGATATTGTGCATCCAAAATGGTGATGCCACACATTGCGTGTATTATGTGTTTATATTTCAAAGAGTTTGCTTGTATTTCATTATATGTGATCATACAATTATGTTAAAGGTACATGCCCACTCAGTAGGCACAAAATGTTCTTTATATCAGAGACACCATCCGAGACAGTTTCTGGCAAAATAAACATTAATTCACCATTACCCCATGTATTGATTGGCATTATTATACATTTTATATCAGACGTAACATTCCACACTGATATCAGGGGCGATAACCGTGTTCCCTTAAACTGTTAACGGATATTACTATTTATTTTTTGTATTTATTTTTTGATGTGCAATGATCATACTTTATAATTTGTCGAAAATATTATTTTTTTCGGATGAAGAATTTAATTAGCATAAATAATTAAAAAATGTCATGCCTCATTTGCATATAAAAATAGCCTGATACATCAGTAAAAATAATATTACGAAATGATTATATCTGTATAGCGTAAATTTTTAGAACTGGTGGAATATTTACAAAATTATACACTTATTTAATTCCTATAAAGAACATTTTGTGCTTACTGAGTGGGCATGTACCTTTAATGCCAGTATTATACGCAGTGCTGTAATATGTCGTATTCGTTACCATTGTTACTATTCTTTTATATAAGTATATATATATGTATACACTTTTAAACTGTTGAATTGATTTTGTTTTATTATAGATGTATATACCACTTGTTTACTGTGTACTGAAGTTATACAAAATGGCCACGCTGTCATTTGGAAATAAATATTCCAATTCCGATTTGTATGACTTTTTAAATCTCAAGTATCCATTATTCTGTAGCCGATTTCACCAACATTGCAAAGTGTACTTATCTAGCCAAGTATACTTTGAGGGAGAACTTTTAAATTTTAGGATAAATTTATTAATTTTTGTCTCGCCTGCTTTAGCGGAAGCGGGACATAGGCATAGCTTTTCCGTCGGCGTCGTCGTCGTCGGCGGCATCAACATTTCACGTTAAGTTTTTGCGTTTAGGTCAGTTTCCAGAAAACAATAACTCCTACGACCTCCATACTTGGTATACATCAACACTGTGGTGTAACCATCTCACACAGAGGGAACCCATGTGACCTTCACCTACTTTTCATGGTTCATTGACATACTTTTCACATGCATTCAATGTTAAGTTTTTGCGTTTAGCTCTGTTTCTAAAACTTAGCGCTCAGGTTAATTCATTGTAACTTCTGTTTCCCTCAATGGAATGCTTTAATATTCCATACATGCATTTGTAACAACATCTCGCATCATTCTACAGAAATCCCATTGTGCCCGCTAACCCCAAAGGTCAAGGTCACTGACTTAGAAATTTCAGTGTTTGCAAAAGTTAATGCTCAGTTTATGCTTTAATATTCCATACATACATTTGTAACAACATCCCGCATCATTCTACAGAAAGCCCATGTTGCCCACTAACCCCAAAGGTCAAGGTCGCTGACTTAGAAATTTCCGTGTTTGGAAAAGTTAACGCTTCGTTTATGCTTTAATATTCCATACATGCATTTGTAACAACATCCCGCATCATTCTACAGAAAGCCCATGATGCCCGTTAACGCCAAAGGCCAAGGTCACTGACTTAGAACTTTCCGTGTTTGGAAAAGTTACTGCTCAGTTTATGCTTTAATATTCCATACATGCATTTGTAACAACATCCTGCATCATTCTACAGAAAGCCCATGGTGCCCGCTAACCCCAAAGGTCAAGGTCACTGACTTAGAAATTTCCGTGTTTTGAAAAGTTAACGCTCAGTTTATGCTTTGATATTCCATACATGCATTTATAACAACATCCCGCATCATTCTACAGAAAGCCGCCCCGTGCAGGTACTGGGGCGGGATCAACTGATCCTGAGAATAGTGCTGCAGTAGCCATTGCTTGTCGTAAAAGGCGACTAAACTGGCTTAACGATTGGGTTCATACTTTCCGGAACCCACTATACCAGATTTGGCCCTCATGTACATTTTTGGCTTTCTTGTATGTGAGAGTTGAGTCGGGCTATGCCCCATATATAAAAGTAAGATTAGCGCTAATCCTATTACTTTTAGGGGATGGGATAAATGATGCTGGTGTGGCGAGGGCCTGGCACCAGATCAGGTTGTTCTAATTTCAGGACTGAATATATATTTTGATTGTAAATATTGAGTTCTGAAGTTGGGATTTACCCCCCTCGGACAGGTGGATACGGGACTCGACCCCGTTGACCCGTCTGCGTGTAGACTCTCTGAGGCTTGTACCTCCATGTCAGAAAAGCGGACGTTAAACCCTATTCACTCACTCACTCACTCTACAGAAAGCCCATGTTGCCCGCTAACCCCAAAGGTCAAGGTCACTGACTTAGAAATTTCCGTGTTTGGAAAAGTTACTGCTCAGTTTATGCTTTAATATTCCATACATGCATTTGTAACAACATCCTGCATCATTCTACAGAAAGCCCATGGTGCCCGCTAACCCCAAAGGTCAAGGTCACTGACTTAGAAATTTCCGTGTTTGGAAAAGTTAACGCTCAGTTTATGCTTTGATATTCCATACATGCATTTGTAACAACATCCCGCATCATTCTACAGAAAACCCATGTTGCCCGCTAGCCCCAAAGGTCAAGGTCACTGACTTAGAAATTTCCGTGTTTGGAAAAGTTAACGCTCAGTTTATGCTTTAATATTCCATACATGCATTTGTAACAACATCCCACATCATTCTACAGAAAGCCCATGATGCCCGCTAACCCCAAAGGTCAAGGTCACTGACTTATAAATTTCCGTGTTTGCATAAGTTAACGCTCAGTTTATGCTTTAATATTCCATACATGCATTTGTAACAACATCCCGCATCATTCTACAGAAATCCCATGGTGCCTGCTAACCCCAAAGGTCAAGGTCACTGAATTAGAAATTTGCGTGTTTGCAAAAGTTAACGCTCAGTTTATGCTTTAATATTCCATACATGCTTTTGTAACAACATCCCGCATCATTCACAAAGTAACAACATCCCGCATCATTCTACAGAAAGCCCATGGTGCCCGCAAACCCAAAAGGTCAAGGTCGCTGACTTAGAAATTTCCGTGTTTGGAAAAGTTAACGCTCCGTTTTAACGCTCAGTTTATGTTTTAATATGCCATATATGCATTTGTAACAACATCCCGCATCATTCTGCAGAAAGCCCATGGTGCCCGCTAACCCCAAAGGTCAAGGTCACTGACTTAGAAATTTCCGTGTTTGGAAAAGTTAACGCTCAGTTTATGCTTTAATATTCCATATATGCATTTGTAGCAACATCCCGCATCATTCTACAGAAAGCCCATGGTGCCTGCTAACCCCAAAGGTCCAGGTCACTGACTTACAAATTAACGCTCAGTTTATGCTTTAATATTCCATACATGCATTTGTAGCAACATCCCGCATCATTCTACAGAAAGCCCATCATTCTACAGAAAGCCTATGGTGCCCACTAACCCCAAAGGTCAAGGACACTGACTTAGAAATTTACGTGTTTGGAAAAATTAACGCTCAGTTTATGCTTTAATATTCCATACATGCATTTGTAGCAACATCCCGCATCATTCTACAGAAAGCCCATGGTGCCCGCTAACCCCAAAGGTCAAGGTCACTGACTTAGAAATTTATGTGTTTGGAAAAGTTAACGCTCAGTTTATGCTTTAATATTCCATACATGCATTTGTAACAACATCCCGCATCATTCTACAGAAAGCCCATGGTGCTCACTAACCCCAAGGTTATTACAAACTCCATATATACTATCAAACTGCGCCAGGCGGGACATTTTTCTCCGCGGAGCTCTTGTTATTATACTGAATTTATTACATTATCACAGCCATTTTGGCTGTGATAATGTAATAAATTCAGTATACTAATTGTACATGCTTTTAATCATCAAATATATGCAGTCGTTAGTTCTATACGACATAATGCATTTCGGGAAAAATAAATGATTACTCCTTCAAAATATACTTTGCTAGAAAAGTATACTTTGCAATGTTGGTGAAATAGGCTACTGATATAGCCATAAACATACACAACAGCACAGGAGCAAGGTGTATGATCACATGGTACTAACAACAACAACAAGTACTGAAACTTCCAGAATCCATCTGATGAAATATGGCGCATCAAACGCGTCTTCTTAAGCTGCACTTGGTGGTCTCTGTATTTTCGCCAAAACTTCTGTTGTTTTTGCGAAGAATCGATTTCCTTGTCTACCGACACGGAAATAAATTCTTCGCAAAAACGACAAGTCTGTGCCGAACTCTATGGACCACCAAATGCTGCGCCATATTTCATCAAAATCCGTTGCATATTAAGGAAAATATCAGATAATACTTTCTTTGGAGTGGGCGACGTTGTTGTTGTAACCACGTGATCATGCTCCTTGAGGAGGGCAATTATGCAATTGCGAGACACCTTCCAGCGCTCATACTAGCAATCATGGTCGAAATTCATTGACGACACATACATGATGTCAAGTGCAGTGATTGGTACATGATATTTTGATGGTCTAGTAACATAAGGTGTAAGTGCTATGCTTTAGCATAGCACTTATGACCTTATGTTACTAGACCATAGATTTACAAAATGCAAAATATTTACGTCTGTTATTTAAAACTCCGAAATATAGCCAGAGTGGGTGGCATGTAGGAGCATCATCCATGTGAAGGGTAATTTAACCAATGCATTCATCCTTACCAATATCCTTTAAGACCCAGGTCCCTATGCCCAAAGGTCAAGGTCATACTTAGAGGTGGTGGGTGGTTGGTCGGGCCACGTACATTAACGGCAGGGTTCCTCCTTATAGGAATCACGATTTTCCTGGTTCCTCAGGTACGTTTTTATCTTTGGCTCTTTTGTTACCTGGGAATTGAATTGGGTTATTGCCCATTATAAAAATAGTAAGATTATTACTGATCCTACTGCTTTTAAGAGGGGCCAAATGATTCTGGTGTGGCGAGGACCTGGCATCAGATCAGGATTATTCGGATTTCAGGGCTTGAATATATATTTTTTTTATTGTAAATATTCAGTTCTGATTTTGGGATTTTCCCCCCATTTGTACATGTACTTGAACATGTACATGTACTTGTACATATGGGATTTAGTACTAAACCCATTGACCCGGCCTTAAATGACCGTAGCTGTTGATAGGCAGTTAAACCCCAACAAACAAACACACTTAGAGGTCAAAGGTCAAAAATGAGAATAAAATGTCCATCTGGGGCCATATACTAGTATCTAAAAGGTTTTGGTGGATTTTCGAATAACTTAATAATAATGTTTGTTATCACAGCACAAGCCATATGTAAGACTCTGTGGTCACTAACATAAAACCCAACCGTACGCCAACCATAAGTTGTGAGTGACGGTCTCATTGTTTCAAGGTTAAGGGTTACGTCGAAGTTATGGTCTCACTGCTCGGGTAACATAAAGCCATCTTAAATCCACTTAACCTCATCGTAACAACGACATCATATCTAAATGGATGTACATTTCAATCGATTTAACCCTTTCAACACCACAGGCCTGTATAGTGAGTGAACCGTCTTGTCGATTGGTATCAACATATACTTTTGAAAGGAAATAAAGAAAATAGGGATTTTTTTCTCTCAAGGTTTATACTACGATAATTGTATCCCGTCTGAAATCTGTTAATAGATTGATTTTGCATTCATGGGGGAATATAAATGTAATAAACAGGCTCCAGATAAGGAATTACTAATGGAGTATTTTCACTCCATCATTTCTGAAGCAATTGGGTATTTCAAAATTTTAATTGGGTAAAATAAAATCACACTACTGTTTACACATCAACAGACAGCAATTATTTAATAGTTTGCTTCGAAATGAAAACATGTCTTGGCATTTCATTAGAATTGTCTCCTTGGAGGCAATTCTAATGAAATACCAAGAAGTGTTTTCATGGAAAATAAGAAAAATATGCTATATTTATCGTCTGTTTATTGTTTTCTGTAGTGGTTGATTGTGGCACCTTGTGGATCTGCCTGGCCTCCGTTTAACATGTACTGGTAGGGCAGTTGACTACTCTGTGCATCCGACTGCCACTTATAGAACACAACCCATGCATGTAGCCCTTCTGGGACTCGGACAGGCTTGTGGTGATACCAGTGTGGTTCTGCCTGACTGCCGATATAGTGGATATAGTGGATAGGCAGTTGACCTATCTGGGTGTATCCTGCGGATATTACCGGGTTCTGGATTGAATATGCGCATGGGTGAGATGATAGTTTCAGCAGTTAGGTTGAATCAGCATCCTGTGGTTGATTGTATTTCTGCGTGGCTATGTTAATTTCTGTTGGTTTATGGACAATGGACCACATGATATTCAACTGTCTGTCGTACTAATGCTGGTGATTAAAATATTGAAAATTTAAGTTCCAAAGTGAGCATTGCCTTTAACAATACGGCAGCTGTCTTCTATTTTAATTTCAATCTGGTTTCATCATTCAAATATTCCAGAAACGGTTTTCTTTTGGACGTTAAAACATCAATTATTCCCTAATGTTTCCATCCCACTATCTATATAACATACAATCAGAACGCGGGGAGAAATGGTTGTCTGTAACCGACATGAGGGTTGTTACAAAGAGCCTGGAGCATGGTATGATGGGGTGAATTCTAGGCACAGGCAGTGAAAGTAGGAAACATACAGAGTAGCTACCTTGTGTACTTCAACGTTTAGTTTTCTTATAAGAATTAATGTTTTAAAATGCAACATTTTGTCTGTTACTGCAATCAGAAATAAAGTCTGTTTAGAACAATTTATGCAACAGTTCACCAGTACATGTCTGGAATAGTCTGACAATTGTCTACAGTGTTTGCCAGACCGGTATGGCAAACACTGGCATAGCTGTCTTATTCCTTTACATCGCCTTTCTTTTTACTTTGTAACTATTTACTCAACTAACCTAACATTCTCTTATATTTTGGGTGTGGGTCTGCATGTAAGGAAATGTAAAGAAATTAGATGGCTTCTGCTTCTGGCACACGTACTGATGTAAAATTTAAACCTGTTGGAGAACACAAGATATCATCACTTGGTGTGTCACATTTCCACTGCAGGTGTCATGAATTCACTCGCACCAAACCATTCTTCAGTCTTCTTGTAACGCCCCTCGTGTCGTTTCCAGAAGATCACTTCCCACTGTGTTGTGAATGCATGCTATGTACATACTGCCATGAGAAACATTCCGTAGCAATTGTCACTGTTTTATTTGTCACAAAGAAAAACGCTTCTTGGATATTTGAATATTAAAACCACTGTGGAATTATCAAATGCAAAACTGCTGCCAATTAACTTTATGTATGTTGCTGCCATTAATTTAAGCATGCAAGACAATTGGGTATCATGTTGTACATCGCACATCCATTAACACTGGTTGGTAGTCCTGCTTTAAATTGCAATCAAACATTGACTACAGATTCATACAAATATATTGTTGAAACTTAAATTCTTGTTCATTATTTAAAAAGTTTTGTGCCTAGATATTAAAATGTTAAAAACTTTTTGCCTGGATATGAAAATGCTATAATATTTTTCCTGGATATGAAAGTGCTAAAATATGTGCCTGGATCAAAAAATGCTGTAGTTTTATGTGAAAATTGTAAAAATATGAACCTCAACTATTTTCTTTCCTTGTCAAGGTCAGATCCAGGTAATTTGGAGGCTAATGGACAAAAAAATATATTTGTATATCTTAGTCGCACTTGGTATATTTCATTTCTGACCACTGTGAACTCTATTCAGCCTTTGTACCCACGTAGTTAACCTGAATGTTATGGCTGTTTGGGTTACTTGATAATAATTCTCTGGGTATTTCATTGACGTTAGAACAGTAAAGACTCTGATCGCCCTGCATGGATGTGCATAATTATCTTGGCCATCAATGATTGGAAATGCCATAAGTCGGGTTTTGTCAGACCTCGTTAGTGTTTGTTAGTTAGTTTCTCCTTGTTATAATCACTGTAAGTCTAAGTAACATGATGTAAAATCTACAAACTGCCAATTCTGATGTTGATGATGCCCCGGAAGTAGTTCTAAGGGAAGTTACTCTTGATTTGCCAAGTTCGGTAATATTTATAAGACTTCTATTGTTATAACCCATTCGTGTGAAAATGCATAAGAACCAGGGGCCCGTTTCACTAAACGTCGTACGACTAAAATGTTCGTAAGTGCAAATTTAAGATCGTCTGTAAATTTCAATTGATGGATTTACATTTATTGAGCATAGGCTGCATATGCAGCCTATGCTCAATAAATGTAAATCCAATAATTGTTTACAAGAAAACATTGTTAATGTGAAATTTAGTGAAACGGGCCCCAGGTGTTTCAATGTTTGGTGACAAAATTCAAAATTTACATTAGTTTGGTTGATTCGTTGCTACAAATGTCCAGTCTGTGTTTCTGTTTTATCATTTTGTTGTACATTTATATCTTTACAATAAACACTGTAGCTCCATTTTTAGTACAGGCAAGTGATTACAACATTTCTTTGCAGATACTCCACATTTCGAACGCAACTTCTAACAATTGATTGGTGGAGCCTGAACCAGGCTCAGCCAATCAAACTGTCAGATTTTGGGTATGAGATTTGAATATATGCTTAGAAAGCTTTATAATCGTGGATTTAGGATGACTGCTACTGTACTTGTGATTTTTGTTTGACTTCTTCCTTTATACCCATAACTCGACGAGTGTGAGGTTTTAAATCACAGGGAAAAGGTACCTTATCTAACTTAAATTTCTATGTTTAGATTTAGATTTGAAAATTTTGTACGGTACATTTTCTTGTTAAAGCCCCAATACGGCTCAAGTTGCCGAATTTGGCCTCCTATTGGGTTTTCCCACACATAAATCCAACAGGTTTCTATTTACACACACTTTCAAACTGTTTGCATTCATTTTGGTACAAAAATGAGTTTGTAGTCTATGAAAATATCAATATTTGTTGATAAACAAACAGCAGGTGCATGTTCAAAGTCCGATCGATTTTCCGATAGACGCTCGGGTCAACTGCTCAACTCCCTGATTCGCTGCCGATGAATTCCGATAGCCGGAGTTTATCGACTCGCTTGCGAGCCGAAGCCGTTGGCTTACGGAAATTAATTTGTCAATATTGACATTCTTCACATTGCGATTAAGATGTAAATCTCAAGACTTGAGATGTATCTATTAGGCAGTATATGTTAGTTTTGTGTACTAAATCAGTTGCCAAACATGTTTTTGTGTTTGAAAAAATCGGAAAATTGTAATACTGAGCCGTTCAGGGCCTTTAACCAGATTACATACTTTATTTATGGAAAAAAAATCTCAAAACACCCTAGCTATGCTGGTTCCAATTTGAAAATGCAATAAGGTACGTTTTCTTATGAACCAACACTCGGTAATGAATGGGAAAAGGTACTTTATGGAAAAAATCTCAAAACCAGCCTAGTTATGCTGGTTTCAATTTTAAACTTCCATAAAGTACATATGAGAAAATGTACCTTACAGAAAAATCTCAAAACCAGCCTAGCTATGCTGGTTTAACTTTGAAAATTCAATAAGGTACGTTTTCTCAAGAACCTACACTGGATATAATTCATGGGAAAAGGTACCTTATGGAAAAAATCTCAACCAGTCTAGCTATGCTGGGTTCAATTTGAAAATTCAATAAGATACGTTTTCTCATGAACCGACACTGGGTAATTCATGGAAAAAGGTACATTATGGAAAAAAATCTCAAATCCAGTCTAACTATGCTGGTTTAACTTTGAAAATTCAATAAGGTACGTTTTCTCAAGAACCTACACTGGGTATAATTCATGGGTAAAGGTACCTTTTGGAAAAATTAACAGTTGCTATGCTGGGTTCAATTTGAAAATTCAATAAGGTACGTTTTCTCAAGAACCCACACTGGGTATAATTCATGGGAAAAGGTACCTTATGGAAAAAATATCCAAACCAGTCTAGCTATGCTGGTTTCAATTTGAAAATTCCATAAGGTACGTTTTCTCATGAACCAGCACTGGGTAATTCATGTGAAAAGATACCTTCTGGAAAAACTCAAACCCAGTCTAGCTATGCTGGTTTGAATTTGAAAGTTCCATAAGGTACATTTTCTCATGAACCGACATTGTGCAATTCATGGGAAAAGGTACCTTACGGAAAAAATCTCAAACCAATCTAGCAATGCTGGTTTCAATTTGAAGATTCAATAAGGCACATTTTCTCATGAACTGACACTGGGTAATTCATGGGAAAAGGTACCTTATGGAAAAAATCTCAAATCCAGTCTAGCTATGCTGGGTTCAATTTGAAAATTTCATAAGGTACGTTTTCTCATGAACCGACAGGGTTATTCATGGGAAAAGGTACCTTATGTACAAAATATCAAATCCAGTCTAGCTATGCTGGTTTCAATTTGAAATACAGGTAGAAGATTGATTCGTTTTTTGCGATACTCATCTTTTGACCAGTGTTATTTTCATTTTTAACAATCCCCATGGTGGACATCTTGATTTAAAAATGGTCGCCCTGAAATCGTATACAATATATTGTAATATTCATATCTACATTTCCAATGCAGATAGAATGTTTTTTTTCTTCTACATTAGTAGTCTCCATCTTGTTGGTGTTCCTGAAAGGCAGTGCTGGCACAATCATACTCAAAATGCGGTCAAATGAGTTGCTTACATCAATATACCCTATGCAAACTTGAATGCAGGAAAGTGTAGAAGAACCGTCAAAAAGGCAGTACGGTATTTGTGTGATTAAATGACTTTGTCATTAAAACGACATGTGCACATGTATGTGTAGACGATGTGCGTAAAGATTGATTGCCAAAAGACTATATACATAATACAGAATTGTATGCATGAAAAATGGCCACGTTGAGACCATATATTTCTGGCATGAGAAGATATGCCCTATTAGAGATAAGAAATCCATTGATTATACTCAGTATATATAATCACACAATGGTTCTAGTTAATTGTGCGTGGTTGAAGACAGGTAGTCACGAGAGATGTTTTGTACCGGTATTTACGAGTATTGCAATCATCACCGGGCATGGATGAGAAGAGGGTCCGTTTCACCTCGCCCATGTCGGCATTGTGGGGTAGGGACCAGATCCGAGTCACTGCTATGTCCACCATGCGGTGGCACTCGGGCTATGCATCGACTGGTTAGCAAGGAATTACGTGCCCGCAAGTATTATCGTTTAGAAATAATTGAAATCGGAAAGTCAGTTAGAAAAATAGAATCGATCTGATGTGTAGTTTTTTATAAGTCCGGTGGTGTAACGGGTCCTGAAAAAAGTTTTATGTTCCGTATGGAGGGGCCGTCAGAACAGCTGGACTGTATGGTGGATGAATATCCTGCTTACGCTGCAGACACACGAATAAGCATATCACGTCCCGAGACGGGCGAGGAGATTTTTTTCTCTCGTCGGCTCTCCCCTCCATAACGGGTTTTTTTACGTCTTCGTCAGCGAGAATTTGTGGTCGGGCCTTGGACCGGATTGTACCCTTGTAACTCCTGCTACCTGGCCATCTCTTCGACGACCATCTTGAACTCGCTATCTGATATATCGTTGTCGGCTATCGCTTTCGACACGATAACGTCGATACTGTTTTTCTTAGACCTCACGAGAACCGCTATTCGATCGTGCTTTCGACTCTTGGCCTTTAGTTTTCGGCCCACGAGTCTGGTCGTCATGCAAAGCAGTCCCGCCCCCACCGCTACAGCACTCAAGGTTGCCGCGACCGGTGTAGCGACAACTGTTGACAATAAAGACACACTCCCCACCCAACTTATAATGGATGCTGAGGCTAACGCGGTGCTCACCCCCTCTAATATATTGACCGACCGCCTATATTTCTTCGCATAACCCGTCCGCGTCTCTCCCTCGTGCTGGAGAATATGTTGTATCTCAACGATCCTGGTCATCATAAAGGATGCCGGGTCGGCCGTCCGCGCGATATGTTCATCCAGCGCCGTTAGTTTGGAGAGGTTAAGGACCAATTCGCCCCGGACCTTTTGCAGAGCCTTATCGAGTCCCCGGAGTTTGCGAAGAGGTAACGGTGGGTCATCGTTAGACAGGTTGAGTATTTCGTTTTCGCTGAACGTGGTCTCCACCGTGTTAATAGCGTCGGTGGCCACTCGAGGGACCTCGCTGAGCTCGACAGTTTATATCGCGGCGGCTGTCTTTGCCATCGTTTCGTCGGTAGACCGGAGGGCCTCTACAGCGCGGGCCGACATAATTGTTTTACCCCTCTTCCAATCTGGGAATCCTAGTTCGCTCCTAACGATTTGGCCACCGCCCGGGTTTCCGGCAATGGTGCCCAGCACTAGGGGTTTACCGGTCCTCGTGTTGACTATTGGGAGATTTGATGCCGCTTTTAGTCGCAATCTACCGTTCAGATCAAATTTGAACTTGGAGTAGTTGCGACCGACAGATGGAACCAGACCTTTTTCTGCCAAATTGTTGTAGTAGTCGTTTACAGCTCCCTCGAGTAATTCCCGACTTTGACTAGTGGTAGCGCCACCTAATCCCCCCAATTGCGATTGGATTGGAACTGGAGTCTCTATGAAGGGCGTTTCGTCATCATCATCATCACCATCGAGGTAATCGTCTCTGCCGATTTCATCCATGACAATATCGTAATCAGCCATTTTTAACGATGTATTAAAGAAAAAACCATACGGGTTTAATATAGTTTCAATAATGTTTTCGAGTCAATACGGTCGCAAACTCAATCCATACCGCAGACTGCGGGAGCCCCTCGGGGCGAAAGGCATGAGACAGAGTTTCGTTATTACGAACAACCCATCGACGATCGACCAGAACCAGCAGCTCTTAGTCTGCGTCCCCAACCTCGGAGCTAGCGACGTTATTATGCCGGGGACTGTTCGCCTCGCTTTCACTATTTCGCTGACATCGACGGACGTGGACCGAACCATCGTTCAGAACCTGGGTCGCGCCATAGTCAAGAAGACCTTGATAAAGATTTCTGGTAATGAGGTGATGTCGATCGATGACAGCGACGTCTACCATTGCTACCAGGACCGGAGGAAGACGGCGCAAGAGTGCGAAAATGCGGTATATCAAGGTATTGACACCAGTCGAAATAAGAACGTAACCAGACTTAGAATCGGGGCTGGTGACAAGACAGATAATGTCGCGAGCGACAACGCGGTCGCGGCCGCTTACGGCAACCGATTCTACATCCCGCTCGACTTTGAGTTGCTGGAGAGTCACATGCTTTACTATCAAAGCGCTTTGGCGTACCGACTCGAATAGGAACTAACGTTCAACGACTACGGCCGAGTTATCATAGCCACCTACGTGGCATCGACGTATACGATCGATAATGTTTCGCTGGAGTACGACATGGTCACGATGCCCGAACTCACACGATTAATCAGATCCCAGTATGCCGGGCACGTTGCTATACTTTACGACCGAGTTCTTCGTCACCGCAAGATGACGAAAGACAAAAGCGACACATTGTGGAATATTAACGTCAACGAGTCCGAGGATGCTCGGTTCGCGCTCGGTGCTAGAAAAACCGACAAATTATATAACCCCAAAATCACAAAGGTCAAGGTGACGATCGAGGGAGTCCCCAATCAACTCTACAGCGCGGGTCTTCGTGCACACCAGCAGTGGGACGAAGTCAGAAAGCAGTTTGCTTCCGGCTCTAAGCGCTCCCCGGAGGTTGCCGCGGTTGCCAAAGACCTGCAGCTCTCGGACGTCTCCCTCGCAGAGTTCCTGACTACCAAATACGGGTTATGGTTAGACATGCGAGCCAGCGACGACGACCAAATGCACGGTAGCGGACGTCAAGTTGAGAACGCTAGCGAGGGTGTGACGATCCAGATAGCCAAAGAAACAGACGGAGCTGGCGCATTGAACGTGTACTTATATATAATTACAGATGCGCAACTCAACATCGAAGATGGCCGATACGTCTCAGCTTTATACTAAATATAAATCTAAACAAATCCAATTTACCAATTGGTGATGCCCACTCTGCCATAATATGTGGGCAGACAGGATGTGGAAAAACGGTTTTCATCCTGGACTTGCTCGAGGGGTCATATCGGGGTGCCTTTCGACACATTGTGATCCTGTGTCCCACTGTGCGGCACAACGAAACTTATCAGCGGCGCCCGTGGATCTGGGCTGACCCTGAGGTATACGTTATTGACCCCGGTGACAGGCTTCACGATTGGCTGCGTGTCTTCTATCAAATATTCCAGGGTGAGCCCACCCTATACGTGATTGACGACTGCTCAGCCAAGGCGGTGATGACTAAAAAGAAGGACATGCTCTCTGAGCTCGCATTTTCTGGCCGCCATGCGAAGCAAAGCGTATGGATCTCCACTCAAAAGTACAACGCCGTCCTCAAGGATCTGCGCGAGCAAACAAAATGGATCGCCCTCTTTCACTGCAAGGACCGAGACTCATTCGATGACTGTCTTCGAGAGAACGACGTTATCCCAACGCGCGAGGAGCGCCTAGAGGTTCGACAGATGCTTTCGGAAACTAAGCATGCCAAGCTTCTGCTAAAGACCGATCAACCAACTGCTATTAAAGTTATTAATTAATTAATTTTAAGAAAATTGCAAAGCAATTGCTTAACAATGCTGAACAATGCTGAACAAATGCTGAACAAATGCTTAGCAATGCTGAACAAATGCTTAACAATGCTGAGCAATTGCTGAACAATGTTGAACAATGCTTAACAAATACTTAACAATGCTGAGAAAATGCTTAACAATGCTGAGTAATTGTTAAGAATGTGTTGCTCCGCTGCGAGCTTTGTTGCAAGCATAACGGTGATCATAAGTATCGGGTGGTGCGCTTGGCAATATGTTAAAGCTATGAGACTTGTAAGAATCGTTAAATTAATTTTAAGAAAATTAGCAATAATAACTGCGACGAACTTCTCGATCAGCTAATGGAAGAAACCTCAACGCCGACTATCCCCAACTCCAATCGCGAATTGGGAGGAACTGAAACCTCAACTCCGTTGATCCCGACAGATAGAACACCTGTCGGCACGAATGAAAATGAAAATGCGGCGCGACACGAGCGGCTAGCTGCGCTGGTTGCTGGGGGACAATCGGAGCATTATCTCGGTAGGCGTCTCTCAGTTTGTCAGGTGGATAAGATGCCAGATGTCGAGATCGATAAAATGTATGCGCGATACGAATCTAGATTAGGTGCGGAGATGACAAAAACTCTTGGATCGGCGGCTATTCATTTGTACGCTACCGCCGTTAGTATACTTCTCCCTATACCAAACACCGCGGGGTTGATTCGCGATCTAGAGACTGACCCTTTTATAGGACACACTCTTAGAACAGCCTGCTGCTCAATTTATCACAAGTTTGGAATGTACTTAGCTCCGCTGACAACCGCGTTGACCATGGGTAAACACTGTCAATTTGGACATATATGCCCACTAACTATAAGCCCTAATATTAATATTATAAATGATGACACAAGACACACCTGCGAGAGTGACGGAACAGCAATCCCAGATTGCACCAACTCCAACAGGGTTGGGGTTGAACCTGATGGCAGCACTTCCAACTCCGATTGATCCTCCAACGGAACCGCAATCCCCGATTGCTCCAACACTGTTGAATCCGGTTGCACGACATAAAAATCCAAAAAGACAGGCAGCTGGGCGAGCAGCGGCTGCCACACGAAAAGCTAAACAAGATAAAATACTCGCCGATCTTCGAGAGGCCAAACGGTCATTGCAATCGGAGACAGAGACAGCAAAACACCCAGTGGCATCTGTTTCTCCCCCAATTCACGAATTGGAACCGCTTGCTCCCAATCCTGATTGGAAAATCGTCCCGTGGGTTGTTGGTGGTGGTCTGTCGGTTGTGGGCACCCTGTATGTGCTTTACCGTTTCACCAACAGGTACCCCCTATTACACCAATCCCGATTGGAAAAACAACCCCCAACACTGTTGGATGCAGTTCCGAAGAAAGTTACGAAACACCAATCGCAATTGGATGCGCCCCATTTAAACATTGATCGCGATCCCTTTTATATGCAATAATTATAATGGCTGAACACGATGGTAAAATGATAGTGAATGCGCTTTATCACGCCGTGGTGATATCGGGTCTCAGTATCGGGTTTGCTCGAATATCAAAGATGGCCTTCGGGGGGCCCGCTCCCAAATTGGACTTCACTGTGAAAGACGTAGGGCTCGTGACCTTGGATGTAGCGGCCGCAGTTTGGACCCGAGATTATCTAATTAAAGCTGGAATTATACCCGTTAATATATGGAAATAATGACTTCGATCGGAATAATGATAGGTGGTGCACTTGTAAACGCATTGGCGTTCAGTGGTAGCAACTTTATATTCTCGAAAATGAGAAGCTCGAACGTGGATGAGGAGCACAAGCGTCACGATTTAGCTGTAGAACAACTCAATAGCGCAAAGGAAGCATGGTCGAAAAAACGAATCGCCCATCTGGACTAGGTCAACGAAGAGCTTCGCCGCGAGAATCACGCCGCGCAAACTTTCCAGAACGTTGAAGAAGCCAACCGCGAGTACGCGTTGGCATATCCACAGAAAAGTCTCGCGCCGCTGGATCGCGAGCCCCAACTTTCAGATTTCTATGTACCGTCAGAGGTCCAAAAAGACCGCGAGATCGCGTTCATCGTTGTGGGAATGGGTGTGGTGGGTCTCGTCGGCTACTATATTCAATCGATATTTCAAATTAATTAATTTTATAATTATTTAAAAAAAAAAATTATAAATAATATATAGGTATATATAGAACGATGTTAGTTGACAAACTTTATTTTGCTATGATAGATGTAGGCTACACTGCCCTTAAACACCGTATAGCTGGTGTAAAGAGTATGATTCGTCTGGCCCGAGATTCTCTCGAGACGTGGCGCGAGGACGAAAAAGCGGCCACCTTTTTCGCAAAGCGGATGTTAGATTCCTCCACCAATCCTGGGGGGATTGGACTCCCAATCGAGATTGGATGAATCAGATTTTCCCCGAGTTCCTTCAGAACTTAACCTCCAATCGTGATTGTACTTCCAACAAAGGTTTATTATTAACGACGCAGTTACCGGACGATCTGGCGAGGTCATGTTGGAGATTGTCCGATCTATTAGAATACATCGCATACGATGCACACACCCAAACTTGATACCAAACTATCGGTTCGCCTAACACGCAAGCTAGTGAACACATACTACAGCCCCCGCGGCTACTGGAAGGGCCTCGCGGCCATCAAGAACCTCGCCGCGGCGACCAAGGTTTCCGAAAACGCTGTCAAGGAATGGCTCAAGAAGCAGGCCATCTGGCAGATCTATTTACCCGCGCCTCGCAGTATTCCGCCGCCGAAATTCGACGTGCCGGTGCCTAACCAAGTTCACCAAGCGGATCTCCTGTTTCTCCCTCACGATCGCGTCGGTCGCAAAACGTACAAGTACGCACTGACAGTCGTTGACGTAGCGAGTCGTTATAAGGGGGCTGAGCCACTGGCTACGAAAGAGTCTAAGGAGGTGGCCGAGGCTCTTTCCCGAATATATAAAAGGAATCCTCTCAAATGGCCGAATCTTCTCCAGGTCGATCCCGGCCGCGAGTTCATGGGCGCGGTCTCTCATCTAATGTCTAAGCACAAAGTTTCTATCAGACGCGGCCGCGTCAACATCCACCGGGACCAGGGGATCGTGGAGCGATTCAATCGAACCCTGAGACTGTTCGGTCACCAATATGCCAAAGAACTTGTAGACCCTCATACGCGATTGACCGAGTGGGTGGCCAGGCTGCCCGCCGTGGTCTCCGCACTGAACAGCGAGGTGACCAGATTGATCGGTAAGAAACCCGTAGATGCCATCAAGTCTAAAAAGGTGACGAGCAAGCCCTCTGCCGTCTCGTGCGGGCGACCCGTTGGTTTACAGGAGCAACGGCTTCCATCGGATGTTGACGTCTGGTACCTCTATCAACCGGGAGAGCTCGAAGGTGGCAGCCGCCGCGCGACTGATCCTGTGTGGTCTCTCAATGTATATCATCTGGATCGATCTATTACCAAACCTGATGAGCCCGTGCTCTACTATTTGACTGATGGTCCATCTCGCGGGTTTGTTCACGAAGAACTTCTTATGGTACCTTCTGACACCCAGCTGCCCCCGGATCGTCAGAGTCTTTAGTATTCTCCCCTTTTTCAGAGTTCTTTTTTTTTTTAACTATCCTATAGGCTCGGTGTGTAGCCCGTCTTCCATCAATCTCCTCTTGTCGTAGTACGCCGACAAACCCAACTTCTCCTGCTTGTACATCTTCATCACCCCTTTAACCATTCGGAATCCCCTGTTCTCCGCCATATCCCTACCCCCTTCGAGAGCACTATTGTACCTTCCCCAAGTCAGATCGTTATATCTCTTCGACATCCCCTTGGCTGAGTGCTTAGATTTTCCGTCACCGCTCACGTAGTAACACTTGCTACACAGAGCGATGGCTCTATCTCCCTCGAATGCCAGCTTGAACAGTCCCGGAGTTCTGTTGCTCCATGCGTCCCACGCCAACCACTCGGCCTTCTCCTTGTTGAACTTTCTCTTCATCTTCTTTCTCACCACCGCCGCCAGCGTCTTCTCCGACAGCGCGAAGTACATGCTGTCAGTGTCCATCTGTATAAGTTCGAAATCTCCGCGATCCACGTACTTGTCCAAGAAGTCGTAGTAGAACTCGAGCATCCGGAGCTTGGCCAACTGGTAGACCGCTATGCCACACTGAAACGGTCTGTTGATCACCACTCGAGTCTTCCTGCTCGATATCTTGTAAGCCTCCCCAATCTCCTCCAGGTCTTCGAACCACGCCGACCTCAGTGCCCGGTCGACAGTCTTCTCATCCTTCGTATATGTGGTGTTCAGGTGTCTCTCTTGTGCCTCTATTAGCTTGCCACAACACGCGTTGCCAACCAGTTTCAATATCTCCGCCAACACCGCCTTGCTCTTGTCGACGTCCCCCGTCGGTCTGGCAGCGGTGACCTCTTTAACGAACCATTGAAATGGTTTGCCGGGCATGTAGTCTATCACCCTATGCACCGCCTTGACAATCAGACCGTGCTCCAGATACCACTTTAGCAGCGGGGAGTATATGATCATCTTCTTGGTGGACATTGCCCCCACGAGCTTTCTCTGTCCTTCGACCCTTTTCCTCCCGGTCCTGGCCAGGTAGTCCTTCATGTGCTGCGGAACCTCGGTCGCGTCGACTTTTCGATTAACAAACAGCGGTGACATTTCCGAGAACTTATCTCTCAACGTTTCCGGGACCTCTATATCCGAATCCGAACCACTTGTCATTCCTGACCTTCCTCACGAAACAGTCTATATACGAAACAGTCTATATATAGTCTTTCCGGGTCGTCACACGTCCATATCGTCTCCTCCCCGCACGGCATGTCTTTCGACAGAGTAGACAGATACAGCGCATTGGCGTCGTACCCCATCACCGCCTTGCACATCTTCTTCTCCCGACTACCTACCTGACCCCTGATCGTCGACCTGCCAGCCTCTGCGTATCTGGAGAACACTATGGACGGACCACCGACCAATCCCTGCTTCATCATCTCGTAAGTTTCAGACTTCGACGACCACAGTTCGGGCGTGTCCGCCTTCCCATCGATCGACCCGCGGAGTAGGTACTGAAGGGAAACACCGGGCAGAGACACAGCATCCTTGAGTATATCCACACCTCTTCCCCTGTAGAACTCCGTCATTTTAGTCAGAGCCTCCAGGAACGGTCCTACATCCAAGTCGTTGTAGTGTTGCAATCATTCCTTGAACGTCTTCATCCCATTTTCTCGGAATACCTTCTTACACTCTTTCCACTTGGACAACGACAGTAGGAACTCACCCTTCAACTTCGAGTACCACTCGGGATAGTCTGGCAGACCCGGATGGTCGAGCTTTGCCGCACTATCGAACCACTCGTATGGGAAGTGAGACTTTATCGTTTTACAGTCGTACGCCTTAACCCACCGGTCATACGTGGTACCGGGTCCCAGATACTGGATGATGTCGAGAAATCTAAACTCCGGGGTAAACAGAAACATCGTCGTGCTGGCTCTCTTTCCGACCATCACCTTATTCACGGTGGCCGCCAACTTCTCTACAAAGTACTGCTTGATGAGGTTCAGGTCGTACCTGCTAAAGTTGAACCCCACCACCGGGACTTGGTCAATCCAAGAGACGATCTTTGCTTGCTGAGACTCCGATAGCATATCTATGTCGGCCGGCAGATACTTCTTCCTAACCCCCTCCCTGATTGCCTTGCCTCTCATCTGTAGCTCGGTCATGAACTTCTCGACTAGCGTGTCAGGATCTCGTTCGCAGATGTGGGTGATCCCCTCGTGCATCGTATCCCCCAACGACACCGATATAGGAACGTGCTCGACCTCGAAGGTCAGGTCTTTGGTGGGTCGCGTGATTTTCGACTTGTTGAGATACGCCTCGAAGTCGTAGACTATCTGGTGAGGGTACAGAGTCGTCTCCTCCTCCTCGCGCGGCGGTAGTTGATAGTGGGTATTCCCCTCCTTCAACCACTCGCACTCCCACATCACCACCAGCTCGTAACCCGCCTCCCTTATCTTGGCGTCTTGAATTTTCGTCCTCCTGTACAGCGATCTCGCGTTACCTCTCCTGCAATGCCTCAGACACCCGTGCCAGTAGCATCCGTGAAACTGAAACACGGTCTCTGTCTCGTGACAGTAACCGTCGACCGGATCGTCGGCCACCAACCTCTCTCCACCGTGACCGCATCTCGCGTGATGTATGTGCTTTCCCACCCTCTCCTCTTCTCTACTCAACCATTGAATCGACCTCGCGCTCGCTGACCCCTTGGGATAGAACGCCTTCTCGTAAGCCGACTGCGGTCTATATACCCTCTTACCTGGACATGACACCACGGTCTTCCCACCCATACAGGTGGTCGCGTGCCTGTGCATGTGACACGACTTTGTGAACTTTTGTTGACATCCGGTGCACCCGTAATCGTTCGTCATCTTGCGGAGGTTCGTTATGAGAAACGAGTGACCTTCAAACATTCCTATCGTCATGATCTTCTCCCCAACCGCGTCGTAATTTTCCGGAACCTTCATGAGGTACCACACTCCGTCGTCAGTGGGCTCGTAAACGCGAATGCCCATCTTGAAGTGCTCTCCGACCTTCTTAATATCATCCAGGGGGATTCCCTTACTACCCGGTCCATTATCGTGACTGAGGTATTCGTGAGCTAGAGCTCGTGCCTTCTCACAACAGCGGTCTGGTCTCCCTCCACGGTGGATGGCTTTGCACCTAAACAGGCACAAGTAGTCATCGTACGTGTCGACGGAATACATTCCCTTTTTCTGTCTTAACCAGTCTGGGAGTTTTCCCGCTCCCATGAGAAGTTGTTGCGCATCGATGATCATCTTCACCTCGACTGATAACCAACGAACGAAGGTCCATTTTGTATTTGGTCTATCAACTTTGTCTATGTCCATTCGACCTTTCTCTCTATCGGATATCCAACTCTCCGCTTTGGAAATCTCGTTTATCCACGGACTGCCCTTTGATTGTTTGTGATAGATCATCGTTTCGTCGGTCTCGATGTTCCTAATACGATAAGAGCACGAATACCTCAGATAACATGCCGTGGTCATCTCTGGGCGAATTTTATTCATTATGCGATTAGCGATCTCCCCATCTACCCCCCTCTCGAAAGTCCATACTATCTTCCTCCTACCCCTACCAAAAGTTTCCCTAACTTCGGCTTCTTCGGCGAGAATCATGGGACCCTCCTCCACCAAATCTCTAGCGATATATCTCCTCCTCTTACGATATATCTCCTCCACCAACCCTTGATAAAAATTATTGTAGTACGCCTTGCATAGGGCTTTTCTACGTGCGCTGGGATCTTCTTTTACACGCTGCGCGTAAGCGGTGGCACGCAGACTGGCCGTCGTCTCGTTCTCCAATTTCTCGGAGCGTTTTTCGGGGTTGGCGGGCAGTCGTCCGGTCGAAACCGCACGCCGCACGCCGCACGCCGCACGCCGCACGCCGCACGCCGCACGCCGCACGCCGCACGCCGCACGCCGCACGCCGCAGCCTCTCCTCGTAGATGACGGCTCGCGCGTCACTTATCCTATCTGCTATAGCTTTCTTGAGTCTCAAACCTCTTAGGGAAATTCCCCAACTCTTAGCTTGCTCTCTCATTTGCTTTATGGTAGGCATTATACTGAGTATAACCAATGGATTCTTATCTCTAATAGGGTGTAAGTTTATATTTGTGACAGATTGTTGTAATATACTTAGTATAATCAATGGAATTCTTGTCTCTAATAGGGTGTAAGTTGCCGATATTTATGACAGATTACTGTATATACTGAGTATAACATAGGGATTCTTATCTCTAATAGGGTGTAAGTTGCCGATATTTATGACAGATTACTATATATACTGAGTATAACATAGGGATTCTTATCTCTAATAGGGTGTATTTTCACCTTATCGATTATTGCGCAACACTACCTGGTGTTTTATCTTCAGGTTTATATTTAGTAACAGCCTTCGTGGTCGTGTGGGCTAAGGAGCCACTCTATGGAGACGTGGGTTGTGAGTTCGAATATCGTATATTTTTTGTTATGGTCTCGCGGTTGCCGAAACGGTGGTAGCTGAAACTTTTTTTCCGCCCTAGTAATTGTCATATTTTCTCATGTTTTTGGCGATTTTTGAAGAGCCTACCACCCTCTTGGTGATTTTTTTAAAAATTATTTTATATGTATTTATATAGTGTTTTTTTTTAGGTGGTATCATTTTGACCCCCTTATACTACTAGAGATCATAACAAATTGCGTTTCACTTGTTGAAATTGTCATATTATGACTTGACAAAGCCAGAGACACTGCATAAATAACAGACACACAAGTCAAACTACCCAATACAAACTATATTCGATAAAACTGGTCAAATATAGAGTTTACCATAGAAACAAGACTCGTGGTTGAGACAAAATTAGTGATGAAGTTTGGCGCACATCCAACATTTATGGCCTCGTATATTTCCACGGTTTTGTAACAACCGCTCGGAAACATAGAAATGTCTATATTTCTATGTTTCTGAACCACTGATGGAATACTAGTAATTATATTGATTCAAAAGTCGGAATTCCGTATTCCAATTGAGCACTAGAGGGATATCAAATAATGATTAACCCTGAGCTGTCCCATTTGTCACTTAGAGGGTTAAACTCGAGTAACCCGAGTATCACAGGAACAAGCAGAGTCGCTGTTCGAGTCCAACTCGAATTGAAACTCTAGTAACCCATCACACGGCATGGGTTTGATTCAAATTAATAGTACTCGAGTAAAGTTCAAGGGTCAAATTCTTTAACTTGCTTGTTCTATTGGTACTCGTGTTACTCGAGTTGTTACCATGTAAAACGCCCATGTGAAAATACAAGCAAAATGTCGAACATTTGAACGGTGTCGAGCAACTTCCTTATGTGTGCACAGATAATAATATATTGCCATCAATTTAATACACAGATTAAGGCTCTTGTTATGCACATAGGTAAGACACTTTTGTCCACTTGTATAGTACGAGTCCTAGTTACACAAGGTGCATACTCACGTGGTTACAACAACAACAACAACAACGTCGCCCACTCCAAAGTAAGTATTATTTTATATTTTCCTTAATATGCAACGGATTTTGACGAAATGTGGCGCAGCAAACGTGTCTTCATGAGCTGCATTTGGCGGTTCCGGGAGTTCGTCACATACTTAAGTCGCTTCTGCGGAGAATCGATTTCCTTGTCCGTAGACATGGAAATCGATTCTCGCAAAAATGAAAGAAGTTTGGGCCAAAGTACCTAGACCACCAAAATGCAGCTTAAAAAGACGCGTTTGATGCGCCATATTTCATAAAAATCTGTTACATAATAAGGACAAAATAAAATAATACATGCTTTGAATCGGAGGGCTTCTGGTAGTTTCAGTACTTGTTGTTGTTGTTTTAACCACGTGATCATACACCTTGTTGCATGTAGTAACTAAAATGAACTACGACAATCACATGACAGAATATGAAAACAAGAACGGTGTATGGCTATTGCGCGAGTTCATTAGCGGGCACTCGTAATATTTAGAACTGGTGGAATAGACACATTTAATTCCTATAAATAACATGTTGTGCCTACTGAGTGGGCATGTATTATATATTACAACGACACCGAAGAGCCAGCAAAATACGCAACTGTGGTAAAATGCGGCAGAAAACGCCTTCCACAAACCTGATCCTTACCACCTGCATAAATAGTTAGAATTCCATGTAGACAATAGTTCAATTGCATAGTAACATCCAAAATTGAATGTGTCTCGATAGATGCTATGTGATATTATTTAGATGAACATTTTGATACATTGCATAATATGTTATGGAGATACGTTATCATTCATGGGGATTTAAACGTATATTGATGGTTCTATGAGTGTGTGTGGCTACACGTGGTAGATGTGCATACTTCTTAAACTGGACTAGATTGATGTTTGAATACTCCGGAATGGATTTTTCAGACTATATACATACTAATATTGTAAGTGACCGTGCATAACATAAATGAAATTCATTAGATTTAAAATTCCCATTGTAAAATGTGTTGGTGGGGAATGGTGAAAAATACTTTGTTTTTAACATTGTATCATAGACTGCAGACATCAGATAATCGTCATACATGCACTTAACACGTTTAATGAACACAACTAGGTACCAATGACATGAATAAAAGACAAAAGTACCATACTTTTATGAAGTTATTAAGGTAGGTGTTGTGCCATTGAAATTCAATGGGTGCAGACGCACGCACAGGCACAGACGGATGGACAGATGGACAACCTGACTCCAGTATACCCCCCCCCCCCCTCCCCCACAACTCGTTGCGTGGGGTATAAATAAGATTACGAATAATCATAATACTCACATAAGGGGTGTAACCAGATTCAACTGTCACATACAAAATGTCAAAGACGTATGTGAGGGCTAAACCAGGTCCAGTCGGAATTGCGGTAAGGATGAACACCGATCATTAAATTACCTATAGCATACTCCCACCTGCACCCACTCTATCATGCTGTGACATGCTAGCCCAAGTCCAAAGTTAAGATCACATAATTAGTTTTGTTTGTTGGGGTTTAATGGCATATCAACAGTTAAGGTCATGTAAGGCCGGGTCAATGGGTTTAGTACTAAATCACATATATTACCTGTACAAGGACATGTACACATAAGTAGTGTGTTCAAAAGGTATTTTTTTTTATAATTTCTGATTCCTTTCACATAACTGCTTTATATTTCGCACATGCATTCCTCTGATCGTTATCTATCATGTTGTGAGAAATCAATGATCCTCAGGACCCCGTAAAACCCAAGGTAAAGGTCGCATACTTCATGCGTTCAAAACATTGACGCTCAGGTAAAGTTCTATAATTTCTGTTTCCTTTCATAGTTCACACATGTTTCCTCTCATGGTCCTCTATCATGCTGTGCCAAGTGGAGCGCCGTGGCGTAATGGTTAGTGTGTCGGACTACTGATCCAAGGGTCGTGGGTTCGAGCCTGACTAGCGGCGTGCGTTGTGTCCTTGAGCAAGACACTTTATCCACACTGCTCCAGTTCACCCAGCTGTAAATGGGTACCGATAATTCGTAGTTGCTCTGTAAATCATAACAGCCTTCTCTCAAAAAGTCTCTACCTCCGTTCATTCTCCCATTCTTGGGAGACGGCATGCAAGGTCCTAGAGCCAGTGCCGCCGTTAAATATAAGCATTAAAAAAAAAATGCTGTGCCAAAACCACCATCAAAGGCCTTTTCTGGTTTCAAATCTGCCCTCGTTTTCTTCAGCTGCCAACAGGGGTATTTGTGTGCCGACGGGCCACATTGCTAGTCTCTCATATCACACACATAAGACAACCTGATTTTAACTCTTTGAGTAGTATATAGGGAGTCAAAATGATACCACCTAACGGTGGTATCATTTCCCCACCCTATATACTACTCCACCGCCCCCCGAAAAACTCCAAAATTGGTTAACGAGGAAATTGTCACCCGACAGCAAATCGTGACAATTGGTGCCATAAATACATAAGTTGAAAAGAGGTCCAATTGAACAGATAAATCTCATAGGTTATATACGCCAGAAATATAAAATCCGTGACAAATCTGTAATGGTTTCGGCTACCCATCGAAATAGCCACCCGATAATGCGCCGGAGGAAAAAAAAAAAAGAAATGTTTGTTCAATTGGACTGCATTTCGAAAAAGCAGATAATTGTACAACACTAGGTTGTGTTTATCATAACAGCCTTCGTGGTCGTGTGGTTAAGGCGACACTCTATAGAGACGTGGGTCGTGAGTTCGAGTCTCGACGGGAGCTAAAACATTTTTTTTATTTCTATCCCTACAAATGTGGTCGCTATGGTAAACAACTGCATGACAACGGCGTTCCTATCCGACCGCTCGAGGTTGGTGAAAAAATAAATTCAGATGGCCAGTTTACATAGAAATAACAGTGTGTGTACCGTCTGTTAACCTCGGCTATAAATGCACACATTCATAACCAGTGTAATTGAAACATTGTCGTCTGATATTAAAAAAATAAAGGTGTTTCAGTTAGACATGATCAGCCTATTATTTTATTTTATGGGTGTGCCAGAGCGGTCGGATCCATTGCTAAGTGATTTTGTGAACGGCCGAGTATTTCACCTTATTGTAAACTATAACGTATACACAATTCTATTAAAATCGGCGATAACCACATGCGGTATATGGTTATAGAAATGTATGGTGGTCAGTGGGTGTCGTAACGGGGCCCTAAAAAAAGTTTTATGTTCCGTATGGAGGGGCCGTCGGAACAGCTGGACTGTATGGTGGAGGAATATCCTGCTGTTGCCTCAAACACGCGAATAAGCATATCACGTCCCGAGACGGGCGAGGAGATTTTTTCTCTCGTCGGCCTTCCCCTCCATAACAAGTTTTTTTATATCTTCGTCCGCGAGAATTTGTGGTTGAGCCTTGGACCGGATAGTACCCTTTAACTCCTGGTATCTGACCATCTCTTCGACGACCATTTTGAACTCGCTATCTGATATATCGTTGTCGGCTATCGCTTTTGACACGATAACGTCGATACTGTTTTTCTTAGATCTTGCGAGAACCGCTATTCGATCGTGCTTTCGACTCTTGGCCTCTAGTTTTCGGCCCACGAGTCTGGTCGTCATGCAAAACAGTCCCGCCCCCGCCGCTACAGCACTCAAGGTCGCCGGGACCGGTGCAGCGACAACTGTTGACAATAAAGACACACTCCCCACCCCGCCCCAACGGATGCTGAGGCTAACGCGGTGCTCACCCCCTCTAATATATTGACTGACCGCCTATATTTCTTCGCATAACCCGTCCGCGTCTCTCCCTCGTGTTGTAGAATATGTTGTATCTCGACGATCCTGGTCATCCTAAAGGATGCCGGGTCGGCCGTCCCCGAAGGTAAGTGTGGATATAGTTTCTCATCATTCATCATAAATCAAGTTGTATTAACAGTGTAACAATAGTGGAGGAAGCTGATTGGTCAGCAAATTTTGTAACAAAGTTAATAACACTACCTGCCGAAACTTTAATTGTAGTGTCATCATCGAATATAGTAAACCCTGACCTCTGCCCCGCGTGCTTGGTGATGCCAATATGCTGTTCTACACCATTCAGGACGACATTCACTCGGACTTCAGCAGTGGCGTGTCCGCGAAAGTCGACCGAGCAGACCGCCATTCGAAAAATCGTCCCAGACACTGCCATGGTGTATCCCCCGTATCTGTTGCTCGCGTTGGCACCGAATGAATATTCGTATGCCCCCTCGCTTAGTGAACCCCGCTCCTCGGCCCAAACTGTTATGACGTGTTTGCTAGCTTGCAATTTTTCCATTTGTGCAACCGCCCTAGTTAAAACTGTGTGGTACTGTGATACGCCCCTCTCCAGTCTTCTCATTGCGGCTTCATCGTATGCTGCGGCCGCGACGGGAACGTCCCGTTCTAAGTTGGAACTACCTGGACCGTATATGCTCATGATTAATATTGTATATATATTATGTTTAATCGGTTATTTCGAGAACGACCGAAATCGGGTAATCGTTATTCAACTTTCTCGCTTGATCATCTAGAATAGAAATCTTCAACTCGTGGATGTGTCCCGATTCCAAAACTTTCATCTCGGGGTGTGGGAAGTCTAAGGTCACAGTCTCCCCATAGAAACAGTCACTGGCGGGCACAGTTTTTAGTAATGTGCTGGGAGCTCCGTCTAACGTGTTGTACGATGTGTTCAGCTGATCCAGGTTTCTGAGAGTTTTTGTGAAGGTGAAGTCCACCGGGTTATCACCGATGTGCTCACCCGGGTCAAACAAGCCTCTATTAGCGGAGTATGTCTCTCTAAAACCGAGCCGCACAGCCAAATCCGGGGAGAACCTTATCCGGCTGTCTGGGCCGATGATCATTGTTGCGAGTCCGGTAGCCTTCGATACTGTGAGGTTGACTTTACCGTCAAGCTCTGAGGTGACAAAATCTTTGAGCTGTCTAAAACTCCACAGTCCGGCAGGCAGCTTTACACCTACTTTTTGTCTATCCTTCACATAGGCAAACCATTCGCTCTTCCCCACACTCTCCCACCCAACTGTGAAGGTGATTGATCTGAGGCCTACCCGGCGTTTTCCGCAGCAGTTGTCGATTGACTTTTGAAGTTCACAACTCCCATTTTGAACATTAGTGATAGAAGCAAACATAATAATATCTTTCAATGGATACCCAAGCATTTAGCTTTAACTCTAATGCAAAGTACGCGGTCGGAGGTAAATACACGCAAAAAGACGTTGTTAACCACCTTGTACACCCAACTGTAACAGTTAGACCGAAAAGTGGCTTTACCACCAATTTTCCCGACATCTTTGAACAATATAGCCTGCCCAAGATTACTACGATGGAGGCCGTGAACGGGTGGAAAGCAACACCGATGCAGTTTTGGCAGAATCAGCTCAACTTCGCCGTATGGTGTGCAACGGCCGGATGTGGAGTTTCGCATCAAGACCATCTGACATCCAAGAATGTCATGCTCCGAAGTGTCTACAACTTTCACGCGTATTACACCATCAGGAGGATTATCAAAGAACTAGGTATTCCACTACCTCAAGATGACGCATGGAATCCCATTTCCAACACATACGATCGTAGGGCGTTCGAAAGACTGTGTAACGAATTTAACGTTTCAAAAGATGCGGACTGGAGACAGAAAGTATTTCCTAACAGCACTGGCCTCGGGGACGTTCTCATTCGGGGCCAGTCCGGGAATTGGACGCAGACTGATTTTAGACACGATCACTCTGGTGACCACATCGTCAGTCGGAACGCCGGGAATTTTGATCCCGCGACGATGACCTTCGGGCCGGAAGTATCTGGAGGTCGGCACTGCGGCGTCTCATCCTGCAATTGGTTACCTCCGAAACGAGCTCACATAGATTACATACAGCAGACTGCTGTGGTTCAGGACGCGTGTGGTACATTTATGTTAGATAAGGGTATGGGGTTCACGCAGGCTGGTGTTACTCGCCTCAACGACTCCATTCGGACATACGTCTGGGCCATCCTCGGCGCACAGAAGCAAACTCGCAGTTCTATACTAGGCACGGGAACGGCGTTTGACGCGCAAAAACAATTATTGGCACTTGTAGAGGACGCCATCTCAGCTAGGGTGGACCTGGAGAAGGCGATCAAGCAGTATCAAGACGTTTTGCAGAATGCCAGCACCCCAGTAGACTATGTATTTGGAATAGGTCTTTATATGGCACCGAGCAATATGATACTACGAGACGACCCGGTTGACGGTTACAATAATCAGATCGTAATCGCCACCGTCAATCAAAAAATCGGCCACAACGGGAACGTGAACGTGGATATCATCAAGCGCACCCCCAACAGTGGAACCGATTTCATAAAACCGCAAGCACCCACCCAAATTCACGAATTGGGCCTCCCATCAAGTTCATTTGAACCCAGTGTTCCACCGAGTTCCGCTCCTGTTTCACCCTCTGCAATAGGTCCAGCAAGTTCCCCCAATCGCTATTGGATTGGAACAGGGGAAAATAGTGTCACAACCCACGAGGAGGAGAAATTAGGGCTCGTCGTAGCCCTCGTGGCGGTCTGACTATTTGTGCTTTGGATTTAGGAACTCTCGGGAGGCTAAAAGTAGGAGACCGGCGATTGCCACGATTAAAGCCCAAGCATTCTCGGCGAGCCATCCGGCCGTTTTTGATAATATAGATAGCAAGAAGTAGAGGAGACCCCCGATCAACCCAGGCAGCGCGGCAACCAACTTTCCTGCTAATTTAGCCAGGAGATTGGCGAGGGCTTTTAGTTGTTTTTTTATCCATTCTTTGGCTCCACCGGATGGAGCTGGTGCTGGCGCTGGTGCTGGCGCGGGTGCTGGTGCCGAACCACCCGTGATAGATAGAACTAGAGACGATATAGATAGAATTAGGGTCGATATAATCATGGTGAAAGCTGTGAGGATGGTTACTATTGTGAAGCCCTTCTCTCTGAACAGAGTGCGAAGACGTTCACCGAGTGTCGTGTCCTCGCGTAGGATACTCGTGATTGATTCGTGGCTACGACTTAATTGTCCAGAGAGTGTCTCACGGTTAATTGAGACAGCCACTAAGCGAGCTTCTCTTTCATCCCGCAGCGACCGCAGGAGTTTGTTGATCCGCTCGGTAGATTCTCTATCGACACGGGCTTCCCAAGTTTTCTTTATTCTTGCTCGATATGTTTGTCCAGCTCCGTGAGTTTGGAGAGGTTATTAACTAGTTCACCACGGCCCGTTTGCAGAACCTTATTGAGTCCCAGGAGTTCGCGAAGATGTAACGGTGGGTCATACTTCGTGCCGTTTATTTCGTTGACCGTGGTTTCCACTGTGTTAATAGCGTCGGTGACTATACGAGGGACCTCACTGATATCGCTCGTTTCTATAGCGGCGGCCGTCTTCGCCAGCGTTTCATCGGTATCGTGCATGGTTTTTACCATTTTTTTAGGCACCTGCGACCGATCATCGAGCACTCCGAGAGCTCGAGCGAAGTCTGCTCCATATCGGCTCACTGAAGAGGGGTTGAGGAACTTGGTCGGGTCGTTCTTGTACATCAGCAACTTCCAGCTATTGCCCCATTTAACCCACAGGTCTCCTCTTTTAGTGCTGTGAAACTCCAACGTGGCCTTGATGCCGTGTTTAAACACTATACTCTCCCACCGTTTCACCAGAGAATCCGTTTCCCTGAGAGGAGCCAGCCCACCCTTGGAGATCCCCGCAGGAATATCGGCACCGCCCGCCCATGTCGGAGTTTCGGGTGGGCCTCCCACGTATGTAAAGGTGTATTACCCCGATACTTCTCGGGTGTGTCAAACAAATGTGTCTTATGCTTCTCGGGTGTGCCAAACAAACGTGTCTTATGCTTCTCGGGTGTGCCAAACAAACGTGTCTTCCCGGGTGCCCACCCGGGAAACGGATACTTCTCGGGTGGGGTCTCTATGAAGGTCGTTTCTTCGAAGTCATCGAGCATATTATCGAAGTCATCATCATCGAGGTAATCGTCTCGGTCGCCCGTAGTGCGATCGAATTCGTCCATGCCAATATCGAGACCAGCCATCTTTTAATAATTATTATTATATTAAAGACAAAACCATACAGGTTTAATAGATTATGTCTTCGAGTCAATACGGTCGCAAACTCAATCCATATCGCAGACTGCGTAAGCCCCTCAGGGCAAAAGGTGTGAGACAGAGTGTCGTTATTACGAACAACCCATCGACAATCGACCAGAACCAGCAGCTCTTAGTCCGCATCCCCAACCTCGGAGCTAGCGACGTCATTATGCCGGGGACTGTTCGCCTCGCTTTCACTATTTCGCTGACGTCGACGGACCCGGACCGAACCATCGTTCAGAACCTGGGTCACACCATCGTCAAGAAGACTATGATAAAGATTTCTGGTAATGAGGTGATGTCGATCGATGACAGCGACGTCTACCATTGCTACCAGGACCTGTGGAAGACGGCGCAAGAGCGCGAAAACGCTGTCTATCAGGGTATTGACACCAGTCGAAATAAGAACGTAACCAGACTTCCACATCCCGCTCGACTTTGAGTTGCTGGAGAGTCACATGCCCTACTATCAGAGCGCTTTGACTACGGCCGAGTTATCATAGCCACTGACATGACATCGAAGTATACGATCGACAATGTTTCGCTGGAGTACGACATGGTCACGATGCCCGAACTCGCGCGATTACTCAGATCCCAGTATGTCGGGCGCGTTGCCATACTTTACGACCGAGTTCTTCGCCACCGCAAGATGATGAAAGACAAAGGCGACACATTGTGGAATATTCATGTCAACGTACCCGCCCGCTCGATGAAAGGTATACTGATGTTGTTCGAGGAGGGTCGGTTCGCGCTCGGGGCTAGAAAATCCGACAAATTCTATAACCCCAAAATCACGAAGGTAGAGGTGACGATCGAGGGAGTACCCAATCAACTCTACAGCGCGGGTCTTCGCACACACCAGCAGTGGGACGAAGTAAGAAAACATTTTGCTTCCGGCTCTAAGCGTTCCCCGGAGGTTGCCGCGGTTGCCAAAGACCTGCAGCTCTCGGACGTCTCCCTCTCGGATTTTCTGACTACCAAATACGCTCTATGGCTAGACATGCGAGCCAGCGACGACGACCAAATGCACGGTAGCGGACGTCAAGTTGAGAACGCTAGCGAGGGTGTGACGATCCAGATAACCAAAGAGGCGGATGGAGCCGGGCCATTGAACGTGTACTTATATATAATAACAGACGCACAACTCAACATCGAAAATGGCCGATACGTCTCAGCTTTATACTAATTTTAGCAATCAATACCAATTCACGATTGGAGATGCCCACTCTGCCATAATATGTGGGCAGACAGGATGCGGAAAAACGGTTTTCATCCTCGACTTACTCGAGTGCTCCTATGCGGCTTGTGCGGCACAACGATACTTATCAGCGGCGCCCGTGGATATGGACCGACCCTGAGGTATACGTCGTTGACCCGGCGACAGGCTTCACGGTTGGCTGCGTGTCTTCTATCAAATATTCCAGGGAGAGCCCACCCTATATGTGATTGACAACTGCTCGGCCAAGGCGGCGATGACCAAAAAGAAGGACATGCTCTCCGAGCTCGCATTTTCCTACCGCCATGCGAGGCAAAGCGTATGGATCTCCACTCAGAAGTACAACGCCGTCCTAAAGGATCTGCGCGAGCAAACAAAATGGGTCGCCCTCTTCCACTGCAAGGACCGAGACTCATTCGATGAATGTCTTAGAGAGAACGACGTTATCCCAACGCGCGAGGAGCGCCTGGAAGTTCAACAAATACTTTCGGAAACTAAACACACCAAGCTTCTGCTAAAGACTGATCAACCAACTGCTTATAATGTAATTAATTAGTAACTGCTGAGTAAATGCTGAACAAATGCTGAACAATTACTGAGCAATGCTGAACAAATGCTGAGCAATGCTGAATAAATGCTGAGCAATGTTGAACAATGCTTAACAAATACTTAACAATGCTGAGAAAATGCTTAACAATGCTGAGCAATTGCTAAGAATTTGTTGCTCCGCTGCGAGCTTTATTGCGAGCATAACGGTGATCATAAGTATCTGGTGGTGCGCTTGGCAATATGTTAGACTTATGAGACTTGTAAGAATAATTTTAAGAAAATTAACAATAATGAACTGCGACGAACTTCTCGATCAGCTAATGGAAGAAACAGTCGCTCCGACTGCCGACACGACTGAAACTGTAAGAACACCTGACGGCACGGCTGCCAATACGGTCCCGAAAGAAAATGAAAACACGGCGCGATGCGAGCGGTTGGCTGCGCTGGTTGCTGGGGGACAATCGGATCATTATCTCGGTAGGCGTCTCTCAGTTTGTCAGGTGGATAAGATGTCAGATGCGGAGGTCGATACAATGTATGCGCAATACAAATCCAAATTAGGTGCAGAGATGACAAAAACTCTCGGATCGGCGGCTATTCATTTGTACGCTACCACCGTTAGTATACTTCTCCCTATACCAGACACCGCGGGGTTGATTCGCGATCTAAAGAACGACCTTTTTATAGGACACACTCTTAGAACAGCATGCTGCTCAATTTATCACAAGTTTGGAATGTACTTAGCTCCGCTGACAACCGCGTTGACCACGGGTAAACACTGTCAATTTGGACATATATGCCCACGAACTATAAGCCCTAATATTAATATTATAAATGATGACACAAGACGCACCTGCGAGAGTGACGGAGTTGAACCCGATTGCTCCAACACAATCGAACCCGAGTGTTACTCCGCCACTGGATGACATACCGCATATAAAAAATCCCAAAAGACAGGCGGCTGGGCGAGCAGCGGCTGCCACACGAAAAGCTAAACAAGATAAAATACTCGCCGAGCTTCGAGAGGCCAAATGGTCATTGCAATCGGAGACAGAGACGGCAAAACACCCGGTGGCAGCTGTTTTTCCCCCAATCGCGATTGGATTGGAACCGATTGCTCCAACTGATTGGATCCCGTGGGTTGTTGTTGGTGGTCTGTCGGTTGTGGGCACCCTGTATGTGCTTTACCGTTTCAACAACAGGTCATCAACAAGGTTGAAATTGAAAAAACAACCCCCAACACTGATGGATGCAGTTCCAATCCAATCGCGTTCAACAGTGTTGGGGGATGCCCATTTAAACATTAAACGCGATCCCTTTTATATGCAATAATGGCTGAAATGCGCTTTATCACGCCGTGGTGATATCGGGTCTCAGTATCGGGTACGCTCGACTATCAAAGATGACCCTAGGAGGGTCCGCTCCCAAATTGGACTTTACTGCGAGAGACGTAGGGCTCGTGACCTTAGATGTAGCTGCCGCAGTTTGGACCCGAGATTATCTAATTAAAGCTGGAATTCTACCAGTTAATATATGGAAATAAAAAATGGCTACGATCGGAATAATAGTAGGAGGAGCGCTCGTGAACGCATTGGCGTTCAGCGGCAGCAACTTTCTATTCTCTAAACTACAAAACTCGAACGCGGATGAGGAGCGCGAGCATCACGATTTAGCTGTAGAACAACTCGATAATGCAAGGGATATATGGTCACGAAAACGAACCGCCCATCTGGACTAGGTCAACGAAGAGCTTCGCCGCGAGAATCACACCGCGCAAACTTTCCAGAACGTTGAAGAAGCCAACCGCGAGTACGCGCTGGCATATCCGCAGAGAAGTCTCGTTCCAATGAAATTGGGACTAGATCGCGAGCCCCAACTTTCAGATTTCTATGTACCGTCAGAGGCCCAAAAAGACCGCGAGATCGCGTTCATCATCGTGGGAATGGCTGCGACGGGTCTCGTCAGCTACTATATATTCAATCGAGATTGAAATAAGCAATTGAACTTGTTTAAATTTATATATATAACGATGTTAGTTGACGATCTTTATTACGCTTTGATCGATGTAGGCTACACGGCCCTTAAACACCGTATAGCTGGCACAAAGGGTATGATCCGTCTGGCCCAAGATTCTCTCGAGACGTGGCGCGAGGACGAAAAAACGGCCACCCTTTTCGAAAAGCGGATGTTAGATTCCCCCACCAATCCTGGGGGATTGGATTCCTCCGAGTTCCTTCAGAACTTAACCTCCAAAATCAATCGTGATTGTACTTCCAACAAAGGTTTATTATTAACGACGCAGTTACCGGACGAGCTGATCGAGTGCATGTTGGGAGATTGTCCGATATATTAGAATACTTCGCATACGATGAACACGCGCAAACTTGATACCAAACTAACGCGCAAGCTGGCGAATACGTACTATAGCCCACGCGGCTACTGGAAGGGACTCGCGGCCATCAAGAACCTCGCGGCGGCGACCAAGGTTTCCGAAAACGCTGTCAAGGAATGGCTCAAGAAGCAGGCCATCTGGCAGATCTATTTACCTGCGCCTCACAATATTCCGCGCCCGAAATTCGACGTGCCGGTGCCGAACCAAGTTCACCAAGCGGTTCTCCTGTACTTGTAGACCCTCATTCGCGATCGACCGAGTGGGTGGCCAGACTGCCCGCCGTGGTCTACGCACTGAACGGAGAGGTGACCAGATTGATAGGTAAGAAGCCCGTAGATGCTATCAAGTTTAAAAGGGTGACGAGCAAGCCCTCTGCCGTCTCGCGCGGGCGACCCGTTGGTTTAGAGGAGCAGCAATCGCCGATTGCACTTCCATCGGATATTGACGTCCGATACCTCTATCAACCGGGAGAGCTCGAAGGTGACAGCCGCCGCACGACTGATCCTGTGTGGTCTCTCAATGTATTTCATCTAGATCGATCTATTACCAAACCCGATGAGCCCGTGCTCTACTATTTGGATTGATGAGCCATCTCAAGGGTTTGTTCGCGAAGAACTTCTCGCGGTGCCTTCTGACACCCAGTTACCCCCGGATCGTCAGAGTCTTTAGATTAATTAAAGAGGTTCCGTATGTATTCCGTCCGATAACACGCGTCCTTTATCGTAGTACGCTGAGAGTCCTAATTTTCATTGACAGTACGTTTTCATAACGCCGTCTTTCATTTTAAATCCTCTATTTTGCGCTACATCTATAATGTGTTTTCCATCTTCTGTAGTTTCACTTAGTACTCGTTTATATCTATCCCAATTTAAATTGTTAGTTCTCTTGGACATTCCTTTCGCAGAGTTTTTATTAATTGAATTAAATTTTTCTACGAAATAACACTTACTAGATAACGCTATTGCCCTATCTCCGCTAAATTCCATTTTGAAAAGTCCTGGCTCTCTTTCGCTCCATTTATCCCAAGCCAACCATTTATTTTTTTCTTTTTCAAACTGGTCTAGTAAGTTAGGTCTAATCAATTCCTCTATCGTTTTTCCACTAACTCCTATATACATACTATCCGTGTCCATCTGTATTAATTCAAAGTCTTCTCTTTTTACGTATTTGTCTAGAAATTCGTAGTAAAATTCCAACATTCTCAATTTAGCGTGTTGATAAACCGCTATTCCACAGTGGAAGGGTCTCTTTACTGCACACCTGGGTTTTCGGGAAGATATTTCGTACGCATCTCCTATCTCTTCCAAATCATCAAAATACGCGGATCTTAATGCTTTGTCAACACAGGTTTCGCCTCGCGTATATGTCATATTTAAATGTCTCTCCGTTGCCTCTATCATTTTTCCACAACACGAGTTTCCTAATAATTTCATTATGTCGGCCACCGGTTTCTTATTTGGTTCTACATCCCCCGTTCGTCTTGCGGCTGTAACTTCTTTAGCGAACCATTCGAAGGATTTACCACTAATATAATCTATAACACGATGAACTCCCGTTATTTCTAGGCCGTGTTTTAAATACCATTTCAACAGTGGCGCGTACAGCAATACTTTAGTGGCCGACATAGATCCCACCAATTTTCTTCCAATTCCTCTAGTTCGGCCAGTATCTTTTAAATATTTTAACATGTGTGCGGGAACTTCATCAACCTCTACTTCTCTGTTTATAAAAAGTGGAGACATTTCAGAAAACTTATCTTTTAAGTTGTGTGGAACTTCTATATCCACCTCCGCAAACCCAAACCAGTCTCCGGATAAAACTCTTTTATTTTACAAAACTTTTTAATAAGTTTAGGATTATGTGGGTTATTTATATTGATGTATAGTTTTCTTTCCCACACGGCATCTCTTTATTTAACGTAGACAAATATAACACGTTTGCGTCGTACCCCAAAACAGCCTTGCAAGGTTTGGAACCCACTCTAATATTTGAAACACCGGCTTCTGCATATCGTGTAAATACTATTGATGGACCACCAACTAGAGCGTCTTTCATCATAGTATGTTTCTTCTTTCGGTGCGCATAGAGCATCCTCCGGTATAATCGTCTTTGAAGATTTTTGTTCTTTAATGGTTCCTCTCAATAAATATTGTATAGCCACACCCGGTAGTGTTACCGCGTCTTTGAAAATATCTACACCCCTGTGTTTATAAAATTCACACATTTTTCCCACAGCTTCTAGGAACGGTGCTACATCTAAATCGTTATAATATTTCAACCAATCTCTGAAAGTTTTCATATTATTTTCTTCGAAAATTCTACGACATTTACTTAATTCTGTTTCGTCTAGTAACATTTTCCCAGATAGTTTGGAATACCAATTCTCTATATCCGGTAGTCCCGGGTAATCCAGCTTGTCTGTAGAATCGAACCACTCGTAAGGAAAGAAATATTTCTGTCCTTTACAATCGTAGGCTTTTATCCAACTATCTTAACTGACACCGGGTCCTAGGTAAAGTATTACATCAAGAAATCTAAACTCCGGAGTAAATAGAAATATTGTTGCGTTCGCCCCTTTTCCAACCATTACTTTCTTCGTTGTTGATGACAGTTCACCTACTAAATATTTCTTTATTAAGTTTATATCGTACTTACTGCTGTTAAAATCTATAACCGGTACTTGCTCTATCCACTGTTCGATCTGGGCGATTTGTTTTTCACGTAAATATTCTGTATTAAACTCGTATCTTGACCATATTTCTTCTCTTATAGCTTTTCCCCTGACTTTCAAATCTTCTACGAATTTTTCTATAAGTTTTGCGGGATCTTTATCACAAATATGAGTTACTGTTCCTGAGAAATTATCTCCTATACTAACGCTTACCGGAACGTGCTCAGCTTCGTACTCTAAACCAGTACCGGTAGTTTCAACTTCTGGCTGGAGATACGCCTCAAAATCGTATACTATCTGATATGGATAAAGAGTAGTGTCGCAACCGATCTTTATATCTTTACCCGTTCTTTGAAATTCGCATTCCCACATAACTACTAGATTGAATTCTTTGCTTCTTCTAATAAATTTATCTCTTCTCATTGTGGATGCGCGTTCTTCTTTTTTATGCTTTGCATGAATCTCACACCCGTGCCAGTAACAGCCGTGATATTGATATACGGTATTGGTTTCTGGACAGTATCCATCTACTGGAGCTCCTAAAATCCATTTTTCACCTCCGTGTCCGCACCGTTCGTGGTGAATGTGAATTCCCTCCCGCTTTTCCACAGAGTACATCCAGTCGATCCCACCATAACCGTGACTGTTAGAACCTTTTGGGTAGAACGCTTTCTCGAACGACGAACGCGGGCGCTCTAAATAATTACCATCACATATTACTTTTGTCTCACCTCTCATACATTTTGGTCTGTGTCTCTTCATATTACTCGCTTTCGTGAATTTCTGTTTGCAATTATCGCAGGCGTAAATTTTAGATAGGTTTTTAAGGTTTTTTATCAGAAATACGTGATTATTAAACAGTCATATTGTCATTGGTTTATTACCTAGTGCATCATAGTGCGCTGGTACCTTTTTCAACCACCAAACACCACTTTGTGTCGGTTGATATACTTCTATACCGATTTTAAAAAACTCTTCAACCTTTTTCAGATCTGAAAAAGGAATTGGTGAAACCGCATTACTACCGGTATATTGTTTACTAAGTTATTTCGCCTTGTCCGTTCATCTGTCAGGTCTGATCTTTTTATCAAGGTGCATAGCTAGACACCTGAACAGACAAAGATCGTCATTATACTTATCTAAAGAATACATACCTTTTCTATTCCTCAACCATTCTGGAAGTTCTCCTCCCGCTACTTCTTTGGATTGTAGTCCCAAATCTATTACCATACTGCCCTGTATTAACTTTACAAAAACCTCTACCCATCTTACAAACTTCCACTTTGTATTTGGTCTGTCTATTTTATCGGACATTATTCGTGTTTGCTCCTTATCTGACAACCATTTTTTAACGGTTTTCATTGATGATAGTGGTTCGCTACCACCGAGATTTTTGTGAAATATTATAGTTTTAGGTTTTCCATTTTTAGTTTCCTCCATATGTTCTAGCTTGTAAGAATATGAATATCTCAAATAAAAATTTGTTGTTAGATACGGAGCGAGTTTATCGGACATGCGTTCAGACTCGTTAATGTCAATGTTTTTACGAAAGGATAATGTAACTACCCGTCTTCCATTTTTTACCTTTTCCAACGTTTCATCGTGAGCCCCCAATATTTCTTCACCTTTTTCCACTATCGCGCGAACGATAAATTTGTTCTTATTATTTGGGTCGCCTGTGCGTCTAATTTGGGATGTGCTTGAAGGTTTGATTACACTGGCCCTTAACCCCGCAATACTTTCTTTTTGAATTTTGTTACCAACTTCCTCCGCTAGTGAGAGGTCTTTAAAGGCTCCTCGTTTGTGGGCGCGGGTAAACCGCTTCATAAACGCCTCATTCTTTGTGGAGTTTATAAGATTTGTCAACCCCCTAACTCTCAACCGTTTACTATAAGTAATCCGTAGAGATTCGGCTTCTCTTCTCAAACTTTCTATTTCTGACGTTATCATATTTTCTGTTATAACCTATGAAATTTATCTGTTCAATTGGATGAACATGATGTTTTTTTTCGCATCCAATTGAATATAAGCATATACATATATATACATAATGGAGTGTGCGACTTGTAAGACTTTTGCGTGTAAAGACTATCTACGAAGGCATCTATCGAAACGTAGAAAATTTCCTTGTGTCGTCCCACAATTTCAATGCCCCAGATGCCCTTGTAAGTTCGTAAGTGCCCAAACTCTTTGTAGACATAAGCAACTACGCTGCCCTGTGGCTAAAGGTGAACGCGGTAGACTAGAGCTGGTAGAATTAGTTGCTGATCTGCGAAATAAATTAGCTATATTGGAGGAGAAAAATTCTGAATAAATTTTTGGGTTCAATTTCCAATTTCTTCGTAGAAACTCATATCCGTAAACGAATCGTTGATTTTAAACAGTTTTATAAAATTAGTTTCATCATCTTCAAATAGTTGTTCTCCGATCCTATTTAGTCGCTTCATTTCACGAATTTGATCCTTGTACCAGCGACATAATTGCCGGTATAATATTGTAAATGCAACGTTTTTATCGCAGCGTAATAAATTACGCTGATATTTCATGTATTCGATTTTGCATAGTGTTTTCAATTTATAGTAATATGGGTCAACAAGGACATTATAATATTCCAATTCCCGTTCTATTTTATTATCCATTTTGTTATAATAGTTTTGTTATAACCTATTAAATGTATATATTCAAATGGACGTGAACAAAACATGATGTATTATGACACCAATATAATTGGACTACAGTCCCCAATTGAACAAACATTTCTTCTTTTTTTTTTAGGAATTCTGCAAAATCCCCAATTGAACAAACATTTCTCTTTTTTTTTTTACTTCTGATAATTAATTCGATGGCCGGCGCATTATCGGGTGGCTATTTCGTTGGGTAGCCGAAACCATTACAAATTTGTCACGGACTTTATATTTCTGGCGTATATAACCTATGAGATTTATCTGTTCAATATTGGACCTCTTTTCAACTTATGTATTTATGGCACCAATTGTCACGATTTGCTGTCGGGTGACAATTTCCTCGTTAACCAATTTTGGAGTTTTTCGGAGGGGGGGGGGGGGGGGGGGGGGGGGCGGAGGGCGGGGGGCGGGGGGGGGGGGGGTGGAGTAGTATATAGGGTGGGGGGCGGTGGAGTAGTATATAGGGTGGGGAAATGATACCACCGTTAGGTGATATCATTTTGACTCCCTATATACTACTCTTTGCCACAAAAATGAAGCTAAACAAGCATATTTATTCAGAGCACTAGATAAGCTGCGTATTTGCTTAAATACCCAATTAAAATTACCAAAAATCCAATTGAAATCAGAAGTAGCGAGAATCACAAAGCAATAACAAATTTGTGGTACCTTTATATTACAGTTCGACTTTTGTCTAGGGGTATTGGAAGTTACCGGTAGTTTATATTATATGTATATATGTATACTGTAGTCAGTTATAAATTTAAGTTATTACAGTGTGAACTTGTAGTATGCCGAAAACAGGAGTCACATGACATTCCGCGTTAGTTTTTTTATCCGCCCACGTAACAGCCGCCAGACTGCCCTGTGATTGGTGGGTAGACGTATAGTTTAACCCTTATCCTGCCGAGTTACATTTTGTAGTCTGGTGTTTATTTTGTTTATTTTCCATTTTCTCATCAAAAATATGCTTTGACATCACTGTAGAATCATTTCCAATGAAAATGATTCTAAAGTGATATTGAGAAAGAAGGCAACATATAAAACAGCAGCAGACAACAATTTCCGTTCCCAGCATTCTAAGGGTTAATAATAAATGAAAGAGCGCTTCAGTTTTGACCAACAGTGTTGACTAATAGTGTTTCGTCCTTCGATCCACTCGTCTGGCATCCAACACCAAATAATGTAAGATAGTGACAAGTTCGTCAGAGGATGAGTTGACAAAATGAAATATTAAAATGTATTTTCACATAGTTGATGAACATTCTAGATCCCGATCAGTAGCCTGATCGGGATATGGAATGTTCATAAATTATCAGATTGTACAACATATTCTAAATGTATAAACAGTTTAGAATATGGTACAGTGTGGTCAGCGTGTAAGTGCACACACGAACGAACACGACAGGTTGGAACCAACTTGTTGTGTTCGTTCGTGTGTGCACTTACACGCTGATCCCACTGTATGTCTGAATTAAATAAAGCACATGATAGGAGTGTCCTGCCAGTGCATAGTTTCCCATGAAACCTCCCATTTCTTTATCTATTTTGTAAAAAAAATCTTACATCTATTGATACAAAATACATACACATACATGTAGACATATTATATTAACGCAGATATCCTGATAAGCTTGGTGTCTAAAGAGTATTGTACCCCCTGATTTCAAATTAAATGTGTATTTTATTTTTACAAATGGAAACAAATTTCAACATTCACTTATTTGAGTGTAGTATTACTTATTCACTTATTTATACTGTAATACAGTTGAACATTTACATAGTGTTTGCTTTTTGCAGTTCAACTAAGTACATTTTCAACTTTATTACAGTATTTCCACTACATAATTTTAAAATCAATGTGTATTTTCACATTGCTGTGAGTATTTTGTACTCCCATTGTTGATAATCTATGCGTATTCGGCTAAAATCAGTGTAAAATACGCCAATACGCGCCTTCTCTGAAGCTATGTTAACTATCAAACTACTGTATTTCTTCTGTAACTACCAAGTGCATACTACAAATATACTCTACATACTATTCTAAATATACAATGCATTTATATATTAGCTACATTCAAAACTGCAGTCACCACTTTGGAAAACTCAAAAATGGGGAATATGTGCAAACGTCTGAATCCTGAAACCCCAAAGAATCTGAGACGGAATATTAAATAAAATGTGCGCAGTATATCAAAAGGCAATATACGTACTGTCAAAAATCATGCGCTTTCAAAATCTATCAGTAGCAGCAACTGAAACAATAGGAGGTTTTGAGCTGACGTCATGCAGGGTGTATTCCTGTTACTAAAAATAGCTGGCCGTCAGCTTCTTGCTTCGGCGAAGAGAGTAGTTACATGATTTACATTGCTCGGTGTGTATCAATAATAATTAATATCGGTATTTACTGACAATATCTGATGGGGAAAGAATGTGTGGTATGTGGTTGTACTAGCAGAGATACTGACAAACAAGTTAATATGTTATTCAAAGAAATCTCCTAATTACGACTTGGTTATCTCATAATTATGACTTATATATATGTATGTAATCCGGTTTACTGCTACACTATGGACGTCACATAGGACTGCTGATACATTTTCATACTATTTTGATTAAAGACCATGTGGTCGAAAATTTAATAAAAATAGGTACTTTAAAACAATGTACACGTATTAAATGTGCTTCTCTAAGGAGGTTATTGGAAATTACTATATGATTATGAGTATATGTATATATATAGGTCATAATTATGAGATAACTAAGTCCTAATTAGGATACACTACGTCGTAATTAGGAGGTACTAAGTCGTAATTAAGTTACTTATTTTTTCTACACCACAATATAACATTTGCGCTGTTGAAACAGTCGCCTAAAAATAATGAATGGTCCCCATAAAGAACTCTTCATTTAAAAAGCAGAATTAGTCCTCCGTAGATTTCCAAAAAATGTTGACAAGATCGATGCGAAACTGTCTTTAAAAAGTATTTCATTCATCATGTCAGTTTGCAGAATTACATGACAGAGGTAAATCAACATAATATGCATCGTCAAAGCGTAAGACTGATTGTATTTCATTCATATCTTTTGTGAAAAATGAGACATTTGCGTATGTAGGTCAAATTCACTCAAAGCGGAAGTAATTTCGAACATTACCTATTTGCGTTAATATCAAATAGGCACAACCTATGACGGGCGACGTTAACGTTAGTGTATGATACTCAATTTACCAATTGATAGCTTTACCATGATGTTAGTATGCTATAAACGGCACCGTAGTATATTGTAGTATTGCAGATATACTTCCCACAACTAGAACGGTGTTACAACTTCTCTATTATAAGTAAATGGTGTCATTGTCACACTTCTCTTATTTGAACCAGTGATACAATTTAAATATTTCCTTTTCATATATAGTACATTAATAGCCTAGGCATAGTGGAGCGCGTGGTGGAGCGGTCTGAGGCGTCGGACTGCTGATTTTACGGTCGTGGGTTCGAGCCTCACCGGAGGCGTGCGTTGTGTCCTTGAGCATGACACTTTATCCACACTGCTTCAGTCCACCCAGCTGTAAATGGGTACCCGTACGCGGATTGGCGACCAGTGAGCAAAGTGTAAATATTTATCGCATGTAAAACAATGCATTTGTTAGTCATGTAACTGCCTAACAAAAGAATGTTACTACGCTAGACTATTCACTATATCATACCTACTGCTATGTAAAACTAGATGGCCGCGGCCCGCATGTCGCGCCCGCTGGGGCATAATCTGTGCAGCGGTTTCAGCGATGTACATGATATAGTGTAGTTAAAAACATTAACGCAAACTCGGAAGCACGTACGTATGTACAGACTTCAGTGGGGACTTGTATGGGGATGTATGTACACAAATGTGCCGACTATATCACACTGTCCACAAGCGAGCGTGACAATACAATAAAGTCGTGTGACTACCTAACTAAAGAATCTTACTAAGCTAGACTAGCCACTATGTCATACCTACTGCTACATAATAATACAGTAAAGTTATATATAGATGTAAAGTCCACCATGGCTAAGTCTATAGCTATGAAACGACTAGTGAGGGCGGTGATGTATAACCAGAAAGGAGACAATGGTTAAAGGGTGGGTGGGATTAAAGTATTTAACAGACATACATGTAATGTGATGTTTTATTTATCCCCCACAAATTCCAACTGCCACAAATAGATGACCCATTTATGCCCATTCCGGACAGATTATATGGATTAAGCATTACATAAGTAAATTTTAAACCTTGTGACAGTATCTTCACTACTCAATTTGAAAATCAATGCGTATTTTCACATTGCTGTGAGTATTTTGTACTCCCACTTTTGATGATCAATTCGTATTTTGCTAAAATGTGTGCTTAAAACATGTCAATACGCACTTGTCTGGAGCTCTGCATACCCCCAAAACATACCATGCCCATATTTGCTAAGGACAATATCCGCAAGAAAACACGTTCAGACACTTAGGAGGACGATGTCTTTCTAGGCGGAGTTTGTATTTTCAGTTTCTAAGAAAATCGTCAGTCTATATAATACTCCCGGAATAGCCCCAATTTGACTCCAAATTAACATTGCGTTCCATGGGAGACATCGAGTTTTCAATGTTAAATTAGAGTGAAATTGTGGCTATTCCAGGAATATATCTATATCTATGGAGATTACCTAGAAACATAAAATACAAACTCCACATGGGGGAAATAGACCCCCTAATTTCTGAAAGGGTTTTTGTCGCACCTGCTGTAGCAGAAGGTGCATGACTATGGTCGCCGCTTTTTCGTTGACGTCGTCCGAAATGTCAAAAAGTTTCTACCAGCTTCGTCATCATGGTATAACTTTAATATTACTTGACGGATTGCTTCAATATTTGAAACACATATGCCGCCATTCATGACATTGACCTTTTTCTACCTTCACATTGTTGCCGAAACACTTAGTGTTACCCTTGTCCGTCCGTCCCGTCCTTCCGTCGTTTGTCACCAACCTTGTCACTCGTAAAACTTTTAAACCGTCATAGTTACAGACCTGAAACTTGGTATGTAGCTTCCTTATGATGAGTAGATGCACAAAGTTTAATTAAATTTTTGTTTCGACCCCCCAGTCATGGATTATCTCCCCCTTTTGGACTTAACATTTGGCAATTTTGTCTTATAACTTGTAAAACTTTTAAACTGTAATAGCTACAGATCTGAAATGGTATGTAGCTTCCTTATGATGAGCAGATGTGCAAAATTTATTTCAATTTTTGATTCGACTCCCGGTCATGGATTATCTCCCGCTTTTCGACATAGAATTTGGCAATTTTACCTTGTGACTCGTAAATTTTTTAAACCGTAATAGCTACAGACCTGAAACTTGGTAGGTAGCTTCCTTATGATGAGTAAATTAGCAAAGTTTATTTTTTTATTTTTTTTATTCGACCACCGGTCATGGATTATCTCCATCTTTTCGACTTATAATTTGGCAATTTTGCCTTATGACTTGTAAAACTTTTAAACCGTAATAGCTACAGACCTGAAACTTGGTATCTAGCTTCCTTATGATGAGTAGATTCACAAAGTTTATTTTGATTGTTGATTCGACACCCAGGACATTGATTATCTCCCCATTTCGACTTGGAATTTTGCCTCGTTTATTATCAAAGCGATATGTGGGCATCCGTGTTCTATGAACACATTTTCTAAGTTTTGCTTCATCATGATATAACTTTAATATTACTTAACGGATGGCTTCACTATTTGAACACTTCATCATTCGGAACATCCTCATGCTGCCATTAACATGTCCTTGACCTTTTTTAGCTCACCTGAGAAGCTCATGTGAGCTATTGTTACCGCAATGTGTCCGTCGTCGTCCGTCATCGTCCGTGAACATTTTCAAACGTCTTCTCCTCGGTAACCATTGGGCCTATAGTCACCAAACTTCATGATCTTTAGGTAGGGGGATTACAAAATTGTTGAAATGACGTCATTACGTAATCCAAGATGGCCGTCGTCTAAAAATAGCATAAATTCTTAAAAAATCTACTTCTCATGAACCGCTAGCCGGATTTCGACGAAACTTGGTAAGAATGATCGATGTACAATGCTCTTTCAAAGTTGTTAAAATGGTGACCCCCAGGTCAAAAATGGGCGTGGCCCGTGGGGTCAAATTGGGGTCAAATTTTATTTTTGACCGAATATGGTCATGTTATATATCAAATCGAAGGTATCAATGAGGCGATCACTCTGGTACATTTATTGTCGAAATCGGATTGTTATGTCATCCAAGATGGCCGCCGAAAGGTCGTTCTTTTATTAGAGATTTCAAAATTCTTCTTCACATGAACCGCTTGGCCCATGGTAGCCAAACTTAAAAGTTATGGTCCATGGGTGAAGCCTTTTCAGATTTGTTAAAATGGAGGTCATCGTTAATCCAAGATGGACGCCGTCTAAAAATAGCATAAATTCTTAAAAAATCTTCTCATGAACCGCTAGCCGCATTTCGACGAAACTTGGTAGGAATGATCGATGTACAATGCTCTTTCAAAGTTGTTAAAATGGTGACACCGGGTTCAAAAATGGGCATGGCCCGTGGGGTCAAATTGGGGTCAAATTTTATTTTTGACTGAATATGCTCATGTCATATATCAAATTGAAGGTATCGATGAGGCGATTGCTCTGGTGCAATATTTGTCGGAATCGGATGAAAGGTCCATTTATTCAAGATTTTGAACGTCTTTTTCTCAGGAACCACATGACTGATGCTGGTCAAACTTCATAGGAAGTTAAAATCCTTGGGTGAAGCATTTTGAGATTTGGTAAAATGAGAGTCTTCGCTTAATCCAAGATGACCGCCATCTAAAAATAGCACAATTTTTTTAAAACACATGAACTCAATGTCACATTCTCCTCTGGTGTTCATGGAGTCAGGTGAGTGAATCAGGGCCATCATGGCCCTCTTGTTTTGATAGGCATTTTTTTGGTGTCATAGGTCCGAGTCTTCCACCTGTGGTTCTTTATAGGAATTAAATAGGTGTATAATTGTGTCATTATTCCACCAGATCTAAAAATTACAAGTGGCCGCTATACAGATATAATCATTTAGTCATGTTTATTTTACTGATAGTGACGCGCGGTGGTATCGAGCTATTTTCATATGCAAGTGAGGCATGATATGTTTTAATTATTTATACTACCGTAATTAATATTTTCAACAGATTATAAAGTATGAACATTGCACATCAAAAATAAATATAGAGAATAAATAGTAAAGTCTGTTAACATTTGAAGGAAACATGGTTATCGCCCTTGATAGCAGTGTGGAAATTTAGTTCTGTTATGAAATGTATAATCATGATAATAATGCCAATCAATACGTGGGGTAATGGTGAATGAATGTTTAGTTTGCCAGAGAACGTCTCAGATGATGTCTCTGATATAAAGAACATATTGTGTCTACTGAGTGGGCATGTACCCTTAAGATAAGAACAGAATTCAAATAATAAAGTTTGGCCTATTTCGGGAGTATATTATAGGAATGAATGGCCTTTTTGTGGAATTTATCGGGGTATAAACTTGGAAAAGTCGCGGGAATACTGGACGAAGGCCGGAAGGCCTCGTCCAGTATTCCCGCTTTCGGGAGTATATTATAGGAATGAATGGCCTTTTTGTGGAATTTATCGGGGTATAAACTTGGAAAAGTCGCGGGAATACTGGACGAAGGCCGGAAGGCCTCGTCCAGTATTCCCGCGACTTTTCCAAGTTTATATCTCCGATAAATTCCACAAAAAGGCCATTCATTCCTTATAATTCCAGCATTTGAAATAAATTCATCAAGAAAATGTGTTTATTTTCCGTTTTCTGGGAGTTTACTGGGATATCAATTTTGGACAGAGACTTGCTACGGGCCAATCAAATGTTAGGGAATTGTGTAAATATTTTTGTGCTGGAATTATACATGTATATACTCGTGCGTGACAGCCAGAATATTTGGTTTACAGACTGTCTAGAGACAACAATGTGGTCGAGCGTTCGAATGTGGATGAAGACGGTGGTCGGCACGGTTGTTGTTGTAGTTCCCATCACAATCACTGCCCTCGACGTGTTCGGCTATGTCGCTCGCGTCGATGGTGTCTCCATGCAGGTAAGCAATACTAGACTATAGTCGATTTGCTGTCCTTATGAATTATATGTCGGACCTATGAATTGTCTATAGTACAAGGTTTTTTGGTGGATTTACATTCCCACGGGTGCCTTGGAGCAAATCAGCTTGGTTGTCCTCTTGACGACCCTGGGCAACTTTTTAAATATGCAAATTAGTTGCCGCCATTAGCGGAAAACATATTTCCTATCATAGCTCTACAACTATGCACTACAAGTTCACACAAATGGTGTCTATACCTATGTTTTCATAGTCAATGATGACACTGGAGGCATTTCTACAGTGATTACATGTATACATTTTCTCATTATTCAAATTGGTTGCCGCCATTACCAAAAAATTTCTTTTATAGCTCTGCAACCGTTTATGATAAATTCACGAAAATGGTTTTCTGACCCATGTTTTCCTGGTCTACGATTTCAATACATGTATTTATAATGTGACTACATGCAAATATTTCAAATATTTTATTTCTTTTTGGCAGTTTGGATTCTTTCTGTGAGGATTATTAGTGGCAACCAATACGTAAAACCCAACTTTCATAGCTCTGCAGGGGTGGTTAGTTGGGAGCATGCGAAGGGTAATTTAACGATGGGTTCATGCTTTCAAGAATCCCAGGCAACTTTGATCTTCTGGTTTCAATTCCCAATTGACGTAGAGAGACACATGTCATGACTCAGGGATTCCAACAGCATCCCGCTGGCATCGTATATCTGGGTAGTGCTAGCGATCGACCTAGAGTTATGAATCTTGTGATCCAACGACTGTGGAGGACCATTGCACAACCTCTTATTAGAACCAATAGCAGCCAGTCTGTACCACTTCAGTACTATACTGGCCCAAATAAGGTTAACCAAACTGCAATTTCTATTTCTTCAAGAATCACGTGTACAAATGCATTTGCCAGAGCCCAAGGACGCCCAGTGGCTGAATTCACTTTCGTCAGACCATAACCTGGAGTGGTACGGCTTCAACAACCAATTGGACCAAGTTCCACCCACAGCAAAGCCAGTGACTGTGTACCTGTTTGGCCCGCTCATAGATGGACCACCAGCTCAGCACTGATACCGTCATCACATCACTGATAAACATGAAGAAAATCCTATGTGACCTAGGCATGCCGTATGCAATTGTTTCCATTGATATGCAGTTGTACATGGTTGCCAAACAGATCAAATGGTGGGAGTCGACTAGGTTTGACGATGTCAATCTCCATCCAGGGGCAATGCACATTATTATGTCTTGGGTTGCATTGGGACACTGATGAAGGGGTATGGTTTGGATGTTCTAGTTAGTGCCGCATTCGGTTGTCTGGCCCGGATTATGAATGGGAAGGCATAGGTGCGTGCCATTAGGGCATTCCGCATGATGCGGCTGCCCTGCTGCAACACTGTTTCCAAAACGGTGAGAAAACCTTTAATGAAATCTAAGGGTATCATCACTGTATGTGGAAGAAGTACATCATCCAACAGGTATGCACGGGGGGAAAATCTTGTGAAACCAACACTATTGGTTCACCAGTTCCTTTGCTCAGAGAGGCACTGGCTCTTCCAGTAACTTTGTTTGGAATGGATGCTGCTGTACTTCTTCTGTGCAGGCCATGTTCACTACGCTCGGTATTTCAGCTGGCACCTGCTAGAGATGCGCCACTTGTTGCCAGCAGATACTCATCACTGGACCGCATGTATGCCGCCATGCGGCAGGTTGTTGGAATTCAGTATCCAGTGATCTGTTTGAAGAACAAACTGCTATCAGGACGGGAAATGGTGGTCTGAAGGGCCTGACACTCTCACCAGAGTTGGGCACTGAATGGATTGATTCATTCCCGATCTCATCGTATCTCTCTGATGATATGGAACAGTTGTACTCAGATGAAGTTCACTGCTTATCATCTTCAAGCATAAGGAGGAAGGAGATAAGAGAAGATAGCTGGACAGCGACGATCGACAGCAGATTGCCACAGAGCTAGCAAGGCATTCCCATCCGTTGAAAGTCGAGAGTGACGTCCTCTAAAACATTGTCCATGGTCAGGTAGCTCCCAAAGAGGTAAATTAGGAAGACGCACTAGTAATTGGAGCGAAAATACCACATCCTTCCGCAACTCTCTGCCATTTGACTTCCATGCCAAAATTTCCAGTCAAGTCAAGACGATGGAGCAATTTAAGAGAGGCGTGAAGGTTGGTGGCAATACTGTATTCGACCTAGATGCCATCTTCATCCATCTTTTGTTGGTCAGGCAACAACGACAGTTTCAACTGGAACCCATTTTCCAGTACGAGTTGTGTGCTGTTCCACCCTCTATCATCAACGAGTATGGCTGCTTGAGGATAGGAAACAAATCTTCACTCGCCAATCGTCTCGGTTTTCCGCAACTTGGAGCTCCAGATCCGGACATCGTCCTCGTGGATGCACAGCAACTTTTCTTTCACATCGTCTGGCCACACGGGGGAGTGGCATCCATCCTCGTTGAGAGCATTAAGAGCCACCTCTCGATTTACCCTACTTCCACTGAGAAGAAGTACAATGATAGCTCAGCCAAAGATCACGAGCGGGTGCGATGTGTTGGTGAGGATTCTACTGGCTATAACCTGACCATCAACAGTCCCTTACCTAATCTTGATGCCATTCTAAAGAATAAACACAACAAGTGTGAACTCACCCGCGTAATATCCACATTCAATCTGGGTGATCACATATCCATAGATTGTCGAGATGACAGCAGCTTTGCACACGATGGAGGCAGATGTCACAAGGATTACATATCTGTTGCAAGCCTCCGACAAGGCTGTTGTCCGGATCATCAACGATGATACAGATGTATTTGTGCTACTGGTCTACTGGATCTGGAAGCTGCAAATACTTGCTTGCTGTAGTGTCCAGATGGAATGCTGGAATGGGGTGGTGATCGACATCAATGCGACATGTATACTGCTGGGATCTAAGTGTCTGCAGCTACTGGGCATGCATGCACTTAATAGCGGCTGTGACACTGTATCATACCCATACATTCAGCAAGGAGAACATCAGTGCACTGAATGCTCTGAAGGCTGGCGAATTTCCAGGATTGTTTGATACACTGGTCGGGTGAAGCAAACACCACTAATGTTGCTCTCCTAGAAACAGATAAGTGGTTCTTCACAGCTATGTATGGTCAGCAAACATGACTCTCAATGGGCGCTCCACGCTACCAGATATATGCCAAGAAGAAAGGGAAGCCAATGAACATCATGGCATTGCCTCCGATAGACAATAACCTGCTACACCATGTGAGCAGGGCATATCTTCAGATGATGTTGTGGAAGGCGGCTGATTAACAGGGCCCTGGATGTGGACATCACACAGATTTGGAGTCACATCAAGGACAATATCCCGTCACCCACCTTTGACACTGGTCCCGCGGCACCTGCAGGTTTGATTGACGTCATCAGCTGTGGCTGTAAAGCAGAGGACAAGGCATGCAGCACAGAGGGTTGTAGCTGCCATATACATCAAACGTAGTGTACCATATATTGTGTGTGTACAGCTGGCGATGGGTGTGGCAATCCATTCACTATAAAGGATGATGGAATGGGAGGTGCACATCAGATAGATGCCGATTCTGTGAATGACGATGTGGAGGAGCCAGAATAATGTGTGGTTTCAGACCGAAGCAATTGCAGCGGCTATAATAATATAATACTATAATATAACTTCAGTACCATAGTAATTATGGCACGTATACAGCGGTGGCCATGGAGTCTTGAATAAGGCACTACTGTGTGTGCACTCCTGGATCAGCAGTGTATAGTCCATACGAATGCACAATAATACTAATACTACTAATACTAGCTACTCATTTAAATAAAGGCAACATACATACATGCCATCACTTTATAAATGCATTGTAATTCTCGACCATGAAAACATATGTCTTGAAACTATTTCTGAGAAATTATCCCACAGTAGCAGGGCTATCTAAACAAATAGATTTTTCGGTAATGGTGACAACTAATTTGCATAAAATGAAAGCGTATGCATTAACAACATTTTTAGTGCCAATATCGTAATCATTGACCATGAAAATATAGGTATAGACACCATTTTTGTGAATTTATAATGCATAGTTATTGACTTATGACTGGAAATAGGTTTTCCGGTAATGGCGGCAACTAATTTGCATATTGAAAAAGTTGCCCAAGGTTGTCAAGAGGACAACCAAGCTGAATTATTTCAAGGCACCCATGTGAATGTAAAGTCACCAAAAAACCTTGTACTATAGACAATTCATAGGTCTGGTAGAGTGGCAAATGGACTACTAGTCTTGTAAATAATGCAGGGTTTCAATTGTCCTCTTGTCGGAGGATTTCCTCTTTTTATCCCATCGCGTAGCGAAAATGGGATATAGGGATGCATGTGTGTTTCTCCAGCCCCCTATAACTTCTTTACTGTATACCGATTGGCTAGAAACTTTATGTGCATGTTTATTTTCATCCATGTTTTCTTTCCCCACCCCACCCATGATCTCCTCATGCCCAATTAAGGTCAAGGTCAAATAAGTTAGACATTTACGTCCAGTAAATGTGTGCACGTTTCTCCATTGTCATACAACTTCTTTATTGTATAACCCATTGGCTTGAAACTTAATGCGCTTTTTTATTATCACCAATATTTTTATTCCCCATCCAAACCGTGATCTCGCCATGCCCAAGTTGTGTCCAGTAAATGTGTGCGCGTTGCTCTATTCTCTTATAACTTATTTACTCTATGACCGATTGGCTTGAAACTTCATGTGCTTGTTTATTATCATCCATATTTTTATTCTACATTCTCGTATAACTTCTTTACTTTATGAATGATTGACTTTAAACTTTATGGCATGTTTCCCTTCATTCATATTTTCATTCCCCGACCCAGGCATGCTCCCCCTTGCTCAAGTTCAAGGTCATATAACTTTGAAATTTTCCGTCTAGATATTCATCTATAACTTCTTTACTGTATTCTCTTAATCCTTTATGTACATGTTTGTCATCATCCATATTTATACCCCCCCCCCCCCCCTGCAACGAAGTTGTGGTGGGGTATACTGGAGTCAGCTTGTCCGTCCGTGTTTCCGTATTTCCGTCCGTCACAAAACTTAACAATTGTAAATTTCCTTTTAACTTCTCTTTCCCTTTGCGGAAATCTTTCATATTTTACCCGCCCCTTCTCTGACACTCATACATCATTCTGCAACAAACCTACGACCCCCATTTATGCCAGGGGTCAAGGTCACGGACTTAGAAACTTAGAAAAAAACGAAAACTTAACAATTGTAAATTTCCTTTTAACTTCTCTTTCCCTTTGTGGAAATCTTTCATATTTTACCCGCCCCTTCTCTGACACTCATACATCATTCTGCAACAAACCTACGACCCCCATTTATGCCAGGGCTCAAGGTCACGGACTTATAAACTTAGAAAAAAACTAAAACTTAACAAATGTAAATTTCCTTATATGTAACTTCTCTTTCCCTTTGCGGAATGCAGTGATATTTTACCCGGCCCTTCTCTGACACTCGTACATCATTCTGCAACAAACCTATGACCCCCATTTATGCCAGGGGTCAAGGTCACAGACTTAGAATGTCTAGTTTGCTTTTTAGCTCACCTGAGCGAAGCTCATGTGAGCTATTGTTACCGCAATGTGTCCGTCGTCCGGCGTCCGAGGGGGATTACAAAATTGTTAAAATGACGTCATCACGTAATCCAAGATGGCCGCCGTCTAAAAATAGCACAAATTCTTCAAAAATCTTCTTCTCAAGAACCGCCTACCGGATTTCGACAAAACTTGGTAGGAATGATCAATTTACAATGCTCTTTCAAAGTTGTTAAAATGATGACCCCGGAGTTATGGTCCATGGGTGAAGCCTTTTCAAATTTGTTAAAATGGAGGTCATCGCTAATCCAAGATGGCCGCCATCTAAAAATAGCATAAATTCTTAAAAAATCTTCTTCTCATTAACCACCGGCCGGATTTCGACGAAACTTGGTAGGAATGATCGATGCACAATGCTGTTTCAAAGTTGTTAAAATGGTGACCCTGGGGTCAAAAATGGGCGTGGCCCGTGGGGTCAAATTGGGGTCAAATTTTATTTTTGACTGAATATGGTCATGTCATATATCAAATCGAAGGTATCAATGAGGCGATCACTCTGGTGCATTTTTTGTCGGAATCGGATGGTTAAGTCATCCAAGATGGCCACCAAAAGGTCAAAAGGTCGTTCTTTTATTAGAGATTTCAAAATTCTTCTTCACATGAACCACTTGGCCCATGGTAGCCAAACTTAAAAGTTATGGTCCATGGGTGAAGCCTTTTCAAATTTTTTAAAATGGAGGTCATCGCTAATCCAAGATGGCCGCCGTCTAAAAATAGCATACATTCTTAAAAAATCTTCTTCTCATTAACCGCCAGCCGGATTTCGACGAAACTTGGTAGGAATGATCGATGTACAATGCTCTTTCAAAGTTGTTAAAATGGTGACCCTGGTGTCAAAAATGGGCGTGGCCCATGGGGTCAAATTGGGGTCAAATTTTATTTTTGCCCGAATATGGTCATGTCTATATCAAATCGAATGAATCAAAGAGGCGATCGCTCTGGTGCATTTTTTGTCGACATTGGATGGTCATGTCATCCAAGATGGCCGCCGAAAGGTCGAAAGGTCGTTCTTTTATTAGAGATTTCAAAATTCTATTTCACACGAACCGCTTGGCCCATGGTGGCCAAACTTCACAGTTATGGTCCATCGGTGAAGCCTTTTCAGATTTGTTAAAACGGAGGTCGTCGCTAATCCAAGATGGCCGCCGTCTAAAAATAGCACAAATTCTTAAAAAATCTTCTTCTCATGAACCGCCAGCCGGATTTCGACGAAACTTGGTAGGAATGATCGATGTACAATGCTCTTTCAAAGTTGTTAAAATGGTGACCCCGGGGTAAAAAATGGGCGTGACCCGTGGGGTCAAATTTTATTTTTGACTGAATATGGTCATGTCTATATCAAATCGAAGGTATCAAAGAGGCGATCGCTCTGGTACATTATTTTATCGAAATTGGATGGTCATGTCATCCAAGAATGCCGCCGAAAGGTCAAAAGGTCGTTCTTTAAATATTAGAGATTTCAAAATTCTTCTTTACACGAACCGCTTGGCCCATGGTGGCCAAACTTCACAGTTATGGTCCATGCGTGAAACCTTTTCAGATTTGTTAAAACGGAGGTTGTCGCTAATCCAAGATGGACGCCATCTAAAAATGCACAAATTCTTAAAAAATCTTCTTCTCATGAACTGCCAGCCGGATTTTGACGAAACTTGGTAGGAATGATCAACGTAGAATGCTCTTTCAAAGGTGTTAAAATGGTGACCCCGGGGTAAAAAATGGGCGTGGCCCGTGGGGTCAAATTATATTTTGGACCAAATATGCTCATGTCATATATCAAATTGAAGGTATCGATGAGGCGATTGCTCTGGTGCAATATTTGTCGGAATCGGATGATTATGTAATCCATAATGGCCTCCAAAAGGTCCATTTATTCAAGATTTTGAACGTCTTTTTCTGACCGACATCTAAAAATAGCACAATTTTTTAAAACACATGAACTCAATGTCACATTCTCCTCCGGTGTTCATGGAGTCAGGTGAGCGAATAAGGGCCATCATGGCCCTCTTGTTTCAACTGGAACCACCATCGCACTCTCCATATGTGCTGACATAGTCTTTTATCTGAAAATGATAGTATGCGAGCTGGAATTCATTCCAGGTCAGGGCTGACGCGGGGGGGTATTCCGTAAGCCCCCGCTTACTGACAAATCTAGTTTAATTTCCCACCCCAGTATGCTCCGCTTGCCCCAGGTCTAGGTGTAATAACTTTGGGCGTTCCTCTATTCGCCTATAACTTCTTTACCGTATCAATGTGCATGTTGGTGATCCAGCGATGGTTCAAGTTTAATAAAAAATCAAGTTTAATACAAAATCAAAGGTGCCTGATTTTGTGGAAACTGCCCAAAAATCATACTTTTGTGTAGGCGTTGATGGGTTTCCTCTTTTGTTTAATTTTTAGCTATTTTTTTTTTTTGTTGGAAAAAAAATCCAGGCTATTGGATTGGCGAAAGCCGGGCGGCGGGCGGCGGGCGGGCGGGCGGGCGGGCGGGGGCGGCGGCGGGCGGCGGGCGGCGGGCGGCGGGCGGCAGGCGGCGTCCACAATCAATGTTAAGTTTTCGTGTTTGTACCACCTAGGACCACCAAACTTTCACAGCTTCATAATCAAGGGGTGCCCACCACATATCACTATCCAACATGTTACTTTTTTAGCTCGACTATTCGAAGAATAAGTAGAGCTTATGTTGTCACCCCGGCGTCGGCGTCACCGTCACGCCTTGGTTAAGGTTTTTAGTCAAGCTTGTATATGGAATACTACTGGCCCTACACCCACCATACTTGGACAACTTCATCTCCTAGTGATGCACATCAATAACCCCTGATCTATATTTGACCTTGACCTACATTTCCTCTTGAATTACTTACTTAATTCCCCTTGGTTAAGGTTTTTAGGTAGTCAACCTTGGTTAAGGTTTTTTTTCAAGCTTGTACATTGAATACTATTGTGCATCCAGACACCATACTTCAACAACCTTTTCTCATAGGTATGTACATCAATAACCCCTGATCTATATTTGACCTTCACCTACATTTCCTCTTCAATTACTTACTTAATTCCTTTTGGTTAAGGTTTTTAGTCAACCTTCTATATGCAATACTACTGGCCCTACACCCACCATACTTGGACAACTTCATCTTCCTAGTGATGTACATCAACAACCCCTGATCTATATTTGACCTTGACCTACATTTTACCTCTTGAATTGCTTAATTCCCCTTGGTTAACGTTTTTAGTCAAGCTTGTAGATGGAATACTCCTGGCCCTACACCAACCATAACTTGGACAACTTTCATCTCCTAGTGATGTACATCAACAACCCCTGACCTATATTTCACCTTGACCTACATTTAACCTTGAATTACTTACTTAATTCCCCTTGGTTAAGCTTTTTACTCGACCTTGGTTAAGCTTTTTACTCAAGCTTGTACATGGAATACTATTGTGCATACAGACACCATAATTGGACAACATTTTCTCATAGTGATGTACATCAATAACCCCTGATCTATATTTGACCTTGACCTACATGTCCTCTTGAATTACTTACTTAATTCTCTTTGGTTAAGGTTTTTAGTCAAGCTTGTAGATGGAATACTCATGGCCCTACACCAACCATACTTGGATAACTTCATCTCCTAGTGATGTACATCAATAACCCCTGACCTATATTTGACCTTGACCTACATTTAACCTTAAATTACTTACTTAATTCCCCTTGGTTAAGGTTTTTACTCAACCTTGGTTAAGGTTTTTAGTCAAGCTTGTAGATGGAATACTATTGTGCATACAGACACCATACTTGGATAACTTTTTCTCATATGGATGTACATCAATAACCCCTGACCTTTATTTTACCTTCACCTACATTTAACCTTCAATTACTTGGTTAGTGTTTATAGTCAATTTTGTATATGGAATACTTCTGGGCCTACATCAACCATACTTGGACAACTTCATCTCCTAGTGATGTACATCAATAATCCCTGACCTATATTTCACCTTGACCTACTTTTATCCTTGGATTACTTAGTTATCTCCCCTTGGTTACGTTTTTTACTCAAGCTTGTATATGGAATACTCCTGGGCCTACAGCAACCATACTTGGAAAACCACGCATCTACATACAAGGTCAAGGTCACTGTTGAAGGTCAAAGGTCAAACCTATTGAAATTCCCTTCCGCTCTATATCTTCTACACCGATGCATGGATTATCAAATGGCTTGGCACAAATGTTTCTCATGATGAGAAGGTGTGTCGCCATCAATAACCACGCACCTACGTCCAAGGTCAAGGTCACAGTTGAAGGTCAAAGGTGTAACCTATTGAAATTCCCTTCCGCTCTATATCTTCTACACTGATGCATGGATTATCAAATTGCTAACCACGCACCTACGTTCAAGGTCACAGTTGAAGGTCAAACCTATTGAAATTCCCTTCCGCTCTATACTTCTTCACACCGATGCATGGATTATTCAAATGGCTTGGCACAGATGTTTTCTCATGTTGAGAAGGTGTGTCACAATCAATAACCACGCACCTACGTCCAAGGTCAAGGTCACAGTTGAAGGTCAAAGGTCAAACCTATTAAAATTCCCTTCCGCTCTATATCTTCTACACCGATGCATGGATTATCAAATGCCTTGGCACAAATGTTTCTCAGGATGAGAAGGTGTGTCGCGATCAATAACCACGCACCTACATCCAAGGTCAAGGTCACAGTTGAAGCTCAAAGGTAAAACATATTGAAATTCCCAAATGGCTTGGCACAAATGTTTCTCACGATGAGAAGAAGGTGTGTCGCGATCAATAACCACGCACCTAACGTCCAAGGTCAAGGTCACTGTTGAAGGTCAAAGGTCAAACCTATTGAACTTCCCTTCCTCTCTATGTCTTCTACACCGATGCATGGATTATCAAATGGCTTGGCACAAATGTTTCTCGTGATGAGAAGGTGTGTCCCGATCAATAACCACGCACCTATGTCCAAGGTCAAGGTCACAGTTGAAGGTCAAAGGTCAAACCTATTGAAAATTCCCTTCCGCTCTATATCTTCTACACCGATGCATGGATTATCAAATGGCTTGGCACAGATGTTTCTCATGATGAGAAGGTGTGTCGCAATCAATAACCACGCACCTACGTCCAAGGTCAAGGTCACAGTTGAAGGTCAAAGGTCAAACCTATTGAAATTCCCTTCCGCTCTATATCTTCTACACCGATGCATGGATTATCAAATGGCTTGGCACAGATGTTTCTCATGATGAGAAGGTGTGTCGCAATCAATAACCACGCACCTACGTCCAAGGTCAAGGTCATAGTTGAAGGTCAAAGGTCAAACCTATTGAAATTCCCTTCCGCTCTATATCTTCTACACCGATGCATGGATTATCACACTATGCCCAGGGTCAAGGTCACAGACTTGATGCGTTTGAAACCTTAATGCTCGGCTAAATGGCTTATGATCAAAAATGCCTCATTTTCTTTGGCTGCCAGTGGGGGTATTCGTGTGCCGACAGGCCACATTTCTAGTTTCCCTTGGTTAATGTTTTTTAGTCAACCTTGGTTAAGGTTTTTATGTAGGCCGCAGCCACCTTCTTTGTCAAGCTATGTGTACATCGACACCCTCGTAGTCGAGCTATGCTGTTCCCCTACAGCTCTTGTTTTTTAACTTGACCCATTTTTTCCGCGCAGTCGACTTGGCCATTTTCAATGTTAACTTTTCGCGTTTACAATGTTAAGTTTTCGTGTTTAAGTTCATTTCTTTGGTACTGTACCACCTAGGACCACCAAACTTTCACAGCTTCATAACCAAGGAATGCCCACCACATACAACTATCCAACATGTGACAATTTTTTTACCTTCACCTATTATTTCTACGTAATTGACTTAGCCTTTTTCAACGTTAACTTTTTAACGTACGTCTGGTTAAAGTTTTTTGGTTAAAAGTTTTTTGTTATACTATATCTCTGCAACTGCTTCGCCCATTACCTTGAAACATCACATGGGTGTTTATCATCATCCATATTTTCATTCTACCCCCCAACCGTGTGGCCCCTGTGCCCAATGTCAAGGTCAAATTACTTTGAAATTTTTGTTAAAGTTTTTTCGTGTACTATATCTCTGCAACTGCTTCACCCATTACCTTGATACTTCACATGGGTGTTTATCATCATTGTCGCGCCCGCTTGCGGAAAGCGTGATATCGTCGGCATTTTGGCATACGTCCGTCCGTCCGTGTGTCCGGTTAAAGTTTTTTGGTTTAAGTTTTTGCATCTAATATATCTATTTTTGTAGTGTCCATGCCTCGCCCCAAGGCGCGACATGCAGGCCACGGCCATCTAGTCCACAAAAAGTGGGTATAATTATGTTATCCAAGTGTCTATGCTTGGAAAAAACCTGGCCTTCGTGGCTTTGCCTCGTTTCTTTTTATCCAATCGTGTAGCGAAAATGGGATATAGGGATGCAACAGTCGTCTGTCTGTCATGTTTTCCATTCTGCTATAACTTGTTTATCATCTGAACGATTGGCGTCAAACTCCTTGTGCATGTTTATTATCACCCATAGTGTCATTCCCTGCCCCACCCATGCACCCCCATGCCCAAGGTCGAGTTCAAATGACTTTGATGTTTCCATCCAGTAGATGTGTGCACGTTTCTCCAATCTCCTATATAGATAACTTCTTTACTGTATGACCGACTGTCTTTCAACTTCATGTGCATGTTTAGTATCATCCATATTTTCATTCCCCATCCCACCTATGCTCTCCCCGTGCTCAAGGTCTAGGTCAAATAACTTTGAAGTTTCCGTCCAGTAGATGTGTGCACGTTTCTACATTCTCTTATAGCTTCTTTACTTTATGACTGATTGGCTTCAAACCTTATGGCATGTTTCCCATCAATCATATTTTCATTCCCCGTCCCAGGCAGACCCCCCCTTGCCCAAGTTCAAGGTCATACTTTGAAATATTCCGTCTAGTAGATATTCACCAATAACTTCTTTATTGTATTCTCTTAACATGTTGTCATCATTAATATTTTAATTTCCCACCCCAGTATGCTCCCTCTTGCCCAGATAAAGGTAAAACAAATTTTGGGCGTTCCTCTATTCTCCTATAACATTTTTACCGTATCAATGTGCATGTTGGTGATTCAGCCACCACAGCGATGGGGCCGTTGGCGTGTTCTTGTTTAATAATTCTCTTTTCCCACAATTTACTCTCACATCCCTGAACTAGGGTCCTGTTTGTGAAAAATGTGCATATGTGTAGTGGTAACCTCATAAATGTCGAGACTAGTCACCTGGGGCCCGTTTCACTAAACTTTGTACGACTAAAATGTTTGTAAGTGCAAATTTGGAATTGTCTGAATATTTCAATTGATAGATTTACATTTATTGAGCATAGGCTGCATATGCTAGCTAGTCCGACGGTACGGGAGTAGATTGCAAGAGTTAGCTTCGCAACTAGACAACCCCCACCATTGCCCAAATGCTGGATCCGCCCCTGACATACTACACATGAACCATTACTAATTGAAAAGTGGGTTGGCTTTCTCTTATTCTGATAGACAATCGAATGCATTGATATGCAGGAAACTTTCAGATGATGTGTATGTTTCAATGTACAATGTGTGTATACAGACATTTCATAGAAAATATATTTAATACAAATACTACCTTATATGCAAATGTGACTGGAGAAATGGGGCTTATCGGTTTTGCAACCAGTGTAAATCCAGATCAGCCTGTGATGATCAGGATCTGCACTGCTCGCCATTTCATCATTGAAACACCTGGTCATGCTTCAAGCAAAGCAATATAGATCATTATCAGGCTAGAAGAGGTGTGTGCTATTTGATCAAGAGTATACACCCTATTTCTGCAGTCACTGCCACAAATATTAGCTGATACTGACTCTGTGAGAGGGAAAATGACAACAGGGGATTCAGCTTACTCCATGACTGCTGGCCGAGTGAAATTCCAAGCCATGAG